>LR999916.1:13196799-13796799 GCA_905220335.1 Noctua pronuba | reverse complement strand
ATACTTATAATCTCTTCGTGACAGCAGTATGGTTACTTAATAAAAAAAAGGAACATTTTCATTAAAAAAGTAGTAAAATATGAGCAAACCCTTCAAAACACACATTTAAAACAAACAAGCACAACAACCACAAAGCGAAACTTACAAAAGGTTTAAAAACAAGAAATATTTTGCAAAACTGTTCACTAATTACTTTATAATATCTCAAATGTGAGGGTCAGTAATTAGCGGCCACTTAGCGGTTTATTTTTGTTAAATTGCATACAAATTGGACGGCAGACTGTTGAGAGCTTTTATGTATTTACTGTTTGGAGAAATACTGGTATTCAGCTGCGTCCGGTTAGACTGGAAGCCGACCCCAACATAGTTGGGAAAAGGCTAGGCAGATGATGACTATTTGGGAAAGACTTTTTGATGTTCGTTTAGTTGAAGCTTCTGATTTCAGTGGAAAAGTCATTGAAGAGAGGAAAATATTTCCAATAGAGTTATGGTATTCTAGTTTGTGACTCATACAAATGTGTAATTTGTTAACTCGTTAAATATGTAGAGCAAATATGTCAGTCTATTGTAGTGAAATTCAATGTTTACTGTAGCTGGAGTTTATGTCTAGCTTTCACCAGACACCGGTTTTCATAGAAATTATCTCTACTTTTCGTCGTAGATACTTACACCGTTGCATCAGAGTCAATTATTTTATTATGGCCTGATATGCAAACTGTTATGGTTCCATAGTAAAAATAGTTCCTGAGACTGAGAGTGTTTTACGTTTTTGTTTATCTAGATGATATGCTAATCTTTGATCAGCTACTCCTTGCAAGCCTTTCATATTTATTTTTGAGATTGTTGCAAGTACTTTTAAAACGAATTTTATAACAAGTTAAGCCTAAAGCCAAGCCAAACATCCCTTTCCCAAAGTAACACAAATGAATAGTAATGCTAGTGGCGTACAGTCAGGACCAGCGTTCACTAAATCTCCCGCACAATAGGCGCGGCCGGGCGGCGCGGCGCGGCGGCATTGTGCCGAGTGAGTTATAGCGACGACTGTACACGCTATGTTTCGGTGACGGTGTAAACATTATGCAGTAGACTGTAATTATGTATTTATATCATTGTGATGTAGTAGCATATTAAGACGGTGCTTATTCTTTTCCATTTCATTCTGCCCGGTTTAAAGTGCGTTGTTTTATTCGTCGCGAGCATACCAGAGATCCTAGATAAGTGGAGTTTGTATTTCTACAATTACGTTTAACAAGACATTTATTTTCGGGAGCTTATGTCAATCCAGTACGTTTTGACTTCTCCATCATCTCTATCGCAGTTAGAATTTGACTTTGTAGTTTCTTTATTCATGTATCTGTTTTGTGTTTCGTTTTTGTCTTATCTTAGATATATATAGGCAACTCCGAAATGCTTACTATTTGCTGCCTGAGTATGGTTTCCTCTTTCATCTTTAGTAATTTATCTAATGTTGTTGCTGCATTTTCTAGATTGCAGCTGACCCAACACTACTTGGGTTTAATTAAAAAATCTCATTTTCAACTAGAATCTTCAAGGAAACTGCTTATTGTGTAGATAATCGAAGCTTGAGTTTTAAATCAGTTAAGATGATAAGGAACGGAAGTAAAACGGAAAGTTTTTAGATCAGTGTCAAAACTGAATTTAGTCTGAACTTGCAAAAATGGCTAGAAAGGAACGAAGAGATAGAGAAGTATGGAAGAAAAAGACATGGTGCGCTGACCGCAAATAAATTGGGATGACGGCAGGGAAATGAGGATGATGCCTTTATTGATGATTGTCTATCATCAATAAAGGCGCCATGTGTGGATATATTGTAGAAAGAAAAAATCGAAGACATCTGACACCAACCCGCACTGGGCTCGCGTGGTGGATTTTATCTTACTCCTTCTCATAAGGAGAAGATCAGTTTCCCAGTAGTGGGAACATTATAGGCTGGTAATGCTTACGCTACATTGTTTCATAGACATGATTTTTTTTTCAAATGAGTCCATAAACTGGATTCAATAATCATGGAAATTGAGACCGGCTATAAAGCACCGTATATCGGCCAGTACCACGCTCCAACAATAGTTGCCGCAACGCAGTGACATTATTATGCACACAATACAATGCAGCTTTTGTTCGCACCACCGGCCAGTGTTATAAGCAGACGCATAAATCTACGCGAAACATTGGCGGAGTGTCGAAACATGCGCGGTTATTGTACTGAGCAGTTTGTTGTTTGAATGCGGAATGGTTTATTGGTAACGTTGATGTTTGGTCATCGGTTATACTTAATTTAATTTATGAATATAGGTTCACCAACAGCTTCTGTGTACAACATATAATATCTTAAGTAGGTTTTACAGTCTTGGACTTACACAGTCTCCAATTACTGGCTTACCGGCTTTCAAAAAATAAGTGATAAAATGAGAAAAATGAAATTCAAACGAACGGCTCTAGAAATGAAATACAACAGTAAACTCCTTTAATTTAAGAGCACAACAACAACAACATAAACAACACATACACTGCATTCACAGCAATTATGCTCTTGGCTGGACTATAGGTAGCTTATTTTTGACTATGCAAAAGTGCCTGTCAAGGGCCTATTTGAAATAAATACTTTGAGTTTGAGAAATCAAAATTAAACGCGGACACAAAATTTCGTGTCCGTGCTAAAAGGGACGTGGTTTGAAATTCGGTTGCAAGATTTGATACATAAAAGTGCGCTGTTGGAGTTAAAACAGCCAAGCTAAAGTGGGAGTGGGCTGGCCATGTCGCACGGATGCACCCGGAGAGGTGGGCAAAGATCGTCTCCCGCTGGGCAAACGTGGCCAGAAATTGCCACACACAGAACAGAGATGTTTGGAAGGAGAAAGGGGAGGTCTTTGCCCAGCAGTGGGATGTAGGATATAAAAAAAAACTTATAAAAATGTCGCAGGACATCCCCCATAACACCCGCCCTTTGCCGCTTCCTAGCGTCTAAGCTGGGGAGACGTGGCGGACCAAATTCCCCAATGACAGCGGCACTGCTTGTCAAATTAGAAGAACCTGATGAACCTTCCGAGAAAAAAAGTCTTCGGACATACACATACCGTCGCTGAATTACATTCTGGTCGGTTCAGCTCGATTCTTCGAACTAGAAATAGGTATTCAATTTTGCGTACAAACCCTGCCAAATCATGCGAGTCAGTAACACGTGACAAGGACCTTTACTTCTACTGATGATCTTACCTATTAGTAATCTAAGCATTCCTAAAAACATTGCCCCAAAACAGTTTCGTCATTCACAAAAATTGCGTCTCCAAAGTTTCCAATGTCAAAAATATTGACTCAGTTTGAATTTCAATTAGCACGGGGACCCCCGGATTACGTATCCATCAAATATTTGTCGAATTGATTACGTTAAATCTTTAAAGCCTTGATTCTATAGAGTTTACGTAATAGACTCTTTGCAAATTTATAACCGCGGCTGTGTTCACGAACTGGGTTGTGGAGGTCAGATAGGTAGTCTCTTCATGAAAAATGCTGATATTCAGCTGAATCTGGTAAGACTGGAAGCTGGACAACATAGTTGGGAAAACGCTAGGCAGATGCTGATGAGTAACAGATTTTCTCAAAGAAACTTTGACAAGCCGTTACACCCGTACATATAAATATTGATTTTTGGGAAGTAATTTCTCAGGGCACGTTTCTCAATACATTTTTTTTTCCACTATTTATATCATACTAGCTGATGTGCGTGGCTTCGCCCTCGTGGTATCCGAATAATAAGTAGCCTATGTCCACCCGAAATAATGTATAATAAATATAAACATAAAAGTAAATAGGTGCCGTGGTTCCGGAGATTCCCTCTGCATACAAAAAAACTCACAAAATTCGCACTCTTTCTTTATATTACTAGTATACAAGGTGTAAACGGACCCTTCACGAAGCAGTCAACCAAGCATTCTGTACATCAAACTCAGTAATTCTACACAAAAATTATTGCTGGGAAATATATATTTTTTTTGGTGAAAAATCACGTTTTGAGGTAAAACTCATTGTTACGCACACAAAACACTGAGCTGATGATTTTATTGAATAGTAAAGGGGTCATGGAGGTATGTTAAGTAAAGTTTTAATGTTTAAAAAAAAAAGTGATAAAGTTGGAACTTTGACCTCCAATATCTTCGTAACTAGAAGGTTCCCAGGTATGGTCTAGAACAAAAAAAAATATCGCAATGACGGGGAGAACAAGTGCCTTTCGGCTTCGTTAAGGGGTCTGTTACACACATTATAATGTATAGTATAGAGTCTATACCATCGATACAGCTATAAAATATATTACTATTGTACTACTGTATAAACTTAACATACTGCGCATTGCAATAGGCGGTCAGTTACGCAATTGCTCTATTTTGTATTTCAATTGTATGGAAATCAGTAAATAATATTCACAGTATGCAATGGTTTTGTGATCACCCCTTTCATAATCCTGCATATGCCAAACATTGTTGATACACAATAAATAAAAAATAAAACCAAAACACAGAACAGCATAATTTACCAGCAGATGTCTATATTAATTCTACTTACATTTCAATAGCTCTATTCATCTCTTTCACACAAACACAAAACACTATCCCCATCTCGCTCACACACATAATGAGATTCAAAATGGCCAGTATTCGCTTTATTGTAATTCAATAAAAGTTGTTTGTATTGTATAAAAACTGTTCGTATTATTTTAATGAAATTTTTTCGTGCGAGGGCGTACCTTTTAAAAGAAAACACAAAAACGACTCACATTTTTTCTTTTCATTCGATTTTTTCTTAAAGAACGGTTTACATTGATGATTGTGTTCAGTGAATTGGTTCACTTATACTCAGTGTCTTTTCAATGTAATCGTTTTTTGCGGACGCTCGTGGGTTTCGATTACATTTTAATGGTCGCAGTCGATTTATTTGAATGAGTGTTCACTCGAGATGCTTTTGTGGTTTTTAAATTGACGGATAGCGTTCCATTTTTTGAATATTGAATAAAATCTTTTTTTTCATCGTCGCTGACAGCTACCTGTTATTTTTTGGGACCACTTCTTTTTATAATGATCAAAAAAGAGGTCATGACTAAAAGCTTCGATTTGACTTAGATACAAATATATTTGGTCACTCAAATAGTAGTAAAATAGTCCCCCAGAGGGGTTAAAAAGGGAAAAGGGAGAGGAAGGGGGGAGGGAGAGGGGTAGAAAGTTTATACAGAACTACGTTATTATTGGCCGATTTCACAAAATTCAAACTATTGCAGTAAACCTTAAATCCCTACTCTGCAAGCCTACACAAGACTCCCTACAACCTCCCACCAATAAACCAAACCTATATCTATTAAAACCTTATTAAAAAGCCAGCCGAACCGACTCTCGATACCCCACGTCAACGTTTAAACGTTAAAAAAAACAATAACTTGGGCCATTAAATTGGTTCACGCCACTGCGCTGACTTGCTTTAATTGCGGCAACACAATGACGGGTACGACTTGTGCACACCCTGTATAAGTGTAGCCGGGAATTTATACATGTTGTATATGAGATATAGGTGTGATTTGAAGAAACTCTTGTGGTTCTAGCTAGTATTCTGCAATTTTATTTTGTTTGTTAGCTGATGACTTGCCAGCGGTATACGACTGATGATAGGCCTCACAGATGGACACAGGCCTCCACAATCGTACGCCATTGCATTCTTGACAACTCATGTTTAGCTGCTACCTTGCGAAGATCGTCGCTCCATGTAGCCGGAGCGCCACCTAGTCGCTCGTCGATTCATGATCTTTGCTCAAGAACATGTATACCCAAACAGTCATCGGGTCTACGGGTAATACGGCCGGCCAATTGGCAGTTTATTTTACTTGCTATTTAGGAATTGCCAAATGCAATTGTAATGGTGTTCGGTCTTTTCGAAGTCATATCCAGTTTATCTTCATTGCGGCATCATCTTTAGTTTAGCTTTTTAGCACCCACATCTATATCGGTTTTCTTTCTTTCATGCCACGCTGGTCTTTTCTGTGCCACAAAACAAAATAAAACCTGAGCTTTATCGTCATAAGTAGTAACTACTAAATACCCCGTCATATAAAATATTGAATTCCGGTGTCCACCCTATATAAACAGAGACCATTTAAAAACATTTCACCTTCATTTGTAATCCATTATTTTCAAGTAAAACATCAGTCTGTGTACAGTGTACACCCCACCACTCAGTGTGCACGCTGGTTCGCCTTTTTTGTTCCCCGTTATTGTTTGAACTTTTGTTCTCGACTGTATTATTTTCTCGCAGCGCTGTGTACTTTGAATTTCGAAACGAATATGTTTCAGAGAAACGTTCTTTGTTCGTTTTTGGAATTCGTTTTTTAAAATTGATTCGTTATTTTTTGGTGGTTCTGGAATAATATTTGAATTTGTTTTGTTTTTTAAAAATATGTTAACGTAAGCGTCAGTGCGCTAAAGCGTTGGTCAATAACAAGGGTATTTAGTCTGAACGGCCCAAATCGAATAGCCCGCGTGCCATTCAACCGTAACGAAATATTGTCTAAGTTCCAAAGGACCGGTGATAAAGTGATAAAGTATGTGATAAAATATGATGGTTTCTTCAACAACCAATCTTGACAGTATCTGTTTAAGATTCTTTTTCTATTCTGCTCCTGCTGCCTCTCCAACTACTAAACTGGTTGGCCATCAACTCAGCATATTTTCCCTTGTCTTTTGCATAGTGGAACACCTCAGCAACACTAGTGACAGCGATCCATTCGCGAATGTTGCTTTGCAACAAAAACTTTTTTAGATGTTTATTAGGTAGTACATAATACTACTGAAATGCCACAGTAATTGTCGGATTTGAATGAAAAAGCGACTCTAGTTTTTGTTATTTCCAATCATCCATGACTCCAAAAAGTATCCAGCATGTCTAACCTATTCCTCTCTTTGCCAACAGTTCAAAAACGCGCACGCATCACAGAAGTCTGCTCCAGTCCATCACCACCAACAGAATCTCAACAAGAATCGAAAACACCCGCCCCCACCCCGCCGCTGGCCACCCCACCCCCTCGCTCACCTTCAGATCATGAACTGAACGTGGAAGAAGAACTCGAAGAGACAGAACCTTCGCTCACACCTGAGAACCTGTCAATGAAAGAACAAAGGGACGAAGTTCCAGTCAAAAAAGAAGAAGATGACAAATGGGACAACCCTGACTTCAAATACAAAATGTTTAGACGAGAGAGAAAGGAAACAGTGGAAACTGTGACAGAAGATCCTTCTCCATATCAAAAGTCACCAGTAGACGTACTAATAAAGGTATTTCCAAGACGCGGCCGGCAAGAAATCGAAGGTATCCTAGCAAGATGCAAAGGAGACGTGGTAGCTGCTATGGAAATGATGATCACCGGCGAAAACTCAAACCCGTACCAAGTGACTCAAGAATCACCTCCTTATATGCAGTACCAGTCAAAATCTGCCTTCTCTCCTTTGTCTAACCAGAGCTTCAAGTTCTCCCCGTCGCGACGGTTCTTAACGCCTCCATACAGTGGTACGGGGTACCTACCGACGGTGATCCGACCTCCTCCCGAATACCTGTCTTCGTTCATGCCACCTTCAGAACTGATGTATGGGCGACAGCTGCAAGTACCTTCACCTGGGACCTCGCCAACGTCTGATAACACGAATAATGATGGGTTTTCTGATTAGTATGGCCTGAAACGTTGGACTGTGCTTTAAGAGCTTGGTTTTTGTGCCATCGTGTGGATCTTCAAGATTTTTTTAATGAACTGGTGCAGTGGGTTCTTGACGGAAAAAAACTACATTGTATTTTAATGAAGAATCCAAATGTTCATGTATGTTTCTAGTTATAGAGCGGTATACGTTTACGTACAGAAGCCAGCACATCAATACACCAGAAACTGTCAAATTTTCCCAATCAACCCTGAACCTAATGCTTTAGAGATAAAGTTGAAAATATATTAAAAGAAATTTGACAGATTGTAGAGCTTGATGAGCGCCTCTGTACTGGACCTTTGTATGTGTAGAACTTTGTTTGAGTTCTGAGATCAAAAAGTCGGTCTGATTTGGCACAAACGGGCCTCGAGATACAGGGTGGAATAGACATCGAAGCCCAAACGGGTACCACGTGTTCAGTACATCATACCGAACGGTCATGTAGAAATTTTTCAGCAGTAATCTTCTTCTTTATCATGTGGTTAGGTCCTAATGCCTAACCTGGTGGCAGGATTTATATACCGCCTATAGGCCTCTGACTTGAGTTTACATGCGGTCAAGAAATGTCTCTCAGGCATGCTGGTAAAAATAAAAGTGCATTACCTAAACGGATAAATAAGAGCCGTTTGTGCATCGAAGTCTTTCCACCACAATCTTGAAAAAATATCATGAAAATATACAAATAATATTGTGTATATATCGTCGCCTGCGCCGAACCTGACCAAGTTTGCAGCACGCCTTAGAATCTATAAAATATGGTCACAATTGAGCATAAGTAGTAATTGTATCGATTGATAGAAGAGACGAGAAAAAAAAATCCGAAATAAGAAATTAATTCACAAATTTATAATCTTAAAGAAGTTCTGTACCACTAACAATTTGAATACTTAATGTAAATATTTAAATGATTATGCTTGATTATAATAATAAATAGATTAACGGTAGTATTATTAAACGTACATACTTACTATTTAATAATAATTCAGAATAGTTAGCAGTAGTCTTTCTCAGTAGATTTGTAGGGAAATATAGATTGATTACATTTTAAAACAGTAGCGTGCAACGCTGTACAAAAATGTAAATATTGATAATAATACTGTAAGTACTATTAATAATACCCACTCCCTAGATTTGGTTGTAGTTGTGTGTAATAATTATTAAACTATCTAACTTTATTTGTAAAAGTAAGATTACAATGCACTGTTTATATTTGTATCGTTTCCTAAAATCATTTTCTATTAACTTAGAATAAACTATTACATTTCTTTTATTCACAGTTATTATTATATTCATTAAATAATAAGAATGTAAATAAAATAGAAAGATATTCGTAGATCTGAGATAATAACATAGTTTCTGAATAAAAAACAGTGATTTAATTTTTAAATAATAGTACTATTTAGAGCGATAAGCAACTACACTTATTATTTACGAATTCTTTATCGATATACTTATATATAATAATTATAATAATTGTAAAATTTCGATGAAATACTCTCTATTATTTAGTGTTCAATAGTTAGATAATAATAGATAGAGGTCAATGTAAATAATAGTAATAGTGAAATGTTTACCCGTAATATTTAGAGATGATAATAACTATATTGTAATGTAAAATAATAATAAATAAACGTGCTCAATAAATCAGTACTTGATTGTGTGTTATTTAAGAAGATTCCCTTCGTATTCTAAAACTGGACACAGAACAATATTCCGAATAGCATGTAGATAAGTACCTTATATTTAATCTAGAAAAAAATAATCGAAAAAAAGTTCTAGTCACGAAGACAAAGTACTCAAGAAATAAAAACATTCAACTCACCACCAGTCTCACCGGATGCAGCTGAACACCAGTATTTTACATGGAGCGACTGCATATCTGCCCTCCACAACCCAGTTAAGTTAGTACTGGATAATACGATACCCCTTGGTAAGTCCGGTTGTCAGGCTTTTGGGCTACTGTAACGACTGTCAAAGATCTACAAATGACAGCCGAGACCTACGGTCCCGTGCGGCTTAACGTGCTTTCCACGGCACGGAGGCAACCCTAGTATGTTATTCATGAACTCATTCATCATGGCAAGCGCAGCTTAACCTGAAGATCAACCCAAGCGGCTGTTATTATTTAGCCACGAGGTCCTTTAATAAAAATAAAAATCTTTCTACTGTCACTTAAAATATTATTACATGGTTGTAAATTACAGTGGTCCGAAGGTTTAGCATCTAAGTAAATGCTTATCATACTTAAATGGCTTATCGTAGTGGGTGTAAATAAGTGGTTTTCACTGAAATAATATAGTTAAATATCAATTTTACCTATCAACGCTTTCAAAGAATTATATTGGTAACTGTTTGGTTATAAAAATAAAATGCGCGTGCACTAACATGTGCCACAGTCAGCACGTAAGAGACAGAATCAGCCGTTGCTACATTCCTACCTATACGACGGCTATGTAAGCAGACACACACTGCACCCCCATATGTCCGCACAATGCGTCTTAGTCCACAAAGGCACGTTATCGAGCGACGGACTAATTACTGGCTTCACTGGACAGAGACTAGCGTGCCTAATGGTTGCGACGATAGACACTAACTCGGTTGGTATGCGACATAACAATGCAAGGTGTAAACGGATCCTTCACGAAGTCGTCAACCAAACATTCTGAACATCAAACTAAGTAACAAAAATTATTGTTGGGAATCGGTTTTTTTTTGGGTGAAAAATCATGTTTTACGGTAGGACACAATGTAACGTTCTCAACACATTGTGCTGATGATTGCAGGAAAGGAGTCATGGAGGTATTTAAAGTAAAGTTATAATATTAAAAAGATTGCATTTAAATAAAACTTGTGAAAAAGTTGCAATTTTGACCCCAAATATCTCCGTAACTAGAAGGTTCCCAGGTATGGTCTAGAACAAAAAACTGATCGCAATGAGACGGGGAGAACAAGTGCCTTTCGGCTTCGTTAAGGGTCTTTTACACCCTTTGTACCAACCGACTTAGCTTGTATGTTATTTCTTCCCAGCTTTTGATCCTTAATAGAGACTATCAAATTAATGGTGTATTAATACAGTGCGTGGTTTTTTTCCAAAATCAACGGGTTCGATTCCAGGACTATTGATTTTTCAAAAATCCAATGATGCAGTTTTAATAAAATTTGTTTTCATCAAAATCGGGGTCGAGACTCTTTTGAGTATTTTTCGCTGTTCTTCATAGTTTCGGATTTGGCCATCCACGCCCCCATGAAAAATTCACGCTGTATACGTCTACAGGGATTAGAGTCAGTAAAGGTAAGAAATCGGTAAGATTTTGAGGTAAAGATGTTGATGATGTATGAAATGTAGGGGAATCCAGAAAGCAAAATTGAAAGGTTTCCAAGTACCTAGTGGAATAAATTCCAACTTGCAAGGTACAAGGTCACCTAAAATTAATTAGCGAAATCCCGTAAAGTGATGGGTTGCGTTGTATTGGGTAGGTTTTTTACCACAACCGCAGGTTAGTGCAGTAACGTACTTGACCAACCAATCAATAATCCTTTCTGCCAACTATGTACGGAGCGATACTAAATTCTATCCCCAGAAACGTTATCTAGTCCCACGAAAAACCCTGGCGCTTCCATTTTTCCACATCCAAATTCACAACCAACAACTGACCACCTAAAACTCTATCAAATTCCAAACAAAAAAAATAAACAATATCACATTGACAGCTAACAACTTGAACCAAACCATCTTGATACTTGTCACTCAATCCCCTATTCGCTTAGCAACTCGACGTCAACGGTCACTAAGCTGACGTCAACTCGACGTCGACGTCGCCACAATGGCGTCACTCGTGCGTCGAGAGGACGTACGGACGTCTGCGGGACGTATTGTCCGATGCAAATTGGATGATAGGAAGGCAAGGCTCGAAGATTGTCGTTTGTTTTGCGTGCGCTGGTCAGATGTAGATGCAGTTTGTGCATTTAATGATGATGATCTTGTTCCTTGTGACGTCGTTTAAGTTCTAACACCACGTAACCCAACTCAATGTATCTAACAACATTGCTACTCAATTTTACTTGTAATGAATTATGGCTTGAATAATAAACCCAAATGTTTGCATGTCACATTGGCCAAGTATTATGGATCTGGATTATTTAAGTTAAAACCGAAATTATACAATACAAAATAATAATTACTACTAGCTGTGCTATAAGGATCTTTTAACGCATGAGTGATATTGACAAGGGACCACTGTTAGAAAATATTTGTGAAAACATTAGTTGTAGTATGTATAAGTACCACACAAATTCTTGTCATGCTAATATTTACATTGTAACTAGAAGTTATTAAGGGATCATGTCATCAACATAGCCCAAGAAGAAAAAAATACGTATTAAAGAAAAAAAAAAACAAATTACTGCACCGATATTGATTTGATTTTTTTTATTGTTGTTCACATTCAAGTTAAAAGCTCGCGAACACTTACGTAAGAAGTTGGCAGACTCGTCTCACAATTAATTTTGTTGATTTTCTTCATCTATGTATTTTTATATCTCTTTACTTTGTATATTTTGTTTGTATGTATGTATACAACGTGTAACAGAATAAACGCAATTCCTGAAAGTAGTTGGTTCAGAATCGGCTTCTGAATCGATTTCCGTCATAAAAAATAGGTGTTAAATTTTGACGGAAAAATCTTTTAAATAACTTAAATTAGAAACACAGTATCATGACAAATTTATACAATCCTTAATTCAAGGAAATTGAAACCTTAATTCAGTGCAATAAAGGCTACTAAAACGCACGACATTATTTGTAGTTCGCTCATAGCTCGTAATACACACACGTAAATAATATCAATGCATTTTACATTAAAAGTAGTGTGCATCAAATAAACAGGTAATTTAAAGGAATTCCAACTTTATCTCCAATGAGTAAGGCTTATTTGAATGCACGACCAAACTTAGTTGGTCATCAGAGTAGCCCTACACAATAACAAACATTTTTTACAAAATAAAATTATTTAATTTGAAGAAATTTAAAACTTATTGCACAGACATAAAGCATTTGTCGTTGGCAGGTTGGTTGTCAGGCTTGTGTCTTTGACGTTTATGCAAAACGTTAAAGACACAAGCCGCCAAATGACATAAGTACCTAACCTCAAAAGCACAAGATCTAGTGTAGTTGTTATTTTATTTACTTCGGTGACATTGTTGTTTCCGAGCGCGATGGCTTTCTGGTATACCAACATACAATACACGGAGATGGTGAGGACCCTGGCTCGCTGTCTTGATAATGTCGGGTTAGACGAGAGTTCAATGACCGTTCTGGCTGCAGTGTGAGCGCCAGGACGAGGCTGACGTCCCTGTCGGTCTTTCACGTGACATGTTTTACCAGCAGGACGGTGCTCCCGCACATTTCACGTGGTCCGTTCGACGGCATCTGGATGCGGAGTATGGCAGTCGCTGGATAGGTTGCGGAGGACCTGTGCCGTGGCCTCCCAGATCGCCTGACTTAACACCATTAGACTTTTATTTGTGGGGTCGCATAAAATCGCTCGTGTACGTCAATCAATCTACAAGTGTCGAGGAAAATTGAACAAGCATTTGTGACGGTGAAAAGTGATACTGAAGTGCTTACAAAATTGAATTACAATTTAAGAAATCGTGCAAATAAGTGCATAAAACAAGGCGGTGGTAATTTTGAAACTTTAATAAAAGTGGATAGCAGAAATAGTTCAAATTAATAACCTAGTAAGTGTAAATAGTCCAGATCTGTAAGTACCTACTTCTTCCTATCATTACGATTGTATTCTTATCACATGATTAAAATCTTTGAAACACTGATTTTTTTTTCACGTAATAAGCAGTAAACACGACTTATCAGGGGGTAGTTGATATCGCGAAAGTTACGCATCTGAGATAAATTTTTTACCCGCGTGTGCCGCACGAAGTCCGGGCGCTTCGCCCTTCGTTAGTTTCATAGTTCGGGTAAAAAGTCGCTGTTTTAAATGCATCCCCGTTACTAAGCCTAAAGTCTTAGATTCGTGTTGATAATTTCACTTGCTATAAAATTATCAATCATTACTCTACTCGGTAAACTCAATGAAGTACCTACCAAAAGTTATTCAAAATATCAGCCTATGACATTTTAGGTACGTAAAATTCATTCATTGAACTAACGCACATCTACTTACTACAGCTATGCTCAGCTGGCGGGCGGTCGAGTGTGCGTGGCGCGTCGGCCGCTAACATTGCATGAGTGTGTGTCTAGGGATGTTGTTACACATACGTTTTGCGTTTAGTAAGGATAACTATATTATAAAAAAAGACTAGGTTTGGTTTAAATTTATTTAATTACGGATGTTGTTTTAGACTTATAATTTAATATTCTAATTGGGGTGTCTGAGGTATTGCGCTTAATCTGTTACACGTTGTATTTATTATTATTGTCTCTTTTTTTTCGGAAATTATCTGTACTATTGCACCTACTGTTTTGTCTCTGCATCACCCTAAGGTAGACTGGTAGAAAATGCCCAAGGCATTAAGTCCGCCTTTGTACATTATGTGCATAAAGTTTAATAAATAAATAAATAAATATTGGTGAAATTTCTAGGAAACCAATCGGAAAGTACCTATATCCTATCCACATGAAAAAATATATTTCCAAATTGAGTCATAAATGACGGATGTTATGAGAGGTGACAAATATTAAAAAAATACAACCGAAATGAGAAGTGAGTCCTTTTTTGAAGAAAGTCGGTTAAATACAAACAGCGGTGTCGGTTAAACATTATAGTACTTCTTTTTCTAACTTTTCAGCATTCATCTCTCATGCCCACACCAAAACAATAACGTTTAAAACATAAAAAAAAAGTTTGCAACTGACAGCTAAAACTCAAATTCAAAAACAGAATCAGAATGCATACGTCACAATACATTTCCATGAGCGCTCATTTGATCTGATTACGTCAGACCGTTCGGACGCCACGCGACCGATACAACGCGAACTATTATTTCAATTTAACCGCTTTTTAATTCATTGTTTGTAGGATTTGAAATACCGGGGGGTGGTTTTAAATAATTATTGTAGGATTTTAAAAATCCGTGGGAATGGTTGCGGATTTATTTGTTGGTGATTAGTGGCTGGATTATGTATGGTAGATTGATTGAACTTATGTTTGGTGTTGTTTGGTGAAGAAGGGAGGAGATGCTTAATTTGCATTGAAGGGTTTATATATTAAATTTTAAAATAATTATTAACGCTATCGTGTATCAATTCTAGTCCTAGTGGTCCACTTTTTCATCAAAAGTAGTTTGTTATGTCCATTAAACTTCAAAAATAAATAATAAAGTAAGTGTGCAAAAAGTAACAAAAACTAATAGGAATCGTAGAAATGCAAGATCTACGACAAAAATATTCGATTCAAGATGCTACGGCGTAGCGGTTTCGTAGCACTAGTAAAATTGTTTGGAGATTGAAAACACTATTCGTTATTATTTTTGCTAATATCCGAATCCAGTAATAGATTCCTTGAACAGGATATTATTATATTACTATTTCAGTATTGAAACATGCAAAAATTACACATTTCCAAAAACAATAATAATTAATGGTGTTAAGTACAGATTTCAACGTTTATATATATATATTTTTTTTTGTATAAGTATACCTATAAGGTAAATTAGTTTTTATTTTTATTTATTTTATTTTTGTAAAGATTATTTTAATTTTAAAATAAATTATGTAAAGAACTACCTAGCTGGTCCGGAGGAAGGTGATACAGGGTAAACCTAGTACGAGTGCCAAGCACTCCTTTGTCATTTAAGTGCACATTATATTCGAAGTAATTAGTATTTAAGGAGATTTACTGTACCTTTACCAGCAATAAAGATTTTTAATATTTTATTTAGAAGTAATAAATAATACCTATTCTTCTTATATTACCCACTCCCACTCTTGCATAAACCCCTCCATTAAAATCTGCCATAATTCAATACTTTCTTCCAACATCGCTATCACTATTACAATAAGTTCCACTAGACAGGGACGGGCATACTACTTCGTGACACGAGTGAAAGAGAGAGGAGATCCTTTTGTAAAAGTTTCAGCCCCTACAATAGAGTCAAGATGGAAAATTGTAAAATTTTAACGATTAACCGCAAACTGTGGTTACTGGATCAGAAATACTTGGGTTAGAAGTTTAACTCTTCACGCTTTGGATTAGGGGTAGGCAGGAATGGTAAGGGGTTCCTTAACAAGTTTCCATAGATCAGATATTAAGGTTATGAGTGAATATTGTTATTTCAAGCCCTATGTATGTCAGTCAGTAATATAACATCATTTATGTCCTATCCTGCTTATGCCCGCGGCTTCGCCCGCGTGGTGTTCGATTATTGTCCCACGGGATCGTACTACGTAGATATAAAGCATTATTTATGTTTATCCAGGTTTTAAGCTATCTACGTGCCAAATTTCATCCTAATCCGTTCAGCAATTTCTGCGTGATAGAGTAACAAACATCCATCCATTCATACTCACAAAGTTTATTTATAATACTTGTGGATGTACTTAAGTTAATGATATTCTCACGTTTAGTAAGTTTGTATGGTTAAGTTATATGCAGGCAAACCTATTGAGATCAACTGGGCACGAATTAACACTCCAGGTTACTGAGAAATAATCGTACTCAAGACCTCAAGCTTGGCAGTCGCGCTTGTGATCACTAGACCGACTAGGTGGGGTGATCGGTCGTTTCCGTAAGATTATTGTACTACAATAGTTATAACCCACTAACTTTTGTGGGAAAACCTGCGTGGTCTTCGGAAATAACCCTACGGCAATAATCTTCTGGGATTACAAGTATCCTCTGTTCTAGTCAACTTGGCCAGAAATTGCATAAAGCAGAGAGGTGTGGAAGGAGAAAGCAGGCCTTTGCCCAGCAGTGGAACACAGCTATCAAAAAAAAAGTCCTAGTCCCAATCCAGCCATGGAAGACCATGGACAGGTTATGATCTATCCATATGCCTTCACTCAAATCCGTTCAAACGTCAAAGTGTGAAAATATAAGAGACAGAAAGACTTACTTGCGCATTTATAGTAGGTACCTATTAGTATGCATACTTGTGTTAGTACATAATTATTGGTTCTATCAAGTTAGGTACTTCAACTTGTACACCCCACCCCACAAGTTAGCCAGCCAATCTAACCATACACAAACATTTTAATTACTCAACTCTGCCCAGTGTCCACTGCAGACGTAATAAATACGAATTAAAAACAAAAACAAAATGTCCGCGGGGTTAGACCTCGGGGGGGGCTGTAACGGGGCGGGGGGGTTTGTGCGGGCGGCGGGAGGGGGGGAGGTGTTTCAATAATAAAAATAATTACCGAGTGAGTGTTAGTGACAGCGGTGGACCGGTTGAGAAGTGTGGAGAGGGTTTCATGGAAAATGTATAAATAATAAATAA
Source organism: Noctua pronuba (assembly GCA_905220335.1). Classification (NCBI taxonomy): domain Eukaryota; kingdom Metazoa; phylum Arthropoda; class Insecta; order Lepidoptera; family Noctuidae; genus Noctua; species Noctua pronuba. The sequence goes on along the minus strand of LR999916.1, from coordinate 13,779,598 downwards.
CTTACTACAATTCAGAAAGCGATGACGGATGGCAATGGCAGTGCTCTTTAAAAGCAATGTCTGACAGCAGCAACTATAACTTCTTACTACTAGTTTCTATTTATTTTTATTAAATACTAGCTTATGCCCGCGGCTTCGCCCTCGTGTAGTTCGATAATAGTCCCACGGGATCGTAGTACCGGGATAAAAAGTATCTTATATATTAATCCAGGTTATAAACTATCTATGTGCCATATTTCATTCAAATCCGTTCAGTAGTTTTTACGCGACAGAGTTACAAACATCCCTGCATCCATCCATCCATTCATCCCTCCATCAATCCATTCATCCCTCCATCAATCCATCCATTCATTCATCCATCCATCCTCACAAACTTTCACATTTATAATATAAGTAAGGCTTTCATAAGATGACCTCAGAGCTTCTACAGTGGCGACTCCAGAAAATATACGAGTTGCGTTGGCATGAGCTGAGTGAAATGTTGTATTATTTTGTTTAAAAAATGATGGTCTCGGCAACTGAAGAAGAGACGATGATTAATCTTTTGCCAGTTATCACTCCGGTTATACTTCATGTTACATTATGGTAACATTAGTGCTACACATTATGTTGTTGTTTATGGTTGTTTTTGTTTGTTCATTATTTTTGTTGCTTTTTTTTGTTGTTGTTATTGGGTTTTTTCCATCAGGAATTTCTCAATAGCAACCACGGAATCTGGACTTGCGCCCGGTTGATGGCAATAGGCTCGTCCCCTATTACATGGGACTTATACAGAACTGGTGAAATGTGGGTGTACTATTAGGTACACCTCTGCCTAACCCTTCGGGAATTACAGGCGTGATGTTTTGTTATGATGGGTTGTGTTTCTGTTATGTTTCATTTTGTTAAAAGAAAATGAGGTTGGATTCGAATAAGTAGCAAAAACTTTCAATGTGCCAAATCTTGTTAGACCCAATTAAAATCAGTTCAACAAAAGCCGTCTCCACACTTTTCCACCCCTTTCAAGAGCGGCGCGAATATAAAATGTGCGAGCCGCACGCCACAAGTATTGCGAATTAATCGAAACACCAATACAATCGAGTTCACCCCCTTTACCCCGAAACATCCCGATATTACCCCGGTGTTACCCCTTTATTACCCTTTAGGAAGGCGCGTGCCTTAGACATTGATATTTGGTGATCTTATCTTTACAAGCATATACGTATACGTCATGGGAAGATCCAGTTGAGTTGACGAATCTAGACTATCGGTAGGTCTTTAGACGAAGGTATCCTGATATTTTTCTTTGTCAACATCATCATATGCCTGCCTTTTCTCAACTATGGTGGGTTCAGCTACCAGTCTAACCGGATGCAGCTGAATACCAGTATTTTACATGGAGCGCTCTGCCTATATGACCGCCACAACCCAGTTAGTACTGAATAATATGATAAACCTTGGAAAGACTGGTTGTCAAACTTCCGGACCACCGACTATTTGTAACGACTGCCAAAGATCTACAAAATGATGGTCTGGACAAACAACTTAACGTGCTTTCAGAGGCACGGAGAAATATAATGTGTGGTCACATATCCAAGGACCAACCTAAGCAAGCGCGGCTGAACCTGAAGATCGACCCGTGCGGCTGTTATTTATTAGCTACGAGCTCCTCAAGCGGTTTCAATGATACCGGTACCGGTAGTGATAATGGTACCGGTGGAGATTGGAGGCAGTAGTGGACGGGTGGTTTGTGAGACCAGAAGGACCAAGACCTAATACTTCCAGAAGGCAATATTTTTCATGCATTGAACGGCCCCGTGACTGACGGACTCTGATGGTGGACTTTATTTCCCAGAAAATTCATGAGATGTAACAAAATTACTCCAAAAAGTTTCAAAATACGAAACCAAATAGCTTTTTCAATGCGGTCATTAGATCCAACACAATTTTTTCTCCTCTTATTGTGCAACCTAACAAAAACTCAGACAAACCCGCGCTACCGAGTAGTTAAAACGTCAGAAAACGTCATTCGAAACCATTCGAGTACTATCAATTACTATTGTGCAATCATTTTATGAATAACGTTCAACCTTTTTTCTAAAAAACCTTTTTTTTATTCTATGGTTTTATTACCAACTTTTATCCTGCTTGTGATATAAGCCATATCATAAAGGAACAAGATTCTTTTTCTGTTATTTGGCTGTACGTGTAAATAGTTATTTTTTGTGCCTGTTATACATCCTCTATTTTTGAAGCGATAAAGTTGAATTTTGTTTAATTTAGGAGTATTATAAAATAGGTTATGTGTGGGTTCAGATAGAGTTGAATGTATTAATTGTTTGTTATTTTTTTATTGATATTGTTGACATGTGAATAGGAGTTCAAAAGAGGAGAATAATGTATTATGTAAAGAACCACACATTATTGGCTTTTCTATTGCTTACTCTGGTAGCTAAACATGTCAATTTTTAGATGTAGATTATTTAAATCGGTCTTTTGAAACATAAACTAGTTTATTTGTTGAATATTTCTTTGCTAAAAGGTTTGTCTGGGTAGGTAACCCTGACAAATTCTGCAACAGAAGTTTCCGTCTGCCTTGTTTTTGATATAAGCTAATGACCAATCAACAACAACACAAAAACAATTTAAAACAAACACCACAATCTAAAAACAATTTTGGCAAATAATATTAATCAAAAAAGTTTTTTACTCCTGCCCTTTTAGTTGTGGTATGATGGTATCTCACACAAATTCTGATCGAGTATTTATTTGCAATTGTAACTAAAAGTTATTAGCAGATCATCTACATAGACATAGACGAACAAATATGTATAACCCAGAAACCAAGCAATGTGAATAAAATATATATGGGACCATCGCGCAAGCTTCTTCTACCAAATGAAAAAAGAATCTCGTAAATCGGACCAGTAATCACGGAGTTATAACTTTATAAGATAACAAACATTACAAAAAAACTGAATTGAGAACAAGTTCTCAATTTGATTATTTTTGACGTTTTAAAGAGTTTTTACCATTATCATCTGCCTAGCCTGACCGGGTCGACTTCCAGTCTAATTGGATGCAGCAGACTACCAGTATTTTACATGGACGACTGCCTAACCGACCTCCACTACTCAGTTAGTACTGGGTAATACGATACCTCTTGATAAGACTGGTTGTCAGACTTTCGGGCCACTGACCACCTGTAACGGCAAAGATCTAAAAAAGACAGCCAGGACCGACGGCATAACATGCTTTCCGAGGCAAAGATGAAACTCGGTATGTAATGGGTGGTCACCAATCCACGGATCAACCTAGGCAATCGCGGCTTAACCTAAAGATCGATCCGAGCGGCTGTTATTATTTAGCAATGATCTCCTTTTTACAAGACTCACTCAATCTCTAAAGGGCTATTTTTTGATACTTTTGCCATGGTAACATTGTGTACTGTAGTTTTGGTCATCATACATATTAACCCTTTCATGGGCGGTGGCGTGTATATACGTTCCAAGACAGCTACGAGTGGTGACAGAACGTACTACCACGTCTATTTTAATTTACTTGTTTTAAGCAGACCGTATACTCACGTTGACTTGCCATACAAAATTGTACTAGCTACGTCTTTCCGCCACAACGCATGAAAATTTCAAAGTTGTTCTGTCACATTACATATGATTTTTGGTGCTCCAAAAAGAAGACGTCCTGCTCGTGCGCTGGTGGTACGTAGAATACGCACGACGCCATGATACGCCCCCGCGTCCCTACAACGTTTGCAGACGTTCGACGTCAATAAACGTTGTAGACCAATGAGAATGACCTGCTGTACAGGCAATGACTGAGCGTCTATAAACGTTGACGTTAGATAACGATAGTGCCGCTATTGGCCAAATGTATTGAAAAAATACGACTCGACGACAATAAACGTCTAACCATTTTGTACGAAGAATTGATGTGTCATTCTACATATACCACGTGATCGAGTACCGTCCGCGAAAGGGTTAAGTAACAAAAAAATATTGTCGATTCCTTAACAAAATAAGTAGGGCTTCAAAAAACCTTACAAGGCTGATTTGTAAAAAAATCTGCCACGAAAATTTAAAGTGTAACAAATCAGCTAACCGTCTAAGCGTACGGAAACAAATTAGGGCGAAACCACACGTGCGTCCGTGCGACCGCGCGGATAATCGCAAATTGTGCAAACAGCCCGTCTGAGGGGAGCCTTCTGCGAAGATCAAGTGTCGACAGATTTAATTCTGTTAAAATCGTGCGATTTTTTTTGTTTTGTGTTTGGACTTGAATTGAATTTTAGGAAGTGGAAACAGTTTTTTTCTTCTTCTTTTTTTCGTCTTTACAATAGTATAAGATTTGCTTTAATTTGTATGTGTGATGGCCTGTACACTAATGCCCATACTGGGCCACTATAACGCCCATTTTTAAAAGTGTACACACTTCAATCAGCTTTATGAGAAAGCATGACATCTACCACAGTTTAAAAATAATACAAAGATGAATAACGACTTTGATGGTACCTATGTTTAATGAGTAACCAACTAGTTTTCCAGCTATTTATGACAACCTCGTAGTTAACTGCATGTCTTGTTTGTCGTCACAGGAACTGATGAAAGCAACAGAAGCTACCAAATTCGTAGCTTAAATTATGAATTGCCACCGACACGCTAAGAAAAAGTCATAACTGTCCTTTTGGGCTTCGCCGAAATTGGGTAAAAAGAAAAAGAGTATAAGAAGGATGGCAATTAATAGAATGGTCCTTCTAGATCGTTTATGATTGATCCTTTTAGTTTGAATAAGCAAGCCATAGTCGTTTTCCAGTCTTAGCAAAGAGTATTTTATTACCCAGTACTAACTGGGTTGTAGAGGTCAGATCGGCAGTCGTCGATATCCAAGCCGACCCCGACGTAGCTAGAAAAAAGCTGGGCAGATGATGATGACTCGTCTTGAGGTTATTTCAGAAAGTATTCAATTTATCGATCTTGCAAAAATACAATTTCTCTCTATTTTGCGAACCGAACACTCAATTGTAACAGGTTGCTACATAAAAACATTCGGTTTTTATATTGCATTGATAGTATCGATTCCCATGGCGATCAGTATCATGATCTAATCGCCAAAGGGATACGTTTCCAAAAAACAGACAGAATCCGCCCTCAAAACCATTGTATCCAAACCAAAATCCACTTGTTGGTACAATGGTTCACCAACATTTGACAAAGCTAAGCCAACACTTGTACAACCATTACCAACAGTTGGTTCGGGACAATCGCGCTAATGTCTATGAGATCAGGAGATAGTACACAATGGTTACAAAAAGGATGAAATTGTTGTTTTTTGGGGGCGTTTTAGAAGCCTTTAACTTTGTAAGACTTTCCTTTCTGCTGGTTGTTAGTATTTTTGTCGTTTGTTTGTAATACCCGACGTACACAAGTATGATGTGGGTTATTATCGAAAAGCGAGTTACTATTTGTAACTCGGAAGTACACACGGCGACACATGAAGCTGTACATTTCCAGTATAACTTGGCCTCGCTTTGTATAGATTTCCTAAACAATGAGAGATCCGCATAAACTGGTATGGTAAAGCTTGACTGGCCGTCGCATCGTGCGTACAATCATTGTCTACGAGATTTGTATATAGATGAAACATAACCAATTATTATAAGAATTTGGAATGTAATTTTCCAGCGTGTGCGCGAAGGACTTTTAATTATTTACCAGCATACAAGCATTCTAATATGTTTCACGTTCTGAACGTATTCAATAGATAACGTTTTTGCAAGCTCATTAAACTCAACTGGACACTGATGCTTCAGTTCCTTACCAGTAAAGAGGAGGTCTGTCCCCACGAATTTATAAATTGCTATTCATATTAGCTTGGGTATGGCTAAAAGATAACAATAATATTGCACAAAAATACTCGTAAGACAAACAAACAGATTCACCTCACCAAAACTAACAAACACCCTTACTTCAATAAGTTACAAAAACTACCCTCTTGCCACAAACCGCCTCAAGCGACACACACTTGTGGTGTATTCGTTTATATCAAATTGATATCGGTTACAGCTCCCACGACTTGCGCCCAAAGGATTGCATTGTGCGCAGGTGGCTGTCTCACAGCTTGTGGGAGACTGGAGGAGGCTTATTATTGGGAGATCTTGATAAGAATGTTTGGTTGGTACTTTTCTTCATATCTTGCGATTTGTCGATTGAATTCGTCATCAGGAAGCAGTCTTTGAGTTTTTGATAAAAAAAAACAAATCGTACGTGACAGTGCTAAATGTGTTCTTGAGTGGAGACTGCGAATCGGCAAACGTAAGGTGGGACGCCCTCAGGCTCGGTGGAGTGACGATACGAGCAGGGTGGCTGGTAGCAACTGGATGAGAGTTGCTGAGAATCGAGTTGAGTGGCGTGCGATTGAGGAGGCCTATGTCCAGCAGTGGACTTCTATAGGCTGATGACGTGACTGTGGTCTAACCATGTCTACTGAAAGATAGACGGCGGGTGGACCACACAAATCCTGGAGAGGAGACGTCGCCAGTTGGTTTCCGAAGAGACTGATTCGAAGGACAGGGTGTTGTGTCGTAATTTGGAAGAGTCTATGTCCAGCAGTAGATTACAATAGGCCGAGATGATGAAATTCACATTAATCGTATTGTCATATCGACATGACAATACGATTTATGTGGATTTGATTTCAAAGTGCGTAGCTAGAAATGCATAGTACTCTCACATTTTGCTAGATCATATGTTTAAATGTCTTACTTAAACGTATCTAGCGTAATCTGAGTGTGGAATAGTATACATAAGATGAACCTATAGACACTAAACTCTGGGTAGTTTCTGAGAAATTCTTTGAAACCGAAAATCGCAATAACAATCCAAGGACCTCATATCGAGTACACGTTTAGCGACCAGTAGACCGCGGCAGTCTTGACAGAACCATATAAGGCACAAATCACATAGAAACAAGACTACAAAAACGCAGTATGTTCTCTCTTATATTCCACTCCCAACTAAGCTTTTTAGTAACTGATATTCAAGCAATTATCTCAATTATTTCTGCTCGATCTCCCCACAAAGGTATCACAATTAATCAATAACGTTCCAAACAATGCGCACTGCATTCGACCCCACAATACATGTCGCCACACGATACCTATTGACTGCATTCAACTCGAGCACCGTAACGAGAACACTACACATTGTTTTATTATTTCCTTTATTTATTCACTAAATAATAATGGTACTCCAAATAATTGTTATTGAATTATAATTTTTTGAAGTTTGAATTTATTCGATTGTAGTTCTTATTTTGTATAAGATAGAGTTTTTTACAGTGTTTTTAGGACGGCAATAAAAATTAAAGCATTTAAAATAAATTGTTTGTTGATTTTATTTAAAATCACTTTTATTATTTACTGAATAAGGTTATTATTAAGTTGTGAATTGTTATTCAAGTTATAATCTTTTAGTTAAATGGTGGTTATTGTTCGTTTATTGTTAAAGGCGTGGCTACTTTAGCCGATAAGTAATAGTTTGATAAATAAGAGATTTATTACTAATTGGACGCCTTGCGGTTTTGTTAAACTGCCACGGTTAACAGAAAGTGGTTAGAAAGCTGCATTTAAAGGATTATAATAGGTAATTTGATAATTATCCTGTATAGAGTTACAACAGTTGAGTGAATTAACTCAAAAAAATAAGCCGAAGAACTGAATTACCCACAGCGGACACCAGCCCGATACAATACAATACAATACAAAGTTAAGAGAGCAGATGTCAATCATTACTTAACTAGCAACGTCTAAAAAGAAACCCAAAGGGCTGTTGCATTAACCACTCCCTCTCATATATAGAACAGACCTGTGTCCTGGTAGTGGAAAGTGTGATTATGAAATGCCTGAGTTCTGATTACCTCTACTGACAAACTATGAGGAGGATCTCGTAGCTTAATAATAACAGCCGTTCGGGTCGATCTTTAGGTGCTCGCCTAGGTTGGTCTGTGGATGGGTGACCACCCATTACATACCGAGTTTCCTCCGTGCCTCGGAAAACACGTTAAGCCATTGGTCCCGGGTGTCATTTGTAGATCTTTGACAGTCGTTAGGTAGTCAGTGGCCCAAAAAGTCTGACAACCAGTCTTACCATGGGGTATCGTGTTACGCAGTACTAACTGGGTTGTGGAGGTCAGATAGGCATTCGCTCCATGTAACATACTGGTATTCAGTTGCATCCGGTTAGACTGCCCCAATATAGTTGGGAAAAGGCTAGGCAGATGATAATACTGACAAACTATAACAATAAAAACCCCTTTTATCCGGAAATAAATCTTATCGAAATCGAAGACTGACTAATTGTTAGGTATAACACAATAGTTTCAAACAATACTATACCATTGTAGGGATCGAAGCGCTTTCTCAGCGACAGGAAAACAGATTACCGATCAAACTTTCGATTTGTACACATTTCCTTACCAAATTTCTTTATGTAGTGAATTGTTTTAGGGTTCCGTACGTCAAGCTAAAACTGTCACAATCAAAAGAAAAAAATACAGAACGGCTATCTGTCTAGATGATTATGATTTAAGATACAGAAAAAAGCTTGCATAGCGTTAACTACCGTAAAAGCAAGGTTCATCTATCAATGGTATTTTCTTATTTATTTTTTGTACGCTATCAGAATGCTGTCCTATTTGACCCAAAGGTTGTCTGGTAGAGAATGCCTTGTGGCATTAAGTCCGCCTATGTACCACTTTTGTACATGAAGTTTAAATAAATAAATAAAATAATCGTTTTGGCTGAAAAACGTTTTCTGCTTGACATAATTAAGCCACCCTAAAATCAGCCACATCAACCAGTCTTGTGCATCTTGCTTTCAATGAAAATTGTTTACTCATTCCAGAATAATTTTGGTGCCAATCTGTCTGAAGTATATCTGTCATGAGGTTTCTTTTCAGAAGCTGGTCAAAGGAAAGAAAGAAAGAAAAAGAAAGAAAACATATTTATTTGGCAAATGCCACAAGTGCACTCAACAAACAACTAAAAATAAAATAAAAAACTTAAATCTACACAATATAAAACGTAAATTTTATAGTATCGTAAACGTAAAGGATATGTTTTAGTGCAGGCCTGTCCAACATACGGCCCGCGAGCTATTTAAAACTTTGTAAGACGCCAATAACATTACGCGAACATTGTTTAAAAGATGTCCCTAAGTCAGTAATTATTCCCGCGCCATATTAACCTACCAGCCCCACCTCGAATGCAGACCGCATTATCGCAGTCTAGTGCAACGAAGCTAGTTTTTTAAATTTAGAGGTTACTTAGCTTTTTTTTCGGCCCGCTACGGTCACAAAGATACTAAACTTGGCCCTCCATAAAATTATGTTGGACACCCCTGTTTTAGTGAGTAGTAAGTTGTTGTTGTTATTGTTATGCTCGATCTCCTATCCTGCCCTCTTAGCCCAAAAACATGTAGCCCAAGTAACCTCGAAGACCTCTGGCGAAGTTCTGGCCTAACTAAATATAAAAATTGTCGTGCCAGCGATACGAAGAAGAAGAAGAAGTAAGTAAAATTCTAATTCCTGGCTCTTTGTGCACGGAACCTTCAACAGCCTACATCTATCTACTCGCGATTTTAAACAAAACAGTCACCAAAACAAGGCTACCGTCATTTAATACCATCATACCATCAGCTGTTCACCGCAGTTTTAATTGTATGAATAGATTTCTTGCAGTACAATAGCAGGTAGTGCGTAATACGTATACTCGCTATCAATTGAATGAAACCCTTTGCCTTTTGTATGGGAGGTGCACAGCCTTGGGCTTAGAGGTCTATTAATGTGTATTGAATGACATGGTATCTTAAGTTCTTTTGGTTAAGTTATTTTAAAGTGATATTTCTTTGAACTCAACTTCTACGTATACCTATTTCAGTGGTTACACGAACGATCGCGAAACGAGACGGTTCTAAAACAGGAGCGTGTGAGTGCGATTTTCAAAATAATTATGCATTGAGGCTTCTTTTCAGGATAATAAATGCCACTGTTTTTTTTTTTTGTGGCCGGTAAATGAAGCAAACAACCTAAGATAACATGTAACATGTTATGTAGTACGAATGTACGAAGCAAACAATTGTACGGCTAATAGCGAATTTCATCAATCCAGAACACAGTCAGCCCATCTAAACCACGTTTCTGAGTGTCACTATTTCATAGCAATGAAGACAAGAGCAGCTTTTGGATGCATGTGTGTCACTCAGGTCTAGTGCACATAGTCGAACTTTGTCTATAACTCGGGAGGTGCCAAAGGCCTATGAGGTATTGTAACTTTACGTTGTTAATTTATTTTTGAATCTATAATAAAAGGTGTAGGAAGCTTTGGGACTCTCATCATTCTCCTGCACTTATCCCAATTCATTTGAGGTCTACACAGCATGTCTTATTCTTCTTCTATACTTCCCTATTACTCGTTATCTCAGCAGTCGCGTCCTTTCTAGGCATACCATCCTTCACACAATCCAGCCTTCGTTTCTTTGTCTTCCTCTACTCTTATACCTATCCACATTTTACTCAAAACTTTCCTCACGACATTTTCCTCAATCCTCCGCATCACATGCCCATACCACGACAACCGATTACCACACAACTTTTCAGTCACCGATGGATAAAATAAGGATGAGTACATAACTCATTCCTCTTTATTTTATCCATTCGTGTAACACCACACATCCCCCCCACCATTCTCATCTCAGCCACATGCAAATGCCTTTCAGACATCCCATTTGTGGCCCAACATTCTGATACATACAAGACAGCTTTGAGACTCTACCAAGCGTAAATGTAATTAATATCCTACTTCCTACTAATATTATAAATGCAAAAGTTTGTGAGGATGGATGGTTGGATGTTTGTTACTCTTTCACGCAAAAACTACTGACCGGATTTGGATGAAATTTGGCACACAGATAGTTTATAACGTGTCTTTTATCCCGCCACCTTCATGCGGGCGAAGCCACGGGCATAAGCTATTCGTTTGCTACTTTAAAAGGAATCACGCACACTTGATGCTTGCAATGCAAAAAAACAATCACAGTAGCGGATTCACACCACATTTCCCTTCAAAATAACTTCGCAAAATAATCACATTAAACTATTAACAACAAATAGATTTCCACATCAATACCTTACTTGCAAAATATTATTATATCGAACAAATAAGACGGAGAACAATAATAAAACTATTACATAATAGTGTTCTATAATAATATCGGTTTACTTACGAGTATCGCGTTTCCCACTGTTGGGCAATTGTTTGGCAAATGTTAGTTTTTGTGGTAGGGACATGAATGGGAGAGAAAAAATAGTTGTATGGGTAAATTAGTGAATGTATGGGAGCAGGTAGGTATGGGTTTGTTTAATGTTTTTTTGGTGAAAGCCTTTGGAAGAGCAGTTTTTAGAGATTGATCTTTTAAGGATTGATGATACTTAAATAATACGATTTATTTGGTAGAAACTACCACGTTTGCCTTGTGTTAAGCATGCGTCTTGGGTTCGTTTCCCAGTTCGGGCAGTGTTATTGGGTTTTACCATCAGGAATTTCTCAGTAGCAGCAGAATCTGGATTTTGCCCCGTTGATGGCAATTGGCTCGCCCCCTGAGACTTAGGCAAAACTGACAAAATTTGTTGTATACATGGAATTATAGTTTTAAATTTGGGAAGTACTTAACTACATTAATTAATACTTTGGATGAATTAGAAGCGACTGATAAACTAAACTTAGTTGTCATCGAGTTGTCTGTGTAAGACTGAGTGAGCTTCTACAAGTAAAAATTCTTTGAATAAAATAATTTGAGGAAAAATATTCAAAATTAAATATAAAATTCGAAACCGTAAAAATGTCATTAGTAAATCTGTGTTAAAACTTAACAAACAGTATTAAGAAACCTATTACAATGACAAATATATTTGCATTCCGTCTCAACCTTATTACTATGTCAATAAGATTTAAAATCATTGTGTTATTATTAACTATTTTGTTTGCACATACCATTGGAAAACCAACTAAGACGCACACCTACGAAAAACAAACTCCACCTTTAACACATTCCAATAAAGATTAAAATTGAGTTTCGGATCAGTAAAAGTAAGTTTGTAAAAATACATTTCGGGGTACAGACGTGCACAGAAAATGGAAATTTCTAAAAATGTCCAAATAGTAGAGGCTTGGTATGGCGTGAGCGGTGTACAGTCAAACAGAGAAGTGCAAACAGTCGCCCAATATATCGGAGTGAGGCGATCAAGCGAGCAGCGATCATGTTACTGCTGACTGGACTGGCGGGTAGACAAGTGTTGGAGTAAGTTAAGTAAAAAGTAACACACTTTGTTTGGGCATTACATAAAAACGTTCCCTCGTGTAAAGAGGTGTGACGTTACTTTTCTACTGTCAAAAACATTCTAATGCTGCAAAATCTGCTACTGTAGCAGTACTTTAGTCAAGGTACTACATCGTAATCAACATTCTCTCAGTGTGTTGTACAAGTTATCATTTTCATTATTTTATAGCTGTATTGTATTGGTTTTGTTTCTGGAGCAGTAACTATCATCTTAGTTTTTCTATAATAACTGAAATGAATATGCACTAAAAATTTCAACTAAAATCAACTTCAGCTACCGTATCCAGAATATTGTTTATTGTATACGCTCCAGATAATTATTCATTAGTGAAAGACATTTAGTATATTAATATGTTTACGATTCCATTAAAAGCTAGTGCAAAATAGCTCTTCGAAAAAGCTACATCACTTTTCAGCAAGTTATCCGTTACACTTGTCTCCACGACTGCACCGAATTGGTGTCTTTGAAGCGGGTTAATTGCGAACAAACAATGGAATTAAGTAAACCACAGATTATAGTTGCGTCACTTTACACTGTATGTGTGTGTGCGACTATATGTGTGTGTGGGAGGCAGAATTATAGCAAAATAGTGAACGTGAGTCGATGGTCTGTGCGAGTGAGTCTAGATTTAGATGAAACTGAGTTTAGCAGATAGTCTGTTAATTATTTTAATTGCACTTAACGAGCTGTCATACCTCATTCCATTCAATTTGTCGAAAAAAATACAAACTCCAACATTTATTATAAAGTTATAACATCCTACTCCTACTAATATTATATGCGAAAGTTTGTGAGGATGGATGGATGTATGAACGTTTGTTACTCTTTCACGCAAAAACTACTAAACGGATTTGGATGAAATTTTGCACACAGATAGTTTATAACCTTGATTAACACTAAGGATACTTTTTATCCCGCTAGTATGATCGCATGGGTTAGTTTATAATTTTGTAATGATGTGTCAGCTTGGAGGTTACTTTATGTAGAACAACATTTACACTTGCAAATCAAAAAGCTCATCATAAATTAACTTCGATGTGCATGCACCTTAAGACTTTCATAAACCAAAATTTCTCCCAATTACAGAATCTATTAAGACTGTTTAATTATTTTCGATGTATGTGAGTCTATCATCAAGCCGAAGCACACATTCATAAGAAATAACGAAACCCAATATAGACGTGACGGTGCGCATGTGCGTGTTATGTTAACAAGGTAAATGTATTTTCCAGTTTTTGGATTAATATTTTAACGTCTGCTGTGGAGGCGGAGAGACAGCAAAAAAATATTATTTGAATTATTTTTCCACTTTGTATATTACTATATTTATTTTATATTTCTTACTTGCTATTATATTTTATATTATTGCTTGCGACCTTCGTCCGCGTGAGATTATTATAAAAATATTACTTCCCTATTCGAGTCGGATTTTGTTAACGATTTAAAGGGTTTTTTTTTACACAGAGCCCTAATCCTTTTCCTAAAATAAAAGTAGCCTAAGTTACTTCTTATAACATTAGCTATCTGCCAGTAAAAGTCCCGCAAAAATCGGCCCCGCAGTTTCAGAGGCTAGCCGGAACAAATAAAAAGATAGACAGAAAAAAAACACTCCAGTTTTATTTATTTGTACGTATGTATAGATTTAAATAACCGATACTTAGACTCGTCGGTACAGCTCTAACAATTATTCATAAACCTGTGATGTTATATGCATACATACTTACATAACTCCTTTTTTTTTTTTGGTGGGCATTCATTAAATAACCCCCGCTCTGGGCGGAGTGGGAGGGAGTGTCAGACTTGTACTGACTAAAACCCATCCATGTTCTTTCTTTGCCCTTTGTGTTCCAGGGCCCCGGTATCTCTTTCGAACAGTCCCGCAGCCCCGGCAGGCATCGGCCCTTGCAGGCCCCTTCCTTTTACTGACAAATTCACATAACTCCTCAGTCCAGAACATAACATCGGTGAGGGGCAGAAATAGGTATCACAAAGCTTTCGTATTTTCTTGGGAAAACCTTTACAAGCAAATCCCGTCTATTCCACCTATGTTGAAGTTCTTACGATTCTGCCTTGACTTATGTCTACCTGTTTTGCTGAGCAATTCTCGTCACTATATAAAAGGCAGTCGCAGCAGGCCTCATAGAAGATGGCGCGGGATGAGTTCGACCAAACCAACGAAAAGTGGTCTACATTAGCTTTGCATCGGAAGAACTAAGTCATGAAGAGAGGGGCTTTGGGCCAGATATGGGATGATGTAGGCTAACAATGTCCGTGTCCTTTTATTTTCCCACACGTCAAAAAAAAAGTAATTATAATAACTAAAAAACCCGTCTCAAAAGCAAAAAACAAGCGCATTTGGAAGAAGGCGGAACCCATTCCATGTTTTAATAATTTTATATTTCAATGGGTCCCGAAGTGCGTTTGGTCTCTACAATGCAAAGTAACAAACATGTAAATAGGTATAGGCTGCAACACATTACCCTCTTCCAGTCGGGTAATAAGACTTTATTTTTCGGAGAGTAAGTTGAATTTCTTTGCTATCTCTACCTACATGTAGGCACAGTACCAACTTATTATTATCTTCGGTTGCATCGCTTACCACACGGTTGTACGACCTTGCTGCGCGGTTCACGGACGAGCAGTGAGGTACCCACATAGTACACAGCTTACATAGGGAGTCAAAATCATCTTCATCTTATCTCATTTAGTCTTAAGTAATACGAAAGGAGCTTATGTAATGGTGGCACGCCGTCCAGTAAGGGGTGACAACACTACTTATCGGCTAGTTAGTAGGGTGAGCTCAAGGTGCTGATCCTGCCGTCCATCCATGCCGCGTTCGTGTTCCACGCGCGCTTTAAAGAGATGTCAACAAACAGGAAGGGGTCCGCAAGGGCCGATGCCTGCCGGGGCTACGGGACAGTTCAAATGAGATACCGCGGCCGTAGAACACAAAGTTCAAAGAAGGAACATGGATAGGTTTTAGTCAGTACGAGTCTGACACTCCTTTCCGCTCCGGCTAGAGCGGGAGGGGTCATTTGATGATTTCCCATCCTTCTGATCTTCCTAACCACACCTCCAATACAACCTCAATACCAATTGCCTATGAGCTATGACGACCGGTATCATAGAAAACGGTTGAGGAGCTCTTGGCTAAATAATAAAAGCCGCTCGGGTCGATCTTCAGGTTAAGCCGCACTTGCCTAGGTTGGTCCGTGGATGGGCGACCACTCATCGCATACGGAGTTTCCGCCGTGCCTCGGAGAGCACGTTAAGTTGCTGGTCCCGGCCGTCATTTATAGATCTCTGGCAGTCGTTACAGGTAGTAAGGGTCCGAAAGTCTGAGAACCAGTCTTAGCAAGGGTATCGTATTACCCAGTATCTGGGTTGTGAAAGTCAGATAGTAAAAAAATATAGATAGTAAAATACTGGTTTTCAGCTGCGATGAGTTAGTAGGTAAGTTTCGCAGCGTCTTGAAAACAATATATGAAGCAGGGACTGATTAAGTGTGCTACGTGCTTTGATGGGGTAAAACCATTATTACTGGAATTTTAATTAGTGAACTTGGATGAGTCAGCTACATGTTTCTGCTTCATTGAAATGACGTCCCTGCGCAAAGAATTACTGTTTGCAATAGTAAAAATGATGGATGGACTGTGTGAAGGATGATACAGCTAGAAAGGATGTGACTGATGACATGACGTGTAATAGAGAAGTATGGAAGAAGAAGACATGCTGCGCTGACTTCAAATAAATTGGGTGAATGACGAATGTTGTTGATGATGAACAGTAATTCCATTATTACTTACTTCGTAGATTGGAGGATTATACTTAGGTAGATACTGTATTCATTCGTATGGTGCTCAGTAATTAAGAACAATGGTTGTTAATAATGATAGAAATCACAAAATAAACATAAATATAAAATAATATTTTGAAATTAAATTATTCAAACTCAAAATATTAAATTAAATTAAACGCTTTTGAATTGTCATTACTTGCGTAACACTCCACGGTACGTTGATAGAAAAAGCCCTACTTAATTTATAACTAGCTGTGCCCCGCGACCTTCGTTCGCGTGAAATTATTGTAAAAAATATGACTTCCCTATTTGAATCGGATTTTATTAACAATTTCATGGGTTTTCTTTTTTTTGCACGGAACTGTAATTCTTTTTCAAAAATAAACGTAGCCTAAGTTAAACCTTATAACATCAGCTAGCGCTAGTAAAAGTCCTATAAAAAATTGATCCAGCCGTTTCGGAGACTAGCCGGAACCAACAGACAGACAGACAAAAAAAAAATGTGTTGTTGATTAGTGGCGTATATATTTTCATATGCATTCAGTAACAAAGCTGTTATTTTGAAATTATAAACAGACACTTATTTTATTTATTTGTTCAGTGTATTCAGTTGACATTTTTGCACAGAAACACGAGTACCTTTGTACCCTGAAATAGAACAGCCTCCTCACAAACAAGGTTACACGGGTTCTCCCATCCACGTGTATGGCTGCGAATATAACTTGTATTGTCCTGTTATTGTCGGCGAAGCGTGGGTGTGTTTGAGTATATCTCTGTCTCTACTCCTATGGGGCGTGGGTATGATCCTGTCTGAAAGAGTCTTTTGAGTGTGCAGTAATTAGGAGGAAGTACTAGTCATTAACTTGTTTTTGCAGGCTGAGCCACTCTTCAATCAGAAATACAGTTTTCTTTTTCTTCTTCTTCTTCGTGTCACTGGCACGTACATTTTTACCTGACTACTGCGAAGCCGAAAGGAGGGGTTATAATTTTAGCAGTCATGTATGAATGCATGTATGTTTGTTTGTTTGTGTTTACGTATGTTCCTTCGAAGCGCCTAAACTATTCATCCGATATTGATGAATAAGGTGTCCACCGATTCGTTATTGCCCGGGTTACCGGGTAACATAAGCTACATCTTAACTGACTTCAACAATAAGAGGAGTCGATTTTACCTTGTAAGCTCAGAATTTAATTAGAGCGTGATTTTTCAGTTTTTTAGTTGTATACCACATAAATTCTTGATATATTTTTTTGGCAGCGGTTAACTACTTCGGCTGTATGTTTTTGGGCTAAGAGGGCAGGATAGGAGGTGGAGCATAGTTTGCGATACAGCTCCACAACCACACCTCGCTGCTGTTTCATTGTGGTAGCCTCATTTAACGAGGTTGCAGTTATATCTTCCCTCTTAAGTCCGGAGACGGTACAAGGAGTTCCAGGTGGACCACGGAAGGTTAGAAATATATTAAGAGACTGATCACACTTCTAGGCTGGAAATAGTCCGTGCCACAAAAGCGAACATAGACAGACGTACCGCTTTTTCTGGCTGGCTTAAGCCGATTCCGCGATAATGTTTGATGTGTAATGGATGGCTCATGTCGATGATATTTCTGGCTTATTTATCTTTACATTATTGCTATATAGATTTAGATTTCTGCATCCTATTTGCAAATATATAACATCTTTTTTATCGGTACCAACTTTACGATATTAGTTACCTACTGTATTTATGTCTCGGCGAAAACTGTCTGTCTAGGGTGCGTCCTTTGTAGAGGATGCCCGACAACCTTGAATTTAAATATGAATATAAA
The DNA here is from genome assembly GCA_905220335.1 of Noctua pronuba. Classification (NCBI taxonomy): domain Eukaryota; kingdom Metazoa; phylum Arthropoda; class Insecta; order Lepidoptera; family Noctuidae; genus Noctua; species Noctua pronuba. The sequence continues at coordinate 13,761,601 of LR999916.1, read as the reverse complement.
TTATACTGGGACAAATAAGCGGTGGAAGCTAAAATATAAGAAAGAAAACAACGTGAACTTTAAAAACCCTTTAAAAATTCCAAACCAATACACTTTTTTTTTCAACGAAAAAATAACCAAGAATAACGTTAAACAATCTAGTTTTTTGTGTGCGCTTGCGACCGTTCCCAGTGTAGCCAATAAGTGACCAAATATTGTCACACTGAGGCGATGCCAGTGTCCCGTGACCGGTGCTCTGTCTCCCTCTAATGGCCGAGGAGTGAAGGTGATGGAAGATCGATGGAAGAGCGAACCACTTCGCGACAAAGCTGCCGACTAACAAAATACTATCATGGTGGCAATACAGGGATGGATTTGGAGAGTGGTACAGTATAACGAAGTACCTTGAGCCTGTCTAGTTCCTTACTGAGCGTTAGCTAATCTCTCAGGAATAGTTACTGTCTACAGGTCAGCAATGAAATTTAAAAAAAATTGGTTATGATTGGCAATGCCTGTGGATCATAACATAGAGTTTTTAGCATGTAAAACAATACCGTGAAGGTGGAGAATTTCGTAAAGTGACTCATAATTCGATTGTCTGTAATCTGTAAAAAATATGTTATTGAAACCAACAACATCATCTGCCTAGCCTTTTCCCAACTGCGTTGGGGTCGGCTTCCAGTCTAATCGGATAGAGCTGAATGTCAATATTTTACATGGATTAACTGCCTATCTGATCACCATAACCCAGGTAGTTTGATGATCATGGAATTCAATAACTTGAAAAGCTGAAATGTCCTATTCTTGTGTAATTGCGTTCCCTTCAGATTTGAAATAAATAATTCAAATATGCTTAAAATATTTACATAACCATCAGACAGTGTGGTGGAACCCTAGTGATCTGCTATACAGGTATACCTAGTGCAGACGCAAGTATCTCACAAACTTTTATACCTTAATTTTAAGATGTATTAATGAATTTGACTTACAGAGGTCCGTTACTTTAAACTGGAACCCAGCAAAGGTGCGTGGCAAAAGAAATAGGTAGGTATATACAGGGTGTGAATGGATGCTTCACGCAGCCATCAACCAAGCATTATGTACATCAAACTAAGTTACTTTACGCAAAAATGATTGCTGGGAAACAACTTTTTTTTGAGATGAAAAATCACTTTTACGGTAGGACTCAATGTGGCGCACTCAAACCATTGTGCCGATCGATGCATTGAATAGTGCGGGGTCGTGGAGGTATTTAAAGTAAAGTAATAACAATAAAAAGAAGTATTTAAAAAAAAGCTTGTGAAAAAGTTGGAACTTGGACCTCCAATACATATTTCCGTAACTAGAAGGATCCCAGGTATGGTCTAGAACAAAAAAAAAAATCGCAGTGACGAGGAGAACAGGTGCTTTTCGGCTTCTTAAAGGGTATTGTTACACCGTCTATGCTTAGCAAAGAACTGTTAGTACTCCTCGCTTTCTGCTATCGTTTATGTGTAAAAAAAAAAAAAATTCGAAGTCGTATGTCGAATCTCAAGTCTGTCCCTGTGCTTCACTTATAGCGCGCACTCAGCTAGTAGCCACGCGGAGAACACATCGACTTTGTGACACTTGCCGCTCTGCCCCGTCATACGTACACACTACACACTACCACTACACACTCGCGAGTATTTTATGAGCCAAAGAGCCACGTTAAACAACGGTTTTTAATAGCTGCACACCTTATAAACAATTTTGGAATGATAAGATTAAGATCCAAATTGGCTCGTTTTTCGCAACGAAATGTTAATTTTTTGCTGGATGACTGTGATCAGGACACCTTCTTTCAGGAGTTTGGTAAGAGGCAGACATTGAACAGGACAGTTTATGGAAAAATACACCCGAATATGCCGAGGTAACTTCCGATCACGACGCTTATAATGATGAAGAACACGAAGATGTCTTCAGGTCTCGTAAGAATCAAAGAGAAAGATAAAATATCATCACCTTCCTATCTTGGATTATAATTATTGCGAGATGGTCTATCTATACATCAAAAAAATTAAATTGAAGTGTCTGTTTGCTATATCAAAATAACAGCTTTTTACTGAATAAAAATAAATGCGAGCAATGGGGCACTGTTGTTACCTACTCTCTCACGTAAAACTAGTGAACGGATTTAGATGAAATTGGCACACAGATACATAGTTTATAACCTGGATTAATTGACCGATTCACTTCACTTCTGCCTCCATGTTCTCTACTGAATCACAGGTCTGGATGAAAACTGCTTTCATAACACGGAGACTGAACGCATGAGTTGTATGAACGCAGACGAATCCAACAGGAGTGTGACGTAAGGATCGTAGCAAATGTTGCTCCATGGTTGCTGCCTACACCCATTGGAAAAAGATAGCAGGTACGGAGAATAAAGTCAGGAAAAGTCATCATCTTCCTGCCCTTGGCTCATTCTACTTGGGGTCGGCGCAACACGATGTCGTCTTCCATTTTACCAGAAGACGCCACGGCATCATTTACACCTTTCTCTTTCATATCATTCCTCACATAATCCATCCATATTTTCTTTGGCCTTCATGTCCCTCCCCATCCATCACCATTCACATCTATCACTCTTTAAGTTACATGCGTTTCATCCCTCATCACGTGTCCATACCAAGACAGAATCTCCTCGAATAGGAAAGACCTGCAAAAACGAAAATATTTGGCAGAGTTGTTAAAATATTATTACAAAGAAAAAGTGAAGATGGAACTCATTCTCACATCTCATAATAAAAGACAAACTAAAAACTCAAAAAATGCTAATACTGGCAATATCCCTCAAGGAAACACTCCTCACTGGCGTAAACGGTTCCGCGCAAAAATTAGGGTCCCTCACACCGTACGGAACCCTTCTATTATTGTGGTTTTTATTGTGCTCTTGCATTTTATTACTTTTTTATTTCTTTTTAACGGGTGCGGGGGTCAGTCACTGATATTTTGCTTAGGGGTGGCGCACACAGAATATTATGTTTATTTTGTTTTTTATTTTCGTGTAATTCGATCTCTGTGGTGTTTTTCTTGAAAGAGGGTTTGAAGAATAAAATTGCTGAAAGGTATCGTCTGTTAGAACCACCTATTTGTTTATTGTTGTACTAGCCTATGCCCGCGGCTTCGCCCGCGTGGAGTTCGATAATTGTCATATGGGATCATACTACCGGGATAAAAAGTATCCTATGTGTTAATCCAGGTTACAAACTATCTGTGTGTTAAATTTCATCCAAATCCGTTCAGCAGTTTTTGCGTGAAAGAGTAACAGACATTCATCCATCCATCCATATAATTATCCTCACAAACTTTCGCATTTATAATATTAGTAGGATTCTCCTGAGAACAACAACTACCGGTCAACTAGCTGGGCACTAGTTGCCAGTCATTTTGCTGAACTGGACCTATTTGGCGCAGCCGTGAGACACACAATAATTATCTTTTAGATTTTGAGTTTAGGTTTAATTTTTTTTTTAAATTGTTTTGTGCACTTGTGGCATGTGCCAAATAAAACTATTTCCTTTCTTTCTTTGTGTAACTAGCAAAACCTCTATGGTTATTTCTTCAACTAAGCCCCCATATCGAGCAGAGTGTCACCCCTAAGCTCAGTGAAAGTGTTGGGGTCATCTATCAGTTGCAACACCCCGCTGCCCTTCAGTTATATCTTCTGCATTCAAATTATTTCTTACTTCAAGAGTGCTTCAGATACCTCTTCCTTGACGATGGAGTTTATTTCTTTATGGTGCGAAGAGATATTTATATTTTTATTTAGCTGTTGCCCGCGACCTTCGTTCGCGTGAAATTATTATAAAAAATACTACTACTTAACAATTTCAAGGGTTTTAATTTTTCGCACGGAACCCTAATTATTTTTTCTAAAATAAGAGTAGCCTAAGTTAGACATTATGACATCAGCTATCTGTCAGTAAAAGTCCCGTGAAAATCAGTCCAGCCGCTTCGGAGATTAGCTGGAACAAACAGACAAAAATCGAAAAAAATGTGTTTTTGTTACAAGTACGGAATATACTTTCATATTATTCAGTAAAAAGCTGTTATTTTGAAATTACAAACAGACACTCCAATTTTATTAGACTTACAATTTTATAGACACTACGTAGAGTGACTTGTTCCTGAAGGCAAGCCGGCAGGAATCAGCTTCTTAGGTGCCTTCGGGCCTGGTTCCTTTGGATGGCATTTTATATCTTCCTAGTTTTAATAGAGTTCATTCGTCTGGTTATATATCTAGGAAGGTATGGAAGGCATACCATTCTAGTTTAGCGTCATCTACATCATCGCCTTCAGCCTGTAGAACTGCACTGCTGGACAGTCTGCCTAGCTTTTCCCAAAACTATGTTGGGATCGGCTTCCAGTCTAACCGGATGCAGCTGAGTACCAGTATTTTACATGGAGTGACTGCCTGTCTGACCTCCTCAACCCAGTAACACTGCTACACAGTTCTAGGCTTAATTCGGTTTACGGCTTCTCTCGACTATCTCTCTATCGACTTATCTACTGAGAAGAGAGGCCTCGTGGGAGGCCTACCAACGCAACGTCTTCCAGTTCGCGGTCGCCACTCCAGAACTTTCGGCCGCATCGGCCATCCGTTCTGCGAGCAACGTGCACAGCCACTTAAGTTTGGCAATTCTTCGGGCTACGTCGGTAACCTTGCGGACGTATTTATTTCTTTATTCGACTCCAAGTTTAGCTTACTGCATTACATATGTATACTTCCGTAACTCAATTCTACAAATGTCACGAATTCCAATCGGTTAGTATGACAACTATGTATTAACAATTTTGTTTTTCATAGTGGCACTATAATCTGACCTTTTCGATTTGAATTGCCTACTCCTTGACCCTCGATGTGTTAGTAGTAGCAATCAACAGTGTCTTATCCCTGACATTCTTACTGTTTAGGCGGTATTGTATAGTGTTTGTATATATTAGTACAGATTGTATAAAAGTTTGTCGTTATCGTCAAGTTTCCTTCCATTGTTTGATAAAAAGAACTTCATACACACAAAAACGTCGATTTAAAGTAGAACAATATCGTATATAAAGACGCAACAATACAAACACAACACACTCCTTCTCCACAATCGGATAAAAACAACTCGACATTCAAAAAAGAAATAATTAAAAATAAAGAAAACCACAAAACACAGATGCGAACGGAAATCTTAAATTGGATTTTCAAAGAGCGGCGGAAAGAGATAGCAAGACACGTTTATGTGAATATTGGAAAGAGACGAACATATAGTCGAGATCACAAAGCCAAGTAATTGTAGACAATGGGAAACTGAAAAAGACGTTTCCTTTATAAGATTTCTATCTCAAGAACATTTTGCCTTAGGACGCGAATGCCAACTTACTTTTACTGCTCTCAAAACACACATTTGTATCTTATTTCTAGGTACTAAAGTTCAATGTTGCTTGGCAGGTATGGTTTCAAATGGTAAAAACTAACATGGTAAAGTCTAAGCGACTGTGAAACCACGTCTAGCGTAAAACAAGATTTTGTCAAAGTATAATATTGTACCAACATAAGTTGCGCTCCGTTGTTGTGAACAACGTTAGTATGGGCGGGTCTGTTTAATTTGGGCCCACATACGTTTGATATCATAGAAGTTTAAAGCGATAATTATAATGTAATTGTGAGTCTGTATTGTTGTGTTGAATGGAGATTGTGAGATGAAGTTAATTGTCACTGTGTAATTAAACTGTTGAACCATTGAAAGAGCCTTCACAAGTTACGATGGATACCATCTTTTGCAGTCCCAGTCTGGTTTGGGTTTCTCATCTTCTAGTCGTTGATACAATTTTTGTAATAACTTAGGCGCACAATCTCTCATCTCTCTTGTTGGTCTAGTGGTCGCAAGCGCGACTGCTGAGCATGCCGGGCAAACTGTTTTTCCATCAGAAATTTCTCAGTAGCAGCCACGGAGTCTGGACTTGTGTCCGGTTGATGGCAATAGGCTCAGGGGTTCCTGTTACATGGGACTTAAACATAACTGGCGAAATGTGGGTGTACTTTCGGTACACCTCTGCCTATAAACCCTTACAGGATTACAGGGGTCATGTTATGTTATTTTAGGCCCTGAATTTGACTACGTTAACAGCAGTACCAGTGAACTTCAAAAGTACTTGTGTATGGATAATTGACACACTCCAGAAAGTGGCTCCTGCTCTGGACTGGGCACCGCATCCACATTACAGTTTGGGCTTCCTCATGACGGATACATAGCGGTGCCAAAACCAAAAGAAAGTAAGCAAATAGATTTCTTTCCGAAAACCGCAAAATGTGCAATGCAAGACTGATACCGAAGATTTAATTAAAACTATTTTCATTTATGCCATAAACTGTTTTGATTTTCTCCTTTGTGGAAATTCCGGAAGTTTTAGAATTCCACCCGCATTCTGGTCACTGACCGAAAATGACGAAAATGTCCGGAAAAATCCGGACTTATGGCAACCCTAGCCAAAAGGTATCACGTTACCTAACAACTGGTTTGTGGATGTCAGATAGGCAGTCATCACTCCTTGTGGAATACTGGCACGCCGGCGCCGTAGACCTGGAAGCCGACCCCAACATAGCTACTAAGAAAGGCAGATCATGTCATACTATCGGAACCACACTGTTTTACATCTCATCATCATCTGCCTAGCCTTTTCCCAATTATGTTGGGGCGGTTTCCAGTCTAACCGGATGCAGCTGAATACCAGTATATTACATGGAGCCATTGCCTATCTGACCTTCACAATCCAGTTAGTACTGGGTAATACGATACCCCTTGATAAGACTGGTTTTGAGACTTTCGGGCCACTGACTAACTCGTACAAAACGACTGTCAAAGATCTATAAATGACAGCCGGGACCAACGGCTTAACGTGGTTTCCGAGGCACAGAGAAAATCTCAGTATGTGATAGGCGGTCACCAAACAGATTTAAAAGGCTTAAAGAGCGGACATTGGGAGTATTTTCATACAACAATTTTGATCCCGAACATTTTCGATTTTGACACACGAATGCAACCTGACAAGCGGGCGTATGACTCTAGACAGAACGATTTGTTACTAAGTAGTAACAAGTATTGGATTACGATTTTTTTTCGTCTCGTCCTGTCTATCGCTCGTAAATATTTGAATGTCTTTGGCGGTCACCAATCTACGGACCAACCTAGGCAAGCGCGGCTTAACCTGAAGATCGACCCGAGCGGCTGTTATTATTTAGCCGCGAGCTCCACACTGTTTTACATCCATCTTACAATATTATCGACGATCCAATCGCTTGTCAGACTCACGCCACACATTTTAAAACGTCATGCGTCAAATAAATTAGTTTCTTTGTAGTTCGTCGCGTGGCAAGGATTAGTCGCCGTGCCAATTAGTCGAGAGGGGGTGGACAGAAGGGTGCTATCGACTCGATTGAGTGTGTGATATTTAATTTGTTTTTAATTTTGGGCTGGGTGATCTTGGTGTGAAAAGTTAATTAATATTATCACGCTTTGGTTGGAAAGGGTAGAGTAGTGGTGGTTGGATAGCTACGTTTTTGTTGAAGATTTGAACCTGGTGAAACCATACTTATTAGTTTCATAACATCGGATTTTTTTAATCAATATTTTCAAAAACCAAATTGCACCAATTAACTTTTCTTTTGATTGAGAATTATTTTATTGAACGTACGTAAAATACCAGACTGCTAATGCTAATATAATTACTGTTTCCAGAAAGAGCCTCGACCAACACCTTAGGAGGCTCTCATTGTGCGGCTGGGTCAAGGGCTCGATTCAGAAAGCAGTACTCCTATCCTGGACACGGCACGCATAGTGAGGCGGTTCCTTCCTCTGGAGCCCTGACCACCGGCAGCCTGGACGTTGTTTCTGATGCCAATGGGTCATCAGTTTTTATATTTTAAATGTTTTACTTAATAACGTTTTTTAAATATTTAAAAATGTAAACTATAAGAGAGAAAATTAATAAAAGTTGTGTCCAAATAAATAGTTACTAGACAAAGTTCCTTGGAAAACTTAAATAAGTATCTTAAACTAATTTACCTTTCATTCAATCCATTTACAATGGAAAAGTGGTCCTTGGAACATGTTTACAATGAAATTCACTTTAACAACTCGTGCTGCCATCTATTAGTGAATAGACTACCAAAATAAAAGCTTATCTGCAGCGCCATCTATTGTCGAGTAGCTAACGTAATAAGAAAAGAGCCGTGAATGCCGACTAGTTAGTAATGGAATACGGCCCTAGATGTCGTTAGCTTAACACAACTAAATTACAGCTTTACAAAAATTGATTTCGCGGTCATTTTAATTACATATTTCCACCGAAACGCATAATATGTCTAAGTAGGACATATGCATTTCAGTTCAGTTCACAATAGTTTGTTGAAGAGGTTTTCTACAAAACAATCCTTCCACTTTAGATAAACGATCAAATAACTTGCTTTGTTACAAGTAGTACGTAGTAGTAGGTATGTACTACGAACGTAACGTCATAGTAATTGAGTTGTAAACATAGAAATTTTTCATCGGTAATTTAAACAAAAAACAGTTGTTCCATGTTTTTTTACAAAACTACAATACCTACCTGTAGTTTAATAGGAAGCAACTGTTTTTTTTTTAAATAGACCCTCTAAAAATTTAAATGTGTGACCAGAATGATGTACTGAATACGTAGTAACCGTTTTAGAGTCTGTGCCCCATCCATTTCGTATACCTACCTACCGAAAAGGTTAAGTCCCTTTTGAAAGTTTTTGTAAGAAATAAGTTTTGAATGTGACTTTCACTTGTCAGTTTAGGTTGGCAACTCATCGGCAATCGTATTGAATGATGCATTGGCTATGTCATTACACTCTGATTTGTTTCAGATTTGATCAGCAACATCTGAAAATTGTTCGACTTCACCAGGTTCGTGTCCTTTGTGTCAATCAACAATCAACTGAGCCTATTGCAGACCACTGCTGGACATAGGCCTCTCCCAGCTGTACAGCAATATCCTGTCCTCCACCTTCTGCTTCCAGCTTGAACCAGCCACCTTCTATTTCTTTAAGTTCGCAATAGTCTATAAATAGTCATCAAATAAATCAATGTCGTAATGTCGTTCACCCCTAAGAGCTCTAAGATCAGTGATAACCATCATCTCCGCGTCACTATAAGGCTCTAATCATGACTGATCGGCAAAAGTTTCCGATTGGATGAAAATAAAAACAATGTGAATAACAAAGGTGATGATTCTGGAACCATTTGAACGATGAACAGAGGACTATGTTTGCTGAACCGTAGTGTGAATGTGGACGCCTGTAAGGCGCGAATTACACAGAAACGGCGGCGTAAGGCGTAAGGTGCGGCGCAGGCGAAACGAAAGAACGGCGTGCCTGCGCCGCGCCGCTTGAGTGTAATTCACGACTCGTCGCCTACGTACATTTTGTAAGAAAACGTTTTGAAGCGGCATCGTGCCTGCGCCGCGCCTTCACCGTACGCCGTTTCTGTGTAATTCGCGCCTAAGAGAGGCGAAGATCAAAGAAACGATGGATGGACTGTCATGTGTGACTAGGACGGAGGTGACTGCTGAGACGACGAGTAATAGAGAAGTATGGTAAGGAGAAGAGATGGCTTGGGAAAGGGGCAGGAGAACAGTGATGATGCTGAATTCAGAATCTTAGAAGAGAAATTATGACCACAATCATAATGATAAGAGAACGTTTGTGGCAAATATTGTGAGCTGCGCTTGATAGTCTTAGTTGAGTTTGATTGAGAGGAAAAATGCTACTCGTCGACATTACGTTACTCATCCAAGGAACGTGCGACTAGACAAACACAGATATATTTATTCGATGAATGTAGTTAGATATAAGGTTGGTAAGTACCAACCTTACTTTCGTCTACCAAGTGGTAGACGAAGATAAACTACAGAGAACCTTATTTATCTTTAATGCGAGTAATCTTATAATGGCATAAGGAACAGAGTGGAACATTTCTCATGCTCCACTGAAAAGGGAGCATCTCCGACCAGACGGGTGTTGTGTGTGTCGGCTGCAGGGCTACTTACTGCCCAAAGATTGTTGCCCGGTCTCTGCATCCTACCTACGTTAAATTCTGCTTACACTGAACAGGCCAGCCGCCTACAGAATACCTTTAACATAGCTACACGAAGAAGTAAGTATTTTCATTTTAAAATCCTTACCTCCTTACTAATATTATAAATGCGAAAATTTGTTTGTTTGTTACATTTTCACGCCTAAGCCACTGAACCGATCATCCTGCACATACGTTGTCAGGTGTACAGAAACGGACATAGAGTACCTTTCATCCCGAAAATAAGTACAGTCCCCGAGGAAAACAACATTAACGTTCTTATGAGAATAGATGGCGCCATGTGTATTTCGAATCATGATTGAATTATATTATTACAAGCCGAGTACAACCCGAAATTGTCAAATTCTAAACTAACGCGAGAGAAGCCGCGGGAAAAAGCTAATTGATTCATAACTTCGTCTGCAGCTTCAATGTGTTAACAATCTTATTGTCACGATAAAACAACTAGCACCTCGCGTCGTGATCACAGAAAATTGCTGTAAAATTAAACACCAAAACTTAACTTAGTGGAATATAATACATTTAATCGTGATTTATGTACACTTCGCCATTCAAAAACGGTGAAGGAAAACATAGAGAGGAAACCGGTGTGTCTATGATGTAGATCCAAAAATTCAAAGACATGTGACATCTTACCAACCCGCACTGGGCCCGCTTGGTGGGTTACAGCCTGCTAACAAAGGGAACATTATGAGCTGGTTATGCTATAAATAAGAAAGATCTTTCAAGAAAATTATTCCAGGACTGGTGAGCTATATTGATGACCAAAATCTGGACCTCAAACTTAATGGTATCCTGTTCTGGTGAACTTATTATATTAATTTTATGAATGACATGTGGACCTTGCTTACTTATTGGAACATAAAACATGAATACTACCTACAATAACATAAATAATATAATAAGTTCTCTATCCAAGTTCAAATCAAGCGCAGATATGATGTGCGTGTTGTACTTACAATTGTGCGTGTTGGTACTTCAATCGTCTGCGCTAATCAGTCGGTCCCCTCAAAGTCGCGAGCGGTGAACCCAATCCTCTCAATTGGCCATTAGGACAATGATAGGTCCAAGGGTCCAATATTGTTGGGTCCTACGACTTATTTGTGTTGGCAAATATGAACTTGATAGTATGCAAGATAATAAAGTAAGATTTTTTCAATTTGGCACAAAATTTCATATCTACCATAGCTCGTGGCTAAATAATAACCATCTGCATGGGTCGACCTTCAAGGTTAAGTCGCGCTTGGCAAGGTCGGTCTTTAACGTAGATGGGTGACCATCCATTACATACCGAGTTTCGTCCGTGCCTCGGAAAGCAAGTTTTTCAGTCGTTACAGGTAGTCAGTGGCACGAAAGTCTGACAACCAGTCTTATCAAGGGGTATCGTATTACCCAACGTACTAACTGGGTTGTTGAGGTGAGATAGACTGAGGCTGTACTGGTATCCATCTGGTTCCGGTTAGACTCAAATAAAAAAAATCTAAATATTTTATTTCACATAGCCCTACAATCCTTTATCCTACACTTATAAAAAGTTGAGAAAAGGTGCACAGTTCGGGTTCTCGCAAACCTAACATAGTTCAGTTGAGAACAGGCAAATGACCATTACAATGTTCAGAGAGCAGTTTTGTGGCCTCTCGCAGTAACGCGCTCGGCACAGTCAAGCACTTTTCTTTATGTACCACATAATTTTTTTTTCACTGCTACACTCAAAACGGTGAAGGAAAACATCGTGAGGAAACCTGCCCTACAATCGAAAAGTCCAGGGATGAAACTGTGAATCAAATAGACGAATACATGATTGTGTCGTCATGAGATTCGCAAAAATAACATTCCTTAATGCTCACCTCCATATACAAGGAGCCAACTTTTGGCTTAGTCGAATAATGCCCAATTCTTAAAATGCCTAGCATTCTACAAATGCCTAATTCTTAAAATGGCCAATTCTTAAAATGATTAATTCTTAAAATGCCCAATTCTCAAAAGGACTAGTTCTTAAAATGCCCAATTCGAAAAAGGTCTTTTCTGTAAGTACTTACAGACATACATAAATAAATACACATTATACAATTATACATACAGGGTTACTGCTAACTTGTGGATTTCCTTGCAGGACATATTTGTGCTAGATTTAAAGCTTACAGTTAAGGTTGCGTTTTGTCTTTTAGTAAAATTATACGCTTGATGCTGTGATACAGCGAGGCGTCACCGTTATATTATGGTTAAAGTTCCAAGGTCCCGAAAAACCCTGGAAGTACCAACTTCACCTGTATCGTTCGCTACGTACGTAATATTTAGACAATCAGCAAAACATACTAGGTACATTATATACCTGTAATAACATGATATTGTTAGAGTAGCCGTAGTCTTGTAATCTGTCAAATGTAGAGTCACGAACGGAGGTTGATAGCGGCGCAGACTGTGTAAGTGTGTATATTACGTGTGCGGATAGAGAGTGGATGCTATGATAGATGGAAAGTAGATCCCACTTTATTTTCTTCTAGTTTAGCTCTAAAATCCCACATTGGACTCGCTATATCTATATAATTAAATAAGATTGAAGTGTCTGTTTGTAATTAAAAAATAACAGCTTTTTACTGAATGCATATGAAAGTAGGTATATACTTACGGTACTTATACAATTTTTTTTTTTTTAAATTTTTTATCCATCTATTGTCTGTTCGTCCCGGCTCATCTCCGAAACGCCTGAATTGATTTTTACGGCTTTTACTGGCAGATAGCTGATGTTATAAGGAGTAACTTAGGCCTCTTTTATTTTAGCAAAAAAGATTAGGGTTCCGTTAAAAAAAAAAGGAATCCAAGAAATTGTTAGCAAAATCAGATTCAAATAGTGAAGTAATATTATTAAAATAATTTCACGTGGATGAAGTTCGCGGGCAGCAACTATTTAAATCAAAATCCAAAGATTACTTACATCCTCATTGGTCTCGTGACCGCGAGCTCGACTGCCAAGCGCGAGGTGCTCGGATTGATCCCCGTGTAAGCCTTTTTCTAAGGTAATCATGTTCATATCTCATTTAAAAATGCAAAACTGGCGCATGTGTACCCACACCCACGCCTATATCTTCGGGAATACAGGCATAGATTTATAGGTATATCACCGGATAGCTATCTGATAAGGAATTTCTCCAGTATCGTGGGTGAGTTTACAAACATTTAACATTTAAAATCACATACACAAACAGTTAGAAGCGGAACAACTAACTGTAGGTCCAACAAATCTTTGTAAAAAAACCCGCGTCAACCGTGCTTAATCTGGCAATTAGAATTAATTTTGGCCCTTGAGTCCCACATACAAGGGCCATTAGTAAAATATTGTCAATGGTTTACATTTTAGTCTCCAATCTACATCACAATAGCAATAGCGACTGCCACACGTAATAGCGACTCATCTCGTGTTATCAGTGTACGTACTAGTACATTGTATGCTCATCTCCGCTCAGTTGTTGACTGTTAACAGCGGTGGCCACTTGTGAACTCGTGAGGTGAGCTGGTGGGACTTTTTATCACTTTTCTTTGCAAAGACAATTTTCTTGGAATATTTTTTTGGGTTTGGTATAAACTTTTCTTTTTGTTTTGTTTATTTTTGTTTGTTTGAATATTTGAATGTGTTGATCAGAGGTATTTTTATTGATTATTTTATTAATTAATACCTACATAATTCATTTAATTTGTAATGAAAATTAATTAGTATGCTGTTGGTTGGTACATACTCGTTTAGTCCCAGTAAGTAGTGCTTTGTTTAATATATTTTTAAGTCAGCAAAGTTATTGACAGAATATCAATGGCCTAACTAGTTATGTAATAAAAAATCGGCTTAAGACATCCTTCCAGTATTAACTAGGATTTATAGTGAAACTTGCATTACTTTTACTAGCAAATTAGCAATATACAATGTATGAAAAATAACTAATTTAGTACTTTTTAAATGTATAAATAGTTTGCCATAGTTTATAAATTTTAATAATAAGAAGGAGGAGGTTTTTATATAAAAAAAATATCCAAAGTTTTCAATATAACTCACTTAAGAAACCTACACAACCCTTTAAATCACTAATTACAGGTTAATATCTAAAATACTAAAGATCAAAGTTAACATTAATATTCTAACTACCATTCAGTTATCTAACGGAACCAATCCCACATTCTTTCACAAAACAAACAAAGAAAATTTGTATTTCCCATCTAGAAATAATACTACAAGATACTAAGCGCGAGACACCGGCAATCACATGACGTTAGTTTATCCACGCGGCCGCTAGGGGCGCCACCGTCGCGATGTATTTATAGCCAAGCAAGAGTCAATATATTAGTTAGGGCAATCGTAACAAATGTGTTTGTGGACTCCATTAAATGACTGATCCTGTTATTGGCTTGTTACGGATAACAGGGGCATTGTATGATAATAAATAGTTGTCATGCAATGTTTTTTTCCGTTCTTTTTTGTTTGTTTAAAGAGTAGGTATTCTGAGCTCGTGCAGCTTTATTGGCCTGAAAATATGTTTTCTTCATAAAAAATCCTTGTAATATCCTGTCTGTAGAAGGTCATCTGTACATCTGTACCTACTAGGTCAAATTAGTTGAGTGTTAGTAGTTCAGCTATAAATTACATATTCTGACAGCCGGCTCCTGAAAAACCAGTTTCTGAAATGACGACCAAGTTTCTGAAAAAAAAGTCATTTTATGTTGACTTCCCATGTTCGCTTGTAGTGATTGGTTAGCAGAAAAAAAAATCAACAGCTAATTCCTCATCACATCACGTTATTTTTAAGTAGGTAACAAACAAAGTTATGGGGGTTAAGTGTATTATTTGCCAAACTTATTGTTCTAAAAATTTTGAAACGACCAACGATTGGCAAAAACATGATTGGTCATGGTTGGTTAGTTGCTTGTCAAATGAAAATTTGTAAATAAATTTTCGGTGAAATGACAGGATACCAAAATGTATTCACCGTTTTTTTTTTTCGGATTTGTAATTATCAAATGACCCCCCCTCTCGCTCTGGGCGGAGTGGAAGGGAGTGTCGAACTTTTACTGACTAAAACCCATCCATGTTCCTTGTTTGCCCTTTGTGATCCAGAGCCGCGGTATCTCTTTCGAACAGTCCCGCAGATGTATTCACCCTTGCTTTATATTAAGTTTGAATTAATGTTGCGGTTTGAAACACGAATCCAGTCAAATACACATTCATTGAAAACTTTCCATCTCTGTTTTCTAAACCAAGTTTACAGTCACGAAATACAGCAGTCAGTTTCAGTAAACAGTAAACTTATGAAAATGGTGACGTATGTAACCATAGTCATGCTTACACCGTCTCTCATCGTAATACAATTGAGAATAACAATGTGCAGTTCTGCGGCAACCTAGAAACATGTTGTTAACCCCTGCTAATATTGACCGCCATGCGTGGCTTGTATCACGAATTTAGGATATGAAGTTCAATTGTTGTTGCAGACTTACATGATTGCTTTAGTCATATTGTATGAGTTTATTTGACCGAGATTCCTCCGTGCCTCGGAAAGCTCGATAAGTCGTGGGTCCCGGTTTTCATTTGTTAATCTTTAACAGTCGTCGGGTGTGGAGGCCAGATAGGCAGTCGCTCCATATAAAATTCTGGTATTCAGCTGCATCCGTTTAGACTGGAAGCCGACCCCACCATAGTTGGGAAAAGGCAGGCAGATGATGATGATGATGAGTTGATCAAAATATTCTATGTGAGTTTCATAATAATATTTTGATCAACCATACCACAAGAAGAACTAGCTGAAATTTAAAAAATCAAACTGCATAAGATAGCCCCAATAAAATTACTGTCAAACAGGTAGGGACAATGTGCGGACCCAAAGAGATATTTAATGAAGCGAATCGAATCGAGTGTCGAATGTCCTCGACTCTCAATTGATAGACTCAGATAGATTAGCAGTCGTGTCCCAAATCAAGTGAAGAGCAAGTTAATAACAGTATTTTCCAAAGCAAAGAATTTTAGATTTCGAAATCTGCAATTCTTTGCTTTCGTGTCGACATGACATGACATGTCTGCATCTTACGTTCATCTCACCAATAGATCAACCAGAAGGTTGCCTAGCAACCGACCTAAACAAACATTCACCTTCTCTTTCCACCCCCAGAAATAATGGCAACGAACACACTAGAACCCGGCGCAGTAATTCGCCCCACAATCGACCATGATGGGGTGAAACTCCTAGCCGAACGCCTCTACGGGATCTCAGTACTAGAGCTGACAGATCTGAACGGCTACGATGACAAGAACTACCGTATCGTCGAAGACCCCAACGTGAAGAACCCTCTGATCACGTCCCACAGTGAATATGGGTATGTGCTGAAGATCATGAACTCGATGGACTCGCAGAATGGGGACGTGGTTGATGCACAGAATGAGATTATGAATTTTTTGGGTGAGTTTCTTTTTGTTTTAGATTTGTAGCCTACCTTCTTTATTGTGGCCACAAGCCATGTGCTTGTGATTATGGGTTCAATCCCTGGGATGGGACAAGTGACATTGGATTTTTCAGTTGTCAGTATCTGCCTATCGCAGACCACTGCTGGACAAAAGCCAAGCTGCCCCAACCCCTGGTCCTCCACCTGGCTCATCCACTCTGGTCTAGCAAGATTTTTAAGATCGTCGGACCACCTAGCAGCTGGGCGTCCCATACTTCATTTGCCGATACACGGGCTTCACTCTGGGACTCATCTGCTCCACCAGCTATCGGTCCTTCGACAGACATGGCCGGTCGACTGCTATTTCAGCTTGGTAACCCTGTTATGTCAATGATAGAATCATTATACACATACTTATATATTTTTTCCTTCCAGCAACCCGTTCCATAACCTGCCCTAAACCGATCCGCAACGTCTACGGCCACTTACACTCCATCGAGAAAATCGGAGGCAAGCAGCACGCGGTGCGACTTCTAGAATATGTGCCCGGAGATTTACTGCAAGTTGTACCCAAGTCCGAGGCGCTATTCTATCAGCTCGGGGAGTTTGTCGCCAACTTGGATACTAAATTGCAGGTTAGTGCCTTAGCGACATGGTATCCTGGTAGTTTTGTAATCATTGTCATTATTTCACCCACTGCTGGGTATAGACCTCCCTCTCTCTTGCCATTAGGAACTTTCTGGTTCCTACTATGCAAGTGTATTCCGTGATTTTGTTGATATCGTCACTAACCCAACGGTTTTACTTTTACCTTGACCACCATTCGGCCAAAACTTTACTCCATCGACTATTTTTGCGTCAGGTTAGATGTCCTGCCTAGCTCCACTGGGGCGTATCATATTGATAGAGGCATTGTGTTATTATGTGTGTTTCTTATAAACGCTTTAGAGCGCTTTAAACGCTTTAGTTCATTTGTGCCTGGAGATTTGCTACAAGGAGTGCTCAAGTCCGAGGCCCTGATCTCTCAGCTCGCTAACTTGAATAATAAGATGCAGGTGCCTTAGAGCTATAGTGCCCTGGTAGTGTCACTGGTGAGTTTGTGCCCGAAGATTTGCTGTTTTTGATTGATTATGTTTTTGAATGATTTGACGACGCTGTGCTATCAGCTCGGGGAGTTTGATAACTGGCTGCTAACATAAGGTTGCTTAAATTGTGAAATGCCTCGCTCCACTCACTGGTGAACGGTCTAAAGAAGGTCTGAAGCAGTAGCAAGGTAGTGCTTCCGTACCAAATCCGTTCGCAGACAGACTTTGGCTAATCTGGTTTTATTTTCGATTTTGCCACACCCGAACATGTGTGTTGGACCCCTCAGTGGACTCTTCGTAAAAATAGTTTTCGGTTACTCCAGTCCACATAAATTAACAATTGATTTTATTAGTACACATGTAACACAATAGTAGTCTCCTTTCGTTATCGATTGGTTAGTGCCTAATCTGGAATTTTATGTCATCCATGCATCGGCCTCTGACTTGGCGTCAAAAAGGCATGCTGGTTTCCTCACGATGTTTTCCTTCACAGAAGCAAGTGATAATTATACAATACGCACATGAATCCGAAAATCAGAGGTACGTGTCTTGGATTCGAACTCGAGACCTATGACTTGGCAGTCCAACGGTCAGAACACTAGGCTATCACTGCTATAATAACAACAAATACAATAGTAGATAAATACAATAGAGTTATCTATCCCTATACCTAACTATGCTAGTTAGTCCGACAAGCCAAGGTTCCACAATTTGTATTGTACTCTCGTTACTAGTTATTGTACTGTAGTACAGTGACAGATAATGAGATTTGATACGCGTAATCATGGCTGGGATCCATGGGAAACGGTCGAAGGAATGGCGTTTTGGAGGACTGTCCCATCTAATATCGACAAAAATTAGGATCTCCAAGACAAGATGTCTTCCCCTATTTTTAATGCCTTTGGGTGTCCCTCCCATAGTGCTCCTGCTCACCTTAGTTATTTATTTAATTCTTGTGCAAAAGTACATGCTTCTAAACCAGATTATTAAGCTTTGCATTTTCTGTCAGTAAATTAAGAAAAAGATTGTGTTTATTGTGACGTTCCAATAATACTGACTTTTGTCTCAAGTGTATTTGTACCATAGAGTTTCTAATCAATATTTGTCCTGTAGAACTTCAACCACTCAGGACTGGTGTCTCGAGAGCACATGTGGATGCTGACGAAGGTGCCCGACCTGGAGAAGTTCAAGTACGTCATCAAGGATGCTGAGCACCTGGACCTGGCTGAAGAGGTAAGATCAAACTCAAACTCAAACTCAAAGCATTTATTTAAATTAGACCATTACAGGCACTTTTGTATGTCACAAAAAAAAACAAAGAGCGAAGCTACAGTCTCAGACACAAGGCATAATAACTCGTGAAAGTACTGTAGTTGCCCATTATGAGATGCGTTACATTAACGGACACTTATAAGAAAAGATGGATTGTAAGGAAGACGACTTAATCAAAATATGTGAGGAAATGATAGGTCCTATATGGGGCATACCTGGCCTAATTCGTGATGTCCTTCAAAAAGTCAGGTGCGTAGCACTCGCAGTCGGTGTATGGTATGACCAGAATATGTAAGTACGCAGGTGGATGAAGCAATCGGAGTAGGGCTAGAAGGGATTTAGGCGTGAGTTTGTACAGGTTTATACCCGATTTAGTCTGACTAGGTATCTCGATCTTTGCATCTGTGTTTTTACGGCTTCAGGCCATTAGGTACTAGTTTAAGTTTCTTCAGAGTTACCTTTTTGGGTTGCAGGGCACTATGAAGCGAAGACTTATAAAAAAAGCCGAAATTGTATGGCAGTATCGAGTAAACCTTGTCTATAGAAACCATTTAGCTTCCGAGAAGCACGATCGTACGACGCACTTTCCCGATACTGCAATAAAATTAGTAGAAACCCGATAAAAAAATTGACGAAGTCCAAAAATTTTTACTTTAACCTTCTGAACGAATCTGAAAAGAATAGGGATTCCAAAACTATTTAATTGTTTATTTCGTGTGTGTACACCGCATTGTTGACGCATATTTGTGTCGTTGGCGCACAGGGCACGCGCTTGCTTGTCACGTATATGTGACAATGGTGACCAATAGGTTAAGCAAAAGCTTTTTCTTTTGTTTTCTTTACTGCTCATAGTACACCTAAGCGTAAACTCCAACTCCAACTAAGTATTGTCTTAGATCAACCATGCATAACTTTGTAGTTGCGCGCCAGGTTCTGATCCGTTAGCCTCGTTCATGAGCCACTAGGCCATTATGACATTGTCTTAAACAGTTATTGATAACTTACCTAAGTGCACACAGTGATCTAAACGATATCATGTGTGTGTCAAGTTTAGATTTAATCACATGTATGAGCCCTAGGCAATGTCTAATCTATTAAAGGTAATTTATGAGTACCATTTATGATTATGCACTACTATAGCTTTTGCCCTCGGCTTCACCCACCTGCCGCACGCCGACTAGTTATTGAAAATTATCCCTCTGGAACATACTACCCACTAATGCTGGGCAAGTCCAAAGAAACGATGGATATATTATGTGAGGAATGATATGAAAGAAAAATGAGTAAATGATAGCGTGATGGTTGACAAAGGGAAATGGAAGAAAAAAAAGTAAAGCGCCGACCCCGAGTAACATGGGACAAGGGCAGGAAGATGATGAACCCTACCCAAGTAAATTGTACAGGAAAGCATCGTGTGCGCTAACGCAGTTCATGTTCTACTTGTGTATCAATTTTCATCTAAATATGTACAGAAGTAACGAGCAGAAAGACAGACACGAGTTACTATCACATGTGTTATACTATGGACATAGTAGGTAGGTACTATTATAGATAGGTTTGTATAGCACGCAACCGCTGCATTGTTAGTCAGACGGTGCATTCGCTACAGTTCGTAATGACATCCATTAAATATGATGTTTATCGGGCCTTATTTACATTATATGTAGTTCTAGACTTCTAGTAGTGAGGTAGGGCTTAGTTATCTCTTACTTGTTGGACAAAGCTGTCCTTAAAGTTTCTTGTATAATATGATCTGATGTTTGTCAACGCTCCAGGATAGGCGTTTAATTTACTGCGTCCAGAACCTTCGTGTGGATTGCGATCTAACTTACTCGAAATATTGAGCGACGAATGATGAGCGCAAGGCCTTAAAGTTTTAAACTGGCGCTCATCACCCATTGCTTTGTTCTTTTCATCATTTCTTCTAAGCTGATGACGAGACAAATGATGAAAAGACCTGAGCAACGGATGATTGTTTTCTTAATTATACTGAGGTAGACTTCTAGTCTAACTGAGTGCAGCTGAATCCTAGGATTTTTCTATATCCCGTCTTTCTTGGCAACACTGGTAGCTTGCATTTTATAACTCTTTTTTTACCCGACTGGAGGAGGATTATTTTCATTCCTTTTTTTTTGTTTTTTATCGTGCTGGTTAGTGATCCTAAGATTTCTACTACTTTTTCTGTTTTTACTCGTGAGAACCTGGAATTGACTCTGTGTTGTATATTCAATTGTTATTCTTTTATTATAGCTGGTGGTTTTCCTATTTATAAATAAACTAGCTTTTGCCCGCGGTTTCGCTCGCATTAATTTAGAATTTGACAATTAATTCGGGTTGGAATCTGCTCGTAATAATGTAATTCAATCGTGATTCAAAAGACACGTGGCGCCATCTATTATCATATGAAAGTTATTGTTATTTTCCTCGGGAACTGTACTTTTGTTCGGGATGAAATGTATCCTATGTCCGTTTCTGTACATCTGACAACGTAAATGCAAAATTTCAGAATGATCGGCTCCGTGGTTTAGGCGTGAAAAGGTAACAGACAAACAAACAAACTTACTTTCGCATTTATAATATTAGTTAGGATAAATATATGAAACTATGCTTGTTCATGGGGGTAGGTAGACAGCACAGGACGCCAACTGTTACGATCCTTACATACCTACTCCTTTCGCCTCGTCCACGTTCATACACCTGGTCATACACGCTCGCCAGTACTACGCACCTGACCTTTCCGAATAACATCTCCAATAAGACCAGTGCATGGTCCTGATTAAGTATTAGCCTTTTGTCAGACGTTAATCCTCCAGCCGTGTTTGGAACTTCATAACATACTTTCTTACTTATACTAAACTTACAAATTACCAGGTAATAGAGGAGTTCAAGTACGCGGTGCTCCCGCGTATCGGGGAGTTGGAGAAGGGCGTCATCCACGGAGACGTGAACGAGATGAACGTGCTCGTCGGACTCAAGCCGGGAGGCAGGTTCGTTAAACAAGAACTTAATGTTATTTCCAACATATTGTCATTGAAAAATCACTGTGAAGGAACAGTTAGTGATTTGGATAAACATTTTAGTACTGCCTACATGCTTTTACAGGCACGCTTAGTCCTCTTAAAAGAAACACAGACTCAAACCATCGTCATTTCGACCTTGCTGAGGTCCGTCGCGACATCCCTGTTCACGCCCTCCCGACCCTTGCTCGAGCCAGCCCGCGATGCTTAACCAGTAATTTTAAATCAGCCCCTAAATAATGATCTCACTCAGATCCAGCCTGTCCCTTTGCTGCCGTCCCCAGCGACAACCTTAGCCGAGGCTCGTACCCCACAGGGGGTGCCCAAAGCGCGCTGTCGCTTAGTCTATAAGTTGTTTGCCCCTGGCTGGAGGCCTTACACTCAAGACACGCACAGGATAGTCCGGTTAAGCAGAAGCCAGCCTCAGGTTGACACTGCGAGATGTCATTAAAAAAACACGCTTACTCCTTATTTTGTTTGTCATTGTTATCAGTGGCCTGGCACAATATCTCTGTAATAAGTAAGTAGTGCAGTTGCACTAAGAGTTGCATTAGAAAAATTTCGACATTTAGGAATTTCAGGCAATCTTGTAGGTAACCAGTGTTAATTAGGTAGGTAGGTACCTAACTAAACTCACTCACAGTGACTTGGTTGTGACGTCTGTGTTGTCATATTTGTTCTTTGATGTATCGCTCAAGTAGTGAGTATACTTACATCAGCCATTTTAATAGGAAAACTCTTTTATCACACCTATCAGATTGTTGTTTTGTTTGTTTTCCACGTTATTGCGAAGATAATGGCATCCCGTAATATCTTATCACGAGATTGAAGTGATGAAACACCATTGAGATAACCGGTTTGTATAAACACTGCACCTATTTGAACATTTTGAACGTAATTTTATAAAAACAATCGTCTTTCTGAATCTGTTCATTCATTTTTTTTTATTGCATTATTCGTTTTGCTACTCGCCAACAGATGGCAGTATTAACAGTTTTACTAAAAATCTTTACCATTTAATTTAGGCCCCGGAAAATATCAGTGATGAAGGTATGCAATCAGATTCTTAAAGGGATATTGTTGAGGTGAGCCAAGTATGTATGTATGTTTTGGAATCTGGATTATTTGTCTTCAAAAGTGATAATAATTAGGTTTCTGGTTTGCTTTGAACTCGGCGCTGATACGGTTCATGTTGTATGGGCACAGGTACCTATGGATACAGGTATGCATGGGTGGGTGAGGTGTGGGGAATACATGTTATAAAAATAAATGTGATTTGTAGGTACCTATACTTAATTAACACAAATGTCAATTTTCTGAGGATTTAAAACCCCAGCAGGGTTGCATGAAAATTATGCTTGAACAATAAATCTAACTACTAGCTAACTTCCCAATTAAGCGGATTTTATGGAAGTCATTTATGTTGCTTTCTTGTATGACATTCGTTCTAGAAACTCAAATTGGGCAAGACGTGAAACTTTAAATACACGATGGACATCGTTACCTAAACGTAGCAAAAATAGTTAACGAATGCAGGTGTGACCTATAAGTGTGTTTATATATCACTGCTACGGATTTGTACTAACAAATTACAAAATATGTATAGCTAACGGAAGTATTGACAGAAAAAGATCCTAATATTAAACTGTTTGTATAACACCACGATTGTTTTTCTATACTTACAGCAAAACGGACTACCGCATCACAGGCATCATCGACTTCGGTGACATCCAGTATTCTTACTACGTGTTCGAGCTGGCCATCACCATGACTTACATGATGCTGATCACCGGAGACCCTCGCGTCGGAGGATACGTCCTCGCCGGATACACCGTCAACAGGCGCCTGCCTGATGATGAATACAGGCTGCTGAAGGTAGGAAAACCCAAAAGAAAATATTTACAGTGTATTGTGTCTATTTGACAACAGATTGCCATCTGTGCACTTGTCCGTAGTAAGCTAGTTGTCTTAATAGTTTCGTTACTTCTCAATAGATATCAGTACTTGTATGTAGTAAGCTGATTGTTTAGATAGTTCCACTACTCAACTATAGATGTCACTAGCTGAGCGTTAGTTTGAAATTAAAATACCTACTTTTTCTACTCTCTTCACAGACGCTGATCTCAGCCCGCCTAGTCCAGAGCTTAATCCTAGGTGCTTACACCTTGGAACAGGACCCCAACAACGTCTACGTGTCATCAACAGAGAAGGCCAACGGCTGGGAGCTGCTGAAGAAGATCCGCAAGTCGAAGGCGACAGAAGACCTCGACCCCACTGACTGGAAAGAGATTGCCAATGAGTACTTGACAAGGAGTTAATAAGCGTTAAACTGATACATGATTACCGTTAAAAGATCCTTTTGAATTCGTGTAAAATCTTAAATGTCGTCAAATATTTTTTGATGAAGTAATGCATGGTAGAATTTCTTCGGGTGACTTGAAAGAACTTTGAAGAGCCTTTTTGTTTTTTGTTACTAGGAATTTCGAAGATTTTACATGAATTAGAATGTTTTCTCTTTTGTATTAATATTTTAGTTTTTAATAATTTACGATGTTATGATTATAATAATGCTCTGTTGTAAGTTAATAAGAACAAAATGGCACTATAAGTATTAAACATTTGATATGTAATCAAAATATGTATTATATTAAAAAAAAACAATAAATAGAGTCAATTATAACAAATCATTAAATTATATTCCATAGATGTTTTAGTATAGTTTCCTATATATTTAAAGCTGTTAAATTATTAATGTTAAGAAAAGTAGTAACCAATAAAGACTACTTATTAAATCAGGAACTAGTTTATTTAATTGAATTCTGATGTGTAGCCTTTTCATTTTTATTTTACTTCTTATTCTGTTCG
Source organism: Noctua pronuba (assembly GCA_905220335.1). Taxonomy (NCBI): domain Eukaryota; kingdom Metazoa; phylum Arthropoda; class Insecta; order Lepidoptera; family Noctuidae; genus Noctua; species Noctua pronuba. The sequence goes on along the minus strand of LR999916.1, from coordinate 13,736,836 downwards.
GAAAAAGATCACTATCATTTTCACAGACTTGTCAGTGGCAGTAACTTTCTATCGTTGATAATGAAGATCACAGTGCTATAAAACCAGAGTTAAAATAACTGCGAAGGACTAGGGGCCTAAATTGGTCGCTTTAGCAAAAACATAATAGGATAATACTATGAATTACCTACTTCACAATTCGTAAAATGATCACTGAGTGACAATTGCGCCAGTGACCATTTTAAGAATGTTAACATGATTCATATTATTATTCTAATACGATTCTGCTAAAGCAGCCATTTCAGACCCCCTGGAGGTAGACAATTTGTATTTCATTAGTAGAACAAGACCATAAGCAAGATCATAACGAAAAGTATGGAAGTATCAGCTGACCTGCTGTGAAACCATAATGAAGCTGAAGTACCTACAGGTCTTAACTACGCTCGTTTTGAGCAAACCAGAATTCTCTAATCTAATAATTTTCCCATTTCCACTCTATCATCGGACGAGCAGAGATACGGCGAATCATTACTGATTGAAGTTGTAGTTGAAGTTCCACGGGCCCGAACAACTTTCTTTTGATTTCACTATCGGCTTCTCTCTTCCCCGATAACTATAATCTGGATCTCTTCAAAATTCGAGTGAATTGGTTTCTTCTAGGCAAGCGTGTTTGACTCTAGGCCGCGTCATCACTTCACATCAGGCGACGTGCGGCTAAACAACTTATTCAATGTAAAAAAAAATACAAATACTCCAAAAAGTAGCCTGCGACGAACAGTCTCTGCTTTATGTTGTACAACAAACCTAACACAAAAAGCGTAACGACAGCTCATCAATAACACATGGCTATCAATGGTCGTCCATGGTGGGCCACACACATCACATTATACGGAACATTATGTTACGTTTATTGCCTTTTAGCTCGTAATGGTGGGTTTATTTTAAACATCCTGTTTGTATGATGATCACATATATGACGTATGGTAGAAAATGTGTGATTAATTGTGGTTGTTATAAAAACTGATTATTTATTACTACAGTCTCACTTTGTATGGTATTATGAACTTTATTTTCTTATTATTACTTACTAATGTCTGGTAGTTAGTGGCCCGAAAGTCTGACAACCAGTCTTACTAAGGCGTATCGTATTACCCAATGCATGTACAATACCAGCTGTCAGCTGCATCCGGTTGGATCGAAGACAAGCCCAACATAGTAGGGAAAAGGCTAGGCAGATCACTAGTTTTAAAAATTATTTTAGTTATTCCTTCCAAATTGGGAATTATTACTTATTCTCTTAACGCCAATATAATAAGCCATAAAACTTACAAGAAAAATTCCAAAAGAAATGATGAAAAGTTAAATCAACGCCATCTACCATCAAGTAGCGGTACTAAAATCGGCAAAAACGTTAACTTAGTCCTCGCAATTCTAGATGTTATCAGTAATTCCCTTTCCCACAGTCTCAGCAATAAATTGGAGTTTTATTTATATTTTATACGAAACCAACATGATGTGGTTATAAGTGACTGATAAGAAAACTTGATAAGACAACCAGTGCCTCTGTCGGCGAAATGTTGAACTAAACCAGCGTTTTTATCGCCATTGGAATTTTAGATTTTAAAGTTATTTTATTACATAGTTTATTTCATATAAGGCTACATCGTAATAAATAATATTGAAGCGGGCTGTTATTTCGTTCACAATAATCATAAAATGGTAGTTATTCTTGAAAATATGCAATAAATCTCGACATCTGTACATTAAAATTGCATAACCAAAATTGACAACATCGAATTAACTGCCCACAAGCAGTTTTCCGAACACATTAAAATTCCCTTCCTTCGCAGTTCTTACTTATAAAATCTGAAACATTCAAAAAATCACAATTAAAAAAAAAGATGCGACGTCTTCTGTTGATTACAATTAATTAAGCTTATACAGACAGAAATGTTCACTTTTTACTCTTGCGATCCTCATTGGGTTTTTTGTATGTCCTTTTTAATTATGCAAGCTGCGCGCTCTCGTTGAAGCGTCTTCGTATACATTACGTGCGACGAAAAAACTTAATTAAATTAAGAGTAATTTATTATCTTACAAGGGTAATACCGTATGTGGGTGTAGATGGTGATATGCGAGGCTTTACATGTGGACTTTACTTACGAGAAGTTATATGGTGATTTATCCAATTCCTTCTTAAAACGGATTTCTTCTCACCTAAGCAGGAACAAAAAATGACGAAAGAATTTATGTTATTTTTGAAGACTATGGGTAAGTAGTAAATACCTATTCGTATTCATATGTCCAGGTTTTAATTTTTAAGTTTTTTTTACTGTTTTTACTACTTGATATTTTTTTATTTTTTTTATTATGAATCAGATGTGTCCCACTACAGCTGGGCCTTTGCGTCCCTTCCCTCTTTCCATTTATCTCTGTCTTTGGCTATTTGGGCCCAATCCTTTTGACAAGAGTCCAGCTCGTAACGCCATCTCCTTCTGGGCCTACCGCGTAGCCGGGTTCGCTTGTTCGGAACCCAATCTTCCACTTTGGCCCAATTTTGATGCGACATGCTATTTGATTCGATTAAATTTATTATTTATTGCTAAATATGGGTATTTGAAATTACAAAAGCTTCGGACATCAGACACTGACAATTACTCCAGTCGTACATTATCCGAAAGAGAGAAGAGGGCGAGCGTTTTGCTTTTGGTGAACTGTCTCAAGTAAACTTTGACGTTCAGGAATTGCTGATTATCACCCTAATTTGAATAATGCCGTTTGATTTTGATTTTGAGTACAGTGTCCGGAGCAGCGTCCGCTATTTGTCCATACCGGTATGATCAAACCTTAAAGATATCCTTAGGTACCAGATATGGTACCAGATGAGATATGCGACGTGCGGCTAAACAACTTATTCAATGTAAAAAAAAATACAAATACTCCAAAAAGTAGCCTGCGACGAACAGTCTCTGCTTTATGTTGTACAACAAACCTAACACAAAAAGCGTAACGACAGCTCATCAATAACACATGGCTATCAATGGTCGTCCATGGTGGGCCACACACATCACATTATACGGAACATTATGTTACGTTTATTGCCTTTTAGCTCGTAATGGTGGGTTTATTTTAAACATCCTGTTTGTATGATGATCACATATATGACGTATGGTAGAAAATGTGTGATTAATTGTGGTTGTTATAAAAACTGATTATTTATTACTACAGTCTCACTTTGTATGGTATTATGAACTTTATTTTCTTATTATTACTTACTAATGTCTGGTAGTTAGTGGCCCGAAAGTCTGACAACCAGTCTTACTAAGGCGTATCGTATTACCCAATGCATGTACAATACCAGCTGTCAGCTGCATCCGGTTGGATCGAAGACAAGCCCAACATAGTAGGGAAAAGGCTAGGCAGATCACTAGTTTTAAAAATTATTTTAGTTATTCCTTCCAAATTGGGAATTATTACTTATTCTCTTAACGCCAATATAATAAGCCATAAAACTTACAAGAAAAATTCCAAAAGAAATGATGAAAAGTTAAATCAACGCCATCTACCATCAAGTAGCGGTACTAAAATCGGCAAAAACGTTAACTTAGTCCTCGCAATTCTAGATGTTATCAGTAATTCCCTTTCCCACAGTCTCAGCAATAAATTGGAGTTTTATTTATATTTTATACGAAACCAACATGATGTGGTTATAAGTGACTGATAAGAAAACTTGATAAGACAACCAGTGCCTCTGTCGGCGAAATGTTGAACTAAACCAGCGTTTTTATCGCCATTGGAATTTTAGATTTTAAAGTTATTTTATTACATAGTTTATTTCATATAAGGCTACATCGTAATAAATAATATTGAAGCGGGCTGTTATTTCGTTCACAATAATCATAAAATGGTAGTTATTCTTGAAAATATGCAATAAATCTCGACATCTGTACATTAAAATTGCATAACCAAAATTGACAACATCGAATTAACTGCCCACAAGCAGTTTTCCGAACACATTAAAATTCCCTTCCTTCGCAGTTCTTACTTATAAAATCTGAAACATTCAAAAAATCACAATTAAAAAAAAAGATGCGACGTCTTCTGTTGATTACAATTAATTAAGCTTATACAGACAGAAATGTTCACTTTTTACTCTTGCGATCCTCATTGGGTTTTTTGTATGTCCTTTTTAATTATGCAAGCTGCGCGCTCTCGTTGAAGCGTCTTCGTATACATTACGTGCGACGAAAAAACTTAATTAAATTAAGAGTAATTTATTATCTTACAAGGGTAATACCGTATGTGGGTGTAGATGGTGATATGCGAGGCTTTACATGTGGACTTTACTTACGAGAAGTTATATGGTGATTTATCCAATTCCTTCTTAAAACGGATTTCTTCTCACCTAAGCAGGAACAAAAAATGACGAAAGAATTTATGTTATTTTTGAAGACTATGGGTAAGTAGTAAATACCTATTCGTATTCATATGTCCAGGTTTTAATTTTTAAGTTTTTTTTACTGTTTTTACTACTTGATATTTTTTTATTTTTTTTATTATGAATCAGATGTGTCCCACTACAGCTGGGCCTTTGCGTCCCTTCCCTCTTTCCATTTATCTCTGTCTTTGGCTATTTGGGCCCAATCCTTTTGACAAGAGTCCAGCTCGTAACGCCATCTCCTTCTGGGCCTACCGCGTAGCCGGGTTCGCTTGTTCGGAACCCAATCTTCCACTTTGGCCCAATTTTGATGCGACATGCTATTTGATTCGATTAAATTTATTATTTATTGCTAAATATGGGTATTTGAAATTACAAAAGCTTCGGACATCAGACACTGACAATTACTCCAGTCGTACATTATCCGAAAGAGAGAAGAGGGCGAGCGTTTTGCTTTTGGTGAACTGTCTCAAGTAAACTTTGACGTTCAGGAATTGCTGATTATCACCCTAATTTGAATAATGCCGTTTGATTTTGATTTTGAGTACAGTGTCCGGAGCAGCGTCCGCTATTTGTCCATACCGGTATGATCAAACCTTAAAGATATCCTTAGGTACCAGATATTAATAAAAGCCTCATCTCTCGTCTAACCCAATTAATTACACCATCTAATTACTAGACGTCTAGTCTATGACGTCACCGCCGGAGGTCATGATCCTCACTGTCCAAACTCAGCGGTTCTAACGGTCATGTAATTAATCATTTATCTAACGTTGGTAATTATGCGTAATTATAGAGATGAGCGATTAAAAATAATAACAGTAAATTAATATTAGATAATAATTGTAATGTGAATTTCACTTTCGAAATTCTTTTTTTTTTGTGAAGGACTCGTTGCTGTAGTGCATCTAAATTTCCAATTGAATCACAATCAGAATCCTAATTTTAGCAGTTTATTCGAAGTATTGAAAATCGGAATGTCATTTTTGGACCGACAACCCGTCGAGCATTTGATTCTTCGAACATATGAAAATTGGAAAACAAGGGAGGATTACGACTTTCGGTAAAATAAATTTCGTGATTTTGAATAATATACATTATAATTCTTAGGTATTATGAAATTCGGACTTGTGAAAATCGGATCATCGAAATTCGGAATAAAATATTTCGGAGAATTTGGGTGTTCCCAGTGCATCTACCTACCCACACTGGGCCCGCGTGGTGGATGTGAATGATCCAAGCCCTCTCAAAGAGACGAGAGCTCTGTCCCAGCAGTGGTCACGTTATACAATGATGATTCCGTTTTCTATTTCCATTCTATCCATTTGCGGTAGTCAATGGACAGGGAATGAATTTGAATTTATTAATTTGAATGAATTTTAATGGGGCTGGTAACCCCACACTACGAAGATCGTCACCTCACCTAGCCTGAACCATTTTCTACATGTTTGAGTCTCCTAACAGTCATTTTAATTTATAATTTTCATCGTATTCTTCTCCTCCCCGACTATGCTGTGTTCAGTTTCCTGTCCTGTCTATAGAAATGCAGTAAAATACCTTATATTCTCTTAAAAAGGGAACTGTCATCATTATTTTCCACATAGCGATTTAATACCATCTCCTCAACAATCTAATTACTGAGTAATACCGATATCCTTAGTCTGGTAACAGTATTTCTTATCCATCCATAAATCTATAGAAATAAATAAAATTGAAGTGTATGTTTGTAATTTCATAAAAATAAGAGCTTTTTACTGAATGCTTATGAAAGTACATACGGTACTTATAAAATTAAATTTTAAAAAAAATCTTCCACCTGGACACGCAACGCGTGTCCATGTGGAAGGTTTTCTGAAAGATCCTTGAAGTAGTCAGGGGGTTTAAACAGCTCGCGCCAGAGATTGCATCTTGCTGTGAAGGCGTTGAAATTGGCTGGGCTCGCTGGTCCCGCGCATCCAAGAAAACTTTTACGACTTTCAAGCCTCTGAGGCACTGAGACGTAGCTTCGTCCTCTCGATACGGCTGGCTATAGTCCTGCGAATTTTTGGAGGTAACTGGGTTGTGGAAGTCTGACAGGCGCTCCTTGTAAAATACTTCCAACGTAGTTTTGCTATGCAGTTGATGACGAGTGAAAGAGAGCCTAAAACAGTATTTTTCTTCCTTACTGTGATTTTAAATTAATTGATTAGTAAAGCTTGATTAGTATCTGGCATTCTTAGTAAGCAGGTCCACGCGAGCAAAGCCGCGGGCAAAACCTAACGTAAGTAATATTTATGAACATAACAAACCACATTCAGAGCAGCGGGTATCGGCGCATCATTACAGCTCCCTAATGATTTATAATTAAAGAGTAACGGAGAACCCCCGCTGGGCTATGCGTTCCTGGTATCTGGTAGTCGGTACTAAGTTTTAATATGAATGTTATTTTTATATGGAGGTAGGTAGCAAATGGCGTTAATGCGTTATGCTCTTATTAGTATTTTATATTATGATTGGATGTACTATAACAGCCGCACGGGCTCAAGGTTAAGCAGCGCTTGCCTTTGTCGGTCCGTGGATGGGTGACCATTCGTTTTGTACCGAGTTTCCTCCGTGCTTCGGAAAGCACACTGCTGGTCCCATTTGTATATCTTTGACCGTCGTTACAGTAGTCAGTGGCCCAAAAGTCTGACAACAAGTCTTACCAAGGGTTATCCTATCCCAGTACTAACTGAGTTGTAAAGGTCAGATAGACAGTCGTTCTATGCAGACTGGAAACCTACTAAAACATAATTGGGAAAAAGATATGCAGATGATGATAATGATTGAATGTAATATAGAGTGTATTAAAACATCTGTAGACACGCCCTATATATAAGAAAGTACATTCATTTACTTTATTATTTTAAGAATGTCACGTGAAAAGCGTTGGACCTAAACAAATGACGATCACTTGCAAACCACTTGGTTTTTTTACAACACCTGTCAACGGGATTAACAAAGGTTTTCGATACCCTATGTAAATCCAATAGAGTTTTGGATTTTTCATGAGTCATGACGATATCGCTGGAGGACTGTCACTTGGATTTGAATTGATGAAGAATAAACAGTATAGCAACATTTTTTCAGATGGGATTTTGCACTCTCTATACAAGGTGTAGTTTTGCATCCTCGTCAAAATTCAGGAGGTTGTCATAAAATAATCAATTTAAATTACGGGATCGGTCAATAATGAATAAACGCTACTTTTTTTAGTTCTTAATATTTGACAGTATTTCAGAAGAATCGCCTTCAAAACAGAATAGGCGGGAAGTGGTTTAGGGAATAAGAAATTATCGAATAAACGTTTGAGTTTGTTTATGTGTGTGAAAGCGCGGTTATAGGGCGAGGATCAGATGCTGGTGGTTCAAACTTACCGATATGCGTAAACAAAAAAAAAACTTTTTAAATTTTAATATTGATTCGAGTCGAAAATTATTACCATAGTTACCTCCTTGAATTTGACGAGGATGCAAAACGACAGCCTGTATACCAAAAGCTTGTGTAATTACTACGTATTTATAATAGAGCCTTATAACCAGGGATCGGATATTTGGATGCATATTTACCTAAAGTTTAAGTGTTGACAAGTATAGAGGGCGCGTCAGTACGGTTGAAAATGGTACAAAACGTCCCGGTTTATTTAAATACATAGTCTTTTTTTCATTTTAGTGTTTTAGTTCAAATGAATTGTCATATTTACCATTTTGTCCTATACGAATATTCAGCGGCAAAATTTAAATCGTATAATTTTGTACTTTTACGTGTTATTTTCAACAAATTTCTTGCCTGGTTTTAAATAGATTTTAAATATTTACTTTGCTTATGAGTACTACATTTTATACACACTGTATTATTTCTGAAATACCGCGATCCCGAGAAAAATTGGCATTTTAAGAAGCCGCTTCCATACTTTCGTACCTTAGGCCGGGAAAAAACGTACTTTAGGTAAATATGCATCCGAATATCAGACCACTACTTATAACATGTGATTGCAACATCTAATCAATTTAAAGATAAAAAATATATTTAATATAAAGCGAGAAAAAATACAAAAACTATATTCTTTGTGCATTATTGTTTGTTTTCTTTTGATTCAAAATGTCAAGGATGAATATACAACAAACCTTTTAAGAAATCTCCTGTCTGCAGTTTTATTGAACTTCACAATACTGGTTTTAGGGAAAACCTAAATATATTATTATTGTTTAATAACATGGCCAGGTGCTCGCGGCTAAATAATAACAGCCGCTCGGGTAGACCTTCAGGTTAAACCGCGCTTGCCTAGGCTGGTCCGTGGATGGGTGATTACATACCCATTACATACCGAGTTTCCCCCGTGCCTCGAAAAGCACGTTAAGCCGTTGGTCCCGGCTGTCATTTGTAGATCTTTGACAGTTGTTACAAGTAGTCAGTGGCCCGAAAGTCTGACAATCAGTCTTACCAAGGGGTATCGTATAACCCAGTACTAACTGGGTTGTGGAGATCAGATAGGTAGTCGCTCTTTGTAAAATACTGGTATCCAGCTGCATCCGGTTAGACAAGAAGCCAACCCCAACATAATTGGGACAAGGCTAGGCAGATGATGAATAACATGACCATGTATGTATTTCTATAATTTTGATACCCAAAATTCTATACATTTAAAATTTTCATTTAAAAAAAATATCAATTATTTTCTCGCAGAGGGACTCGATCAGTCAGTAAAACAATTTCAAAACGTTTCATGTTTCTCCATTAGCTTTAAACAGCATTAAACGAAGCTTGTCACTTAATTATGCAAGTTTCATACATTTTGAACCTGCCCTTGCGAAACACGTTTTTTTCTCCTGTCAGCCGTCACGCTATCTTTTATTTATTTATTTAATTAGGGAAAACAAAAAATTGTACAATATAATGTTAAAGTAAATATTAAAACATTTTAGAAGTAGGCTAATATACAATCCACGACGTTTCCACATATCACTTAGGATAAAGATACAGTGTAGTGTATTTTAAATTACTGATGAAAAAACCCAATGACACTTTGCCCGACCTAGGAATCGAAGCCAGAACTTTCGACGACTAGACCAAGGAGGCAGGCCTTCCTCCCCCTCTCTCAACGTATTTAACTCTAGTCAGTAGTAATAACATAGCAAGCTGCCTTTCACATAGGGCTCAAATATGGCGAAATGTGTAGTTCTGGATACCTGCCCACTCCTTCGAAGAACAAGCGTAAAGTTATGTTAAACTGTTACTTAAATACATGATAATTGTGTCAATCATACCTTTTACTAACTTGGAGGCCTATCTGCATCTAGCTGAGCCCTTTACCGGCTGATATGCTATCAAGATAAGCGCTTTGGTCAGAGCCAAGAGTTTTTGTTCCGCACTTGATAGGCACCTGTAATAAAAATACCTTAGTTACGCCATTTGCACGACTAACAAGTGCCCCGCTGTGCTTTAACATGGTGTAGTCCTTAAAGGAATGGAGTAGACTATTAGGATAATCCTATTTATCCTATCTTGTTAAATGAGCAATATTTGTAATCACGTTCTCGAAATCGGCTCTAACGTTTCGATCTTCTTCTTTACGTGTCGATCGTAAGTCATCCACCCTTGCGTCGGCAAACATACCCGAGGCGCTGCAAAACCGAGGCAGTCACACCAGAATTCTAAAGGCGTTGTTGTACTATGTGTGTTAATATGTACTATACAGGGTGTAAAAAGACCCTTAACGAAGCCGCAAGGCAGTTGTTCTCCCCGTCATTGCGATAATTTTTTTGTTCTGGACCTTACCTGGGAACCTTTTAGTTACGGAGATATTGGGGGTCAAAGTTCCAACTTTTAAACAAGTTTTTTTTTTAATACATTTTTTTTAGTTTATAACTTTACTTTAAATACCTCCATGACCCGTTTCCTATTCAATGCATCCATAAGCACAATGTTTTGAATGCGTTACATTGAGTTATACCGTAAAAGGTTATTTTTCACCCGAAAAAAAAAAATCGTTTCCCAGCAATAATTTTTGTGTAGGGTTACTTGGTTTGATGTACAGAATGCTGGGTTAACGGCTTCGTGAGGGGTCTGTTTACACCCTGTATAAATCTAAAACACACTATATCTTCCGGAATGATCATCTGCCTGCCTTTTCCCATGTATGTATGTTGGGGTCTGCTTCCAGTATAACCGTATGCATCTGAATACCAGTACTCTACATGGAGCGGCTGCCTATCTGGCCTCCACAACGTAGTTAGAACTAGGTAATATGATAACCCTTGATATGACTGGTTGGTAAAGTCCCATGTAGTATGACGGGAGCCTACTGCCATCAATCGGGCAAAAATCCAGACTCCGTGACGGCTACTGAGAAATTTCTGATGGACAAACTCAATAAAACTTTGCCCAACCTGGGGATCGAACCCAGGACCTTATGCTCAGCAGTTATGCTTGCGACCACTAGACCAACGAGGCAGTCCGCCAACGCCGTAAAGTAGACCCTTGACAATCATTAGATACCGCTACGTTTATTATCTCCGCGACAATTTCCATACAATGGTAGCACTTGACAGCGGGCACAAATCAATACAATCTGATAAGCGCGATTATGTTCCTTATATGAACGTTAAATAGAGCAAACTATCGACTGTCACTAGATCGAACGGGAAACAAGTGGGGTTTCTAACATGTTATATTATTAGCTGCGTTAGGTACTTAAAATTCGTTTATTGATCTTATCATCTTAACCTTTTAATCACAACGCATTTATCTAAATTAATATTATAAATGCGAAAGTAAGTTTGTTTGTTACCTTTTTACGCCTAAAATCACCGCCTTTTCATCCTGAAATTTTGTATATTCGTTGTTAGGTTTACAGAAAGGGATATAGGGTATCATTCATCCCGAAAAAAATTACTGCTCCCGAGGAAAACAACAATAACGTTCTTATGATAATAAATGGCACCACGTGTCTTTCGAATCACGATTAAATTATTACAAGCAGAGAAGAGAAATTCTAAATTAACGCGAGCGAAGCCGTGCGTAAAAGCTAGTTCTATTTATTTCTAAAGACCACCTGCCTCGTTGGTCTAGTGGCCGCAATCGCGACTGATATGCATGAGGTCCTGGGTTCGATTCCCAGGTCGGACAAATTGTTATTGGGTTTTTCCATCAGGTATTTCTTAGTAGCAGCCACGAAGTCTGGATATTATGTGCCCGGTTCATGGTAATAAGCCGCTCAAATGGGTGCACTATTAGGTACACCTTCTATCTAACCTTCGGGGATTAAAGGCGTGATGTTATGTTTTTAAATACTTGGTTTTGCTGTACCTATTTTGTCTACAACAATATTTTCTTCTGTTCGTCTTTAAGTTTCAATTTAGTTTTGGTAGCGCTGACAGCGTCGTAGGAAAAGAAAATATACAAAAGGTAAGATATTAGTGCAAGTATGGGCCCAGCCGCCGCTGCTTTCAAGCAGAGGCGTCACGAAAAATAATTAGAAGAGTCTAATTCCACGTGAAAACATGTACTCTTATTAGCTCAAAATGTCTACCTAAACTAAGTATTCCATACATGCATATCGGATTTATTTCAATATTAAAATTAAATTAAACGCAACTGCAAGTTGTCATCGTAACCGGAGATTAATCTGATGTTATTTAAATTACATCGTCGCAACGAGGATTAAGATTACCGATAGTGTCACATCACTACCGTATTAGGATAAAAGGCGCCGCGGTTGGGACTGCGTGTGAAATTAGTGATGGGTCTCACTGATTTTTGCGTCGATAACTACAATTTTATTTGACAACGTTTAAGACTGTTATTTTGGAAAAGTAGTTATTTTAGTTACTGCTTAGTACAAGGAATAAATCGGCCAAGCGTAAGTAGGACTCGCGCACCGAGGCCCGAGGGTTCCGTATAAACTTGTACGTATTTTGTTATTAAACTATATATTTACGGTTTTTTGATTTTTCCCTTTAAAATTGCTGTAATAAATTGCTTCTTGCCAAATTACATGATTCTAGGTCAACGGTAAGTACTGCATAGGTCTTGATTCCCTTGTGAAATCGCAAAATATGCGACATAAACGGTCATATCTTTTGATCGCGTTGATTTACAAGTTCCACTGCTCCAAGGGGTAGCAGACCTGAGTACTTGATATTAATAACGTTCCAGCTTGATACCTTCACGCATTCCCGAGAAAAAGGATCTTGACAGACGGACAGAGAGACGGACATCAAAGTAGTCATAAGTAAGGGTTGCGTGTTTACCGACTGAGGTACGGAACCCTAAAAATGATTGTTTTCGCTCTAAATAACAAAATATTTATTAGAAAATAAAATAAAAAATAATTCTGGTTGCAATAAAAACGACTGCAATCAAACCAAAACTTTAAAAGCTGATCCCAAAACAGGTTACAAACATGTGACCCGTCCTCATACTTTGAGGGCCTTTACCTGGGCAAAAAGTAACATTGGTATACGAATTCCGTTATAACGTTATCAAATTAGCGAGACGCAATTCACAATTTTTCCACACTGGTGGTACCTACTAATTGTCATCATTTGTCTCTTTTCCCAACCATGTTGGGGTTTACTTCCAAACTAACTGGATGCAGATAAATACCACTATTTTACATGGAGCGACTGCCTATCAAAATACATTGCTGGACTTAAATATCGAGCTTCCTTGTCATTTGCGTTTGCAAAGCTGTTAAAACAAAAATATGCAGAGCTACAACTAAAAAAGTCAACGAAACAAACATAAGTCACCGACTTCCGAAAGTAAAGGTATTTTTCCCTTTTTAGTATCTCACAGCCATTCTTGTCAAGTAAGTATCAATTTTACATTGTAACTAGAAAATATTAGCATATCATCCACATAGACGAAGATGAAAAAATGCATATTATAGAGGACTAGCTTATGTCCGCGGCTTCGCCCGCGTGGAGTTCAATAATTGTACCGCGGGATCATGCTACCAGGATAAAAAGTGTGTGTCCAATGCATTAATCCAGGTTATCTTTGTGCTAAATTTCATCTAAATCTGTTCAGTAGTTTTTGCGTGAAAGAGTAACAAACATCCATACATCCATCCCCACAACTTTCACATTTATAATATTAGTAGGGTAACTCAAAAAGTACCAAAGCAAAGTTAATAAAATTTATATGGAACCACCGCGTGAGCTTCTTCTGCCAAATGAAAAAAGAATCACTTAAATCTGACCAGTAATCGAGGAGAAATCGGTGAAATAAAAAAACGGGGGTAGCCCCAGCAGAGGCTGAGATAATGAAAATGGTGACTGCCGACTGACCTCTACAACTTGCTAACAGGGTAACATAATACCCATTGATAAGACTGATGAACTTTCCCATCGATTTATCGATTTTATGCATGTCCCAACACTACGTGCTAGTGATGTTGTCAAAGCTCAGCGATGTCAGCTTAACGAGTAATTTGTCAATCGTTGCGCCATCGCCGTCACTAGCGTCAAGGAATTAATTTAATCTATCTTCAATATGTGCTTACTCGAAATGTTAGCGGAATATTAATTTATTAGTTATGTAAGAGGAAAATAACAACGTTTGAAAATGGAAGTAAATTCGTCTTCGCGGCTAAGTCATAATAGCCACAGGGTCGAATTATCATGATTTAGTACGCCTTGTTGGTCAAGTGGTCTCAAGCGACTGCTGATCATGAAGTCCTGGGTTCGATTCCCAGGTCGGGCAAAGTGCTATTAGGTATATCCTTCATGAATTTGTCAGTAACAGCCACGGAGTCTAGATTTGTGCCCGAACAAATGATGAAGGGTTCGGGGATAACTTACAAGGGTGTATGTAGTTACGCTTGCCGGGGTCAGTCCGTGGATGGGTAGCTCTCTATTATTGTATAGATAGAGATAGCTTTCCGTGCCCCGAAAAGCCCGAAAAGTCATAAGGCTGACGGCCTTTGGTGGAACTGTGATAGTCGTTATGGTTAGACAGAGGCCTCAAAGCCTGATAGCCAGTCTTAGCAACGCGGGTAGCATAATAAAATCTAGTAGCTGGGTTGTGGAGGTCAGATAGATGCGAGTCTCCATGTAAAATCCTGGTGTTCCGCTGCATCCGGTTAGACTGGAAGTGGACCCCAACTTAGTTGGGGAAAGTTAAGGCAGATTATAATGATGACCAAGGAGTTAATCTGCATTTCAGTGTGATGAAATATAGTTATGCGGAGTTTGTCTAGTCTAGGGGTCGCAGACACGAATGCTGAGGTCTTTGGGTACGATTTGCTGGTCTGAGAAAGAGTCTTTGGATTGTTTCTTAAGAAAATTATCATTAATCACCTACATTCTTGATTTGTGCTCGGTTAGTAGATTTGTCGCATATTAAATGGGACCCAAAAATAGCTAGAGAAAATGTGATGTGTTTGGACGCGTTGAAGTCTTTTGTACGTCGCAACTCGACATTGTTATTACTCCTGGAAAGGAAAAACAGGTATGATGTTACATTTATGTAATCTAAAAAATACATCTCAATCAATTTACAATATTTGGGAATTTTATTTTAGCAAAATAATTGTTGCAAAACTAGTTTCGAAAATATGCATCAACTTGGAATCAAGGAAAAAAGTTTTATATTTAAATTCTATTCAAACCAAAAAAAGTGGTCTGTTTACATTCACAACGAGTTTGTGGTTAAATATATAAATAAAAACTTGAAAGTCAGAGACGCCACAAAAATGTACAGAAAACAAAATAATTACATAAGAGAAGGCAATGAAAGACTACAATTTATGTTTATATCGAAACGGACGGTAAATAATAAAACAAATATGGTCAGAAATCAATTTGTTTCGTGAACTGGGGCGATGCAGTCGTAAAATAAGTTTTAATTACACTCTCCTTTGATTGCTACCTTACGCAATACGCAGATGTAAAACAATTACCGTATCTACTGCTATATTTAGCAGATTTTTGCCTTGTCTTTCATAATAACCTTTTTACCCGATTTTGTGGCTCGTGGCTTAATAATAACAGCCGCTCGGGTCGATCTTTAGGTTAAGCCATGCTAGCCTAGGTTGGTCTGTGGATGGGTGACCACCCATTACATACCGAGTTTCTTCCGTGCCTCGAAAAGCACGTTAAGCCGTTGGTCCCGGATGTCATTTGCTGATCTTTGACAGTCGTTAGGTATCAGCAGTGGCCCAAAAAGTCTGACAACCAGTCTTACCAAGGGGTATCGTATTACCCAGTACTAACTGGGTTGTGGAGGTCAGATAGGCAGTCGCTCCATGTAAAATACTGGTATTCAGCTGCATCCAGTTAGACTGGAAGCCGACTCCGATATAGTTGGGAAAAGGCTAGGCAGATGATGATGACCCGATTTTGTGGCTGTGAAGACAGTTATGTTTTATATTTACTTCTTCTTTTTCTTGGCGCTGACACGACAGTATATTATAATTATCTTAATAGCTGTGCCCCGCGCCCACCGTCCGCGTGAAATTATTATAAAATTATGTCTTCTCTATTTGAATCGGATTGTGTAAACAATTTCAAGGGATTTTTTTTTCACGGTTAGAGAAAGGATTAGGGCCTTTTTCTAAAACAAAAGTAGCCCAAACTAGTGTCTCAGTTCTGGGCCGACACAATTTAGATAGCCATCGACACGCTAAGAAGAAGAAAGCTCCCGAAACTTCTACATCAGCATCGTCGTTGGCAGCGCACTTTGGCTGTATGTTTTGGGGCTTAGAGATTATAGAATTACGTTATTTACTTTAATAACACGTCATTGAAATACCATTGTTGTGGCATTCTGGCTACTCATTGGTGATTTGCGTTATTGCTTAAACATTTTAGTAGTGTTGTGGACGGTAGGGTTTTAGCTAACCTGGAGATCGAACCCTGGAAAGTTTGCTAGCAACCGAGGCACGAGGCACGTAGCTACAATTACAAATCTCCGACAAAGCTCGTTCATCAAGGGCGTACCCAGCATTTTTTAAGAGGTGGGGCAGAAGTAAATAAACTAAGTAGTAGGAAATTAAAAATGCTTTGAAAAAAATGATACGTTTTATTGACTGCACTACACCTTATTTCAATAATAACCTGCGAGGATTCTGGCTAAATCTAGCTAAAATTTCGTTTTTAAATGTATGTTGTGTTTCCAGAACCCTCTTTCTATGCACACCCATTATACAGAGGCCGACAAGACAGTTTTTTGTCATTGTTGCCCTTAAAAAAGTTTTTATTTGAATGTGAAAAATGTTAAAGTACCCAAATTAATATTTTATTTTGCCTAAAAATTCTGAGCTTCGGGTCAGAGAGCAGGCTGGGGCAAGTGCCCCACCCTGCCTCACCGCGGGTACGCCCATGTCGTTCATGCAGCCTGATGGGCCTAAATTCGTACGGTACTTGAGTAGCCTGCGGCTTCTTTCATAGTAACTTCTTTATTAAGATAAATGTTAGAATTTAATTAAGATTTCACTCAACAACAGACTTGTCTTCTAGACCTGAGTAATTGTAGGCAGGCTTTCTTAGAGCAAATACGTTTCTGAAGACTTTTGATCATGAGCCTGTTATTGCGGCCTATTTAATCACAACTATCCTAACTAATATTACAAATGCGAAAGTAAATTTGTTTGTTACCTTTTCACGCCTAAATCACTGAACCGTTCATCCCGAAAAAAGTGCTGTTCCCGAGGAAAATAACAATATCTTTCTTATGATAATAGATGGCGCCACGTGTCTTTCGAATCATGATTGAATTATTTTATAACAAGCAGGGTAAAAACCCGAATTGATTGGCAAATTCTAAATTAACCCGACCGAAGCTGC
The DNA here is from genome assembly GCA_905220335.1 of Noctua pronuba. Lineage (NCBI taxonomy): Eukaryota > Metazoa > Arthropoda > Insecta > Lepidoptera > Noctuidae > Noctua > Noctua pronuba. Next base: position 13,719,610 of record LR999916.1, on the reverse strand, counting down.
TGGCAAAAGCTAGTATACAATTTAATTGATTTTACGCCTAAAAATAATGATATGCTTTTACTAGATTAACTAATTTATAGAACCGATTTTTGCAAAACAAGCTTCGTTGAATAATTATCATTTTCTTTATAAATCAGTTGAAAGATACTCCTGTAGTACTGACCAGTATTTTACAAGTGCAAAATAAGGTGTATTCCCGTTGACCCCACTGGATAGCCCCACTGGTGGGGTCAACGGGAAAAATCAAAAATATAATAGCTTCTTCTGACACATGGTGGATCGATCGATTGGTTCGTATAGACAGTACCATTACTTGTTCGAGAACATGTCTGCACTTAAACTACTTTTCTTAGCAAGTTTTTTAAAGATCAAGCTTGTTTCATCTTTGTGAAGATGCGAGCTTCTTTCATCAGTACAGATATTTTTCACATTTCGCCAGTTATGTTTAAGTCCCATGTATGAAGGGGCGAGCCCATTGCCATTAACCGGGTACAAATCCAGACTCCGTGGCTGCTACATTGGGAAATCCTCGAATAACCCTATAACAGTTTACCCGACCAGGGAATCGTATCCATGACTTCATACTCAGCATTCGCGCTTGCAACCACTAGACCAACGAGGCACTCAGTGCAGAAACTATAAGTAGTGAAAATTTTAGCAATTCAAACTACTTAAAAACTATACGATTACACATGGAAGCGTGTGGCTTCCATATTTGTTTTGGCAGAAGCTTATAGGCATATACTAAAGTGAAAGTATATTCGGAGACCTGCTCACACTCAATGAGTCAAGTATTCAAAAGAATTTATTCATGTTTGTCGTCATCCGATATCTATTCATCGATATCATCGCTACTCTAGATGACGATACTACAGTATCAAGATAATTGTTGTAAACATATTTATGTTAATACTTATAGGTCTGCGGTAGTGACGTCAAAATGTCTTGGTAGGCGCAGTGGCTGAGTGATTGGGCTTTGTGCTATGTGTCGTGGGTTTGATTTTCGCAAAAATCAGAGTGTTAGCATAATAGCTTCAAACTTATAATATGAATCCACAATGCTTTGTACAGAACAAATATCTGGTTTTACATAAAAAAAACAGTCGTCTTGTTTACATAAGGGTATTCCCTTAACCAAGCCGAAAGGTACTTGTTCTCCCCGTCATTGCGATCATTTTTCATACCTAGAAATATTCTAGTTACGGAGATATTGGGTGTCAAAGTTCCAACTTTTTCACTTTTTTTTTAAATACATGTTTTTAATGTTGTAGCTGTACTTTAAATACCTCCACGACACCTATACTATTCAATGTATCCATCAGTACAGTGTTTTGAGTGCACTACATCGAATCCTACCGTAAAACATGATTTTTCACCACCAAAAAAATCGCGTTTACCTATCAGATATTTTTTTTGCGTACGTAGTTTGATGTACAACACGATTGCTTGCCGGTTTCGTGAAGGGTCCGTTTACACCTCTTTTTAAAGATTTACAAGCCTTTAAAAACAGCAATCCCGGTTTAAAAAAAGGACAATTCAATTTGGCATACCTTCTCTAAAATTAACACTTTCACTGAATATACAGCACTCGCCATAAATCATGGTCTCGGGACAGGAATGGTTCAACTTTCAGATGACTCACTCGTGAGCCAACATTTTTATCTCAAGAAATCTTACTCTCAATTTTTAAACCTTTTTGTACAGGACTTAAGACTTTTCAAACTGTAAGCTCGTTTAGATACGCGGGGTTAAGATGAGTCACGAATGAGTCGAAATTTTAATTCCAAAATCTTTCATTCATAAACAAAACACTACGCCTGCAAAGCCCTAACGGTTAGGCAGATTATTGTGTACCTACTAGTACAACCACATTTCACCAGTTAGGTTTAAGTCCCTTTTAATAGGGGGGCGAGCCTATTTCCATCTCGATCGGCAAGAATCCATCTCTTAATAATTAAAAAAGCTTTTTTAAGGTTTAAACGTTTTTAAGGTGGAGCCTAGTTTAGTTGCGATTGTTTTATCTCCTGGATAATTATTGTTGCTTCTATACAAGGTGTAAACGGACCCTTCACGAAGCTGTCAACCAATCAGTCTACATCTACATCAATCAAACTAAGTAATTCTACGTAAAAACGCAAAAAAAATTGCTGGGAAAAGATTTTTTTGGGTTTTATAATCATCGTTTACGGTAGGACTCAATGTATAAAGCACAATTCAAAATATTACGACAAGGATAATCCTGGGAGTTATTCACACTGGTACACTCGCGAATGAATCGAAATTTCGATCCCAAAATCTTACTCTGAATTTTTAAACTTCGAATCAAAAGAGAGCTTTCAAAGTCTCAAACTGGAGCCTCGTTTAGATGCGCGGTCTAACCCCTCAGTAGTGTGACACCACGCCAGTTGCGCGCGCGCACGATCTATCAACACTTAGATCACGCAAGTGTTAAAAAGTGATAGTGAACGGAAAAAAAATCGGGTGAAAAATTTCAAAAAACGGAATATATCTTGCGTAGTGATGGGAAATACATAAATTATTCAATAATCAAATGTGAATTTTTTTCTATAGTGTTTTGTTTTTTATGGTAATACGAGTTTTTTTTGTATGTTAATCTTTTGGTGAAATTGAAAGTGTGTTTGATATTTGTGTTTTATAAGGAAAATCAGTTGTTGTGGCGTTGTTATGGTATTTTACGTGGGATTATGTGTATTTGGTAATCTGGTTACGAAAATAATAAGATTGTTTTTGTAAATTGATAGGCTTATCTGGCCTAGTTAATACATACGTTTGAAAAAGATAAACTTTTAAGTACTGACAAGTAGGTTTGATTGAAGCTAAGATAAGTGGTTCCCGACCAATGGAGCAAATGTAATGCTTTTCATAGCTAAAAAACACTGCTGATAGATTAGCTACTTAGCGAATAAAAATATTTCTTGGATAATCTTTAGTATTCTAGCTTGCCCATCTTTTCGAAATTCGAACTTTTGCGCTATAAAGGCTAGTTCGATTTAAAGAGTCTAACAGCTCTTTTTAGATCTAGTTTCTCTTTCATCTGCTAGTTTGACCTCTTAGCCACTGCGCTAAGTATTGTTGCTTTGATTAAATCCTTTTTGGTACTTTTGTAAAAAAAAATATTTATTAAAAGTAAGTTTTCAGATTTTAGTGCTATGAAAATCAATAACTGAACATTTCATTCATTTAGTTAATTTTATCATACATGCCACACACAAATCTGAAAAAAAGTACCTAGTCCCGAATTATGAATGTGTAATTATGAATGTGAAATCTTTAACAGGACCTTAGCGTTTTTTATTCTTTATTCGATAATTGAGTAATACATCACTTTTACCTTATAAAAAATAGTTCAATTTCTAAAGGGAAACTGAGGTAGGTACTTACTTACCATTAAAGTATTTTATTTGTTATAGGGATGTTCCGTTCTCAATCCTATCGATATTATGCATGACGATTAGAGGTTAGCCTAACTTTTTATTCTTTATAATGAAAAAATAATTGATTCTAGAATTATTAAATAATAAAATGATGCTGGCAACTTATTCATTTGTCCCTTCAGGCATATTTTGATAAATGATACGAGATGTGTGTATCCACTTCGTGCGCATGTCTAATGGATAATCGTATCCTGTCACGTTCTCATTACTTGCCCTGTCGTACAGGTATTATAATAAGTATATATAGACTAGAATATTGTAATGATTTTATAATTTAAAAGCATTAATTTAATTTATGCACGTTAGGAGGAACTTGCGCTTAGGTGCATAACTTCCTTATTACATAAGCAAACAAACTGTATGTTTTATGCAACAATTAGATGAGAACATAGTCTTAGTACGAACACAGATATACATAAAGGGTGTAAATAGACCCTTAACGAAGCCGAAAGGCACTTGTTCTCCCCGCTATTGCGATCATTTTTTTGTTTTAGACTATACCTGGGAACCTTCTAGTTACGGAGATATTGGGGGTCAAAGTTCCAACTTTTTCACAAGTTTTTTTTTAAATACTACTTTTTAAGGTTTTAACTTTACTTTAATTACCTCCATGACCCGTTTACTATTCAAAGCATCCATCAGCACCAAGTTTTGAGTGCGTTACATTGAGTTTTACCGTAAAACGTGATTTTTCACCCCAAAAAAAAAAGTCGTTTCCCAGCAATAATTTTTGCGTAGGGTGACTTAGTTTGATGTACACAATGCTTGGTTGACGGCTTCGTGAAGGGTCTGTTTACACCCCGTATAAACAGGGTGTAAACAGACCCTTAACGAAGCCGTCAACCAAGCATTCTGCACATCAAACTAAGTAATTTTACGCAAAAGACTTTTTTTTTTGGGGTGAAAAATCACGTTTTACGGTATGACTCAATGTAACGCACTCAGAACAATGTGCTGATGGATGGATTGAATAGTACGGGGGTTGTGGAGGTGTTTAAAGTAAAAATCTTACTTTAAACTGTGTATTTAAAAAAAAACTTGTGAAAAAGTGGGAGCGTCGACCCCCAATATCTCTGTAACTAGAAGGTTCCCAGGTATGGTCTAGAACAAAAAAATGAACGCAATGACGGGGAGAACAAGTACGTTTCGGCTTCGTTAAGGGACTTTTTACGCTCTTTATATCTAAAATAAAAAAAATAACCAGTTTTTTTGGCTACTTCCTATTAGTTCGTAAACTTTAATCAACGGTTAAATATTAACTGAAGATTTATTCAAATTAAATCAGCTCGTACAACTGTTGCAACACGTAAATTACATTCAGTTTTCAAATTTCGGAAAGTCCTTTCAAAAAGCTGAACTTTTGCAAAAGAATCTGGACACTTATATTCTTATTTTGTTCAGTGCTTAATAAAAAAAAAATCCTCGATTTTAGGGCAAATAAAAAGAGCAGCTAGAAAAACTCCGGTGGGGTGGAAAGTCTATTTCAATTTAAAAAAAAAACCTGTTCTTTTTGTTCTTGTTGTTGTTAACAACTTAAAACATTTTATTTATTTAGCAATGATTTTAGCAAAGCATTGCAATGCTTCTCATAACAAATACGAAGAAACGTGATAAAGTTAATTGCATACCTATTGTCTGCGCATCAATCACTATCATTTCAAGATAAACATAATAGCCAGACTTAGTGTAACACACTACTAATATAAGTATTAAAAAGAGGTTAAGTTTGTAAGTGTAGCGAATAAATAAATATGTGAAGGAATTAAAGCTATTTATAGAATAATTAAAACTGGGTCCATATTGGCTCACCTAAAGTTCTTTTCCCGAAATTGTTCTTCCTAACGATTTGTAATCCGAATGATCACTCTTCCTAAAAATTTTCATCCTAAAGTTTTCATTCATACTATTTGTAGTGCTACCGGCGATGTTCATAACACTCATGTTTCCGAAAATTGTAATTAATAATATCATTAATGTAAATATATTTAAACTCCTACTGTTTTTTGTCATAACGCTTTTATCCCTAAACATAAGTACAGGTCAGAGTGTCGTCTTGGGGGCACTATGAAAAAAAAACTTAGAAAAATTTCGCAACCAATTTCGAAGTAGCGCTCGCCGGCCGCTACCGCGGCACCGCTCGCTACGCTCGCTCGGCTCGCGCGTAGTTACTGGTCACAGTTCTAACCTAACCTAACCTATGGATCCCTTCCACATAGTTTTTACGACAAACGGTTAGTCGGAGAAAAAAAACACCAAGAAACTTTATTCTTACATTTAGGTGTTTTATACGATAGAATCGAGAAAATAAACGGTTTGCAAAAATAACACTTTTTTGGTTAAATGTTTCTAAGTCTAAACAAAGAAACCTAAACAAAAAATATATGACTTTGAATAATACTGTAAAAGATGGTTATGTTGAAAAAACATAGGAAAACAAATAAAAGTGTAATAGATGTTTATTGCTACTGACATTATGAAGTTGAATGCTTCGGAATTATAAAATTAGAGACAGAGTAGTTAGGAATTGTGATTGTTAGGATGAAAAATGTTAGGAAGAACATTTTCGGATTTCCAATTATCGGAGTTAAAAATTTAGGTGAACTTTGGCGCACCCATTAAAACTAAATACATAAAGGGTGTAAAAAGACCCTTAACGAAGCCGAAAGGCATTTGCTCTCCCCGTCAATGCGATCATTTTTTTGTTCTAGACTATAAGTACCTGGGAACCTTCTAGTTACGGAGATATTGGGGGTCAAATTTGTAACTTTTTCAGAAGTTTTTTTTTAAATACATGTTTTTAATGAAAGATTTGTACTTCAAACACTTCCACGACCTCTGTACTGTACAATCCATCCATCAGCACACTCTTCTGAGTGCGTTATATTGAGTTCTATCGTCATACGGGATTTTTGATCCCAAAAAAAAAGTCGTTTCCCAGCAAAAATTTTTGCGTAAAGTTACTTAGTTTGATGTACAGAATGCTTGGTTGACGGCTTCGTGAAGGGTCCGTTTACACCCTGTATTATAAAAAGGACTAATTTTAAATAGTTTGTAAATTATGATGTTGGGAGTAATTTCTAAATCTCTCATTCAATTTCAAATATATTTAATGTTATAACGCTTCAATATTGTCGAGTACCATAGGATATATTTTATGTTAAAACAAGAACCTTCACACGAGCAAAGACGAAGAAGAAGCTAGTAAATAGTTTAAAAATACAATTAAAAGCCTAACTTGAGCTTCTAAACTAAAGTTAACATCACGGTGTCATCCGTCCGTGATTTGTCAACATTTAAATAAAATTAACATAACGAGATTTCATAAATCACTTAGGGAACATCGCTAAAACTGGTTTAGTATAATAATATTATGTTAAATGATTGAAGTTAGACACGGTTATAATAATATTTTTTAATTCCTCTTAGATTCATTTTAATTCAATTTTACACTAGGATTCAATCAACAATTAAGAGGACCTCGTTGCTAAATAATAACAGCCCCTCGGGTCGATCTTCAGGTTAAATCGCGTTGGCCTAGGTTGGTCCGTGGATGGGTGACCACCAATTACATACCGAGTTTCCTCCGTGCCTCGGAAAGCACGTTTTTTGCAGTCGTAACAGGTAATCACTGGCCCGAAAATCTAACAACCAGTCTTACCAAGGGGTATCGTATTACCCAGTACTAACTGTGATGTGGAGGTCAGATAAGCAGTCGTTCCATGTAAAATACTGGTATTCAGCTGCATCCGGTTAGACTGGAAGCCGCCATAGTTGAGAAAAGGCTAGCAGATGATGATTCAATCAACAATTAACTTTAGTATATCAGCCCATAATGTTCCCACAGCTGGCACTGCTGGGACACAGAGTTACTGCCTGTGGGAAGGAGACTACCTTGGTCTAGTAGTAGGATTGGACCCCAAATCCGGCTAAGTAGTCTTGTATTTTTCTACCAGGAATTCCTCAGTAGCAGGAGTACCAGCAGGTAATCGGGATTTCTGTCTGGCTGATGTCAATAGGGTGGCTACCTATTTGACTATATTATCTGGGAATTGGATCGAACTGGCGAAATGTTGGCGCAGTGGTTAGGTGATTGACTGCTGCGCTGCGTGTCTCGCGTTCGGTTCCCACACGGAACCATTATTTGTATGACCTGCAGGCAGTAGTTCCGGGTCTGTTTTGAGATATTCCTAGTGTGGGGCAACTTTAAAAAAATAAATAGGTATCTACTATGGGTAGGTACACCACTGCCTAACCCTTCAGGGAACAGGCATGATGGTCTGTTATATACTTTATTGTCTTCATTATGATTACATTTTAGGCTAATCAATTACTATTTTTAAGCAGATGAGCAGTTTTCTGTCTGTTTATATCAGTATACACTAACTGCTAACTACTAACTATGATCAGCAATTGATTGAACTGTCCTAATACAACATCACATATACTCTGCTGATTTACATAAATAAACAGACTCTTTCTTGATAAGCCTCTTAACCTGTGAAGTGTTTTTCTGATAAGTCTTGGGACGCTGATTTTACAAAGAAACATAATTTTCTAAGAAGACACTATATATTCACTATTCACTATTTTCTATTATTATTTAGTTGTATTTAAATTCGTTGCCCAAAGATTCGTTGAAATAGTTTTATTAAAATCTGTGAAATTTACAAATTCAGATTACAGTCCTTTCAAAGTTATTTACCAAAAGAAGCAACCGACTAGCAATCTTGTTGTAACTGCAATAAAGATCACTTTGATTTTCACAGTGATGCTAAATTAGGTAAATAAATTAAGCAAAGAAATTGCTGTTCCACAAACAATAATAGGACACAATCATGATATCATCGTGGCCTTCGTGCCCTGAGCCAGCTTGCTAAGGAATAGACGGGCGCCTGTGGAAGCGCCTTACTCGTAGCTAACTTCAGGGCCGACTCAGTAAAGAATGCCATTGGCACGGTAAAAAGAATAACTGTAAAAAGACAAACGTCTTCGTTACCTCTTTGACACTCCTTATTACCGTAATTAAAATGAGACCGGTTTATACAAGCCAAACCAAAGACTATAATCTATCAAATCGGGCACAGGAAACAAAGCCCACACCCTACCCACATTCACTGCTCATCTCGTTAGTGTAAGCAAGCGAAAGGATTAAGCAAAGCAAGTAATTAACTCTGTCGCCTCAGCTGTCAGTGTGACAGTGACAGCTGGCTGACAAATTACGCGCCAAAGCTTACGTCAAGCGCGCAATGAGGTGAGTTGAGTGTCGCGAAATAGTGATGGGATGTGTATCGAAAGATTGACTATACTACTTAAATTATAACTGTCGGTGTGTAACCTGTCTACGTCTTGATCACTGAACTGATTATGTTATTAAATTTGATCGATAGGTAGAGAAGAAGTGAAGAAGAGTTACTTTCTATCGGACGTCAGCTAGTATCTTATATCATAGAAATCTTATAAGTATAAAAGCTCTGATAATTTATTGTGTCCGTTAAAATCCAAAGTTTCGAAACAATTTTCTATCAAGCAATTTTTTTTGGAAACACTACTTTTGTAACTAAGTTATTAATTATGTAAATATTTTGGGTTGTTTCTAAATTTGGTTTTTTGAGCAGTACAATTTTAAGACTCGTCGTTTTAGTTTCATTATATGTTTTACCTTATAGTCCAAAAGTAAAAGTAAAAGAACTAATAATTAGTTCTTTTACTTTTACTTTTGGACGGTTGCCAATTTTCAATACGTAACCTGACAGAAATAAACCTTTGTTAGATACAATGCTGTAAGGACCCCTTCGGGCTCGAATGACGTTGACATGACGGCGTTGTTTAAATATTTGTGAAAAAAATAATGTGAAGAAAGCCGGCGACCCTTCATGTGCGAGTCGGACTCGCGCATGAAGGGTTCCGTAGTAGTTTAATTTTTAATTAATTTTTATTATTTGTTGGTAGAGCGGGTGTGGAAATACACATTTTGTGAAAATTTCAACTGTCTACCTATGACGGATCATGAGATACAGCCCGCAGACAGATGGAAGGACGGACGGACAGCGGAGGCTTAGTTATAGGGTCCTGTTTATTACCCTTCGGGCACCGAACCCTAAAAAAAAGATGGCAATGTAAGTGCCAATGTTAGCCACGCGCCAAAAGATAGTAATTGTACAACTGTAAGTTAAATTGACGGCAGAGCTTTTGACTATTGTCGCGAAAATATCTTATTTACCACGTAAATAACACCACGCCTTGTCATCTTTTACACAATTATTCCAGTTTTCGTTGGCGTGCCACTCAGATAAAATGGATTTAAATAAACATACCATCACACTTCTATTTGTGTACTTCCCCGAAGGATTAGGCAGGGTCAGGTATACCCACAGTCCGATATAGGTAGGACTCTCAGTGGGCTGTGAGAATATCGCCATCAACCTCACAAAATCCGAACCCCGGTTTGCTACTCAGAAATTACCGATGGAGACACTCAATAACGCATAGTTCGACGAATGAGTTCAGCTCAAGCCCAGGACTTGAAGCTAGCAGTAGCTCTTGTGGACCCTAGTCCAACGCAGCAGCTTCTGTTTCTTGCTTATTTAGACTTATAAATCTCTCTGGGTCTGGCTGTTTGTGTATGTGAGTTTAAATGTTTGTAAACGCACCCACGATACAGGAGAATTTCCTAAAGTGGGGCGAAGTTTAAAAAAAAAAAACAAAAAAATACCAACGGAACTAATAAAAAAATCAGTACACACACCACATGATACAGAAATAACATAAAACTTAGGGAGTGGCTCCACTTTCACTAAATTCGCAAAGTTGATTAATTTAAATTTATTACACTTTGACGACTGCTCGTACGATCGGGGTTCCGCAGTGTTGTCATAAATATTACCTATTTATTGTGTTGACTTTTATTAGTTTCAATTTACGTAATAGTTCTACAGAACGAAGTGATTTCGGGGTCCCCGAAGATACAATGGTAATTGGTAGGTATATTAATGTCATACCTATCAAGTTTTAGAAAAAATCGGCTTTGTAGAACGTTGTCTCTTTCACTCAAGTGACATGTAGGTATGTGACAGTCTCTTTTTAACTACGATTGTTTTGATAACCGCCCAATGCTGTTCGCTTTGACAATCCAACTATCATTGAGCGACTTATTTTGTCAAGCAGACGAAATTTGAAACAGCAATTACGATTTTTTTTCTAAATCTTTCGGATCGTGATAGAGAAGCGTGTTACGAAATTGGAGTACGGTACGGTATAGTACGGTACGGTATGGTACGGTAGGGTATGGTAAGGTACGGTATGGTTCAGTATAAGTAAACAACGACTGGTTTATAGATATTTGATAGACAGTCGGTTAAAGTATCTACTATACATTGAAATACAGTTAAACTAATGGTAAAACGGGGTGATTAGAAATGCAGAGGTGAATCGAGACAAAACTTTGAGAGGGATTTTAACGTTGAATTAATGTTATATGTTACCAATAAGTAATCTATTTTAGTTGCTTAATTAAGAGACCTTTTTGGCAACATATCATATTAATGCAACGTTAAAATCCCTCTTAAAGTTTTGTCTCGATTCACCCCTGCATTTCTAATCACCCCGTTTTACGTATCACTTATTTGACTACGGAACCCACTCGACAAAACCAACAAAAAGTCTCAATTCAATTAGTGCCCACTCACACGATGTGGAATCAATCACAGATGTATACGATACGATTGTGCGAATGAATCGGACAATCAGGTGGGCTGGCACATTTAATTATTTAGCGAGCCAAGATTAATCGATTTACTTGCGAATTATAATGTTACATACATACCTACATGGACCTGCTCGTGGCTAAATAATAACAGCCGGACAGGTAGATCTATCTATTGGGTTAAGCAACGCTTGCCGAGGTCGGTCTGTGGATGGGTGACCATCCATTACATTATTATTATTGAGTTCCCTCCGGGTGTCATTTTTAGAGTCACGTCGCAAGTCATGTCGCAAGTCGCATCGCTAGTCGCGTCTCTAGTCTTGTCGCATGTCGCAAGTCGTGAACGAGGCGTAAGATTAATCGATTGACTTGCGAATTATAATGTTACACAGATACCTACCTACATGGACAGGTGATCATGTAATAGAGCGCACTGTGTCAATTATTGATGAGAAATGAGTTATGCTAGTTTGCGTTGTGCCCTCCGGCTACAACGCGTCAGACCCAGGCTGGGCTTTTGCAAAGATTTGTATAGCCATGGTACCTAATACGAAATAGCCAAGTACAGCCACGAGCACCAATATGTACATATAAACTTTTCGAAATTTGAAAAAAAACCATTTTCTTTCTTTTCTTTTTCATAAAAATATGAGTTCCAAAATACTATGTTTGTAACAACATGAAATTTTAATCGGAACAGTAGGATAAGTACAGTTTTTAAAGTTGTTAAGTGTTAACGTATTGGTGCTCGTATTGACTGTACTTCCCTGCCTATAACATTACAGGTCTAATGAGTGTAAAATACTCGTATATACCCTTTATGAAGCCGAAAGGCACTTGTTCTCCCCGTCATTGCGATAATGTTTTGGCTCTAGCAGACAGGTCAAAGTTCCAACTTTTTTAGTTTTTTTTTAAATACAAGTTTTTAATGTTTTAACTTTATTCTAACTTTACCCTCACGACCCCCGTAGTATTTAATGAATGAAATGAATCCATTCATCATCACAGTGTTTTGAGTGCGTTACATTGAGTCCTACCGTCAAACGTGATTATTTACCCCTAAAAAAAGTAATTTCACAGCAAAAAATGCTTAAAGTTACTGAATTTGATTTACAGAATGCATGGTTGACGACTTCGTGAAGGGTCTGTTTACACCTTGTATTTTAGATCTCATCATTCCGAAGACCTTCCACGCTTAGACCTTATTTGTTATCAAACTGAACGTCGATGCAGCCGGATACAGAAGCTGCACGACTCGTGTGCTACACAGAAATTACGGATGCGATACGTAGCACAGCTTCGATGTTTATCTAAATTATTTGTGTTGAAGAATCAGCACGTTTTTTTTTAAATCTCCCTTTAATTTAGCTGTTTTAGCTGCGTAATAAAGTGGCGAAAAAACTCCCCAACAATTATCTATAACCCAGTCGATTATAATAACCTCCAGTGTTGAATAATTCCTAAAACCTATTGATCTAAAGGAAAACATTATGCATAAGCAGGTCCTATTTATGTTAGGTACCTATAACATCATCATTATCTGCCTAGCCTTTTCCAAACTATGTTGGGGTTGACTTCCAGTCTTACCGGATGCAGCTGAATACCACCATTTTCCATGGAGCGACTGCCTAATTGTTGCGGCTAATCTCAGATAGCTGATGTGATAAGGAGTAACTTAGGCTACTTTTATTTTAGGTTAAGAATTAGGGTAAAAAATTTAAAACCTTATAAACTGGTAAAAAAACCGATTCAAAATGGGAAGTTAGTTATTTTTTTTTAAATAATTTCACGTGAACGAAGATCTCGGGCAACACCTAGGTTATTAATAAAAACTGTATCATGCGTCCTGTCACGTACACACCTACTACTATCCTAGACACTAGTTATAAAGGAGTGTCCACATCACGACTTGCGAGCATTCGAATACGAGCGTTCGAATTGTTACAAAGATTCCATTGCGAGCAAACCATTTATTGATCAACCTAACAGTAACACAGCGACCTATCAAGCTATACTAAACCAGTTTATACGGATCTCTCACTGTACGGGAAATCTATACAAAGCGAGGCCATGTTTTACTGGTCCAGTATAGCGTGTGTACAGACAATTTGCGGACCGGCTGCGGATAACAGACTGTGATAGATTAGAGACTGAAGTAAGTGTTTCAATAGAAGTGTCCTTGTATAACGTCTGTATTTGTCCGTATAGGTTTGACAAGTCAAGTTTAAAATAAATGACCAAGCTCCATGCGAAAGCGTTAGGGAATGTACCCGGTTCTCAAGTACCTTGAAAGAACCGCGTAGAGCCGGGTATAACCGGTTCTTTCATTGTATTTGTAGGACAGCGTGCATGCCGTAAAAAGTATGTAGTATGGACGCACCTTTTTGCGAGCCAAGATTGATAAAATAATAATTATATTAAGTCTGAGTTTCCGCAAACCGCAATATTTCGTAATATGGGATAATACTAATAATTGTTTATTAATACTTAGTTACGCAAATAGTATTTTCCTCTAACCAAGTATGGATGAGATATGAAAAAAAGGATTTCATTCGTTAATTCCTTGTGTTAAGCGCTGAACACTGTATATGAAGATATTTCTACCATAATTATGTCACATAACTTATTTTCTTTATAGAACAACGGCCGCCAACAAAAATACTAATAAATAAAAAAGTGAAGTGCAAAAAAAAAAACACAAAAACGTCAAAAATGTAAATGCCACAGACTCAATAAAAAACAGATATGGCATCGAACGGTAAAACGCCAGAAATTACAACCAATTTCGATACAATCGATTTGGATAAAAAAGACGAAAATGGAACGTCGCGTCTGGAAAAAAATGGGCAATTCAACGGGCAATTTGCCGTCCATTTGTCGGCGGTCAACGGGCAATATGATGGGAATTGCCTGGGTGTGCCTCGCTCGGGGCACCGGCCCTCTATAATGGAGGTGGAGTGCGCTAAGGAAAGGACGAGATTGGCGCTGTTGAAGCAATGCTCCGCCATCTTGAAGCAAGGAGACCAGAAGTATACGAAGGAGAGTTTGCATCGGACTTTTCAGGATGAGGTGAGTTTCATTTGTTTTTTTTTTAGAACCAGTAAAAGCTGGCCTCTTGTTCTATTGAATTCTTTACAATGTTAGGTCAAGTTAAGGTAGAAATGTTTACACTGACACGTAGCCTCTGTAACAGGACCAATTCACTAAACCACTCTGAAATTGCATTTGTTAGGTATTTCCTACCAGTAATGATTTGAGCCGACTTCAAAATAAAAAACTTTTTGCAAAAAAAAAAAAACTACTTCCAAATGAACATTAAAAAAATCTAAACTAACTTTACTTTCGGAAGTCGGTGACTTCCGTTTGTTTCATTGAGGTTTTTGCCACTGTTTTTTTTTTATTTTACACTTTTTTTTTGTTGTAGTATACCAAACAAATTCTTGTCTTGAATCAATTTTGCATTGTAACTAGAAGTTATTAAGGAGCATCATATCAACATAGGCCAAGAAGAAAAAAAACCAAACTACTGAACCGATTTTGATGAAATTTCTATGGGACCAATCGCAAAGTTTATCATTTCACATAATAAAATGAGGGAGTTATCTATGAGGTAACAAACATAAAAAATACAACTGAATTGAGAACCTCTTTACCCTCTTCTTTTGAAGTCGGTAAAAAAGGAGGACGTCACTGCTTTACCGATAGACATCTACTTAGGTACTCTGAATATCTTTGCCGTGTTTTTTATCCAATACAAGTGCAACCGTCTCTTCCCACATCCGTTTATTTAAACAAAAAACATACTTACTATAAGTATAATCCTTGTTCTAAGAATCAACACCAATCATTCAATGATCATCGAATTATTATGAGTCACCAAAAATCATACGCTCCTATTACTACGAAATTCAAATATCTACCATTACGCAAACTTCAATCAGTAAGTTCAAAGAAATCAATAGCTACCTAATGAAAAAAAAACATAAAAAAGAATACTTCGTAATTGAATTAAAAGGCATCCATTGGGTAAGTTTAAGTGAACTCACACATTAAGTTTGCTCAACAGCAGTACTATTATAGTCGACCTTCGTTTTGCTCATCGTATATCGCGCAAGGTTGCATATTACTAGTTTGGCATTCAATACAGAAGGTTTACTTGCCACGATAATTAAAAACAGGAGTTATCATTAACTCTAGAAACGGGATATTTACTATGTTTACTGTTTGTGTTGAGTTCCCGATATTTCAGCGCTGTAGCAAGCACCATGATCACGGATAAACTGAAGTTATTGCGAGTGGGTGTTTATGAGCAGACAAATCGGTCGGGTAAAATAGGTAACATTTGGTACATTCGTGGTCATAAAATGAGGGAATGTGATGACACAAGACTCAGTCTACAGTTTTGAGTAGTAATGAACTAAATATTCTCCGTCCTGCTCGCTCCTTTTATGACCGCGACTACCACGGGTTTTGCCATTTAGGATAACACACGAAATCGTGTTTAACTATTAAACTTTTTAGAAGTTTTTCTACTAATGTATCGTTGCACAATACATCTTAAGTGATGGTACATAATAGCGTGTGATTAATTTAGAATCAAGTAATACCATCAGCCAATAACAATAATATCTGCCAAAAAAAAAAGTCTGTAGTATTTATGACTAGATTAGACTAGACTAGAACTAGTTAGGTAGTCTCCAGAGCATACATTTATGATTTGCCTCTAGTATTTGCTTTTCTATGCCCTAATTTTCTTCTCAACTAGTATGGAAGTCTCTGCCAGCCTCTTTGTTCCCTTCCACCTAGACCGCATCAGCCTTCAAAGCAAGAGTGTACAGGCATCTTCTTCATTCATCGCTTTGTACCAGGCGAATACCATTAAAAATGCTACGAGTTTTTCATTATCATCATCTGCCCCACCTTTTCCCAACTATGTTGGGGTCGGCTTCCAGTCTAACCAGATGCAGCTGAATACCAATATTATACATACATTGAGCGAATGCCTATCTGACCCCCACAACCCAGTTAGTACTAGGTAATACGATACCCCTTGGTAAAACTGGTTGTCAGACTTTTGGGCCACTGACTACCTGTAACGACTATCTGCAAATGACAGCCGGGACCAACGGGTAACGCGCTATCCGAGCCACGGAGGATACTCGGTATGAAATGGATGGTCACCCATTCACAGATCGACCTTGGCAAACGCGACTTAACCTTGAAGATCGACCCATGCGGCTGTTCTATTTATTGTGCTCTATACCTCTACATCGCAGTTGATCTTCTGTATCAATTTTCGCAACAAACTCGCAACATCATTACACACAAATTAAAAGCTCGTTACAGTACGAAACGCGCACATTTCGCACGCATGCACACTCGTGACGCGTGGCCTCACCGTTTCGGAGTTTGAAAGCTTCGCGAGTGAGGATTGAGGATCTATTGTGTGGCTGTGAAATTCGCGATTGTGATTTTACACGGCTTAAAGATTCGTGGTACAACATTGTGAGGAAACCGGCATGTCCTAGAACCAGTCCACCTTTTTTTTGCCAGTCCATCTCACAGATAAGAGCTTTGTCCCAGCAGTGGCAAGATCAGAGACTTCAGTGTGCTGGAGTTTCTTGTTTTTTAAATACTTACAAGTTTAGTCCTCTGTAAAGTTCACTTTGAACCTCTCCGAAGAGTATTAGCACACATTTCAAACTCATTTGTAATTAAATTGAACGAGTCAACGTTTTACCCGACTACGGCAAAATCAAAGGGAAGAGTTATGTTTTTTTGTGGCAATAGGTACACTGACCTAGCATAGTACGCAGTTTCAATAGAATAAGAGACCAGTTTATAATGGTTTCTTACTACTAGCAACTGTTCTCCTAAAGGGCATTTGAAGTCCACTTAAACGTTTTAAAATGAAGTAAGTTCTTATGCCATTGTAATTAAATAAGGGCCTGCCAGTTTGTTTGCAAACGTCTCAATGTCAAGCGCTGTTCGGTTTTTTAAGCAATCATTCCGACCGCAAGCGTCCTCAGTTTGTAAATAAATAAAGCTTACTTAATATTAATATCGTGTACAGTAAATATTAATAAAACTGGCTTCCGTGACATAACCAATGCTGTAAATAGATTTGTTCACCTTGTATTTAACGAACTAAGATGAACTACAATGATCTTTATATTGAGGACTAACGTTGCCTATAAATAAGCAATCTCCAGTCATAGTCGAGCTGCAGGCGTTAATGACCACTTTTGAAAATCATTACCTACTATAATACGCGTTTCAGTTTAAAAAGGCGTAAAGTCAAACAATTGTAAAATAAAAAATGCCAAAAAACTACTAAGTCAAAACGGCCACAAGATCAAAACAAACACATGTCATAACCCTCTTTTTGGGCCTTGCCGCAATCGTTTAAAAAGATAGTAGTCAAAACTTTGCAACGTCAAAAAAACTCCTTAGAGAAAATAGCACCTAAGTAATAAAACTGCTGAGTCAAAATACTTATAAGTCAAAAAAGCTACAAAGTAAAATAAATGGCTTATTAAGACAAAAAGGATTTAGGAAAAACTGTTCTCCAAAAACCGCTGGTACTCTGGCCACAACAAACACACATACGGATTACACAAATGTACTTGTTACATGTGTGTGATAAAATTTTATTTCAATAGCACTATTCTGGTTTTTTCGTAATTCTGTGCTTTTGATCATACAACTTTACCCATTGCTGTCTATGAACAAATATCCACGCGAATTTATTCTTTATTCCGATGATTTTAGTTCTGTTTACAATCTAGACAAGTGTAAACTTAATTTGGGTAATCAAATAATTTATTTGCAGATCCAAAAGTGTTTTTATAGGAATTGCGACCTTTTATCGACTCATTAAGAGTGTTCACTTAGTTTTTAAAGAGCAAAGTTTAATTTTGTTTCACATTTTCTAAACAGGTTGATTGAGATCTTTAACAAAAAATTCCGAAATTACTTGCAATACACGAGTGTGTTAATTTTTACGAACATAAACTGCGACTGTTATGTTATGAATTTATTAATTTACGATCTTGCAATCAACACTTAATAACTTTAAGTGACACTCAATTTTATTGAGACTAGTTTCTTTCCCCAGATCCGCTTTCGCTTTTATTTTGTAAACACGTCGTAATATAGTAATTTACAATGCGAATAAATTTATTAGCGTAAAGTAAATAAATAAATAGAAGGCTAAATGGGGGGGGGAGGGGGAGTAAACGTCAGTGGTAACAAAACTAGTATAAGCTGGTTTTGCATTTTATTGAAACGCCGTACTACATGTACAAGTGCCGCGTTTCCACTAGCGATGAGCGAGGATGCGTAGCGAGGGATGTGTGTGGAACTAACCAATCGCATAGCTAGAATACTTCAAGCTGAGAAAAAGAAGTGATATTATTGGTTATTTTCACACAAATCCTTCGCTACCACCCTCGCTCATCTCTGGAGAAAACGCAGCCTTAGCCCCTGACTGGTGGTCTACCCTGCTTTCTAAGGTCCACCTTCTACAATAAAAACCAAATGGAACCAAAAGCACGACCAATTAAAGATGTCTGCTGTAAGTCTCCCTTCAAAAATAGTGACAAAGGACTCCTGCACTGGCTCTCTGCCAAAATGACAGGCATCATCATTCTCCAGCCCTTATCCCAATTCATTTGGGGTCGGCGCAGCATGTCTTCTTCCATACTTCTCTATTACTCGTCATCTCATCAGACACCTCCTTCACCTTCTAGCCATATCATCCTTCACACAGTTCATCCATCATTTCTTTGGTCGTCCTATATTCTTATGCCCATCGACATTCATACTCAAAACTTTCATCACGACATTTTCCTCACTCCTCCGCATCACATGCCCATACCGCGACAACCGATTACCACGCAACTTTTCAGTCACCGACGCCACTCTCCGACTTAATTTTTTTTATTTTATCCATTCGCGTAACACCACACATCCCCCTTACCATTCTCATCTCAGCCACATGCCTTTCATGTGGCTATGACAGTGTCAATGAAGAATCGAATCAGGGTTCTGTTTCAAAATAAGTTACAGTTTTAAGTCTATTGTTCGCCCATGTTCGTCCATCAGTTCCATTTGTCCAATTGTCACAGTTGGGAATAAAGGGCTACTGGCACAATTTTTTTAACGGCTAAATCCCATTTCGTGACTGCCTCGTTGGTGTAGAGGTCGCAAGCGCGACTGCTGAGCATGAGGTCCTGGGTTCGATTCCCAGGTCGGGCAGTGCTATTGCATTTTTCCATCAGGAATTTCTCAGTAGCAGCCACGGAGTCTTGATTTGTACCCGGTTGATGGTAATAGGCACGCCGGACGGATGGTACAAGGGACTCAAAATAACTGGCGAAATGTGGGTGTAGATGGGAAATGTGGGTACACCTCTGCCTAACCCTTCGGGGATTACAGGGTTGATGTTATGTTATACCATTTCGAACCTCTCGATGCCATGCCAACTAAACCAAAGACGTGCAAAACAAGTGAAAAAAGTGCCTTTTCGTAATTATTTTAATATTTATACATTGATTCCCGTTTCGCTGTTTTTCGTACAGAACAGTCAGCTCCCAAAGTTACAAGGAAAATTCTTGTTGATGTTGCAATGTTTTGTTTCTCTCTGGCACACTAACGTTTGTGTCGAGACAACTGAATTTAGAATTTGTACAAAAGTAGGTACTAGGGAACAGAATCATGAAGAATATTTCGGTGCCGCTAAAATCGCTGAATGATACAAAAAAATTACGCAATGAATTCTTTGCAAAAGTTTGTCTTTTACGGTCTCTCATATCGTGTTTAATGCTTGTACATAGAACATAGCCGACTTTTCTGCAACAATCTTGTTGAAAAGGAGCTTTTATACTTAGTTGCTTGCAAGTTGCAAGTGCAACTAATGTTCGTGCTAATTTATGTTCTCGTTAGCATTCCCCTACAATGTTTCTAGTTAACAATTAGATATACTGCCTCCACTTAGCACCGACTTGTCGTTACTACATAATAAATGACTTAATATATGTAGCTGGCTGTTTTCATGGGAATTAAGTGAACTTTTTGCTAATTGGTTCTTATTCTTTTTGAAGGCTTCCGTTTCCTTTCTTCAATCACGCATGTTTGCTGTACTTGGGGCATAATCACTATTCTCCTGCATATATTCCAATTTATTTGTGGTCTTCTTGCTATAATTTGGTTCGGAAGCCAATTTGGGAGCTATAAAGCGTTTACCGTTAATCTTTTGGTGAAGCGTTAAAATTTTAGCTTTTATGAGTAACTAGCTTATGCCCGCGGCTTCGCCCGCGTGGAGTTCGGGAATTGCCCACGGGATCTTACTTCTGGGATAATAAGTAATCTATGTATGTATAGTACATACATAGATTTACATGTACTTACTTGCTTATAACTTGCAAACATTCGTTCATAGTAATATCAATTAAATTACATTTGAACGTGAAATATGATACCTTGGTTTGAGATTGGACACCGGGGACAACAATCAAATGATTAATTAGGAATCTATTTATAGACATTAAACTTTTACATAATTTTTAATATCAATGTCGCGTGTCACAAGCCAACGCGAACATCTGTGGAATAAACCATATTTACAGACGTCTATCTCAGAAAAATCCTACCTACTTACTTAATAGGTAAATACTCCCGCACGCCCCGCGCAACACTGCGCGCCATGCGCCCGTCTACGTGAGCTTCGAAGCCCTATTTGACTCTGTTGGGGGATGATTTTGATTTTGGTAAAAACTGTGATACACGTATCTCATAATTTTAATTTGAAAAGTATGTGTACAAATTTTCAAGTCAATCGACTCAGAGAATAAAAAGTTTCACAGAATATTCAACACCCCATTGCACCCTCTTAGGGGTGGAATTAAAAAAAACTGTTTCTTAGTGGATACTTACTCTTCACAAAGAATGCACCCTCCAAATTTCATGTCTCTAGAACCAGACGATTGGGCTGTGCGTTGTAAATCAGTCAGCCAGTCAAGATATTGAATTTTTAAATTGGGGGATGATTTTGGTGAAACTGTTATACACGGATCTCATCATTTTATTTGAAGAGTATGTACACAAATTATCAAGTCGATCGACTGAGAGAATATAAAGTTTCATAGAAAATTCAACACCCCATTTCACCCACTTAGGGGTGGAATTTCGAAAAACCCTTTCTTAATGAATATTTACTCTTCACAAAGAATACACGCTCCAAATTGCATGTCTCTAGAACCAGCGGATTGGGCTGTGCGTTGATATATCAGTCAGCCAGTCAAGACATTGAATTTTTAAATTGGGGGATGATTTTGGAAAAACTGTGATACACGTATCTCATAATTTTATCTGAAGAGTATGTGCACAAATTGTCAAGTCAATCGACTGCGAGAATAAAAAGTTTCATAGAAAATTCAACACCCCATTTCACCCTCTTAGGGGTGGAATTTCGAAAAACCCTTTCTTAGTGGATACCTACTCTTTACAAAGAATACACCCTCCAAATTTCATGTCTCTAGGACCAGCGGTTTGGGCTGTGCGTTGATATCTCAGTCAGTCAGTCAGTCAGGACTTTGAATTTTATATGTATAGATAAGAATTTCTTTAAAATTACGGGCACATAAGACTTTTTTAAATATGCTTTTAGGATGGCAACACGAGAGGTCAATTCATTCTTACCTCCTATAATTACAGCTTAATCAATGGTAGCACTGGCATAGCCTTGACCACCAAGCTTGCTTGACGAAGCAAGTAAGCAATCAGTAGAGATTGCCATGGCAACAAACAAGTTAAGTGGTCTTCGTATCAAACGGAAATCAGAAAAGAATTTGCAACAAAACTAGGATCACTAACTCACCTTGCAAATTCAAACCTTTACAGAATTACAACACACAAAAGATTACAAACTAGATCACTTGCGCAAGATGATCAATCAGCACACGTCATTACCATATGAATGGCTATTTTGACAAATGGCCGCCGCGCCTGCGCTGTACGCCGCTCGTATCACAAATATAATTGCTTTGGAAAGTCACCGATGGTATCAAGTGTAATATTTCACCAGTTAACATACGCTGCTGGCTAAACGGCTACTGAGCGATCGATCTCAGTTGGGCAATGGTTGGGTGGATGAATGATTGGTATTCACACCTTCACGTTTGAAAAGTTGTTCGTATTTCTTGGGTGATCAGCAGCTTCAATTATGTTTAAGACAAGTTAAATCTGAGTGTTCTTTATTTGTGATAGACTCTTGTATCATCATTCACCTGCCCTTATCTCAATTTATTTGGGGTCATCACAGCAAGTCATCTTCTTACAAACTTCTCTATTAGTCGTTTTCTCAGGTAGTACCTAATTCCCTTCCTAACCATGCCATGTTTCATAAAGTCCATCCATTATAAGTTTTTAAACTATCATGGTCACTAAAATTATCATTAACTCTAGAAACAGTACAGTACATAGTGACAGTGGTAGCGGTACTGAATGCAAAAAAACAAACAAGAAAGAGGGCAGACCGATTTGTCTGCTCATAAACACCCACCCGCAATAACTTCAGTTTATCCGTGATCATGGTGCTTGCAACAGCGCCGAAATATCGGGAACTCAACACAAACAGTAAACATATTAAATAACCTGGTTTCTAGAGTAAATTATAGTCCATTCATTGTTTCTTTGGTTCGCTGTTGGGTCCCTTGCTGTAGTAAGAAATAACCTTTCGTCACAATATTTTTGTATTTTTTCATTTTTCTGTAAAATATGATACTGATTCTCAGCGATCAGTATTTCATCTATTCGACCAGTTCTTGTTAAAGCTCTACATACATAGGCCGCTCAAATTGCACGCTTCTGATTTCTCTACCTCTGTTATAAAGTCATCCAGTGAAGATTGTCATTTCATCTGACTTGTCTCCTATCATATTTTACTTTACTATGTCAAAAACAAAGAGTGTATTGTGTTTGAGGTCACTATTTTTAACAATTCCAGAGTTGTCTAACGTCTTCTTGTTTTCGTGTTGACGATAGTCAGTTTAATTTAATTATTTTATACTATTATGTTTGAGCCCAATTGAGTTCAATTATTAAATATTATACGGGGTGTAAACAGACCCTTCACGAAGCCGTCAACCAAGCATTCTGTACATCAAACTAAGTAACTTTACGCAAAAATTATTGCTGGGAAACGACTTTTTTTTTTGGGGTGAAAAATCACGTTTTACGGTAAAACTCAATGTAACGCACTAAAAACATTGTGCTGATGGATGAATTGTATAGTACGGGGGTCGTGAAGGTGTTTTAAGTGAAAATCTTACATTAGAAACATGTATTTAGAAAAAAACTTGTGAAAAAGTTGGAACTTTGACCCCCAATATCTCCGTAACTAGAAGGTTCCCAGTATGGTCTAGAACAAAAAAGTGATCACAATGACGGGTAGAACAAGTACCTTTCGGCTTCGTTAAGGGTCTGTTTACACCCTTTATAGGCATTGCTCTTTAATCGTTTACTTGCTTCCAATTCATAGAAACATTTAATCTTATCTGTACTACACATAAATGTCATTCAACCTTCATTCAGATTGATGGCTAAGTCTCCCCCCGCCTGCGTTGGCCAATGGAATGACCGCTTGTAATTAATTGACCAATCACAGATCGACAGCTGACAGGGTAGGTCAACTGGCTGCATGATATACTTTAACCTCATGCTGGTATTATAAATGGAATAAAGGTGGTTGCACACTTTCCGTGTAAACTAAATCTCTCACAATTTTATTTTAGAAAATGTTCATTCTTTTATCAAGTCACGTGTTTTCTGTGGTCTCTCTTATGTTCAACGGACTTGTCTTGTTTCTTTGATGCAGTTTTGCTCTCCTTTAATAATCCCTGATGTTTTGTTCTGTCCCAATTGGATTTGTTTATAAATTCGCTACTGTACTGGAAACCTAGCTGGATATTTGGTATCCGGCTGGTAACTTGCATCG
This sequence comes from Noctua pronuba, assembly GCA_905220335.1. Lineage (NCBI taxonomy): Eukaryota > Metazoa > Arthropoda > Insecta > Lepidoptera > Noctuidae > Noctua > Noctua pronuba. Next base: position 13,695,456 of record LR999916.1, on the reverse strand, counting down.
TTTCAGATCCTCAGGATTTTTTGGAACTGTTGACGACTAGGAGACCATCTTGATCTAAAAATAAGGTTTGGACAATATTAAAATTAGTCGTACCTTTATGAACAGATATTAGTTGAAATTAAGTAACACAATTTAAACAATGATATTAATTTAAATTCTCACATACACGACCATATCTTAAACACAGGCATTAAGCCAAACCCGTTTCTAATAATACCTGACTTATGACTTATAGGCTAAGACCTAGGACTAATCTAACCTTCCAGCTGTACCCACGATCTACATGCATCGTGACATTACCTTGAAGCCTAGAAGGTGGCTTGTGACGTCATTCGATATAAGCAACAATTACTAGAGACAATTACTATCCCTTCACATGTGATACAACCTTGCGTTCACATTTATATCTCCATTGGTCAGGTAGTGTGTGGTGCACTAAACTAAAATCATAATGACCAATCAGAGTGCCGGATTTTTTTTCTAAGAATTTTGTAGAAAGAATTGGGGGAATTGATCGGTTACATTTTAATGAGTTCTAAGTATTACTTTTAAGTGATTTCGTAAATGCTACTCTTGCAAGGAGGACAACATTGATATTATTATGCAAATAGGTAGGTAATTAAGATAATCATCGATAAGTATATAAAAGTATGTCAAATAAGCAACATCGTTAAATAAAATTAAGAAACAAAAATAACGCAAAACGATGCTGCAAAATTGATAAAACACGTTAAGTTTTTTCTCATGAAAGCTTACTTAGACCCTAATCCATATTATACTGTTAGATGGTGACATGAAATGTTCAAAATATCAGACTTCTAGAATACTGGACTGTTTGGCAATTTAGCCTCTTAATAATAACAGCCGCTCGGTTCGATCTTCAGGTTAAGCTGCGCTTGCCTAGGTTTGTCCGTGGAAAGGTGACTACCCATTACATACCGAGTTTGCTTCGTGCCTCGGGAAGCGCGTTCAGCTGTTGGTCCCGGCTGTCGTTTGTATATCTTTGACAGTCGTTTCAGGTAGTGGCCCGACAGTCTGACAACCAGTCAGAGGGGACCGTATTACCCAGTACTAACTGGGTGGTGGAGGTGGATCGGTAGTCGCTCCATGTAAAATATTGTTATTCAGCTGAATCCGGTTAGTCTGAAAGCCGACCCTAACATAGTTGGGAAAGGCTAGGCAGATGATGATGACAAAAATGACAAGAAGCAGATTCAAAAATGTTAGTAATACGATTCGGCTCAAGAAACCAATCAGATTCTTTATCAACAATACCTAATAGTTCGACAAAAGGCACTGGAATTCATTATACAAGGTGTAAACAGACCCTTCACGAAGCCGTCAACTAAGCATTCTGTTCATCAAACTAAGCAACTCTACGCAAAAATTATTGCTGGGAAACGACTTTTTTTTTTGGGGTGAAAAATCACGGTTTACGGTAAAACTAAAACTAAAACTAAACAATGAAACGCACTCAAAACTTAGTGCTGATGGATGCTTTGAATAGTAAACGGGTCATCGAGTTAATTAAAGTAAAGTTAATGGTTCAGAACAAAAAAAATATCGCAATGATGGGGAGAACTGCCTTTCGGCTTTGTTAAGGGTCTTTTTACACCCTTTATTAATTGATACAAAAGTTTTTTTTGTGTTATCAGGAAACCTCTTAAGTGATTGGTGGACCACTTAATAGCCTGTATTGACACCTACGCAAATGAAACGAGCTTCCTGACCAGAAACAGTTAAAATCCGCGACAAGTAAAGTAAATCAGCTCTGATAAATTGTCGACAGCGAGCAAAGTTATGATAAAACTCAGTGGTGTTTACACAGTGAAATCGTTGGGCAATCTTACTGTCGAGCTAGATCAGTCTAAATTACTGAGGCGGCTGGCAGGGCTACTGAGGGTTCTCGTTCAAAACTCGATAAGGCTGTAAAAGAGTGTTGATGGTCAAAGAGCTTAAAGTTAAGTTATCGAATCAGGCGTTTCTTACGGAAATCTATTACATTAAATGGTGTGCAAAATATGTAGTGAAAAAGATCCAGGTTTGGACGCAAGATGCAACACCTCCCGCCCGCAAAAATATGTACAAGCAGGAATTTAAAAAAATGTACATGCTATGTAACCAAGAGTCCCAAAGTTAAGCGCAGGCCACACCGCCAGCTAGCGAACGAGCGAGCGAGCCGGGCGAGCCTCTTTTCATACTTCGTTTCAGCTCATTCGGTAGTTCGCGGTATTCTCTTGCCCTTGTCACAATTAATTTGGGATCGTCGCCGCATGTCCTCTTCTTCCAATACTTCTCTTCGAAATCTGATCAGGGTTTCTTGCCATATCACCCTTTACACAGTCCATTGCCCATGGTTCGTTATGGATTATAAACTATTTATATCAACTTTAAAATAACCTGGTAAGAATTTCAGAGAAATATTATCAATTCCATTCAAGTGGTTTCAGCGGGGAGGAGATAATGCCGTAATGCCTGATAGGGGAGAACGGAAGAAGAAAATGTGTTGCGCCGACTCCAAGTAAAATGGGACGAAGGCAGGAAAATGACGATTGCTCGTATTTTGTGGCTTCATCCTGAACGAAACGATCTTTTAAAAAGATTCTCTTCGTCATAAATTGACGTCAATGATAGTTTAATATCAATTCAAAACATGATTGTATAAATATAAATAAATGACATCTTGTTTCCTGTAGTCATCTCGAACACTCATCACCAACCACAATCGAGTAACCACCGACTTCCCATCGAGAACTCACAGTACCACATTATTAATTTACTACCCACTTACGGTGCGTCGGGTGGATAACGAAACCTATTAACAACATACACATGCAATAACTCTTATGTATTATTTCATGTAAATTCTGACCATTACATACGTAGCCGTATATTAGGTTTTGCAATGACAGCTGGATTAGGTACATTTGAATTTTAAGACCTCATTGTATAAGTGGGGTTTTTAAAAAACAATTTGTTTTGATTCAAAAACTCTTTAAACCAAATAAAATTAAATCATTGTGTCCCTTACCCAGACTGAACTAGTTAAAGAGTAGGTAGTTATATTTATTCATAGCTTATTGATTTTTATTTTCCAGGCAATAATGTTGCTATCACTGAGAAGCCTGTCAAAATACAGTGATCTTTATTTCATAACTGTAAGGTTGATGTTTGGTATCAGCTGAAAAGCCTGTGGAGCTTCAGCAAGAGGCTGCCGACTGCTGACTTTGTTAACAATTTCAAGGGTTTTAATTTTTTTTCACGGAACCCTAATTATTTTTCTAAAATAAAAGTAGCCTTAGTTAGACCTTATAACATCATCTGCGAGTAAAAATGTAGTCAAAATCGGTCCAGCCGTTTCGCAGATTAGTCTGAACAAACAGACAGAAAGATAAAAAGAAGAGACACAAATTGAAAAAATGTGTTTTTGTTATAAGTACCGTACATGTTTTCGTATGCGTTCAGTAAAAAGCTGTTATTTTGATATCACATACAGACACTTTAATTTTATTTTTTTTGTATAAGTTGATGTTGCAAAATGATTTTTAATGTCCTATGAATTGAAATAAATCGATCGAATTGACTCAGCAAACCGCACGCCTCTGCCAAACCCTTCGAGGATAACAGCCGTGATGTTTGTTTCAGGTATAATAAAAGGTTATGCGTAAAACGCCTTAACCTTGTCAAAAATTTAGTATTTTACACATTTTTTCCAATACTCTGACGCCGATTACGTAGAGTTGGATAAAAAGTTCATATGTCAGTTGCAAATTGGTCGCCGCGGTATATGTACTACGCGCGGTAACCAAACCATAGCGACTTCTAATTCGACTACAACGCCATCTATCGAAGCAGGGGTTCAACTTTGATACGCTGTAGGCTCTTGTTATTTAACCGACTGAATACTATACTTTTTATATAAAACCACGCATAACTTTTAACAAAATGGACCGATTTAAAAAAATATTCTTTCGTTGGAAAGCGTATACCTTGAAGTTGGTCCGGTTTAAATTTCATAAATAAATTCCACCCCTAAGGGTATAATAATAGGGGTTGATCGATGTTTTACCTAGTGAATTTTCATTTGAGAACCGATTCGGTTGAAATTTGGCACTAATATGTACTTCTAATGACACTGCAACTTAATAAAGTCTTAGATGGGGTAAATAAAAAAAAATAAAAAGTAAAAAAAAAACTTTTGCACAAAAAATGTAAGTACTTAACCAACAAAAACAGAAAATGAAAAGTGAAAAATAAAAGCCATTTATTCTACTTATGCTCCTAAATTAATGTAATTAAGTAACAAATTATGAGGCAGCGAAAAAAAAAACTAGCATAATTTTGGCGGCCATGTATTTGGCGGCGCGGCGCTTCAATATTTAATACAGAAGCTTATTTAGACTATAAGGTTTTTATTCTTCGCATTTCAGTTTCTGTTTCCGTCGGTTTCTTAAATTAAATGGCTGATTTGTGTGTACGTGTTACGTTGTCAAGTGTACAGAAACGGATATAGGGTACCTACCTTTCATCCCGAAAAAAAGGACTGTTCCCGAGGAAAACAAAAATAACGTCGTTATGCTAGTAGATGATGCCACACGTCTTTCGAATCACGATTGAATTATATGATTATAGAAACTTTAGTAGTGCGAATTGATTGTCAAATTCTAAATTAACGCGAGCGAAGCCGCGGGCAAACGCTAGTATCTGTGGCGCTTGCATCCACTGGACATTACCCAAGTATTTCGAACCTTAGACCCCACGCTGGGCAGTCTTCCAACCACTAGACCAGACCAGCTCGCCATGCAACTCGTTTCACCTGAACTATAATGGTCAGCTATGTCCAGTGATTTATAGCTTAGCTTATTAGAAACACTGCTTATGGTAACTTGTTAGCCGAGTGTGCGCAGGCGCTTATCAGCCCTGATCTATACCGATCGTTAACTGTAGATCACTGCTCTATATACGTAATCAGCCAATTAAGTTGTTCTTTAAGGGAACCGGGCGTACGGCTTAGTTGTTGATTGTTGTTTAGTTGATTTAAAAGCACGGCAAAGAACGGGCAAGAAACTCCATGGAGTTCTTCTCCATAGAGATCTACGCTTTGGAATGTGCAACTACAGTACTTTCACAAGTTATTATACCTTCTGACTGGGACTGTAGCTTCATTTCATTGTTGTCCTTGTTTCGACAGTTCAAAAGCGGCCTACTTGAAATAAATGCTTTGATTTTGATTTCAATAAAAGCGAAAAATATTAAAATAAATGTATGGAACAGCTGATTTCTGTTTTGTTTGCAATTTTAAAGTTGGTCCCAAAAGTCTTGAATATGGTTCTAAAGACTATTCTATCAAAATGCTTAAATTGAACACCACGCTTTGCACAGTGGCTGAGTGATTAGCTGCTGCGTTGCATGTCGCGATTTCAATTCCCATACGGAACAAAATATATTAGTATCATATGGCCTACAGGTAGTTGTTCCGGGTCTGGCTGTTTGTGTTTGTGAGTTTAAATTGTAAACGCACCCATGATATAGGAGAAATTCCTAGTGTGGGGCAAACATCATCCTAGCCTTTTCCCAACTATATTGGGGTCGGCTTCCAGTCTAACCGGATGCAGCTGAATACCAGTATTTTACATGGAGCGACTGCCTATCTGACCTCCACAGCCCAGTTAGTACTGAGTAATACGATACCCCTTGGTGAGACTGGTTGTCAGACTTTGTTTATAAAAAAAAAGAAATAAAATGTGTCAGTGAAAAATTTTTTGGTCATTTTAAAGGTCTATATTTAAGTACTTACATATGTTCACAACAGCTAATTAGTATCTCAATTAATCCGTCATGGCGTCAATCGTGACTTCGCCGACATTATCCGCAAATAAATCATTACAAGCTCGTTCGCAATCTTGTTGAATTACTCAACAACACGTTGGCCAACCTTCACTATTACTTAAATTAATAAATTTAATTTATATTGAAGTAATGAACATTAAAATAAATAAGCCTTGGTGTTGGTGCCGCCAAAATAATCCACACGACGACCGACGTAAACATTGAGTGTGACGCAAAATAGAAGTGACATTTTATGCTCGGTGTCACTTTGCCAAATGATTTAGCAGTTGGAAGGACTGAATAAAGCGTTCCTTCTTAAATTTTTGTTACCACTGAGAACGTTAACATTTTGGTAAGATAAAAATAAATATTTGCATCAAAACAGAGTGTATTCATTTCATTTAAACAGGAATAAAAGAGAGCTAATAATCGGTTTTTTGCTTCCTGATTGAAAGTGAATTGTTAGGTAACATTGATTGGATCAGAGAATCGTCTTATGATATACGCAATAAAAGCGGCATTATCAAAAGAATTGCATGGCTAATTATATCTTTCAACCACAATAATCTTGAAAAACCACTACAACCTTGGGTTCGCAATGACGAATGATGAGTGATATGCGCATAAGTGTTCTTCAAATTGGTGCTCACAACTAAACGCCTCATTGATATTACTGTCACCCACACCCACATTCAAGTTGACATTGAAGTAACTTCTACACCGCGTCGACTTTTACACAAAATAATTATAAGTGTGCGGCCCCGAAATAATCGTAATGCAATCGAAAGTAGATCGATAAAACGAATCGATTCAAATCGAGAATCATTCGTTATGTGTGACTAATGTGACGGGTTAAGGTGTGGTTCTGTGATACTGTATATTTAATTAAATATCAATGGCTTGTTTATCAGCCGATCAATAATTATAAATTACTGTCTATTTATAAGCAGTCGGTCCTTTTTAGTACTTTTATTTATTTACATTTAATATAACTATTAATAAACTTAAATAAATAGTAAAAATATGTTTAAGTATCAACAAGGGAAAAGAGTTACAGGGCGCCAAAATAATCGTCCAAGTCAACGGGAAGAGTGCCCAGAATGCTGGCAGCATTGCCATGTTGGATGGCAATGCCAATATCGGGCCACTTACAACCCATTTTTCTATTGACAGCCTCGTTGGTCTAGTGGTTCGATTCCCAGGTCGGGCAAAGTGTTATTGGGTTTTTCCATCAGGAATTTCTCAGTAGCAGCCACGGACTCTGGAATTGCACCCGGTTGATGGCAATAGGCTCGCCCCCTATTACATAAGACTTAAACATAACTGGCGAATTGTGGGTGTATTATTAGGTACACCTCTGCCATTCGGGGATTACAGGCGTGGTGTTATTTTATGTAGTTTTTTAAGAAAATATGATAATATCACGGAGCAAATGATGCAGCATCTTTCTCTGTAATTTACTTTATTCAGTTTGTTCGTGAGTTACACTCGAACCACACCTTAACTTAACATTAGAGCAATCTAACAGATCTGCCGACCATTAATACACCGATCGTTTTAATTAGAAAACATATCGATATGTAATTTTATAAGTAATGAGTTCTTCACTTAACAACCACGTTCAGAAGGTTCACTCCGCGCAATAGGCGTCCACCATAAAAAAAAACCATATAAAGACCAAAATAACCAAACAGAATTAAATAAAGAAGAGTCTTCGTTTTTTGTTAAGATAATTTTACCTTAAGAATATCTAATATATATTTTTGTACGCAAAACCATGATAAAAACTCTGGTATGGGGCAAAGTTGACTTCAGTATGATTACTTAAGAGCATTACCCGATACCAGTTCTTGCCCTAGTAACATTAAAAATGCCAAAATACAAAGAAGAGAAAAAGTTCTACCAGCACGCGTAGCAAGACCACCGCAAAAGTCAAAGAGACCCGTTTCTACGGTGGTCATGCTATGCGTGCAGATATTGTGTGTGGCACCAATATAACCGTCTTACCAGTGAGGTTAAAAAACATCGACAAATGACCTTGTGGTAGGTGGCAATTTTGCCAATACAAGATTCATGTCAGGTACCTGTTTCGGTGGGGGTATTCCGATGAAGCCATGTGTGACTGCGGTGCCTCAGAGCAAACTATGGCTCACCTCCTATCATGCACTATGTGTGATTCCACGTGCACTTTGAGGGACCTGTCCGAGGCCACCAGCAACGCCGTCGAGGTGGCAGAGTTTTGGATAAAATTAATTTAATTAAAGGGGAAATCATCGACACGACGAAGAAGAAGAAGATGACAGGTACCTTAACCACATAAGTTAAATATTTGTCTTTCAGAATGACATTTAAAACCTGGTCCTTCTATACGTACCTGCTTACTGGTCCTAGGAGCTAGGATTACGACATTAAACTCGTCGGCTTATGTTAATGTAGCGTACATTAGATAGCTGTTTACACTTACCATGTGGGCAGTCTGAAGCTGCATGTATGCGCTGCTTAATGTTCAACAAACTGGTTTCAGATTGAGATATTTTACTTGACGATGTACGATGCCAATCGCTGTTTATTTGGCATAACTTAGTCTCCAAATAAAAATATCGATATCGTATAGAGAACTTAAGTTTACTATTACTTTGAAATGTCGTCAGTATATAGGGTGACTCGTAATTAGTGACCGATACTTAAACACGTGTTTATACTTATGATAACAAACAACTTTCCCAAAAAAACATTTTTTTTATACGTACTCGTTCACTTTTATCCCAATAACACAACAGCCATATGAAATTCGCGCGCACGCGCCTGTGGCCTATCACCAGAACGGCGCCACGCGGCTAACAGCTATTGTTTCATACGGCTGTTATGTTATTGAGATAAATGTGAACAAGTATAAAGTTTCTTAGAAAAAATTGTTATCATGAATACAATCAGTTGTTTAAGTATATCGGTCACTAATTACCAGTCACCCTATAGAGTTTGCCGAGGAATCAAACAGTTTTTGTTAAAGCGTTGCTGGCGCAGCGGCTGAGTGAATGTCCTCTGGCATTTTGGGTTTGATTCCCTTTTAACACTTTTTCATAATTGACGCACTGTAAATATATGCCGTTGGGGTAGACGTGTTCTTGAGTGGAGACCGCGAATCGGCAAACGTAAGGCGGGACGCCCTCAGGCTCGGTAGAGTGACGATACGAGCAGGGTGGCTGGTAGTAACAGGATGAGAGTTGCTGAGAATCGAGTTGAGTGGCGTGCGATTGAGGAGGCCTATGTGCAGCAGTGGACTGCTATAGGCTGATGATGATGGTGATGATTATCAGTATTAATGTTATAAAGACAGCTATGCTGATTTTCAGTCCGATATTTTCAATATTCAATATTGAAGAGACGTCTTCGCCCAGTTGCAGTCTGATAACATCTTTGCCCAACTGCAATTTGGAACTCAAACCTCACACTCAACAGCCTTCTTCCGACAAAAACGTTTGACGTATGTCCATTGACAACCACTGAGCTGTCAAACGCAGACTACCGGAGTTGAGGCAGTGTCTGAGCTGTCTGACACTTGATTCATTACGCTCTGCTTAACGAGGCGATGAAGAAAAATTGCGATAGTAGCTTGTACTATTATGTATTCTATGGTAGTAGGTATTATGTTTACAGTATGTGTTTAGTGATCAGTGAACAGTTTTATGTCATCTTTGCTCAGTTGCAGTTCGATATCAGTTTCATCCATTTGCAATCTTATATCATCTGACTCCAATTGTAGACTGATTTTATTTTATCTTTGCCCTTAAATTCTGTTTTTTTTTCTAACGTAAGCTGTTGCTAAAGAAAAAAAGTAATCATCATTCTCCTGCCCTTGTCCCAATTTATTTATGGTCGCCGCAGCATCTTCCTCTTCCATACTTCTCTACTACTCGTCATCTCAGCAGTCACCTCCTTTCTAGCCATATCATCCTACACACAGTCCGTCCATCGTTTCTTTGATCTTCCTCTACTCTTATAGCCATCAATTCCCATTCCTCCACGTTCCATGCCCGTACCACAATAACCGATTCATCATTTCATTTCATATCACAATAACCGATTCAGCATTTCATTTCATATCACAATAACCGATCATCATTTCATTTCATACCACAATAACCGATTCATCATTTCATTTCATATCACAATAACCGATTCATCATTTCATTTCATATCACAATAACCGATTCATAAATTTCATTTCATATCACAATAACCGATTCATCATTTCATTTCATACCACAATAACCGATTCATCATTTCATTTCAGCTCCGAATCAACCACTCTTGGGTACCTATAGGCTTCCCCTTTCTTCTGCCACTCTTCTCTGTTCTGTGCGTACCTTATCCATCAGTTTCCAGCGATCTTGACATCCCAACACGCTTTTGGACGGCCCTGGTTACTTAGGCCCAACCTTGGCCATCATAACCAAAAACCGACGACCACACAATTTTGCGATACAAAAAAATCCTGAGCGTAATTCTGCGACAACCACTGACCTGTCAAACATGACTAGGCTACCGGAGTTGAGACAGTGTCCCAGTTGTCGGCTACTTGATTCATTACACTCTGCTTAACGAAACGATTAAAAAATGTGTCTCCGATGTTAGTTGCCTACCTCATTAGTGGGTGAACGTGGGTTGAAAATATTAGTTCATTGATGAATACCATTGGTTACCTTCTTTTGGACTTTATTGCAAGCGCGGATGGGTTCTTCTTTCTTTATCGTGTGGTTAGTTCCTAACCTGGTGTCAGAGTTTTTATGCCACCCATAGGCCTCAGACTTGGCTTATATGCCGTTGTGAAATATCTCTCAGGCATGCTGGTTTAGTCACGATGATGAGATGGATGACGGATGGGTAAATAACTGGTTTTAAAAGTTGTAGTAACATTATTACTAACTTATGTAAGGAGTGCCTTAATATGTATAAAATCATGAATGTATTCCTCGAAGGGCTAGACAGAGCTGACCTAGAGTACCTTCCTCCAGTTATGTTTAAGTCCCATGTAATGAAAGGCGAGTCTATTGCCATCGATCGGGCACTAATCCTGAGAAATTTCTATTTGAAAAATCCAATAAAGCTTTGCCCGACCTGGAAAAGGGAACCGGGACCATGTGCTCAGTAGTAAAGCTTACCCCTTTTGGGATATGAAGAAAAGGGTGTTGTCGGATTTTTCTATGTAGTCTTTAGTCGCGGATAACTTTAACTGCGCGATTCAGAATTTTGATGTTAGTTCCTCATTTGTGTAGTACTTTATGTTCTGTTCGCTACACCACCATTAGACCAAAGAGGCCGGGACCACTCTACCAGACCATTATTAATACAAATTATTTCGAAAACTATTTAGAGTATTTTACACCGTTTAACCAGACTCACAGAGCATCCTTTCGTCTTTTAATTTAATCCTAGTAGGTACCTTAGGACCAGTACTAGCTTCTACTGCTAAAACGAGAAGCTATTACTAATTCTATGAAAGCTATTAGCTTTATCTAACGCTATTAGTGGCCATCTGTGTTTGCAGTTAATAGCTCCACATCGGGATATGGTTATCACGGAGACCGCTTGTGTGAGTTCACTTATTAAATTGTAAACGGTGTGATTTGTATGACTAACTTGATGATTTGTGGTTAAATTTGTTTTAATTAAACAGAAAAGAGCAGTTTTGATTTGTCTTTAAAATAACGATTAATTAATTTAAATCTGTTGTAGATCTTTGACAGTTGTTACAGGTAGTCAGTGGCCCAAAAGTCTGTCTGACAACCAGTCTTACTGTTGCCCAGTACTAACGGAGTTGTGGAGGTCCAATAGGCAGTCGCTCCATGTAAAATACTGGTATTCAGCTGCATCTGGTTAAACCCAAACATAGTAGTGAAAAAGTTAGGCAGATGATGATAATGAGATGATGATGATTAATTAAATTAAACTGTTTCATCAGTTGCCGTTTAAGTTTAGTTGGAAGCTGAAGCCAGAGTGGTGGATAGCTAGACTTTGGAGGGGTTATTGGGTAACCTCATCAAGTCATTTGTTACCTGGATAAATTTATGGCTTAGTGTGTGAGTAGAGTATTTATAATACAGGCTAGCAGTGATAGCCTAGTGGCGTGTCCGTCCGACTGCCAAGTAATAGGTCTGAAGACGCTGATTTTTAGTATTCATGTGCGAAACACCTGGATCGGCCACACTTCCCGGTTTTGTGCGTAAGGGACGCACGAAATAAGGGGAGGCCTATTACCAGCAGTGGGTGATTCCGGTCTGATATGATGATGTGCGTATTGTATAATTATCCTTGCTTCGGTGAATGGAAAACATAGTGAGGAAACCAGCCCTGAGAGATATTTCTCGACGGCATGTAAAGCCAAGTCAGAGGCCCATGGGCGGCATAAAACTCTCGACGTCACGTTAGGCACTAACCACACTAAAAAAAAGAAAGAATACAGGCCATGTATTTACTTTTCAAGTAAAAATAACGATGTTCGTGTAATATAAATAGGAAGGACAAATAAACGGAACATCGGTAGATTTGTCCTAGTTATGGAAGTTATTTTCGGTGCCCAGGCACCTAACGCAAAAAGCGGTTTGAAATTACCTTGCCAGCCTTGAACTTTCAGCTTTGTGACAATCATGTGCCTGTAGTTTCATTGGAACCTTCAAACAATATCACTATGTGCGTTATACCAAAATCTGCAGTCGGACGAAAGTCTACGACGTCGAGGACCGGGAGGTGCGCCTCAAGTGGACCTGGGCAGGGCATCTAACTAGACGCGGAGATGGCCGATGGAGCAAGGCTTTGACCGGGAGATGGCCATGGTTAGGCCAAGGAAACCAGGGCCGTCCTAAAGCTCGTTGGGTCGACGATATCGTCAAAATCGCAGGAAACAACTGGATATGAGAGGTCTAAACCCAGCAGCGGGTAATTCCGGGCTGATATGATGATGATGAAACACAATCACAACAACCCTGGTTGGCAGCACTTCGACTCTTTTATGAAGGTATCTCTGATTCTGTCATTACCAAAGGTACCTATCGACTTGTTCCACATTCAAATGCAACTGTTTAGCAACAGATAAAAAAATAAATAGTCAATTATTCGATAAGCATCGAATCGATTAGAGCTCAAAACATTAAAGTATCGAGCGGCAATCGATCATAACTTCGTGACTGGCTCAAGATAATTATATCACTCTGGCTCAGATATGATCGATTGGCAGGCGCGCGTGAGGTGATGGGTTCGACTGCTGGGTGAGGTTTTTTTGTGTCAAGTTGATGTTGGCTACTGTTTTTTTAAAGTTATTTTGGTGAGCCGTGATGGATTAGACAAGGATTTTCATGTATTCAAGTTGTTGTTGCTAGAAGCTATAGTTTAGAAAGCGGTAGTCATGGAATGTGCTTGTCGTGCGGAGGAACAACGGACATGTTGTGAAGACAGGTCTTTAGAACTGGTCTTTGGGGCGATGATTGAGAGAAGCCTCTGTCCAGCAGTGAACCTGGCCGAATTCCGGCAATGGCGGGCATTTTTGCCATTGACGCAAGAGGCATTTTAGTGCGCAAATATGTGCGCACTCTGGTATATAGAGCAGTCTTCTAACCTATACGCAAAATAAAACAAGTTGGTTTGGTGTGGTGTGAAACACGAAATATCCATAGGAGGTTATTTTGAGATGGCAGCTATATATAGAGAAGGATCTCTTAGAGCAAGAAAAAACTGCGCTGATAAAAAAATATTGGATGGAATCACGGTTATTGAATAGGCCTAGTATGATCAATGTAAGCCTTTCACAGCTACAAGACAGATCATTTGTAGTAGTATGTTAATGTACCAGAAACACCCACCTACAACATCTAAGCTACAAGCCCAAACAATGTATCCCACCCACTAGTGTCCCCACACATACCACGGCTACCGACGACTTTCGAGGAGCTCTCGACTACAAAATAACAGCCACGCGGGTCGATCTTCTTGGTTAAGCAGCGCTTGCCGACGTCAGTCGTAGATGAGTGACCTTCCATTATATATACCGAGTTTCTCCGTGTCTCGGAAAGCACGTTAAGCCGTTGGTCTCTGCTGACATTTTTAGGTCTTCGACAGTCGTTATAGGTCTGTCAACCAGTCTTACCAAGGAGTATCGTATTACCTAGTACTAACTGGTTTGTGGAGGTCAGATAGGGAGTCACTCTATGTTAAATGCTGATATTCGGATGCACCAGGTAAGACTGGAAGCCGACCCCAATATAGTTGGGGGAAGTTCAGTCAGATGCTGATCTTCCTTGATCAGTCACTCCAACATCTAAGCTACATTGCATCCCACCCACCAGATCACTAAGTGTCCCCCACACATACCACGGCTACCGATAACTTTTTCATCTAAAATGGATGCCAATTACGCGTCCATATACAAAACACGGGCGACTTTTTGTCGTTCGTCTGAAAAGGCACTAATTATGGTTTCCGGTTAGACAGCGGGAATGTTGGACGCGCGGCAAAAAAGTCGCAGAGGTGTGCGCGAAACGCGGTGCGACGCGCGACTGTAGCTAGTGTATGGTTGGCACTATATCGAACGAAAAACGAAAAATATAGTAATGTATTTACCAAATTAATAGATGTCATTTGATTTGTCTTTAAACTAACCTTTTCTGTTCCTAGTTAAAAACAATATATAATACATGATACAATAGCTTTTTAATTACGAAGGTCTATACGAGCAGCTAACGCCGTACTATAATGTCCTTTCTTTGGTATTTTTTGTAGTGTCGTTGAGCTCCTTGAGTTATAAGTCGAGCTACACGATAACTGACAAATGCTTGCACTGACTTGACAGGTCCACTTAGTCGTAAATCTCTGTGGATCTTTCTTCAAAAGACCATCTCAGACACTAATCTCCTTAGTCCTCATGTTACTTAACCAAGATTATGTCCGGACCTTAAAAGAGACTATGACTTCTGGGTTTGTTTCGGCTGTTTCTTCTCAGAGTAGTCAGGTACGAAACACCGGCCCCATCTAGTTTTAAAAAAGACGACGTGTAAAAGTATTTGTAAAAACCTATTTGCAAAATACATGTAGAAAATAAAAATCATGTCGGAGGCTACGTATGTTTTCGCTCAGTCAGTTTGGAAATGGGCTGCCTTTAACTGTAGAGCACGTTTTTGTATAGGAACCCGGTTAAAGGTAGAATCCTGACGGAAAAAAGTGAACAAAACTTGGCTAAAAATGAAGAATGTTTACGGTGCCTTGACTGACTACTGGCTTGTTACTTGCGATCTGATGCAACCAACTTGATGATAATCTTTTGGCTCTAAATGACGTCCACAGCTAGATGACTTGGCAAATTGCTATTGCCATTTCTGTGACCAGTTGTCATCATGAGAGTGATGGTCGTGATCATGATGATTAAGATGATGAATGTGACCGACCTGGGAGTTGAACCCAAGACTTCATGCACAGCAGAAGCCGCAGAATACATTTAATTTAATTTATTCAATACATACAGCATCCATGACTTTAGTATTTGCAGCCTCTCAGACTGCAATAGAAAAACACTCCCTTCATCGCAGCGCCAGCCCTGACGCATATCTCTAGACTTCCATTAGTAGCCCCATCACGTACAGCCAGCACAGAGTAACGTACCTACAAGCACTAATGAATATCTTCATTGCGGAACACATGTACCGAATTACTGATACTCCATCAAGTGACAGCTAACGGTAGCTTTTTGTGGAGATATCAATTTTTATTGAAGGAAATATGAATGAGTGAGTGAATGAGATATTGTTGTGGAGTTATGATATGAGAGACGGTTGAAATGGTCAAGATGGTTGCAATGCACGTCGAATACTCGAACGAAATGAATGGAGGTTCTTCTTTTTGTCCTTTACCTGTGTATAGGGTGACTGGTAATTAATGACCGATACTTAAACACGTGATTGTACTCATGATAACAAACTACTTTCCTAAAGAAACTTTTTTTTAAAAGGCTAACAGCTGATAGGTCACAGACGCGCTACGAATTTCACTCGGCTGTTGTCTTATTCTGATAAAAGTCTGTGTATAAAAAAAAATGTTTCTTTGGGAAAGTAGTTTGTTATCATGACTACAATCACGTGTTTAAGTATCGGTCACTAATTACCAGTCACCCTATATAATGAATGTGTAACTGCTCCGTTGGTCTTGTGGTCGCAAGCGAGACTGCTGAGCGTGGGGTCCTGGGTTCGACACCTGGGTTCGATACCTGGGTTGGGCAAAAAGTGCTATTGGGTTTTTCAATTAGTTTCTCAGTAGTAGCCCGGAGTTTGGAAGTTGGCGGTATGATATCCCCGTGCCTCGGAAAGCCGTTGGTCCTGCGCCTGATCTCTCTCCGGTCGTGTCGGATTGCCGTCCCATCGGACTATGAGAGTAAAGGAACAGAGAGAGCCCCTGTGCTTGCGCACACACTTGTCACTATAATATCTCCCGCACCGATGGCTAATCTCCGCTAAGATTGGCCACCGTGACCGAAAACGGTTAGGAGGATTTTAGGTATTATAATATGTGTGTGTATATTTGCATGTGATGAATCTCGTATACATTATCAAACTCTCGGATCTTGATTAGTGTGCACTTCAAATTAAACACAAGCGCCTTAGTTTGGCGTTGACTCTGGAGGTATGGTGTCCGATGTACCATGGATCATCATCATCGTCGGGTGCATCTCTGCCTGCCCCATGCTTTGGCAGGCGTGATGCCATAATGCACCTTAACTTTCTTGATTTGATGTTTTTTTACTTTTTTTTATTACAAAATGGGCCTGCTCTTGACCTCGATCATGCCTGATGAAAGCGGTAGATGATGACGTTTAATTACGATCTATCCGTTGGCCCGTTGGACGCGTAGTCGTGTGCGCGGCTGTCGGACACATAATATTTTATTATACAATAATAACATAGTATAATATCAATTGAGGCTTAGGCAGAGGTATACTTATAGTGCACCCACACTTTGCCTGTTAAGTCCCATGTACCGGGGTTAAAAACTCCGTTTTTGCTATCAACCGGGCACAATTCCCGATACCGGGGCAAAATTACTTTTACGATTGAATTCATATTTTTGTACATAGAACAGATTATTTTAAAGTCAACAAACCGCCAAATTACACTATTTCAATGTTGAATAAAACTAATTAATTTTGCACTACTTTTTAATTGACATCATGTCAATCAAATTGGTTTAAAAACATTTGATTGACATGACAGACGTCAACTTGTATTAATTCATCAAACTCTTACTTAATAATTATGCAAACATTCTTTGCAAAAAATTGCATGAATAATTAATTAAATTCTCTGTGGACACATTACTCTGTACCCATGTTTTTTCAGTTGGAAAATAAATAACGTAGATCTACTTCCTCTGTTTCTATCTAATCTAATCTAGATCTAGACCAAAGAGATTTAGAAGACTAATAGAGCGGACAATGGGAATATTTTCATACAAAAATTTTGATCCCGAATATTAACAATTTTGACACACGAATGTTACCTGACAAGCGGGCGTATGACACTAGACAGAATGATTTGTTACTAAGTAGTAATAAGTATTGGATTACGATTTTCATCGTCTTGTCCCGAGTCTTTCCCGTCTATCGTTCGTAAATATTTGAATTTCTTTGATCTAGACTAATATTATAAAGAGGAAAAATTCGTTAAGTATGTAGGGGTAATCTTCGGAACTTTTGATCCGATTTCGAAAATTCTTACACTAGCACTCCCGTGGGTTAATATCCGTACATTACGGCAGCGAAGCCGCGAACAAAAGATAGGAAGACATAAAGTTGAAAAGAAATGAATGTTTTGAAGCTTTACTATGACAAGGTAATCGTTCCGTAACGACACTTTTTTGTAGAAATCTATTCTTTCAGTAGTAGTAAATATTTATATTACCCTACATGTTATAGTCCTCTTTTCACATAGCCGAATTTGGTGTAATCGGCTGTAAAACTTATAGAGACGTGCTTACCTAGAACCTGCTTTTTCCTGCGGTTTCGCCCGGGTAGATCTTGGAAATTATCGTACTACCGGGATAAAAAAGTGTCCCACATCCTAACCCAGGTCCAACCGACTGTCATAGCCTTCCAAACTCGTTGAACAAAGAAAAGTTGGAGAAAGAGTTACCTTTGCATTTATAATATAAGGTGGATTATTCTCGCTTTTTCGTTTATTTCGTATTACTCGTACTATCTGAGTTGAGCAGGTCAGATAGACAGTCGCTCCATGTAAAATACTGGTATTTAGCTGCATCCGGTTAGACTAGAAGCCTATCCCAACAAAGCTGGGAAAAAGCTAGGCAGATGATGATGATTCTCGCTCTTTCAACATGTTAAAAAACATAGTCTTACCCGATAATAAAATTGACAGAAATAACACAAATATTCTCTTCAACAGGTTCTAAGTTATGTTAATTTTCAACTATTTTCTTGTCCACTAACGTGATCACATTACCCGCAACGATTTCATCTCCGTCCCTCCGTATAAGTACTAATTGTAGGCAAGACGTTTCCACACTGCGCACTATTCCCGCAACGTGCATGTGATTGCGTGTTTCACAGGAATAAGTATGTATTTAAAGTTTTTGTGAACATAGTTTTGACGTCCATGTGAGTGATAGATGCGAGCTGTCGCGATGTTGTTCGACGGGTTGCATGAACTTATCTACCAGGCCCGAAGGCACCTAAAAAGCCGATTCCTGCCGATTTCCTTTCGGGAACCTATGGAATCATAAAACAAACAAAAAATAGAAAAATTAAGAAGCTGTTTCCTTGATGAAAATGACAGAAGGGATTTGTATATTATTCTTCAAAAGATTTAATATGAAAAAAAATGCATGACAGTCTTTTTGAGAAACTAATATTATGAAATCTCCTACCTACCGGACCTAAAAAAGATGTCTGCTTTCTTTATCCTGTGGTTAGAGCCTAACCTGGTGTCAGATTTTATACCGCTGATGGGCCTCTGACTTGGCTTTACATGCCGTCGAGAGATACCTCTCAAGCTTGCTGGTTTTGTTTCCTCACGATGTTTTACTTCACCGAAACAAGTGATAACTATACAATATGCACATTAATCCGAAAAATCAGAGGTGTGAGTTGGTTTGATATCGAGACCTACTATGACTTGGCAGTCTCACGGTCACACTCACACCACTCTGCTAAAAGATGGCTGAGAGACGGGGACGGAGGACAGGGTATTGTAGCCCAGCGTGGAATAGGTCTAGATTTATGTCCTGGAGTTGACTGGGATGGGCTGAGTTAATTGATTGATTGTGTCGGTGCTTAAAAGTACTTGTCCTTCTAGAATGTTCGCCTTAGATTATAGTATCGGTAAGTCTTTCAAGAAACTTATTGTCAAAGGTACGATTTATAAACTTGGTTTTGTAAAAGATACCTACATTTTTTAACCCCAGACGCAAAAAGAGGGGTGTTATAAGTTTGACCGCAATGTGTGTGTGTGTGTCTGTCTCTGGCACCGTAGCTCTTAAACGAGTGAACCAATTTGGATGCAGTTTTTATTTGAAAGCTAGTTTCTTGGCGATGGTTTTTAGATGCGTTTTATCAAAATCAGTGTAGCCATTTACTAGATATGGGGGATGAAAGTGGGTATTTATCTTTCATCTTTTATTTTTACGTTTTTAAATTTAATTTAATTTTGATATTTATTGTTAAACATGCTGGAATCCTATTAAGATAGGCCTAGACCTACAAACACCTGCCCCACTTGATCTCATCACATAGCGTCGATGAAGAATCATTGACAACATTTTTGATGAACGTGTGTTTACAGCTAGCTACGTTTGTATCTGAGCTATGTTTTAAGTAGTTTCACATTAAGTGAATTTGTAGTGTCAGTAATTGTGGTGATTGGCACTTCATGTATTTACCGGTTGTCGTTTTACTCATAGATCGTTTTTTTTACAGTTTTTAGAACCCATTTAAATACAGTCTTTTTGATGCCTTACATTCTAGGACTTAAGATTCCATTTAGATGTTTCATAAATGATACTAGTATTTCATTCTAATTTTAAGCCAAATTACCACGACTGCATCATCTGCCTAGCCATTTCCCAACTATGTTGTGGTCAGCTTCTAGGCTCACTGGATGCAGCTGAATAGCAGTCTGTTAAATAGAGCAACTGCTTCCACAACTCAGTTAGTACTGGGTAATACGATACCCTGGGTAAGACTGTTTGTCAGAGTTTCGGCCCACTGACTTTCTGTAACGACTGTCAAAGATCTACAAATTCCAGCCGGGACTAACGGCTTAACATGCTTTCCGAGGCATGGAGGAAACTCGGTATGTAACCTAGGTAAGCGCGGCTTAACCTGAAGATTGACCCGAGCGGCTGTTATATTAAGCCACGAGCTCCTCTAAATCACCACGTCTGCATTCTTACAAAATCTTGAATTAACTGAAACCTCGATTGATGAAATTGTCCTTACTGCCAACCTATCCTTGTAAAATATCGTCACTATTACCTATATTTGGCAAACTCTAAGTTACGGTCGCAATCAGCCCGATGGGATAAACTTCCAACTCCACATACGTAGCGGGGACACGTTGGCTCACATAATTAACGTCACTGACACACCACTGTGCTGTCGCTCCAACACACGTGTGCCGAAGTGAGCTGGTTGGCAGTTAACGTGCTCTCGTTTCCTTATACAGGCAAGTAGATTAAGTATAAGCTTCTAGGATTTAATAAAGGGAAATAATAAACTTGTTACGAAAAGGTGGGTTGGGGAGAAATAAATTGTGGTCGATTTCCGCGTTTATCAAGCAATGTACTTTCTGCTATATGGTTTATGAACGAAGCGGGGGGAAACTGTGCGGGGTTGTTGACTCAAATGTGTCAAACATAGTATTAACGTCTGTAAAGTGGTAACTTGAGCAACGTTACGATGCTTCTGGAGCAAAAGCTGGGTTATTAAACACTGGCTTTTCCAGTGCCGTTTCCGTGGTGGTGCCAGTCACGAGCACCATAATGTAAACACTTAACAACTTTTAAAAGTGTTTTTCTCCTACTGTTCTGATTAAAATATTGGTGGTTGCCTAGGTTGGTCCGTGGATAGGTTACCACCATAAGTACCGTGTTTCCTCCTTGCCTCCGAAAGCACGTTAAGCCGTTGGTCCCGGCTGTTATTTGTAGATCTTTGACAGTCGTTACAGGTAGTCAGTGGCCCGATAGTCTGACAACCAGTCTTACCAAGGGGTATCGTATTACCCAGTACCTACTAACTGAGTAGTGGTGGTCAGATAGGTAGTCGCTCCATGTTAAATACTGGTATTCAACTGCATCCGGTTAGACTGGAAGCCGACCCCAACATAGTTGGGGCAAGGCTAGGCAGATGATGATGAGTGCAGGTATGTGTGGGGTCGAACTGCATTGGGAGCTCAAAATAATGAACAATCACGGAAGATATCCCGTAAGTGACAGTATAAGTTTAGTAGTAAACCGTGAAAGCTTAAAACAGTGTTTGCATTGAGAAGAGAAACTAGCGGTTGAAGTTCGTGCAGGAACAAGAATAGCACAAACGGTTACTGACAAACAAAATAAATAAAGTAATATAGAAACAAATTAATCAAAGTCTAGGTACGCTACTGCATGACTGAAAGAATCTAGGTCATTGAGACGCCCGTCTATTGGCCAAGATCGTGCGACTGACGACCAATGGTGACGCCGTGTAGACGCTGATATCTGTCACTTGTTAGATCACGACTAGGTTTCAAGGCATTTCTAGGTCTTTAGGCATTAGATGGGGCACTTGATGTTTGTAATTATATCTCGGTAATTATATTTTTTTCTGTATTTTGATGCTGATTCATTTAAGCTGTGCCCCCGAGCTTCGTCCGCGTGGAATTATTTCAAAAACATTACTTCCCTATTTGAATCGGATTCTGTTAACAATTTCAAAGGTTTTAATTTTTTTGGTACGGGACCCTACTTTTTCTAAAATAAAAGTATCAGCTATCAGCTATCTGCCGGCAAAATCGGTCCAGCCGTTTCGGAGTTCAGTCGGAACAAACAGATAGACAGGCGGACAGACTGACAGACAGTCAAAAAAAAATGAATCACTACATAGTATAAAGCAAAGTCGCTTCCCGCTGTCTGTCTGTCCCTATGTATGCTTAGATCTTTAAAACTCCGCAAAGGATTTTGATGCGGTTTTTTTTAATAGAAAGAGTGATTGAAGAGGAAGGTTTATATTTATAATACATGCATAATATAGTAGAGAAACACTGATAATTTTAGAGGTTTTTAATGTAAGGTCGAAAATAAACAATTTTTTTTGCGTTTACATTGCAAACGCTGGCTGAACCCTACGAGATAGATCAAAATAATGTACTGCAGTATTGTACACCTTAAAAAGGTCTATAAAAAAGTCCGCGGTGGTATATGTCTATCTCTTAAGAATAACCCACAATAACCATTTTTTATCCTTTACTTAACATGTTTGTATTGTCTAATGACAAAAAAGCTGTGAAAGTCGTATATAAAGACATTCTGTAGTATATTTAGTATCAACATTGCACCCGTGCAAAGCCGGGGCGGGTCGCTAGTTTTTGTTATAAATGTCGACTCCCAGATCGGGCAAAGAGTTTTTCCATCAGGTATTTCTCAGTAGCAGTCACGGAGTCTGGATTTGTGCCCGGTTGATGGCAATAGGCTCGCCCCTATTACAGTGGACTTAATTATGTAGGTGTACTATTAGGTACACCTCTGCCTACCCTTCGGGGATTATAGGCGTGATGTGATGTAACTTTCGGTAACCACAGATGGTCGTCAAACCAACAGTTAGAAAAAAATCCAACCACTTCACCAATTAACGAACGACTTTAATGAGGAGCCTCACATTGTTTCTTCAGCCATTTCTTCTCGACAGCCGTCATTCCATCAACGTTGTACTACTCAATTGAATTATTTCTTGTCTCTGTCTGACGCGTAGGAGTCGTGGCAGTCATGAATTATGGATGCGCGTGAGCAGCGCGCGCCGGGTATCGATCACGCCGCCCTAATGATCTAGTATCGGTCTATGATCTATAGTGTGATGTTGTTGGGTGACTATGAGTTTTGAGCAGTGATAGGTTGTACATATGGCCCCGACTTAACATTTGTAGATCGCGTTTTAGAACACAGCTAGGCTCACGAGGGCTTAGTCTAATAATTTCATCCTGTCCTTATTTACCGTGAGGGAACCAGGATGTCTTAAGGTCAACTCACAGTTTTGCAGTCGTTCGAGATCTTTCTATGAAACACCATACTGTATCAGCAACGCACACTTTTATAACAGCACTAGCTTTTTCCCGCGGCTTTGCTCGCGTTAATTTAGAATTCGACAATCAATTTGACATTCGAAAGACACGTGGCGCCATCTATTATCATAAGAGTATTATTGTTGTTTTTCTCGGGAACAGTACTTTTATTCGGGATGAAAGGTACCTTATGTCCGTTTTTGTACACCTGACAACGTATATGCAGAATTTCAGGATGATCGGTTCAGTGGTTTAGGTGTGAGAAGTTAACAAACAAACGAACATACTTTCGCATTTATAGTATTAGTATGGATGCCCTCGGATTGGGACCAGCTAGTATTAATGAAATGACACGATCCGGCGCTTATAAAAATATTGAGCTAAGCTTTAGAACTAAAAATTCGAAGACATAAGACTGGCTCGCGTGGCAGCACGGGATCCGCGTGGTGTTTTTCAGCCCATTGCCTCTTATCCCAAGGAAGCCTGAGTGATCTGAGCCTCTGCAGTGAGAACGTTATAGACCATTTTTAGCCAAGAGCTTCATGTACTTATCTTATTTTCAAATAAAATACTTTAATCGAATGAAAATCTCATCGGTATCGATAAAATAAATGATCTGACCAACACGAGTAATGGAAACGGGTTTTGTCGACGGAAGAATCGACAAAATGACAGATTTCTTTTGTTGATCTGTCATTTTGTCTTCTTGATTCTTCCGTGGACAAAACCCGTTTCTAAGGTGGTCATGCTACGCTTGCAGCAGGCTGAAGTGACAGAGAGTAAAGGCAATTGGCATAGAAATTACGAACCCAATGTAAATCGGATAGCAATCATCGCTTGCTATTTATCTCGATCCCGCGTTACCGCATGGCCACCCTTCCATTATAATGCAACATTCTCCTACACATATGGCTGCGCTTGCGTCGACCGCCTTCTGTTTAGGTCGTGATTTAAGTGCTAAAGTCGCATTCCTATCACCACGCTACTTGCCTTGAAGGGTGGGTAGGAATAAGGAATGGTTGGTTCTTGCTGGGATAGACTGAGTTATGGGCTCCTATTTCTATAGTCCATATTACCAGATCATAAAGTGCTTTTGCCAGTGCCTTTGAAGGTTAGGCCTATCCAGAATGGTTTAACTGGAAAGTAACATCATAATCATTTTTTTAAACAGTTTTGTGATTAATGAAGTTAATCTTGAATCCTGGTCTTGGATTTGAACTCCCGCCCCCGAGCAAAGTGTTTCTGAGTTTTTCCGATAGGAATATTTCTGGATTTGAACCCGGTTGATGGCAATTGGCTCGCTTTCTTATAAATGAACCTTAATCATTTATGGTGAAATGTGGTGTAATATTAGTACTTGTCTGCTCACCTTTCGGCAGGCTTGAAATAAGCACGTCATACCAACCGTTATAAATTCATTTCTATTTCAAGAACACATCCAGCTCAAATCAAATCACCTTTCACAGATCACAAACCAGTTGCGCTCATACATTACAGCCATCTTATTGTGAATAATTGAATAATTTCCACATTGTCTAACCGCCTGGCCACGGGCTACGCGCTCAAGCGACGCCCGTATTGCGACGGAGACATCAAATGAGAGAAATTGCTTAGAGCATGCTTGTTCGAGCCCCATTTGAGGGGGCTGGTGGCTCAGTAAAAACAGCCATATGGGTCGATGTTCAAGTTTAAGTAAGGCTTTTTGAAGTCTGTGGACAGTGAGTAATGGGTTAGCTCACCGTCCGTCCGTCTTATGACGACAGGCCGTGTCGACGTTCGTGTTCCGCGCGCGCCTCAAAGAGATGTCAGCAACCAGGAAGGGGCCGATGCCTGCCATGGATGGGTTTTAGTCAGTAAAAGTCTGACACTCCCTCCCACTCCACCCAGAGCGGGAGGAGTTCTTGGATGGGACATCTCCGTGCCTCGGAAAGCACGATAAGCGGGCCTGGCTGTCACTTGTAGATCTTTGACAGTCGTTACAGGTAGTAAGAATCTTGAAAGTCTGACAGGTCTTATCAAGATTATCATGTTGCACTATAACGGGTTGTGGAGATCAGATTGCCTGTAATTCACACTCATCATATCTTTTTATTCATCGCTCCATCTAAAATCCTGGTATTCAGCTGCATCCGGTTAGACTGGAAGCCAACCCTAAAATAGTTGACAAATGGCTAGGTAGATGTTCATGATGATTATTCGAGTATGCCACGACTCATCGTGACGCGATAATACTCACGCGATGGAAACAAGTGACGATCGCGCATAATAGTCGCCGCGAGTCTTATCGCCCGAGGTTATGAACGGGGCCGTACGTACTTATAGTTTAATACATTGTCTATGAGGTTATAGTTTGATGTATTGTCTCTGGTCTATAATCACGCTGTGAGCGATTGGGCGTTGTTTATGACGCGCAGATTATGATATGATTGAATTCGCTGTCGAGTGTATGTTGGTCAATGTGATTTATTATAGCTGGAGATAATTGATAATTGTGGAATAATTTATTTGATCATTTGTACTTAATTTTCGTGTTAGGTGGTCTATGGTTGGGTTGAAGACTTTTAAAGCTACATATGTGGAGTGTTCATGCAAAATACTTGTATACAGCTGTATCGGGTTAGACTGGAAGCCGACCCCAACATAATTGGGAAAAGACTAGGCCGATGATGACGATTATGAGGTACGATGGGATCAAGAAGATGTTTACCAGCGTCCTGTTTTTGTGCCAGTAAAAATCAACTTAATTCTCTGAAGTTTTTGGCTATGTCTAATTGTACTTTGACTTTTGTTAAGCGCCAGTACGGTTTCTTTGTCTTTTTGGGCCATTTAATTCATCTTTTACAAAGAATTCCACTAGTGCTTCTAGAAATATTATAAATTTTCCATAATGTTCTGCCCACTATCCTACATCTGACGTTGGCTTGCCGGCTAGGCCTTATACCGGTTTTATACACAATGCCTACTGTTATAATTATTATCATATAGCACGATATTTATATATGTATGGCAAATATTGAAATCAAGAGCTTATAAGGCACTTTCGCTGTTTCTAACCATGGCCCAATTGTTAAGGATTTAGCGCACACTTGCAAATTCGCGATTTTTTTACCGATTGAAGTCGGTTCAAGTTGCTAATAATAAAAATTGAGATTTTTGTCTGACCAGATTGAAACTATTATTTCAAATTATGCAATGTGGGATATCGCGCATGAATTCGCCGCTAGAGGCACTCGTGTAGAGTAAGGTCTTCCGAAATGTCAGATGTCACAGTGTTCGCGCTTTTTTATCACGTAGATTGTGATCAAGATTGAGCCATTCCTGATTAATTATGACTTGAAGATTTTAAGTAGAAAGTTAGGATCGAATTTTTTAGTACTTGAAGGAAGAATGATTTTTAAATGTTTCATGTTTGCTAATTTTAGGGACAATTGTAATTATTTATCAGAAGTTTACACTATGTTGTTATACGAACTACAATACATTTTTAAGGAGTTATTGGTACTTTAAAGTATAAAATAGAATGAACGACAGGACCTTACTCGCCAGTTGCGCCATCTGGTGAGCTCAAAAACGATAGCCCCCATTAATATAAAAAGCACTTTCGAATTTTAAACATTACAAGAAAAATAATTGATTCTAGTTGCCCGTTCACAAAGAAGGTTTCATATTGAAGGCTCACTTTTGACCTCATGGTCATGGAATACAAATCTATTGTGTTCAGACTGTGTGTGATTAACCCCTGGCCTACGGTTGAACAAAGCCTGAAGATCGAATCGAGAAAAAAATTGACGGGAAACAAGACTCAAAGTCGTCTGAATAGGAATAGAGAGGCCGAAAGTTAATCAATTCATTGTAGAGCATACCAGTTTAAATCTCTTGGTACATCAAAACAATATAATATTGAAATGGCCTCCCACATTAAGTAACTTTTGACAGTGTGTCCTGGGTCTCAGCGCCATGTTGGCTGGGATATTTATATAGAGCTAGTTTATGCCCGCGGCTTCGCCCGCGCCAAATTCGGTGCGACAATTTTTTTTTTCTTCTTTCTTTACTAAGTACCGGGATAAAGTATCCTATATGTTAATCCAGGTACACACATTTAGACACTCACTATTCTTTAATAGGGTAGCTAGCCAGTTATGTTTAAAACGCATGTAATAGGGTGCGAACCTAACATTGCCATCAACCGGGCCAACCAATACTGACTCCGCAGTTGCTACTGAAAAATTCCTGATAGAAAAACCCAATAACCCGACCTGAAAATCGAACCCAGGACCTCATGCTCAGCGGTCCATCTTTACGACCATTGGACCGACATGAAATATCTTAGTCAGTAAACTCAAAAGCACAAAACAACACAACAACATTACACCGTCAGTCGAAACAACGTAAGTCACAACATTATAACATTATAATCGTTCGCTCACGATTGTCACATTATGACGTTGTGTATCAAAGTCGCATGTCGCGTGTCGCAATGCTCTAGTTGTGAGGTCGACGTGTCGTTCACGCGGTATAGTGTGGTAGGTAGAGATTGAGGTGTGCAGATGATGCTGATTAGAAGGTGGAACCTACATTCGACAGACATTCTGGAGAAGCAAAAGGTGGCTCTAAAAGGATGGACTTCTGTGTACTCGTATAATATGTCCGCCAAGCAAGATGGTAATGAAAATTGCAAGGAAGCACCCGTAACATTAGATTGGCATTTTTTGGAGAGGTTATGGAGTTGCCAACTTGTCTCAGTTATGTTTTTACAATTTCTTTTCATAATATGGCTCAAACCTGGCCATGGCCATACTTCCTAAAGGGATTTTCTATCAGAAATATCTTAATAGTAGCTCTGAGGTCTGGATTTTTGTAATTTTTTTGACCACAGGCCATTTAGCAAGTCGAGACTTATTATTATACATTGGCGAGGTGCGGGCCGCACTGTGATGTATCTAAATTTTGTTGAGAATATTATTATGAATAGGTATACTATGACTTCCCATCATCTGCCTAGCCGTTTCGCAAATTCGTTGGGGTTGGCTTTCATTCTAAGCGGATGCAGTTGAATACCAGTATTTTACATGGAGCGGACCTGACTCATCGGAAAACTCAGGGCTGATGTATGTTATGTCTAATTTCAATCAATCATTCGTCGATTACTTTGTATACAATCACGAACATAATTAGTATTACTTACCTAGATACCGCTATCATAATCAATTTAATTCATAATTAAATCGATATTATAAAACAACAAATATATCAAGTTTTACTACGGATATTACACTTTCTATTACACGTCTTAAAGAGCGGAAACTAAATGTCAGATTACATACATTTATTATTTACATCCGTTTCACGTGGGCCATAAGTCAGTATTAATGGTGTGTGGAGAATAATTAATAATCATTTAATAATGTTTCTAGAGCAGTGGTGGCCCAAT
Organism: Noctua pronuba; assembly: GCA_905220335.1. Taxonomy (NCBI): domain Eukaryota; kingdom Metazoa; phylum Arthropoda; class Insecta; order Lepidoptera; family Noctuidae; genus Noctua; species Noctua pronuba. The sequence continues at coordinate 13,666,896 of LR999916.1, read as the reverse complement.
GGTGGCAAGTCCGGCTTTCAAGTTGTGGGGCGTGGGTTTGAAGATTCGAACATAGAGCACAGCACTAAAGTATTGGAAATTTATTTCTGTAGTCCCGCCTCCTATTACATGGGACTTAAACATAACTGGCGAATTGTGGGTGTACCATTAGGTACACCTCTGCCTAACCCTTCGGAGATTACAGGCGTGTCCATTATTTAGTGTTCAATTTTAGTTCGTGATGATTCATTTCAGGAGGAGCTCGTGGCTAAACAATAACAGCCGCTCGGGTCGATCTTTAGGTTAAGCCGTGCTTGCCTAGGTTGGTCTGTGGATGGGTGACCACCCATTACATACCGGGTTCCCTCCGTGCCTCGGAAAGCACGTTAAGCTGTTGGTCCCGGTTGTCATTTGTAGATCTTTGACAGTCGTTAGATAGTCAGTAGCCCAAAAAGTCTGACAACCAGTCTTACCAAGGGGTATCATATTACCCAGTATTAACTGGGTTGTGGAGGTCCGACAGGCAGTCGCTCCATGTAAAATACTGGTATTCAGCTGCATCCGGTTAGACTGGAAGCCGACCCCGATACAGTTGGGAAAAGGCTAGGCAGATGATGATGATGATTCATTTGTGATTTTTGCTCCGAGATTTATGTCATTAGGATGTTACCTATTTCATTTCCCTAGTTTTTTTATTAAAAAGTGCATTTTAATGGCCTAATCGAAAATAAAATGGTATTACTTACCCATAATTATGTCATAATTAGGTACAGACCTAGCCTAACCTCCGACGAAAGAGCACAGGGGTACAAACATAAAACTTAACGTTATGACGGCAAATTATAGGTAACAACAGATAAATTATAACGTTCTCAACCTTGCCCTGTATGCAATGAGTTATAACGTATTACCTGCCTGTCCCTTTACGTCTGCTGTCGTGATGTTATGATGTCATAATTCGATGATGTACTGGTTCAATTCTCACGCCCTAAACGTATGTTGTGCAATTAGTGTGTACTTTAGTGGGACACACGGATGTGGAGAGTGTCAAGCATGTCTCATCTTTGTTCAGTGAAGTTCAGAATAAAATATACACACTAAAATAATTGACTCTACTATTCGTTTATTTTATATAACTACATAATATATTTTAAACTACCGGGTAAATAGTTAGGTAGTATTAGAGGTGGGGTCTTGTCCCTCCATTAAAAGAAGAGAGGGAAAGTCAGCCATCATCTTCATTTTTAAACTTTATATTTTTAAGGCTATATTGACACTGAAAAGGGATATTCATTCGGAAAATATCGGAAACTCAAAACAAATAGTAAATATGGTAAGTATCCCGTTTTCGATGTTAATGATATTGTTTAAAAGATGTCTAGAAGCAGTGGTAGCTCGAAACTCTCCGTCAAATAACCCGCCTGACGACTCGTTTGTTACAAGAATACATTAGTAAAATCTTCCAAGAAATCGAACGGACTATTTTGTCGCATTGTCGCTAAAGAAAATCCCACTAAACATCTAAATATTTGTTCTCGAAACTTTTGTACGAGCAAGCTCGCTATTCTACACATCCGTATGTCCCACAGCCCGAGGCAGCTTTCATAAGTGTTACAGTTAAAACCGATTATGTTAATAGCCTCTATTTCTATATGATTAGCATTTATTTCTATAAAGTTTATATAAACTACACGTCGTGTAATTGGGACATGATAGTGTAAACAGATATTAGTTATAAACGTTGCGCTGTTAGAGGTGGAAGGGTAAGCACATTAATAGGAGCTTCAGTGATACAGACTGACAAGGTTCTAATATTATGATCGTAAACTTGAGGTCGGTGTGTCACTGTGTATGTGTTCGTCAGTCAGCAGCCTCTCCATTGTGTCAACATAGTTGCGAAGACGATGGAGTTAGACACATGATGATGACTTAATTAACGTACTGGGTTTTATTTTTAGAATGGGAAATCATCAAATGACCCAACCCGCTCCTGGCGGAGTGAAAGGGAGTGTCAGACTTGTATTGACTAAAACCCATCCATGTTCCTTCTTTGCCCTTTGTGTTCCAGGGCCTGTATCTTTCGAACAGTCCCGCAGCCAATAGCTATCGTTCTGGGTCAAAGCCACTTCTCAAACAAATACGGCAGATAAAACGAGCATTGAGCGCAGGCCACACCGCCAGCTAGCGAGCGAGCGAGCGAGCGAGCTGGCGGGCTAAGCGAGGCGAGGGAAACTGTATAAACTAAGCGAAGCTTTTGCAAGCTAAACTATGTGGGTTCACACCGTAAATTACGGACGGACGGGCGAGCCAAGCGGGCGGGTAGCCACACCGGGCGAGGCGGGCGAAGTGAACGAATAGCATCGCATATTTCTTTCGCATCGTTTGTATCGCTGACGTAGCTTAGCTCTGTAGTTCGCGGTGTGCATCAAAGTCTGAAAATAAGTGAAACGGTGCTCGCCCGGCTCGCACGCTCGCTAGCTGGCAGTGTAGCCTGCACTTTGCTCACTACAAGTGCGCATCAATAGCGACCTGGATCTTAACACCGTTTTTCAGACGACTGAGGCTAGTGGGCCTGGTTCATCATAACCGTCTGCCTGCCTTTTGCCAACCATGTTGAGGTCGGCTTCCAGTCTAACCGGATGCAGCTGAATACCAGTATTTTACATGGAGCTGCCTATCTGAGCTCCACAACCCAGTTAGTACTGAGTAATACGGCACCCCTTAGTAAGACTGGTTGTCAGACATTCGGCTTACTGACTACCTGTAACGGCTGTCAAAGATCTGCAAATTACAGCCGGGACCAACGGCTTAATTAACGTGCTTTCCGAGGCATGGAAAAAACCCGGTATGTTATGAGGGTCACCCATCCACAGACCGACCTAAGCAAGCGCAGCTTAACCTTGCGGCTGTTATTATTTAGCCACGAGCTCCTCCTTTTCTTTAGCCAGTTATCACTTTCGAAGCCTATTTCTATAGATTTCAACAGAATTGACATTGGTATTTTTGTAGCTTATTTCACTCAATTTATTTTGACTTTAATATCATCGTTAGGGTGTTACCACACCAATCGATCGCTCGTCGACCGACGCCATCGATCGCTGGTAGAAGGGATTAGTCGACGTTGATCGATAGTTTATCTTTCGACTAATTCATTCTACCATCGATCGACGATCGATCGATTGGTGTGGTGACCCTTATGCTGTAAAAAATCCACTTGATCAAGGATCTCTAGACCTAACATAAGCGATACAGAACCGCAAATATTTTGTAAAATCATTTTAAATATTTTTCGTTTTCCATCGATCTTGTAATGCTCCTTAATCGCTATGTAATATTTATATCACGTTTTACGATAAAAATAACACTTTGCCATCAAGAACACATCATTAAGCACAGCCTACCCCAACACTTCGTGACTGCACGCGGTCACATAAGGGATTAGTCGGCAACTAACAAAGATTTATGTGCTGACTGAACTGATAAGGCTGTATGTGTTCATAACACCTTGATACATCACGACCACGCCTGGCATACGTAGGTATAGTATGGGTTAGCAGGTGTAGATCACGACAAAAGGTACACCTGAAAGTATTTGTCGATTTTCATTTGTTCTTCCCGTCATTGCGACAACGGTTTGTACAGTCGACTACAAACTGTCAAATTTTCTCATTCGATTTTGAACTTAACCTTCAACATTTTATGGTAAAATCATTTGGAAAAATTTGACAGTTTGTGGTAACTTGATGTGCAGGCGACTGTACTAGACCGTGCCTGGGAACCTTCTAGTTACGAACTATTGAACTTTTAGTTCCAACTTTTTCACACTTTTGTTTTAAATGTTATAAATTTACTTTAAATACCTACCCCCATGAACTCTGTTAAGGTTTTAAATGCACCCATCAGCACAATGTTTTGAGTGAAAAACAAGTCGTTTCCCATCTAGACCGGGAGCTGGATGGAGTTGAGTGTGCAAAATATGAGGACCGAATGCTGTCTATAGTTTCGAACTCAGAAAAGCTTGCATATTATGAATCCGCATATTACCAGGAGTTGTATCAGGTACTTCAAAAAAATCTTTGAGCAAATGTGTAAATAATGACAGGAAAATAAAAAATATTGATTACACTGGTAAACACTGTTTTTGTCACACGAACTTTGTGATGATTTTTGTTGCACCCTCGTTAAAAGTATATAATAGTTTTGTTTCAATCACATTCAGATGTTTTTTTGTGACAGCTACATAATTATTCATTTCTGACATCACATACGTTTCTTTGTTTGAATAACTTCATTTAGGCGACTGTGTAAAACTATTGCGTTCAACTAACTTACGTGTTATTTACGTTAGTTACATCGTAAATATGCAACGATACTGTTCTAATAATCCCGACAGTTTTTGTTATGTGTGGAGAGAATTAACTTTTACATCTCATCGTCGAAATTTTAAACTCAAATAGGGAAGTAATATTTTTATAATAATTTGCCGGTCGATATGTCCAGTGTGTCCAGTCCCTCACCACCGTAGTTTACCAGTTACCTCATCACCTGTGACAAAGAGCGAGCCAGTTGAAAAAGGCCGGATACAAACTCAGTCTTCGGGCTCCTAGTGAGAAATTCCCCCAACTTGAGGATCGAATCAAGGACTTCACGCTATTTTATATTGTATAACGGGCTGGTTTCAGCAACTCCACGTCAAAGCGCGTATTTTCGTGCGGGTGGGAGATCTCAAAGACCTCACGCTAACGTAGCGACCATAAAACTAACGACACACTAAATACAACAAGCACTGTAATTTTTCCTAAAAAAATAGATTGTCTTTGCCCAAAGACAAGGAAATCTATGAGAATTCCACACAAAAAATTCTGTCTAGCATGAACAAGAAATTGATCCATTAAGTTTTTAAACAACATAGATATCGGCTGATTTTAAAACACAGTAATTAGCATATCACCCATTGTTTTAACAGACAACATAATCAACAACTCCAAAGCGTTAATTGGCGAGTTACTGTCAACTCTAACCGCTGTCAAATGTCAAGCTGTCATTGACTGACAGCTGATAACAACGCCCCCTCGCGGCGTGACTCGAGATTAGCTTATCTTGATGTGAAATGACGGGGGACGCCTTAATAGTGTTATTAGTCTTGTAATAGGATTAAATGTGACAAAACGCCTACGTAAGTATGAAAGGGCTGGGCTGTGGGCACTTTCTTGGGAAGAATGTCGAGAGTTAATCAGTATTTCATTGAAAATTATGTTATAGCAATGGGGAAGAGAACTATGGAATTAATGGCGTTACCATAGTTGGGTTCCAAGCATCGTCACTGGTTGAAAATGTGATACTGTCATTTTTTATTACAAAGTAGCTTGACCTCATTGGTCAAATTGCTATGGTTGCTGCGGGACTGTTCGAAAGAGATACCGCGGCCCTGGAACACAAAGGGCAAAGAAGGAACATGGATGGGTTTTAGTCAGTAAAAGTCTGACACTCCCTTCCACTCCGCCCAGAGCTGAGGGGGTTATTTGATGATTTCCCATCCGAAAAAAAAAAGCCCTAGCTATGGTCGCGCCATCTACAATTAGCTTTTAACGGCGAGTGCCACCGCAAGGTCGGGAAATTGGTACAAAAAAACTGTACACCGCGAAGCTGCGCGCCGCCGTGACAAAGAAGAGGTAGTTATTACCCTACAGACAAGTGTGTATTACCTATCAGGGAAACCATTTTGATTGTCTGTCTAGGTCCGCTAGTAATATTAAGTTCATCAATTAGACAATAGCATTATTTAGTCCAAGATCTTTGGACTAAGCGACGTAATACCTGGTCAAATGCGACTGCATCTACAACAGGTAATCATTTGCTGAATTAGACGGTTTTAACGCGATTCAATCTATTTTCCCAAAGCGAAAGCATTCTAATTACCGCAAAATACATAAAACTTTTTTATTGGTATAGCTTTGCTTTAAATACCTCCACGACCCCCGTACTATTCAATGCATCCATCAGCACAATGTTTCGATTGCGTTACATTGAGTCCTACCGTAAAACGTGACTTTTGACCCCCAACAAAATAAATATAGTTTGATGTACAGAATGCTTGGTCTTCGTGAAGGGTCAGTTTACACCCTGTATAACTTTGAAAACACATTCAAAACATTTAATGTTCAGTGTCATAAGTACGCAGTCAGGTCAGACTAGACCCGACCCAGTTGCCATCGGCTAGACCCACTAACTGACACTAATCATAATCTAAGCACACAACTCGATTCATATTATTATAATAATTTGATCGAATCAACTTATCGAGTAGTCGACACGAGCACGTCACATCGGATCGAGTCAAATCGATTGCAATCATCTTAATTGGAAACTACTCGAGTAAGCTGTTGACTAGACGAAGGAAAACTAGTTATATTATGTATTTGTATAGGTACTGTTTTTGTCTATAATAATTCATAGTCAATAAGCAATTAGTAAAACACGTATAGTAAATGTGAAAGTGTTTTTGTCTATCTGTTTGTCATGCTTTGGATCCTAAACCGCTGAACGGATTTTGATGAATATTTGTTCAACGATAGCTTGGAGAACTATGGACGATCTTATCCATTTTTTTTTAAACCAGCATAATGAGAGTCGGACTCATCACTGAACGGCTTTCGTAGTGCCAAACTGTTACATTTTATTGCATATACTTTTATGCCTGGTGAAATTTTTAAACAAGCACGATCATATTCCTGCCCTTGTCCCATGTGGCTTGGGCAACATGTTTTTTTCTTCCTTTCTACCCGGTCTATCGTCACGCCACCATTTACTCCTTTTTCCTTCATATCATTCCTCACACAATCCATCCATCTTTTCTTTTGAAACAACCAAAATTTGAAATACTATATCTTACCAGCGATTCAAAGAAGACTTGCCATGATAGTAATCTAACAAGGTTACTATTAGATACTTACGCTTAAAAAATGTAAAGGATGATTTGGCAAGAAAGGAGGTGTCTGATGAGATGACGAGTAATAGAGAAGTATGGAAGAAGACATGCTGGGCCGACCCCAAATGAATTGGGAAAACGGCAGGAGAATTATGATGTCCTACGCTTAAAAGATACAGCCCAGTGACATAAAGATAGACACATAGGCGTTGTAGGCTTTCGCTTGCACTCTCGGGATAAAGAACCCTAAAACAGGGTAAACTAAGTAGTATATTAAAGTTTGTCCGAAAAATACGACATCCACACAGACGACGTCGTGAGCCAAACTGTTGTGTTTTGTTTTTTAGCTTTTGACCTTTAGCTTAATAAAAACTGTTCAAATAAGTAGTAATCGTTCAAATATTGGTGTTAAAATGTCATGACGAATTGGTACGAGATGATGGCAGTATGTGAATATTAGTAGGCAGAATACAACGCTATTAGACAGTTAGTTATTTTCTTTTCAAAATTGACAACTAAACGTGGTTATACGGTCTACTAAAATTGCGCAGTTCTTTTGGCATTTGTGTGCCTACACTCGTACATTGTATTAAATTGCTCAGTGTTGCCGAGTAGACAAAATTGCCAAGAATTGCGCAATTGAGTTGCCCGTATGACATCTTGAGATTTTTATTGTGTTTTATGTCATTTCATGGTGTTTTATTTTCATAAAATCGTACAGTGTGAAAAAAATGGTTACTCCTTCCATTTTTAAATTGTGTTCGTATGTGTTACCATGCTTTTGTTTGATTTTGATGCTCTGTTTTTTTTTTCTTTTTTTAAAGTGTATTTTTTTTTGTTTCAGGACTTGTTGGAGCGAATATTTCGCTTGTTCGACGCAGATTCGATAGATCATTTGGATCAAAATGACTGGCTTGAATACTTGAAGGAACGGCTCACGTAAGTTACTAGTTTTTTTTCTATAGCGACGAGCTTTTTTATGACTCCTTGATAAAATCCCGTTAATTTTATCTTGCAAAGATTTACTTTTTATTCTTAAAATATGGTGGATATTTTTTATCCAAATAATGTGAAACTGGTAAATACTTTCTTTAAACAAAATGATTTGAACCAAGTTCCAAATTCCCACGCTTTTCAGTAAAGATCGAAATTGCAGCGCCATCTATCGACGAGTAGGAGAAGCAATTCGCTAACTAACATTTAACTTTGTTTACAGGGAAGACAAACAGATAGACTTCATTGAGCAGTTAGAAAGTGTAGCTTATGTCTTATGCGGGAATGGTGTGATAACATTGGATACATTTCAACTCATCCTAAAAAATAAAGTGGTAAGAATAAATCTAATGAAAGCGCCATCTGTTATCAAATAGCGCAACCAATTCACGCTTATAGAATTTTGTTTACACAAGAGAGGGCGCTGTTTGAAATGATTTAAAGTAAAAACAAATGAATAGCCAGTAAAAAGGCGGGTAACTTTTGTATATTTTTTTTTCCCATATACCCACTCGTCACAAAACAACTTTAATTCATTAAAAAAGTCTCGATCAAAATTGTTTTCTAAAATATCTAGTGGTTTTCAGGTGACAAACAAATTGCTCAGGGTAGTGGACACGGATGGTGACGGCTATGCGACTGCTGACGAAATCATGGAGTTCCTATCAACAGTTACCAGCAGCAGGTATCGTTTTTACCTTTCCTTATGATTACTGTGTATAGTACTTTTGTTCATCATAAAAATTCGTACAAGGGTGCCGTAGAAGGCGTCAAAAACTTTACGAGAAACATCTTCGCAACAATGATTACCAATTACATTGCCAAGTTTGTTTATAGCTTAAAATGGTGTTGTAAGTGACGAATAGAATATTATAAACAAGAGCAATCACCATAACAGACGAACGTTTCTTTTAGACCGCGAGTGGGCTTCGACAAGCACAGTGTGGACCGACTGGAGAAGCTGTTCCGAGCGACAGTCGGGGACGAGAAGGAAATCACCAGAGAGCAGTTCCAGAAGATTGTCGTGTCTAAGAATGTGAGTATCTACCTATTAAAACTACGTCATTTATGTAGATAGGTGATTCTACGACTTTTTTGTTTAGCACGTTGAACGCCAGTGCTTTTTCTTCGTTTTTCCATTTGGGCCATGGGGGGCACCATTTGGTCGACAGTTAACTGTTCCGTTGGGGCCGCGGGGGACAACATATGACCGCGAGCCAGAGGCAATTCTAGGCGTCTCTATTGGGCCGGCGGGCACAGATATGAAGCTAATATGTATTTGACGTGACCCCCACGGCCCTGCAGACAAATAGATTGTATTTGGTTTTTAGTAAAAACTATGACTTTGAAAAATATGACAAATAATTTCGGGACAAGACTTGTTTGTAAGTTCTAAAGGAAAAAGTGTGTATGATAATGTGTTATTTTATATTTTTCCATAAAATTACTATTTATAATGTGTTGTAAAACAGAGGAGCTCGTGGCTAAATAATAACAGCCGCTCGGGTCGACCTTTAGGTTAAGCCGTGCTTGCCTAGGTTGGTCCGTGGATGGGTGACCACCCATTACATACCGAGTTTCCTCCGTGCCTCGGAAAGCACGTTAAGCCGTTGGTCCCGGCTGTCATTTGTAGATCTTTGACAGTCGTTAGGTAGTCAGTGGCCCAAAAAGTCTGACAACCAGTCTTACCAAGGGGTATCGTATTACCCAGTACTAACTGGGTTGTGGAGGTCCGATAGGCAGTCGCTCCATGTAAAATACTGGTATTCAGCTGCATCCGGTTAGACTGGAAGCCGACCCCAACAAAGTTGGGAAAAGGCTAGGCAGATGATGAATGTGTTGTAAAACACTATACTGTTACTTAAGTAGTTAACATCTGGTTAAAATTGTACTACATAGCTGTTAGGATTTAATTTTTCGGGGATAGATTGATAAATGAAACTACATCAAACGTGTGACAAATCGACAGCTCCTTTTGCCCTATTACAGTCTAGCACGATTTTCGGCTTCGATACCGTTTTTCCTCGCTTTATAATTGTCTGGAAACGGTCGGAATGTTTGGTCGAAAGAACAAGTACGTCTCTTTTATCTTTCCACTTCATGATAGTAATTCCATCTTCGCTCTCTCTAGCTATATATTCACCTGTCTTCAGTTTATCATTAGCAACCTCTTTTGGTATATTCCTTCTATTTTTTCTACTAGTACCCCCTAGATGTGTTTCATTTTCCGATGACCGACACCGCGACCCGCGCGGCCCCCACAAACGAAAAACCCGATTTATTTCCGCTTGGGCCAAGGGGGGCAACTGTTGAGTGACAGTAGTATTTTGGTGAAATAAAGTCGCCTAATAACACTTTGCCCGACCCGGGAATCGACCCCAGGACCTCATGTGCAGCAGTCTCAGAATCCACTCAGACATACAAACAAAGTTACATTAGAATTTTTACGTTAAATTACTTTTCTTCGATTTATTTCATGTGATTTGGCACATTTTCTAGCCCCTAAAGCAATAAAAACTGATACGTAAAATTTAACAATCGGGCATTTTTAACCTGGCTCCTTTGACTAAATAAGTGAGGCCCATATGTTGTCCCCCACGGCGTTTAACGTGTTAGTGTTCTTGACCAACCTCGAGGTCAAGCATAGCATAATCAACCTATAATGCTCCTGCTGGGACACGGGCCTCCTCTCTATGAGGGAACGGGCTATAGTCCTCCACGCGGGCCAAGTGCGGGTTGCTAGATGTCACATGTCTTCGAATTTTTGGTACTAAGACATTTCGGTTTCCTCACGATGTTTTCCTTCACCGTTTTGGCAGCAGTGGAGATGAAATAAATTACACAAATGCGCCTTCCTTGGTTAGAACCCACGACTTACTGTTCGTAAGTCGGGGCCGCCACCACTGGGCCACCGCTGCTCTCTGAGGTCAAGCGTAAACTTTTTAAAACGTCATTTGTTTCGCGAATCGATATAGAGGGAATGATTAATTGTAATCATTCGCTGTGGGACATAAGATACTTTACGTGATAAAAAGTGGTAACTGCCATGTCAAGACACTTGCAAAATTGAGGGGTACAGGCCAGAACTTAAGGACAAAATTAAAATGATACAGTAATGTAATTCTGCGTGCATCTGCAACCAAACTAAACCCAGTACCTTCTCTAAGAACGCAGGAATGTAGCGTGCAAACAAAAATAAGCACCCATGACTAATTGAACTAGTTCTCCTCATAATAGAAGCCCCTTCTAATACCCCGTTCTTCTTCTATTTCCAGCCCTTCTTCACAGAGCGCGTGTTCCAGATCTTCGACGAGGATGACTCGGGCGCCATCTCCCTGCAGGAGTTCATCGCGGCCGTGCACCGCTTCGCCGGCCAGACGCCCGAGGACAAGATACGGTTCCTCTTCAAGGTTTATGATTTAGATGGTAAGAAGTTTGATTTTTGAACTCCTAATAAATATACTGAGTTCAATATTGAACTCGGGTAGGGTTTGTCGTGCCTAAGGCGCAAGCAGAACATTGAGGAAGCTATTAGCAACATTTTGAATTATGAAGGAAGTAAATATTACATATCATAACATCACGCCCTTAATCTCCGAAGGGTTAGGCGGAGTTGTAGATACCCCATTAGTACACCCACGTTTCGCCAGTTATGTTTAAGTCGCATGTAATAGGGATCGAGCCTATTGCATTCGTATGTAACAGTATTTCGCTAATCACTTTGCTAAGCATGATCACGAGCAATCACGAATTCGTATTCAAGATCATCTTACCCCTCTTCCGCCAAAAGACTTCACTGCTAGAGAAAAGCCTCCCCGGAGCATCAACCAACGATTACTTCCATACTCATACTTTCAATTTTTCAGGCGACGGCCTCATCCAGCACCGGGAGCTAGCCCACGTCATGCGCGCATGCATGGAGGAGAACGGCATGCAGTTCAGCGACGAACAGCTCCATCATCTGACGAGCGCCATGTTTGAGGACGCGGACTCTGAACAACGAGGAGCCATCACGTATGAGGCGCTCAAGAAGCAGCTGGGCAACCATGATGGGTTGTTGGAAAATCTCTCTATCAGGTCAGGCTATTCTCAAGTCTCAGCCCTCATAATTATGAGCCGTAGAACCGATGATCGTAAGGGGTAGACGTGTTCTTGAGTGGAGACCGCGAATCGTCAAACGTTAGGTGGGGGGGACCTCAGGCGAGCGTGGAGCGACGATCTTCGCAGGTAGCAACTGGATGAGAGTTGCCCAGAATCGAGTTGAGTGGCTTGCGATTGAAGAGGCCTATGTCCAGCAGTGGACTGCTGCAGGCTGATGATGATGATACCAATAGTCTCGCCGACTCTTTAACATGGGCCTTAGGTCAATATTACCAAAACCAGTATAATTTAACCACTGAATCAATTTAAACTCCGTACGACGTTAGCCCAGCTCAAGGTCAAAGCGTTCCTTCCCTTCTTGTTGTCGTACCGACCTTACATCCATTTGGGCCTAGTAAGTGGCCACGTTCATATCAGCGTCAGAAGCATTGTTGAGATCGCTAAGGGTTAAAACGGTAAACGGACACCTGTGACACTCCAAAGTGTTCTTGCAGACGTGTGTCTTCCGAACCTAGACTTTAAGTAAAACACAGGACGGTGGCTGTAAACTTTTCTTCCTTTCACAGCATAGACCGCTGGCTAGTCCCTCCAAAGCAGGACCCGAAGCCGGTCTCCTTCAGCCAGCGCCTCTGGAACCTCAAGCCGTACCAGCTGTCCCTGCCATACTTCAGGAACAACTACGTGTTCCTCACGTACTTGGGACTGTTCTTCCTCGTCAATGCTGGGCTCTTCATCGCGAGGGTCGTCGAGTATCGGAAAATGAATGCTAATGCATTTGTTATTTTAGCTAGGGCTTGTGGTAAGTTGAGTAGCATGAGTTTCTAAGGTTAGACTGGTTGCCAGTTTTCAGGTTTTATTTGATTGCTGATTACAGTATGCATTTTTTTTATCAGCAGAATCAAATATACTTCTTAGGCTCTCGACTTAGTTATCACTCAGACACCGGCTAGGTTTTGACAAATTAGAAAAAAATGCGTTTCTACCTTACGGCCTGGTCACGACTTCGGTTTTAGCGGCGAGCGGTGCGGCGAGCGGGGCGGCGCGGCATCGGTAAGCGGCGTATTTCGGCTATGAGCGGCGTCTCGTGGCGTGCTTCAAATATTTTTATACTTTTGATCTTACCGCGGCAAGGTCGTGAACGGGCCGTTAGATTGGCTAGCCATCATACTGGTTTCTTTGTAGATTACATGAACGTTCATTTGTGTCCTTATTTTCTTCATAATCTTCCGTAACCGAGTTCCCCCCGTGCCTCAAAAAGCACGCTAAGCCGTTGGTCCTGTTATTTGTAGATCTTTGACAGTTACTACAGGTAGTCAGTGGCCCGAAAGTCTGACAAACAGTCTTACCAAGGGGTATCGTATTATCCAGTACTAACCGGGTTGTCGAGGTCTGATAGGCCATCTGCCTATCTGATCTCCACAACCCCTCCATGTAAAACACTGGTATTTAGCTGCATTCAGTGAGACTGGAAGCCGACCCCAACATAGTTGAGAAATGTACATTTATATGTACATTTCTCAACATCATCATCATTTCTTTTTTTTTGTGTATTTGTATGTTCATTTTTTTTTTTTTTTTTTTTAAGTATGTACATTTATATTCTATGTTGATCTGACTGATCACTTCTTAATGTTTTCTTCTACGTCTTATTTTGACTACGATGACAAGATAATCACGAAGCCACTGTGTTCTTCCTTCCCAGGTATTGCTTTCAAATATTTAATCTTAAGCTTCTTTCCAGGTCAATGCCTAAACTTCACCTGCTCCTGGGTGCTAGTCTTGATGCTGCGCCACTGTCTCACTGAGCTGCGAGTGCGAGGCTTCAGCTCCTACCTTCCGTTAGACCATCACATCTACTTACACAAGCTAACCGGAGTTCTCATAGTCGTCTACAGTGTCGTGCATACTGTCATGCATTTGTGTAATTTTAGTAAGTATCGAACTATAATTATGTTTTTCAGCCAAAGCTGAATATGCTAGCCGCTTGAGAGCACATGAAAGAGCAGCACACCAAAGTTCTCGACAACCTCCCTAGAAAGCCATCGAATACATTCGTGTGGACAAAATCGGCATCATCATCATTATAATTTTATTTCATCGATCAATCAACTCATCCTGTCGCAGTCCACCGCTGGACCTAGACGGAAGACAGGACGGTGTGGCACAGCTTGAAGGTCTTACGCATCCAGCCTGAACCAGGCACCTTTTTATGACTTGTCTGCTCACGGGTTGTCGGTCCTTTGACAGTCTATATACAGATATGGATAAACTAGCACTTCAGATTCTTCTTCTTCGTCAAACTTTGGCCACCCAATGCTGAGTGTAGGTCTCTTCCAACTTTTGGTGGATTTGTGTCATGTCAGTTCCGATTACCATTTGTATAAATACGACCCAATTATAATGTATTTCGTCATGTTGATTTGACTCTCATTTTCATTTTACATGACTGTATTTTCATTTTACATGACTGTCCAAAAAAGGAGTATTGTGTTGTCAGAGACTTCAAGATTGTATGTGTAAGAAGAGCCAATTTTTTATGGATAGCCATTATCCAACAGGTCAATGATTTAATCTTTAATTCAACTGGACTCTTATCTTCTTGTTGGGAGGTTAAAAATGCCTTTCTGTTCCCCCTTTTTTGTTAGTTGGCTATTAATGCAAAAAGAGTTTTCTGCCGAAACCCGGGATTGAACCGGGGACCTTTAGATCTTCAGTCTAACGCTCTCCCAACTGAGCTATTTCGGCGATGTACATATTGGTGAAATTATGAGTAGGTATCTGTTGACCTGTTTAGTACCTAACTTGCCGTGACTTATCGCAATAATGCAGTATGGTTATTTGTGCCGGTTTCGATATTCAGGGAGCACACTGCATTATTCAATACGATATTCTTATAAAATGTGGTGCATTGCTGTGCATTTTCGTTCGTGGAATTATTAGAATAAAAAACATACAGAGTAAAAGTAGGTATTACCAGTACTTAAACCACAAAAACATTTCGAATCATTAATGTCTGAGAGGATCAACTGTTCCTGTGACGAAAATTATCGATGGTTCAAAATTAAATGCACTAAGATTGGCTGCTGATTAAAAACAACATTCAATCAATCACAGCACTTGGCTTGCATTTGATTTTGACGCTTTCATAGATCTCCAAAAGCCAGGCCTAGAATTTGACCTAATCAGACCTCTCACAACAAAATTTTCACAAAAAACCCCTTTATTTTTTCAGGTCTCGTGGTAGTCCACGACCCAGTCCTCAATGAGGCTAACTACACGCTGTCGGAGTGGCTGCTGACGCAGAAGCCCGGCCTGTTCGGCGCGGTGGGCGGCTGTGCCAACCCCACGGGGGTGGCGCTGGCCGCCATCCTGCTCGTCATGTTCGTGTGCAGCCAGCCCTTTATCAGGAGGGGGGGGAGCTTCGAGGTGAGGAGTTCGACCTTGTTATTACTTGTGTACTAGTGCATAGGAGACAGTGGTGCTGGCTCAGTGGGAACGTTTCCGTCGCCGGGAATACTTGCCTGTAATGTAACAGTACAGCGCGCAACTTGTAACGATACAATTTGTAACAGTCTCTTGATATTGTTACATTACAGGGGAATGATCTCCTCACCAAGAGCATCTATTTGTAACGTAATGCTCAAAATCGAATCTTGGATTGTTGCTGGGTTACAGGCGAGGTGAGGGAGCGCTTTTATGAGTTGTAGACGTTTACTTGTGTAATCTATTTCATCACCACTGCTCTCAAAACGGTGAAGGTCAAACATTTATCCCTGTATCCTTCCAGGTGTTCTACTGGACCCATCTCCTGTACGTTCCCTTCTGGCTGCTTCTGCTGCTGCACGCACCCAACTTCTGGAAGTGGTTCGTCGTACCGGGGACTGTGTACCTGTCTGAGAGGATCATGAGGCTGGCCTGGATGAGGTGGGTACTAGTAGGATATAGATATGCTAATATATTACCTACTTGACCAACATAGCTTGAGACGCGGTGGAATTGAAAACTACTTTTGAAATCTACTGAATTTGACAGATGGTTGTTTTTTTTGTTTAGCAAGCAGCGTCACCTTGATGTTTCAAGTTACTTTGGTCAGGAAATAGGTTCCCTTCTAGCTTAGTCTCTCTTTATCATCCATAGCTTGACTTTACCCATTGCTGGCACTCTCTTTACTAATCTCCACTTCCTGTGCCAGGCTTATCCAGGTTTTACCCGTGTATCTACTTGCGTTGTAGATAATGTATGTTGGGCAAAATAGACGCATGGCAGTGTGCTCAGACACACAACAAGTCCGAAGACAAAATAAAAATTAATTAATTCTTTCGTTAAATATTAATTTATTCTTTTGAATATCTCTGGCAGGCTAAAACTTGTAGGATTTTGTTGATGCAAAACTTAACGCGTACCTGATAGTACTTGTTGATAGCTAGATATTTGGTGCCACTGCTAAAACATATTTTGTAACAACATAGTTGCCATGGCCTGGATAAAGAGATAAAAATGTAAAAAAAGAATTAGTACGTACGTACGTATTTGACGTATTGAATCAATCCTGTTGGAAGTCTTTGCAGAAAAAAGAAACGATTTTGAAAACAATTGTCACTTGTCTAAAGCCTTTTTGTCCTATTATCACACCTTCATTGCAGGTCTGAGCGCGGCAAGTCGTACATCTCGTCGGGCATCCTGCTCCCGTCGCGCGTGACGCACCTGGTGGTGAAGCGCCCGCCGCTGTTCCACTTCCACGCGGGGGACTACGTGTTCGTGAATATCCCCGCCATAGCTACGTACGAGTGGCATCCTTTTACTATTAGCAGTGCGCCGGAGCAGGAAGGTTTGTGCATCTCTCGTTATTTTCACATAATGTTAAGTACGGAGCCAAAAGGAAGAGACTTCAATTCACCAGTTAAGTTATTGAAAAGAGTGTACACTATGAATGTCCACTGAAATAGTTTCAGCCCAATAAATTAGCAATAAAAGCAGCAGCACAAGCATTTATTTAGTCTCAGTCACTAGGTATAATACCTGTGAAAGTACTGTAGTTGCCCATTCTATTCATACTTTGTACTTGCTGAATCCTCAGTCTATCGTACCCCTCGCGGCACTGAAGGTCTTGCAATTATAGGCAAGCTGGACTATTGACTCAGGCAGCAGCTTCTCATACACCTTCGTCTTCTAACACGAATACCACTGTACTGATAATAGACTGGATAAAACAAACACCACTTATTAATTCAATTACCCTACTTTAGCTACTAATTTTTTAAGCCCAAAATCAAGCAAGCTTTGTTCCTATTGCAGACTACATCTGGCTCCATATCCGCGGCGTGGGGCAGTGGACCAACCGGCTGTACTCGTACTTCGAGAGAGAACAAGCGCGGCTGCACGGTGAAGAGCTGCCAGCTATTGAGAGTGGACATGAGTAAGTTACATCCCTCTTTTTTCTTTCCCTCGTTTATCTTTACACCCACATGTTCTATTATAACGTTTTCTGTCTATATGCTATTTTTTTAAATCGTTAATCCAAAGTCTGAGATTGTGGGACGACTTGTTACGCCGATGTCATCCTTGGTAATTACACAAAACAATACGTAAACTTATACTGACACTAACGGGATATCTTCCGTGAGTACTAATTATTTTGAGCTCCCGATATTTCGGCGCCGCTGCGCCGTTGCAAGCGCTATAATCTGGATCTGGATGACTGGAGAATCCGGGAGTGAAGTGTGGAAGATTAGAGGATGCTGGAGTATAAGTGTAGTTTTAAACTATTAAAGCTTAAATCAGTATTTAACAATAAGTACTTGCACAGAATCGTGATCGAGTGAAAGGTTGAAGTATGGGGCGATGAGAATGGGACAGTACGGAGTAACTAGAATAATAATTCTCTCGCGCCTTATTCACTCTCTCTACCCTCAGTCTCTTGAATTACATTAAACTCTGGAACTCATTGTTTTTTCAGGAAACTAGCGCGTTCAATATCCAGTCAGAGTAAGAAGAGTCGCAAGAGTTCCATCGTGAGCACCAAGAAGCGCTCAGTGGACTTCTCTCCTAG
The DNA here is from genome assembly GCA_905220335.1 of Noctua pronuba. Taxonomy (NCBI): domain Eukaryota; kingdom Metazoa; phylum Arthropoda; class Insecta; order Lepidoptera; family Noctuidae; genus Noctua; species Noctua pronuba. The sequence goes on along the minus strand of LR999916.1, from coordinate 13,648,846 downwards.
GAGTTACTCCAACGAGGCGTATGTAGGAGATGATGGGAATGGAGATGTGAAACAGAATGACGGTATGTACACTACTCAATGTTCAATTTATTGGATTCCTCAATGTAAATTTTGGTGGTTTTATAAAGATATTATTAACGATCATTATGGGAATCCTGTCGGGCACAGAAAAACGTCAGAGACGCCAAGCTTTGTCACATACAAAAACTGATAATTATACTATAAATAGTTAATTTATAGCTATAGTTAAGTCTTATTCTGTTTTTGTACATTGTGTGAATGTTTGCCTTATCCTGGGTCAAATACATTTATTTTATTTCTTCCTTTACATGGCTCACGGCCCTATTTGGGAGAACCATCCTCCAAACCTAAGAGTATGGTGGTTGCATTGACCTATGATTCGTATTACTAGCCACATCGATATAACTTGTTACTTTATTTTTGAGCTTACCTGACTTCCTTCAATGAAACAAATATATGTTGATTTTGTAAGTTTTGTGCACTAGATTAGATGATCTACCTATGGTAAATCTAATGAGAAAATCATGACTATTTTATATTCACTAAAAACCTTTCTAGAAAAATCTTTCCCGTTCTTTCAGCACCAAAATCACCCACAAAGACTTCGTTCCACCCCTCGCTACTGCTCGCTCCGCCGCGAACACTGGAGAAGTCGCGCTCCATGCCGGACGTGCAGAAGAATGTCAAGAAACGACAGCGGTTGATGGCGTAAGTAATAACATAATCTGGACTCTGAGAACTTAGAACAATGTCGTTATTATGGAGGGAATAAAAATTACGTTTGTGAAATGTGGTTTTAAATAAAAATAATTAAAAAATGTAGAACTAGCCTTAGAAAAAACATACAATTAATTTAGAAGGTTTGATTGAAGTTACAATATTAGATTTTAACACAGCTAATTCTCAAAAACAGTATTTTAGAGAATCGTGTTAAATACACGATTCTGCTATGCCTTCTGCCTGTCATTTTCTTCAATTCTTGTTTACCGCTTGGCCACGGAGGAGGAATGCGCTCAAACGCCGCGCGTCCGGTGACACCAACTGCGGAGAAAAACAGATTTTGCTAAGAGCATGCCACAAGTCACTGCGACTAACGGCACTCAAGCGACTGTCGCTTGCCACAAATTGCAACCGCGGGTCACATCACCATAACATAACCGGGGCGTTGCACAGCATATTTGTGCGTCTGTACCATTTTCACGTAACTCTTACTTCAATATTTCCAGTCTCCGCGACTTCATGCGCTCCGAATCGGAGAGACAGCTTGACGAGAGCTCGATGCTGAGCGCGCGCAAGACGTTCAGCCTCGCCTGCAAGATCCCGCAGAACAAGTCCCTAGCCCACAGCTTCCGGTACATGCGCACTAAGCCGACCATCATTGCCTTCAAAACACCCAGTTTCGATGATAGGAGGAGGAGCAATGATAGCATACTGACGCTTGGTAAGTCAACAATAGGCTCGCTCCCTATAACACAGTATTTAAACATAATGTGGCTGTACTATTACATACACCACTGTCGAATACTGCCGATACAAGCGTGATGTTAAGTTAACTTAAGACTCAGCATCTGCTCTGCTTATTCCCAACTATGTTGGGGTCGGCTTCCAGTCTAACCAAATGCAGATGTATACCAATATTCTATATGAAAGGAATGCCTGTCTGGCTTACACAATCCAGTTACTGGAAAACTCGACACCATGCGGTAAGACAGGTGGTCAGATTTCAGCCTACAAACTGACCGTAGGCGACCATTACTTAAGTCATGCTGGATTGTTTTACCACATTTTTGGATTCATAATTTGAAGATGTCAAGTACGTCTAGATTGGTTAAACATTGGGTTTACTTTTAACTTGACAATCTTTACAAGAGTTTTATCCATGTTGTCATTTATATAGGGTAATTAGGCACCCACGATACAGGAGAAATTCGTAGTGTGGGACAAAGTTATTATAAAAAAAAACAGAGTTAACAGAGTTTTCTTACTTTAAAATGAGTTAATTAGGTAGGTATACCAAAAACGTGGAATATTTCTATTTGCAAAGCCCTACCAAAGCACTGCCTGACAAGCCTAACAAGACTTCTTCAAAAATTCTTACAATCATTTATCTTATACAGCACGTCGTCGTTTATCAAAGAGTCTGTCACCGGACAGAGACGTGGAGTCTGTACCTGAGAAGATCATGGAGATTGAGAACGACGGCTCAGAGGTTACTGATGATTTCGAGAGCAACTACCCGATTGGGAAGCCGTTGGAGGTATGTATCGTATCTTACTCTTCTGAAATTCGTTTTAGTGTGTTATAAGTATTAACAGTTAGCAAACGGTTTTTAGACTCTCAGATTGAGAAATGTTTAGTTATTCCTCGCTCTTTTTCTAAAAGTCTTTGATTTTTCATGCCAACATACCACCATCCAAGAAATGTTTTTTTCTCCTAATTTCTTCTTCGTCTTAGCATCTCGATGGCAAAAATGTTGAAATAATTCCACTCGCTGATGCAGTGGAATTATTAACTTAAAAGCCTTTGATCCTCTATGTGGTGCGATCAATGGATAGCGGATTGAGCAACTGCTATTAAGCTAAGGTCGTATCTCAGATGGTGTGTTGTGTCCCCAGATCTACCTGGACGGCCCGTACGGCGCGGCGTCGTCGCACATCTTCCTGGCGCAGCACGCGGCGCTGGTGGCGGCCGGCATCGGGGTCACCCCCTTCGCGTCCATCCTGCAGGCGGTCACCTACCGCTACTGGGCCGCCCGGCACGACTGTCCGCAGTGCGGGCATGTGTGGGCCGACGACATGCCCAGCCATAACATGAACTTGAAGAAGGTGGGTCTTTATAGCTATTTTGGCTTCTCTATTATGGTAGCAAAACAAGCAAGAACCTAAAAAAACCTTTTTGGAAGGTAATCGGTTTTATTCGTTCAAAACATAAAAAACACTCTGATGAATAGCCAAATACCTATATTAAGAATTTATCTAACTACTTCGTTGGCTATTTAAAGGTATTATATTTGCTAGGGGCCCAGAGGTAGCGCTATTTCACGCATACAAGCCATGGTGTCTCCGTCGAAAATGCGCACGTCGAGCGCGCATCTTCGAGACCCCAATTAGAATGGTTCAAGCGCAGGAAGACTGGTTATGAGTTACTACTTGGATTCTAACGATTTTATTGAATATTTCCATTAGTTTCTCAGCAGCACCCCAGTGACTGATTTATTTGTTTATCCAGTTGATAAAAATGGACTCGCGCTTTATTCCATACGACATAAAACAGAACTGACTAAATGTGGGTGCGCTATACCTGCTTCTGAACCCCTACCCTTTCATGGAATACATGTGTGATGTTCACCCCGTACACGATTTGTTCAAGCTCAAGCGTGACATGTTACACGACTTGCATCAAGCAACACGTGCGACAGTCACGTCACGGGGACTTGTATGCTCTAAACAATTTATTTCACTAGCTTTCTTCGCAGTTGATGCGACACACTTGTCGCTTGAGCGTGTTGGTCGTGAGCAGGTGATAGTTCTAACATGCAACCTTTTAACTTTGTCACTCCATTTCCAGGTGGACTTCTTCTGGATAAACCGCGAGCAGCGGTCGTTCGAATGGTTCGTCTCGCTCTTGTCCCAGCTGGAGATCGAACAGGCTGAGTTGGGAGGGTCCTTCGACCGGTTCCTGGACATGCACATGTACATCACTAGCGCGCTGCAGAAGTCAGATATGAAGGCCGTTGGGCTGCAGCTGGCGTTGGATTTGTTGCATGAAAAGGTAGGTTACTTGTTTCCTGAATAGTTAATAATTTTATTGGTGCAGGGTGACCTTTAGCAGAAGTGGATATCGTATTAATGATTTAGCAGCTTCAATTTCACTAGATTTGTGCTAGAATATAGCAGTTCATCATGGATGAGGTCCATGATACGACAGCGGCTCCCATGACATGATGTCATCACAGAAGATAGCCACCACGCAACCATAGATGCGACGGTCTGTAAGAATATTTTTTTTTTGTAGATTGAAGAGAATAACAGACAGTCTTCATTTTCGCAGATGTTACTCAAACGTGGCAGTGTTTTCTGTTGTACATTACATTTATCAATACGGTGGTAGATGGCTATATTAAAATACAAACCATAGGTTCCACGGTATCAGTGTCCGTGAAATTAAATGCAGTCTCTTGATACAGGTCTATTCCGAGTTTTGAACGAAAATTTTAACGTGTTTTCAGGAAAAACGTGACCTCATAACCGGCTTGAAGACCAGAACAAACGCAGGTCGTCCGAACTGGGACAAAGTGTTCAAGCAGCTACAAGAACAGAACAAAGGCAAGGTGACCGTCTTCTACTGCGGACCACCACAGCTCGCCAAGATCCTGAGGGTCAAATGCGACCAGTTCGGCTTCGGGTTTAGGAAGGAGGTCTTCTAGTGGATGAACAAACTTATTATGAATGAATGTTGAATTTTCAACTTTCGGTGCTGAACCGAACTTTGGAAATCCAACAGCACGCTCAGTTACATTTACGACATTTTTAATATTCCCAACCGTCGTTGTGCATTGTCATTCAGTTGAAAGACTTTCGCTGCTAAACATAGGCTTCCCCAAGCATCACCACGTTAATCGTTTCATCCAATAGGTTCCTGTGACTTTTAATACACATTACCTTCTGGTTAACGGTCGACACCCCCCAATTTTCGACCCCAGCGGCAGAATTGCGGGAAAACTGGTGGAGTTAAAGTTCTGGAAAATTCTAAAATGTACCCGCCCATTGGCTTTTTAGTATGTCGGGACTTTTATTGCTAGTTATATTTAGAAGACTCAAAATTATAAAAACTTTAAGCCATGACAAATATTACTAAAGCAGAACGGAACAAAAGAAGGTGACCGATTTCGATTTTAGTTTTGATTATTCCTGAAGATTTTATTTAAATAATAATAATAATGTAATTATTCAATGTAATAATGCGATATTAGAATTAAACGGTGCACTGCCGTAAAACTATGTAGATATTTTGTATGAGATTATTGGACAGTGATTAATTTATTTTTACCAGGCCATAAAAGATTACGTTTTTATTATCTACTTGGCAAATGGCTTTGATTGTTTTATATTATTCTCGTTTTTTTTAAGTTCCTCACAATATTTGATCAAATCAAAATACTAACACATTCGTTGGAAAAGCTTATTAACATTGTTCCAAAACAATTTTGTTTAAAAAGGACCAATAACTATAAATATTTATTTTACTATCATCAAACAATCTGGATCTTTTTTGATAAAATTATTTTGTTAGCTCGACTTGGCGGGGCAACACTACCGTACCCCCAAATAACTTATTAAGACAATAAGTACTTATAAGTTACCCACTTAAGTGATGTTAGCTGTACCTATAAATAAAATAAGAAGACAATAATTATGATTTAAGTTTTAGTAATTAAGAATAAACTACAATAGTTACCACATTGTTAGTCATCATATTGAAAATATTTCGACATTTTTGTTACGTAATTAAAATAAAATTTATGAGAAATCGTCTGTTTTTTACTATAAAAAAAAATCGTACGTCTACTAGTGTACTTAAGGATCGGCTGTGTGACTAAGTGATTGGAATGTTGAGTGTTATAAATAAAAGGCGTTTAGACGTTGAATGCAGATAATTATTGGAAACAAAGTCATTTTACAATGATACACTATGTCGGACGCGAGGAGCTCGTTGCTAAATAATAACAGCCGCTCGGGTCGATCTCTGTGGATGGGTGACCACCCATTACATACCGAGTTCTATGGAGTTTTGAGGTACTTTACACCCTGCCACCATACTCCTAAAAAGCAATTAAAGTGATGCGGTTCTATAAATTCATTTTATGCTAAGTTAGACTGTTATGTTCCACTGCTAAGAAAAAATTTCCTCTCCCAAACTTTTCCAACTGCCCCACCACAGCTAACAAAAGATAGAAAAAAAATAAAAACAAAATATTTCCTATTTTATTATAGGTAATATTTTTTTATGTATAGCTTGCTCTAATAGCTTTGATTTCACAAAATGGCGAACTGCAGTAACACAATAGTATAGTTAACTAGCAGGCACAAGAGACTGAGCTGCAGCGCCGCGCCCACGTACAACAGACCACACACGCAACTTGCTGAACGATGCCCGCTGTAACCGCAACACGTTCTTGAATAGTCTTCTCTCGTAACGTAATCTGCAAGTAATCTTACTATTACTTATAAATGCGAAAATTTGTGTGGATGAATGGATGGATAGATGGATAGATGGAGGGATGTTCGTTACAAGATAATCAAGGTCAGGTTTCTTAAGGTCAGGGGGCCTAAAAAGGCTGCTTAAGCAGAATCGTACTAGGATACGACCTTTTTAGAACCCTTGAGGCACTTACCTAGCTAACTCGTGTGACACTATAAAGATCGACTTGGCAACCGTTTGTTGGTTGGACGTAGTTGGTTAGGCGCGGCAAACTAAGCCTGTACATCATTATGCACCAGTCACCCCAGGCGATTTGACTTACGGCGTAAGGCTCTCGCTAGCGGAGAAGAAATGTGCAAGATTCGACCAATCACAGTAGAGACCAGAGACGCGAAGTAGATTTCAACCAATGTGATTGGTCGGTTCCCGCACACCTCCACTCCGCTCCGCTCTGCTCCGCTTTGGTGGAGTCCGTGCCTAAAGCGGACGCGCGATGGCGTCAGTACAGTCGCCTCGCGGTGACTTATAGTCATCATTTCAGCAGAAAGACGTCCACTGCTAGACATAGGCCTCCCCCAAGTGTCGACACATTAACCGATCCCGGGCGACTCACATCCAGCGGATCCCCGCAACCTTCATCAGGTCCTTGGTCCACCTAAAGGGAAGCGGTCGCCACTGCAGAACTTTTCCGCCCCATCGGCCATCCGTTCTGAGAGCAATGTACCCTGCGCACTGCCACTTAAGTTTGGAAATTTTTCGGGCTACATCGGGAACCTTGGTTATTTTGCGGATGTCCTCATTTCTGATTTGATCACGCATGGCAACTCAGAGCATAACCCTCTCCATTTCCCTTTGGGTGACTTTAAGCCTTCTGATAAGGCTCAAAGTGAGCGACCACGTTTCACTGGCAACACACAAGGACTTATGGTACCTATGATCTAAAGATCATAAATCCGAAAGTTTGTTTGGATGGATCTTTGTTACTCTTTCACGTAAAAACTAATTTGCGTATTTAGATGTTTGGCATACAGATAGTTTATAACCTGAATTAACACATAGACCAGAGTATACCAACTTATCCCGGTAGTACGCACGACGGCCAATCAAGCTATAAAAACCAGTTTATGCGGATCTCTCATTGTAAAGGAAATCTATACAAAGCGAGGCCAAGTTATACTGGAAATTTACAGCTTCATGTGCCGCCGTGTGTACGATACCGTGGGACAATTATTACCGAACATCATGTGGGCGGATCCGCGGGCATAAGTTAGTACCTATAATAAATTTGTTAGAAGATAAATATTATAATGGTTGTAAGTCCATCTTTGAGTGCTATAATCCAACAACCAATAATAAATAATATGAAGAGAGGTGACACGAAAAGCTAAATAATCACAGCCGAAGGGTAAGTAATACTTGCCGAAGTCGGTCCGTGGATGGGTGACAATCCATTACATACCTACTTAGATCCCTCTTTACCTTGGAGTACACATTTTCCTCTCCATTTTGGAAAATGTTTAAATTCGATCTCAACGCCATCTATCGAGCCCAGTGGTAAACTTTAAATCACCGGTTTTGGTCTCTGCCATTCCTTTTAGAGATAACAAGCGTGATGTCAATGAGATTGTATTCCCGAATCTACCCAGATACTATACAATAACTACCTTGAATCATAATATATAATGTTACTCAAACAGCGAACAGATCTATTATCACATCGTAATTAAAAAGTCACCATAATAACATTAGTGATAGAATTCATTATATGTCAATACATACATAACTTACGTCATCACCCATCGTCATCGAGAACACGTTATCAATACGTATAAATGTGCTAAAATTGTTCGCAGAAGCGTCACTGACCTTCCCGCCAAGGTTTTCAACGCAAGTTCAATGCCGATATCCTGCCAAGGGCGACCTTCTAAGCAAGGCCAAGCGACCTTCGAGCAAGGACGCGGCCTTGGCCAAGGTCGTTTTTGGAAAGCTCTATTTTTAAGATGTTCGTTGGCATTTTTTTTGTTATTTTTTTGCTGACGCTTGCTTGTTTTGTGACTTGGGGTGTAATGGGAAGAAAAAAATTGCAGTGTTTTGACCTTGACTCAAGGTTTTTTGACGTCAAATCCATACAAATGTTGATCTTGAAATATCTGAAACATGCTTTAACAATTTTTCAGTTATACCATGAATGGCATTTATCAATTACAAAGAACTTATTAATCGTTTATATTTATCGTCTAAAAATAGAGTGCACAACATTTTTTTAAATATTTGTTCAGAAGGTTGTACAATTGCCATCTATTGATTTGTACAATAACTACTTAAAAAGTCACCAACGCCACTGATACAGCTATTGCGCTATAGATGGCGCTATACTCAAAAAAGCCTGCTTGCTTCCCGCTAAAATTTGAACATTTTCAAACGTCATTCTGACAACTGACGTGATGTTTATCACGTATTTTTTATTACATAAATACTAGACTATAAATAAATTGACTCCCGATGAAGACTTGAAGCTATTGGAATAGTTTAAGAAACGTTTATGTGGTGTGCTCGTGTTATGCGTAGCCCTCATTGTTAAGTACACAAGTCAAGTAAATAGGTAGGTAGTAAACAAGAACGAATTACGACCTATTGTAGTAGAAAATAGAGAAAGGCTAGCTTTTACCTTCAATTGTTTTATTTTGTAGCACTTGATACAATATGACGTGGACGTGACGTCTTCAGACTCCAGGCATATGCAGAAAATTTTAAAAGCTGCCTCGTTAGTCTAGTGGTCGCAAGCGCGGCTACTGAGCATGAGGTTCTGGGTTTGATCCCAAGGTCGGGCTGTGTTATTGGGTATTTCCATCAGGAATTTCTCAGTAGGGGTCTGTATTTGTGCCCAGTTTATGGCAGTAAGCTCGTCCCCTATCACACGGGACTTAAAACATAACTAGCAAAATGTGGGTGTACTATTACGTACACCTCTACCATAACCTTCGGGAATTACAGCCGTGATGCCGTAATGTTATGTTAAAGATACGAAAATGTACTCAATGACGTAAAAATATAAATATTTCCAAAAAATATCATTTGCATTTCCCAACTATGTTGGGGTCGGCTTCCAGTCTCACCGGATGTAGCTGAATACCAGTAGGTAGATTGTATCTTTCCCAAAGTCCATGAATCTTAACAATGGAATCTATTTTTTAACTAAATGAAATTGGTCATTATGATGTGTTTCTTCATAGAAACAGATGATGTTGAAAAATGATGCAATTTCTTTCGATCAAATAATACACTTGCGTGCAAAAGAATCGACCCACCTACCAAATTCATATAATAAAAAAAATACTTTTAATACCGTGTGGTAGATGAAAAGGTAAGGTATCAATAACCTTATTGGAAATTGTAGTTTAAAATTGTTTTCTAACTTAACAGGCATAAAACAAAAAAAAAAATAAGCACAAATTTTTAATCGCCGATTAAAAAAAGAATAAAAATTAGTCAGTAGCTTGTATTGCCACCTCTTGCCCTAATTGTAGCTTCCATAATATGATTTTTACGGACCTTATTAATTTTACGTCGAATTCCTAAGGGATACCGTCCTACAACCCTTGGATGGCCTCTTTCAGTTCCTGGAGGGTATCTGCAGTATGAGTCCTAGCCTTGACCCTTCTTTTAAGCTCATCCCATAAGTGTTCTATGAGATGAAGGTCGAGACTCCTTGCTGGCCACTCCATAACAGGAATTTCGACCTCGTGTAGATACTGGAGAACTGATGCGGCAACATATGGTCGGGCATTATCCTGCTTGAGCGTGAATCCTTCGCCTACAAAACCAGCGTATGGCATAACACGTTGTTCCAACACCCCCTGAATGTAGCGATGGGCAGTCAAAGTGCCAGGACGAGGCCCGGTCACGAAATCAAGATTGGTTTTTCCATCCAAAGAGATACCGCCCCAAACAGTCCATGAACCTCCTCCACATGCTACTATTTCTTCAGTGCAAACTTGCGCAAATCGCTCTCCCTCTCTACGGTCTCTCTTTCTGTACACCTTCACATAATATAAAATACTTAAATAATTAATTAAAATTTTTGAGATATCGTCTCTCAAAAGAAAATAAAGGGATGGGCCGATTTTTTTGCACGCCAGTGTAGATAAGTATCTCCTACCTTGTATAGATATACGTGACGCACGACGAAAACATGAAACTTTCGTCCAGAATAACATAACCTGCCATTGCACGAAAAGTCTATACAATGCAAGTTCAGCGTAAACTGGCATTCTTTTCCTTGATATCTGTCATCATATTGTGTACATCTAATCGGTACACTGCCTGACCTCTCATTGTACGGCAACTCCATACAATACCAGGTCAGCTTATACTGGTTTTTCGTTTATTTGATAATAATATACATAAATGTACCATTGACGTATTGAAGACCTACATATAATGTCAAACCCGTCCGTCTGTATATCATAGGACATATCGATAAAGATAAGCTAACATACAACGATAACAAATTGATATGCAGCAAGAGAAAGGTTGCTGTACACTGACGTGTAACAAGGTTTTGAAAAAAAAAACAAGTAAATATCAAAAATATTGGTCCCGGCTGTCATTTTTAGATCTTTGACAGTCGTTAAAAAAAACGAGGGCCCTAGATACGTAAGTAGGTATAGCAATAAACCCTCCAATATATTAGCTTACTTCAGCCTAAGAATATCAATACAAAAAAAAAGTTACAAATCAGGTTAAGCACTAATATTTGGGATGTTCCCGCAAAATACGCTTTAATTAAAACTTTGTAATCTGTATTTCTATAAATGTGACCAAAAAAAGTGGTGATCTGCAAAGTCCTTCAACCCTATCATATCATTACTTGGCGTCTCTATCTAAATTACAAGTGATCTTCATTCTCGGTACAATAGCTGTCCAGCTGTGTTCAGTAGATAATATTTATTTTATACTAGAATGCACCTCATCATTGAAGCGTGGGCTATCGCTCGCATGTTATATTAATAGGAACAGCTATTTATACCTATTTATATAAACTCGTCGCTTGCCAACACACGTGGACGAGGGATCGTAAAGAAATGTGTTCATCGTACTTTTATTCTAGCCTCGTAAGGCCCAACGACCTAATTTAATGACAAAAAAAATGTTGACACTCCGGCCCAAGACACTTTTTAAAATCATTAAATTACGGCCCAGCGACATAAAATTATGACATGTTTTTAAACATATTTTTTGGTTTAAATAAAAACAAAAACTGACCTAAAAAAAAGGACAAATAATTTCATAATGTATTTTGCATGAAATAGTTAACTTTAGTTATAAGAAATACCCCTTAAAAGAATTTAGCCAAAAGCATTACATTTAAACACTTTTTACTAAACCAAAGTTCTGGGCCGCAACTACTTGCACCTATTTTTAGTACATTGGGTCGTAATGTATATCGACCTAAACTTAGCTTGGGCCTTACGAGGCTAGAGAGTGATTACACTGATCACTCAGGTAGTCAGTGGCCCGAAGTCAGACAACCAGTCTTAACAAGGAAACGATAGTATTACCCAGTACTAGTTACCAGTACCTGGGTTGTGGAGGTCAGATAGGCAGTTGCTCTAGGTAACATACTGGTATTTAGCTGTAGTTGAGCTTCTTGAGTTATGAGTCGAGCTACACAATAACTGACAATTGCTTGCACTGTCTGGACAGGTCCACTCAAAGTGTGGTTCTTTTCTTTTTCTTTTCTCTTTGTTCAAAAGACCATCTCAGACACTAATCTGCATAGTCTCCATGTAACTTGACCAAGATTATGTCTGGACCTTAAAAAAAGACTCAGCTCTGAGTTGGATTCTTCTCATAGTAGTCAGGTATGAAAAGCCGGACTAATCGAGTTAAAAAAAAAAATGTCGTGTAGAAGTGTTTGTAAAAACCTATTTGCAAAATAAACTATTAATATTATTATATAGCGGATAGACTGGAAGCCCTGAGGAGCTCTTCAGGTTAAGCCGCGCTTGCCTAGGTTGGTCTGCGGATGGGTGACCGCACAATACAAGCCGAGTTTTCTCCGTGCCACGGAAAGCACGTTAAGCCGTTGGCACGTTAAAGCAGTCATTTGTAGATGTTTGACAGTAGTCAGTGGCCCGAAAGTCTGACAACCGGTCTTGCCAAGGGGTATTGTATTACCCAGTACTAACTGGGTTGTAGAGGTCAGATAGGCAGTCGGTCCATGTAAAATACTGGTATTTAGCTGCTTCCGGTTAGACTGGAAGCCAAACCCAACGGAGTTAAGAAAAGGCAGGCAGATAATGATTGTGTGGGTGATCAAATTAAATGCAACATGTACAGTCACGAGCACCAATATCTAAACACTTAACAACTTTTAAAAGTGTTTTTCTCCTACTGTTCTGATTAAAATTTCATGTTTTCACGAACAGTATTCTGGAACTCATATTTTTATGAAAAAGATTCTATATCCAAGTTCCGCGAGAAATAACGATACAATCGTTATTTCTCGCGGAAATTGCTTTTAAATTTAGGAAAGTGTATACATATTGGTGCTCGTGACTGTACGAGTACATGCATATATAAAAAGGGTTTCTACTCAGACGACGATTAGATGGGAAATCCAATCGGGCGCAAGTCTTGTGTTCATGTACGTATAATTTCAACACAGGTGATGTCACTATTTTTAATAACCAAATAAAATTGCAAAACATCTGGAAATCATCATTCATCGATACGTCATCATTCTCTTGCCCTTATACCAATTTATTTGAGGTCGGCGCAGCATTACTTATTCTTCCATACCTACTTCTCTATTACTCGTCATCTTAGGTGTCACCTTCTTTCTAGCCATATCATCCTTCACAAATGCCTGTATTTTAAAGTAAGTTCCTATGCATATTTGGGTATTTAAACGGGCACCTCAGTTTGAAGCTGTCTTTGCAAAGCAGTAAGAAAAAAAAGTGAGGATCGAACGACACTGTATCTCCGCATATAATGTAGTCATAACATAAACACATTACACACCATAAAAAAAAATATGGCCGAGACAGCGAGTGCGAGTTGGACTCGCGCACCGTGTGTTCTTATAAACTTGTAGGTATTTTTTTTATTAAACTACGAGTACAAATTTACGGTTCTCTTTTTTCCTTTACACGTGTGTAAGAAATTGCTTCTTGCTAAATTTCATGATTCTACCTCAACGGGAAGCTCCCTATAGGTTTTGATTCCCTTGTGAAATCGCAAAATATGCGACACAAACGGTAATTATGTTTTGGTCGCGTTGTCTTGCAAGTTTGATTTTTTCACTGCTCCAAGAATAGCAGATTTGAGTATTTGATATTAATTTCATCTTGATACCTACACGCATTCCTGAAAAAAGGGTCTTGACAGATGGGCAGACAGACGGTCAAAAGGACAACAAAGTGCTCCTATAACAGTTCCGTTGTTACGGAACCCTAAAAAGCGTTCCGCAAAATTGCCTGATGGCGTATTTTCCGTGAAAAAAAATATCGTACGATCTGGGGTGACTCAAGGTGTTTAGGCGTTCGTCTTGTTACCCCACTAAAGCGTCCCAGTGCGCGCCTGCCCTAGCACACGTTATCAGTATACTATAATACATTCCTTACCACTTCATTCAGTGTTCAGCTAGCCTACAAAGTGAACGGACGTGTCGTCTGCCGGCCGGTGCAATAAATAAATAAATAATTGAAGTACTTAAAGTTATGTTAAAGTGACAGAAATAAACATGAAAGTGCTGTTTTTTGTTGCGTTGTTGACATTTGGCGCTGTGGTTAAAGGTAATTTAAATTATTTATTAACTACCTAATTAGTTTAGTCATTAAGGTGCAATTTTGTGTGTAAACAGTTGATGAATAATTATATCGTTTTGTTTTCTTGAGTGTTCGCCGGAGATGGGTTTGTAAAACGAGTTGAGAAGTAAATACGAGTACGAGTGTTTTATTAATAATACCAGCAGACAGGATGACGCCAATATAGTTGGAAATAGACGACTATTTGCACGTCCACGTTTTGTGTTCGTATACAAACAGAATATCGTATTCTTAGTGCACCGTTTCCACAGTGCAAGTTTACGAAAAATATACATAAACTCAAACATTTTCCGATGGGTGTAGAAACTGCGCTACTTGCACTAGCTTTGCTCTTATTCGTACATACTCCTTTCGCCTTATCCACATTCATACATCTGGTCATACACGCACCCCGGTTGCGAGTACTACGCAGTCGACCTTTCAAAAGAACAAGGAAAATATCTTTTCTTAATTCGGTTTTCAGTGTTTCAAATTGTCAGTTGTTTCTTTAAAAGATTGCCCTTCGGGGATTGCAGGCGTGATGTTATCTTTTTCTTTACATAGTATAAAACAAAGTCGCTCCCGCTGTCTGTACGCTTAGATCTTTGAAACTACGCAACGGATTTTAATGCAGTTTTCAGCAATAGATAGATTCAAGAGGAAGGTTGATATGTAAATGTGTATCTACATTACACCGTGCGAAGCCGGGGCGGGTCACTAGTATTTAATAAATGCATGTTTAAGTAAATTTTATCTATGAAATATTTAACTATTGACGACGTTACAAATGTTGCCCAATATTTTTGATGTCTAGAATTTAACATTAGTCATACTCATAGATACCATTTTTCTTTCGATGTTTTTTTTTGAAGGAGGATTTGTGTAGTGAATGATAAGCATCTAGGCACTGATAGTGTTATCTGACAGTGATGTGTTATCACAATATGATTAGGTAAATACCCTGTAATTGGCCGGACAAAGGCATCTTCTCATACAAGGAACGGGCATTCGAGCAATGATCACCAAGCTTGCTTGATTATTAATCGGCCCCAGTTCAGTTTTATTCAAGATATTTATCAGCTGCTTCCGGTTAGACTAGAAGCCGACCCTAGTTGGAAAGAGGATAGGCTGATAGATATAGATGATAATAAAATTTACTAAAGAAATTGGTAGTAGTGATAGTAGATTCGATGCCCAAGTCAGGCAAAGTGTTATTGGGGTTTTTGTACCAAGAATTCTCAGAAGCGGCCATGATTCTGGATTTGTGCCCGGTTCATGGGAATAGGCTCGTCCCATATTACATGGGAATTATACATAATAAGCGAAATGGGGGTTCATAATATACTTCTGGTTACCTCTACTGGGAATAGAGGAGTGATATTATATTGCATTTTATTCGATTTTACTCTGTGCTTATGTCCTGTCTGCTATGTAGGTACAACATATACTATAGAGTAGGTATAATGTTCCCACTACTGGGACACAAGCCTCCCCTCTACGAGAGGGAATGGACAGTTCTGCAATCACCATTATAAAGGATAGTGCCCAATTTTTTTGGAACTTTCCCCAAAGGAACACAGAGTGGGCCCGACAATGGGCAATCTCCTTTGTCAAGCCTGGTGATAAAATGGACTTGACCGAATGGTGACATAGCCGTCATTTATGTGCCATTTATTTACTGACGTTATTTACTTGCTATACGTACATAGGTAGTCGGTAGATATAAAATGATTAACCGATGAATAAAACAACAACTTTATCATAATCTGTCAAGTAATTTATGATCTTTGAAACACAACACGAAGTAAATGTACATATACCTAGTTGAGACTATAAGAATTTTAAAACGACCTCTAAAAAGGAGGATTTTATCTAGTCTGTGTAATTATGTATCAAACAAGTAGGCAAGTAGTTAGGAGAGTTTTCAAATCTCGGAATCGAACCTAACACCTCCATCGCAGCAGCTATTATCGAAATAATTATAATAAAATATGGATGTAGGAAACCAAATATAAATATGAAAATATGAATACATAAATAATAACGTAATTCAATAATCAAGAAAATACTTCTAATAATTACCTACATTATTCATATGCAATGCATAAATAAAAATAACGAATATAATCAATTATACGCACAAACCTAATCATTTATATGTATAAAGGGTGTAAAAAGACTCTTAACGAAGCCGAAAGGCACTTGTTCTCCTCGTCATTGTGATCATTTTTTTGTTCTGGACCATACCTGGGAACCTTCTAGTTACGGAGATATTGGGGGTCAAAGTTCCAATTTTTTCACAAGTTTTTTTTTAAATACTACTTTTTAAGGTTCTAACTTTACTCCAATTACCTCCATGGTCCGTTTACTATTCAAAGCATCCGTCAGCAATAAGTTTTGAGCGCATTATATTGAGTTTTACCGTAAAATGTGATTTTTGACCCCAAAAAAAAAATTCGTTTCCCAGCAAAAATTTTTGCGTAAAGTTACTTAGTTTGATGTACAGAATGCTTGGTTGGCTTGGTGAAGGGTCTGTTTACACCCCGTATATTCATAATTATACACCCAATTAAACACATATAATAATTTATAATAATATTATTGAATTGCTACAGGCCCTCTTCCTCTCCTAATGTTGCTGTGCCCGACAGGGTCCATATTGATCTTTTACCTCGTTACACCATCTATCATGTAATAATTATGGAATGCAATTAAATCTTGAGTATTGAGTATCTTAGGCAGATTGATTGCCGATTGCAGAATAAATACATATTGTTTTGTTTGTCTAAATAAGGGATATTCAGTAAACACCTTTGTGTATGTGTCTTGCTAAGGAGTGTCGTGGTACACAGCAATTGGGTTGTGGAGGTCAGGTAGACAGTGGCTCCATGGAAATTACTGATATTCAGCTGCATCTGGTCGGGCAAAAAGCTGACTCTAATAGCTCGTTAGCTCGTCCCATCGTCGACCTCATCTCTGTTCTCAGGACTAGATTGAGGTCAAGAGTAGGCCCATTTAATATACAGGGTGTAAACAGACCCTTCATGAAGCCGTCAACCAAGCATTCTGTACATCAAACTACGTAACTTTTTTTTTTTTTTTACGGATGGGAAATCATCAAATGATTTCTCCCGCTCTGGGTGGAGTGGGAGGGAGTGTCAGACTCTTACTGACTAAAACCCATCCATGTTCCTTCATTGCCCTTTGTGTTCCAGGGCCACGGTATCTCTTTCGAACAGTCCCGCAGCCCCAAACTACGTAACTTTACGCAAAAATTATCGCTGGGAAACGACTTTTTTTTTTTGGGATGAAAAATCACGTTTTACGGTAAAACTCAATCTAACGCACTCAAAACATTGTGCTGATGGATGGATTGAATAGTACGGGGGTCGTGAAGGTGTTTAAAGAAAAAATCTTACATTAATAACATGTATTTTTTTTAAACTTGTGAAAAAGTTGGAACTTTGAACCCCAATATCTCCGTAACTAGAAGGTTCCCAGGTATGGTCTAGAACAAAAAAATGATCGCAATGACGGGGAGAACAAGTACCTTTCGGCTTCGTTAAGGGTCTTTTTACACCCTTTATTATATAAAAAATTGGGATAAAGGCGGCTGGGCAAATGATGACCGATACTCGGATTTCTCGCCAGATGTGTCCCACCTTGCCGTGTCATTTTAATGATGTTTTTCATCAATTCGGAAATAAAACTATTTGTTTAACAAACTTACTTAATCAATATGATAACAAAATATATTTCCTGCTAAAACGATAACACATTTTTGACTCATGTTTTGGCAAACAAACAACTCAAAATAACTGTATTCAAACTAAAGGTTACTTTAGTGAACTAAGTCTTATCGTTCAATTGATGACATCAACATTTTTTTGCATTCCCATCAGCATATTAATACTCGCACGCAGCAGAACCCGGAAATCGAACTCAGGACGTCATGCTCGGCAGTAGTGCTTGCGACCGCTGGAGTAACGAGGCAGTCAATCATTCAATGACCTTCAGAAAAGTGAAATAATTCTGAATTTGATCGGTAGTTCCGAAGGTTACCCCCTACATTACACTCTTCGTAATATTCGTGTAGACTAGCCTGCAGCTTCGTCTGCGTGGAGTTCGTTAATTGTCCCACGCGATCATACTACCGGGATAAAAGTATCCTATGTGTTAATCCAGGATCTAAACTACCTGTGTGCTAAACACATCGAAATCCGTTTAGTAGTGTTTGCGTGAAAGAGTAACACACATCCATCCGTACGTACACATTTTTTCTTTTTCTCTTTTTTTTTGTCCCGTCCTGTTGAAATTATAAATATTTGTTATGCGTTGTATGTTTATTGTATTTTTTGTCATTTTGTATGATGCACGTCATGTCCCTGCGACAAATAAATATTTTTTCTTTCTTTCATCGCCACAAAATTTTGCATTTATAATGGTAGTAAGATTCGCAAACGTTTTCTGATCCGTACGCTTTATAGATGTCTTGTTAGGTTGCCGGGCCCACTACCATCTCTACCGTAGTTACTGTTAACTGGAATACCTTGAAGGTCACACTCGAGGGCTACGTGACATAGCGGCCATCGGCTCTCGGCGTCGTTTGAACTAATCTACAATTAGGCGACTGTGATATCATCGGCATTCATAGAAACTATTTGGGTTATTTTTTTAACTGGCGAATAAAAAGTAGGAGGATAAATGATTATGTACCGTACACAAATCCAGACTTCAGGCTGACAGTGAACTTTTATTTATTTATAGGAAGGCGAACCAACAGCTATGACAAATATATAACAATTATATAGGCAACACAGAGCCAATTACAGGTTCTCACGCGTAAACACAGAAAAGATAGTAGAGATCTTAGGATCACTAATTAACAAGCACGATACAAATTGTGCATTGTGCCGATAGTCGTGTCAGCCAATGGCTTAATTGCCAAGAGCCTCGACCAACATCTGAGGAGGCTCTCGCTTGGCAGCTGGATCAAGCGCTTGATTCAGAAAGCAGTACTTCTGGACACGGCGCGTATCGTTAGGAGGTTCCTCTCTCAAGAGCCCTGACCACCGGTAGCTCGGACCCTGTTCCCGATGCTGGTGGGCTACTATTTTTTATGGAGAATAACCTAATCATGACCTGATTGCCTTTTCCTAACTATGTTGGAGTCAGCTTCCAGTCTATCCAGATGCAACTGAATTCCAGTATTTTACATAGAGCGAGTGCCCATCTGACCTCCACAACCCATTTAGCAATGGGTAATACGATACCCTTTGGTGAGACTGGTTGTTGTTGTGGTTTTGGTGAGACTTTCGGACCACTGACTACCTGAAAATAACTTAATAACAAGGAGTAATCCAGGGTACTACGGTCGGACCGTTGCTGATCTATTCCCGCTCATTCATACTTTCGAGTCTAGAAAGTCCTTTCTATGTGTGCATCTATCTCAGGACTGAAACACTTAGAGATACTGAAGTAATCGTTCCTCGTGATAGGATTAGTACTTTAGTACCAAGTCAGTAGGTCTTAGGTCATAAGGTTCAAATTGCTACAATATTGTGTCACTAGACTGATAAGTCTAGAAGGAAAGTTTTGTAGTAACAAAATTGGATTTATTTATTTGTTGATGCACACTATTATAATTATAGACACATAATGGGTGTTAAAATACCCTTAACGAACCAAAAAGACACTGATTCTCCCCATCATAGCAATATTTTTTTGTTATAAACCGTTCCTGGGAACCTTCTAGTTACAGAGATATTGGGGGTCAAAGTTCCAACTATTTCACAAGTTTTTTTAAAAGACAGGTTTTTAATGTTATAACTTTACTTTCCTCTACGACCCCCGTAATATTCAAAGCATCCATAAGCACTATGTTTTGAGTTCGTAACATTGAGTTTTACCGTAAAACGTTTCCTAGCAAATTTTTTTGCGAAGAGTTACTTAGTTTGATGTACAGAATGCTTGGTTGACGGCTTCGTGAAGGGTCCGTTTACACTCTATATGGATCATCATCTGCCTGACTTTTTTATAGGATGTCTTCTTAAGGCGACCCCTTCCAGCGCTGCCACTCACCTACATCCCTCTTATAAATTCCTGTTGTTAATTCCCCTTTCATTAATCCTCTCAACATGACGACACCATCTAAGCTTATAGGAACTCTCTAAAATCTTTTTCGCTACAAATTTAACAGCGACGTTAACTTAAGATCATTTCTCAATCTATCATTAAATAGTTAGACTATTTTTGTACGCATGTTACCTTTTACCTGGGTTGTGGAGGTCAGATAGGCAGTCGCTCAATGTAAAATCTTGGTATACAGTTGCATACAGGTAGATTGGAAGCTGACCCCGACTTGGTTGGGAAAAGGCTAGGCAGATGATGATTTCCTTTTCTTTTTGTCAGCGTGAGTTGTTCGACTCCTGGCAAAGGCCTCCCCCATACCTTCCACTTTCCTCGATGTTGCGCCTCTTCTCGCCAATTAACGAGAAAGCCATCCAAGGCGTCCCGCCATCTTCTCCTCGGTCTGCCGCGACCCCGTCTGATTTCCTTAAAATAGGAAATTAAATTCTTTATAAAGTCAGTAATTCAATGATGACAGATCTTACGAATGGGGGCAGGTGATGTCATTTCCAATTAAAATTGTAAGAATATTTTTTAATGGGGAATGCCGGAATGTTACCATTTCCGCTTTCACGATTCAGCTGCACTCATTCATTTGAAGGCCACACATAGTGCGTTTGTAACAGGAAAAAAATCGCGAGGAAACCTGAAATTGCTTGGTATGGTTCGACATTTTAGTAGGAAAAATAGCGAATATCTACAGTATAAGTAATATAAAGGGGAAAGATTTGTATATTTGTAACGAATAAATTCAGAAATACTGGGGGTGTTCAATTATTACGTAACGCAATTTGGGGGCAGCGGCGGGTCTTGTAAAACGTTACTATGCGTTAGGGGCGGGAGGAGGGATCCAAGAACGCGCTTTGTAACATTGTTTTTTTTATTTAAATAAAAAAAATAGGGAATTAAAATCGCGCAAGTTGGCAAACCTTTTCGTTTATGCATTACGGGGAATCCTTCGATTGTATTGTATACGTAGCAGAAGCTAGCAGCGGCCCAGGGCCGAAATGCACATGCCTGTCTGCACTCCGCGTAGAGGTCAGACAGGCATGTAAATACTAGTATTCAGCTGCGTCCGGTTAGACTGAAAGCTGACCCCAACATAGTTGGGAAAATGCTAGGCAGATGATGTGCCTGAACCATATCATTAGGCGGCAGACATAGTACAATGTATATAGGGTGACGGGTAATTAGTGACCTATACTTAACCAAGTGATTGTACTCATGATAACAAACAACTTCCCCAAAAAAAACTTCTTTTAAACGCCTAGCAGCTGTTAGGTCAAAGGCGCGCGCGTGCGAATTTCATACGGCTGTTGTGTTATTGTGATAAAGTAAAAGTTTTTGTTATCATGACTACAATCACATGTTTAAGGATCGGTTACTAATTACCAGTCACCCTATAAAATAGTTTACCTTCAAGGTACGATGTTTTAAATGAGGATAAAAACAAGGGAGATGGTTTTACCCAGTCAGTGATTGTCAATACGCAGGTAAGATAACTACCGTTACTTGATAAGAAATCTAATGCATAACGACTTCTTAGAATAGATAAATAAACAGAATTTGAAGGTGATTAATTTCCATTATAAGTTAAACATATCATATTATTTGATATTATCATCTTTATCGTGTGGTTGGTGCCTAGCCAGGTGTCAGAGTTTTTAGACCGCCCTTGGGCCTCTGACTTACTTAGCCATACATGCTGTCGAGAAATATCTCTCACTCATGCTGGTTTGTTTTCCTTCACCGAAGCAAGAGATAATTATACAATACGCATATGAATCCGAAAAATCGGAGTTGCGTATGTTGACAGCATTTACAAACTACAATAAGTAATTAAAAATTTGAACATATAATATTAAAATGTAGGTAATCGTGTGTGCTATGCTAAGACTGCAAAACACCAATATTTAAATGTCGTTTCTGCGCATGCAAAAGTCGCTATGAATGTCCCGTTTTGTTATTTTCGATTTTTTATGCGGTTTTAATCGTTAATTAAATACGATCATAATTTAGAAACAGCTAGTGATAAATGCAATATTTAAAGAGATATGAAAGCTAAGTGACGCAATTTATTGTAAAAAATACATATTATGTGTTTCGTTGCATATAGCGAGTTTTTTTATCAAGTTCAGACTCGCTCGAATATGAAACGAACAGGTCGTTACATAGATAGTTTTGTCGATGGAAATGAACGAATTGGTCATGTCATAAGTAATTTAAAACTACGTGAACTAATACTATAATTAATTAGAGTAAAAAACCTGGAGGATATTTTCTGAGAAAATCTTTTTTTTTGCGTCTTCTGTATAGTGTGTAAAAAACACAGCGATTAGGGAAATAACTATACGATCACTGTGCGTGGGGTTTCTGTTCGATTCCATGCAACCTGTTTTATGCCCGTTTTCACCAATTATGTTGTTATGTAATATTGTGTTACATTCTAGCCATCTGTCCTTTTTTTTAAATATGTGTCATAGATAGTTTAAAAATAGAACCGTCTAAAACAAATGAAATCATTGTTGCAAATATTAACTCACCGATAAGATGTTTGGAATGGGGTCACTCAAAAGGTGATGTCATTTCTTAATTGAACTCAAAATAGATATTCGTCTGCGGGGAATACCGGAATGCCATTGTTTTCGTTAGTAAGCGAAGATGTGGTCCGATTTGGAGGTCATTCGGAGAGTGTTTGACGTAACGGGCTTCAAAGAAACGGGGCAATCGTTGGCGATGGATACAATGTAAATGTGGAGCGTAAGGCCCGGACTCCACCAAAGCGAAGACGAGCGGAGCGGAGAGGAGACGTGCGGACACCGACCAATCACATTAATTTATATCTACATCGTGTTTCTCGCCTCTTCTGTGATTGGTTGAATCTTGCACATCTCCTCTCCGCTCCGCTCGTCTCCGCTTTGGTGGAAACCGGGCCTTAGGCTGGGTTTCCAGCAGAGGATGTGTAGGGAGGGATGTGTGTGAAACTATCCAATAAGTAGGTAAACTATGTGATTGGTTAGTTCCACACACATCCCTCGCTACGCATCCTCGCTCATCTCTGGTGGAAACGTCGCCTTAATGTGGTGTTGCCTGACAAACGATGGAACACTTGATATCGTGTCCTGCCTGTCCTGTAGCTTGCACATCACAGGGGCTGATGGACGCTACTGAAAGTGCCAAAATCGTCGCCAAATTTTGGGTTGACTCAATTTGAATTGTCATCGACACGCTAAGAAGAATACAATTTATTGTTATGTATTTACTTAGGTGCATAAAACTGACGTGGCAATGGAATTGGAATAATGATAAGTTGACATTGAATTTTGTGACGCCTTGTAATTAATTTCTGTTATTCAAAAGCTGGTACATATTTTTAAGCTACTTTTCAACCTTTATTAAAAGTCGTTTAAAAATACGTACCTACCTATGGTTGTGTATTCGGCCGGTTTGTTTTGTTTTTGTTTGTTAATTGATAGTTTGTAAATTGTAATAGATTCAGCCAGATTTTCATAACTGGCCTTGCCCCGGGCCCTAGGTCTTAGGAGCTGGAGTTATGCAAAATGCTTTCTCAGCCTACTAGATAGAGCCTATGTCATAAAAGCTAACTCTATGCCAAATTTTAGCCCGTAAGTCTAGTGGTTTGAGCTATGCGTTGATATAATCAGTCAGAACTAACAATCTATACTAATAATAATATTATAAAGCTGCAGTGTTTGTTTGTTTGTTTGTTTGTTTGAACGCGCTAATCTCTGGAACTACTGGTCAAATTTGAATGATTCTTTCAGTGTTGTGTTTCAGTGTCTTGCTTTTCGGTGAAGGAAAACATCGTGAGGAAACCAGCATGCCTGAGAGATATTTCTTGACGGCATGTAAAGCCAAGTCAGAGGCCCATGGGCGGCATAAAAACTCTGACACCAGGTTACGAACTAACCACACGATAAAGAAGAAGAGTGTTGAGTAGTCCATTTATCGAGGAAGGCTATAGGCTATGTTTTTTTTTTTCAAAATTAGGGATCCGTAATAAAATTGCTATTTTGTAACACAAGGTGTAAAATCGAAAACCTATTTTTGCGTGCGCTGCAAAAACTATTGACAATAGAACAAAATGATGTACTACGGGTTTGTAGATCCCATTAAGACCTACAAAAAAGTCCGCGAGAACATATATCTAGCTATCATGGTTTAATCACAATAACCGATTTTGTGTTCAAAATAATTATTAAATCGTCTGAAGAAAAAAAAACTACGTTAAATATGTATCGTAAT
Source organism: Noctua pronuba (assembly GCA_905220335.1). Classification (NCBI taxonomy): domain Eukaryota; kingdom Metazoa; phylum Arthropoda; class Insecta; order Lepidoptera; family Noctuidae; genus Noctua; species Noctua pronuba. The sequence continues at coordinate 13,624,418 of LR999916.1, read as the reverse complement.
ATTAATCTTTATCGAAATTAAGCATTATGTTATCAAGAGTATTTATGTAGAAGTAAAATACTTTTTGTTTCATCTCAATCGGATATTTCGTTTAAAAGTTATCACGTGTGTAAGATGTTAAGAGTTGGTACCTATTAATGAGTTATGGGCCATAGAGTTTTTTATCAACATAAAATCCTGTAATAATCTTTTTCGAAATATATTTTGTTGATGATTGTAAGTATAAGATCTTTGAAGAGTATAATAAATACATATATACATATATTACTGTAAATGAACCCAAGTTAGTTAATGACCAGGTGATGGCATACAATAGTGTTATGCACAGTGTTCGTTTCAATGAGGGAAAAATATTTTTTTTGGATGCTCCAGGCGGAACCGGCAAAACTATCATTACTAATTTGATATTAGCAAAAGTATGGTCTCAGGGAAAACTAGCTTTGGCAGTAGCGTCATCAGGAATCGCTGCAACTTTATTAGCTGGTGGACGCACAGCTCATTCCACTTTTAAACTGCCCCTAACCGTTTCGTTACAGAAAGATAGCGTGTGCTCTATTCGTAAAAATGGCCCTTTAGGAAAAGTTTTCCAAGACGTCACTTTAATAATCTGGGATGAATGTACCATGATTCATAGAGCTCATGTAGAGGCTCTAGATAGGACTCTTAGAGATGTTAGAAGCTGTGATAAAATCATGGGTGGGATTACTGTCATCTACGAACATGAGAGCACATTTGGGGGGAGGTAGTACAAATTTTCCTTTGAAGTTACTTTTAATTGGAGACGGAAAAGTACCTCATTTTGAAAATAAAATACCTATTGATCAAGATTTAGGAGAAAAAGTGACTAGCATTGAGAGTTTAATATCAAAAGTTTACCCAGATATCGTAGAAATAGAAAATAAAGATTATCAATGGATGTGTCAACGAGCAATATTGGCGGCGAGAAACAGTAGTGTTGACGAAATTAACGATTTAATTTTAACTAAACTTCCAGGGGATATAATCACCTACACTTCTATTGATAATGTAATGGATCAAGAAGATGCAGTCCATTATCCACAGGAATTTCTTAATTCTTTAAACCCGAGTGGCCTCCCCCCACATTCTCTCAAGTTAAAAATTGGTGCCCCAATTATTTTACTTAGAAATCTTAAGCCACCAAATTTATGTAACGGGACTCGACTTCAGGTTAAATTTCTTCGCAATAACGTGATCGTTGCAACAGTTTTGACTGGTCCAGCGGTTGGTCAAACAGTACTTATACCTCGGATCCCAATGATTCCAAATGATTTGCCTTTTCATTTTAAAAGAGTCCAATTCCCAATTAAATTATCTTTTGCCGTAACGATAAATAAATCACGGGGCAAACATTTAAATATGTAGGATTAGATTTACGGCAAGACTGTTTTTTGCACGGCCAACTATATGTCGCGTTGTCAAGATCAGGTTGCGGAAACAATCAATATATTCTTCTGCCACAAGAAAATAAAACGAAAAATATAATTTACTCAGAAGTACTTTAAAATAATATTTTAACCCGGTTTAAAGTGGACGGACACTCCCGCCTGTAGTCGTAATTCTTATGTGTCTGGCTGAATGTCGAACAGATAGACAGCTATTGCCTGCGACTTATACAATTTAACTTAATCTATATTTTTCTTATAATATTATAAAGCTGAAAAGTTTGGTTGTTTGTTATGAACGCGGTTATCTCGGGAAATACTGATCTGATATGAAAACTGTTTCAATATTCAATAGTCCATTTATTGAGGGAGGCTATAATATAGGCAATATTTTATCTCGGTATTTCCACGGAAACGAGAAAAACGCGGGTGAAACCGCGGGGCACAGCTAGTTTTTAAATATAGATGGATAGATTGACTTATAAATCGTCTATAATCGCCAATTCAATATAACACCACGCCTTGTAATCCCCGAAGGGTTAGGCAGAGGTGTACCATAGGGGGCAAGCCTATTGCCACCAACCGGGCACAAATCCAGGCTCCGTGGCCGTACTGAGAAATTCTTAATGGAAAAACCCAATAACACTATGCCCGACCTGAGAATCAAACCCAGGTTCCCATGCTCGGCAGTCTCGCTTGCGACCATTAGACCAACGAGGCAATCAATTCGCAGTGAGCAAATGCCATGATAAAAATGCTGGTGTAAATTGGCATGGGAGAACGTTTGATCCGACCGCTCTACTCGTTTAGCCGCGAAGTACTCTCTCAAGCGCCATGCATATTGCGACGACTGCGGACAAAAAAAAAGGAATAAGTTGCTTACAGCATGCGGTCAAGAGCACCAATATGTATACACTTTCCTAAATTTAAAAGGAATTTTCGCGAGAAATAACGATTGTAACTTGGACATAGGATCTCTTTCTAAAAAATATGAGTTCCAGAATACTATGTTCGTAACAACACGTAATTTTAATCAGAACAGTAGGAGAAAAACATTTTTAAATGTTGTTAAGTGTTTACATATTGGTGCTCGTGACTGTACCCACTAAAACAAAACAAATGAAAATCGCGCGTGTCTTTTGCTTGACGCAAGCGTTGTCTGTCAAGTTTGACGTCATGCAGCTTCCCGGAAATATAAAACACGAAATACTTGAATCGCGTCATAATTAGAAATTTGGAGTAAGTTTTCCTGTTCCAGATTGCTTTAACAGATTTCAGGGACATGTTTAATGACTTATCAGAACCCTGAAACTATCTTTATGACAAATTCAAAATGGCGGCCATTATACGTCATACAGTATGACCACTTTAAGTGTGCAGCTCAAGGTGGCGCTGCTTGTCAAGAAAATTTGCACCGATAAGTCAAACTTGGTACAATTACTTTAGTTCTGTGTTTTCCCGGCTGCACATATAAGTTGGTTGAAGTGTAATTTGCTTTTCAGTACGATTTTTCGGTTTCGGTCCATTACGATTTTCTTTTGTTATTTTATTTTTATCACAAATCTTATCAGGGTTCTATTTTTAAACGTGTTATTGACGCATTCCTGCGGCGAAGATGTTTGTTTTGGAAGCAAAACATTGCTACTTTACATATTGACGGAAAAAATCTTCTATATACAATTTTGCTTGAAAATAAATTGTGATATGTAAGTAGTCGTTTGACTCACAAACAGTTTTCATCGTCATTCAGCTGCAGAAAGATGTCTTCAGCTGGTCTCTTGAGCGCCCTTCGTCTTAAGCACTGTGACCAGCATAACATCACGCCTGTAATCTCCGTACGGCTAGGCAGAGGTGTATCTGATAGGGGCCGAACCTTTTGACATCAACCTGGCAAAAATCAAGACTCCATGGCTGCTATTGAGAAATTCTTGATAGGAAAACCCATTAACAGCTTGTCTTGCTTGTAATGGATGATCACCCATCCACAAGGCGACCTTGGCAAGGTCAGCTTAACCTTTAAAATCGTTTTCATAAGTCAGTTTTTTTTAAATAGCCTTCTAATATAAATGTGTGACGGTTAGTATGTATATTGAACGGTCAATATTATAACGTTGGACGATAAAATAATACGACTTGATTAAATGCTTATTATCAAAACGAAGCATGCTGATAATATCTTGCTGTGAACGTCATATTATTGTGAACAATAAACCATTGCATTAGAGTCGGCTTTGGCGTGGAGTTCGGTAATGTCCCATGGGATCGTACTACCGGGATAAAAAGTCTCCTATGTGCTAATCCAGGTTATAAACTATCTGTGTGCCAAATTTCATCCAAATCCGGTCAGTTGTTTTTACGTGATAGAGTTACAATTAAAAACATGCATCGTCCTCACAGAATTTCGCATTTATAATAGGTATTAGTAGGAAGTACACAGTATATAGTGTGGATATTTGGTAGGTACGGCAGGAGAGACATTTTTATCAGTTTTTACAGAATTTGTAATAGGCGGTCACCCATCCATGGACTAACCTAGGCAAGCACGGCTTAACCATAAGATCGACCCGACCACTGTTATTATTTAGCCACGAGCATATATATTTATGGGATTTTGTTCGTCTCCTCTCAGTACATAATAAGCGCTACCTAGGTAAATTATATTATGACAAATGGTAGCTACAACGTTATCAATTTACAATCTGACAACACGGATAGGCACACCACGTAGGTTCTAGGTATCATTGATAAAGCGAATAAATTTTATACATACTTATACGACTGTAAATCCACTGAAATATTATCAATATTTTAGTTAGAAAATGGGATTCTTTGTTCGTTGTGTATGTTTTAACTGCGAAACTACTGAACGGAATTAAATGTTTGAGGAAAAGTTATATTATATAGCCTTGATCGTCAAAATGACTATAAAAATTGTCGTTCTTGAAAATAGTTGTTTTTGTGCACAACCACAAGCACTATAAAAGCAATAAAGCACCTAACACAAGCAGTTTTCCGTTTTTTTCCAAGTTTTTCAATGCTTTTGTGAACCTCTTGTTACCTATAATACAACGTGTAAACGGACCCTTCACAAAGCCGTCAACCAAGCGTTCTGTATCTAAGTAACTCTACGCAAAAATTGTTGCTGGGAAACGACATTTTGAGGGTGAAAAATCACATTTTACGGTAGGACTCAATGTGGTGCACTCAAAAAGCATCTGTCGGAGGCTGGCAGTCTTTGGCACGGAGCGTGGAAGCGGAGCGGAGTGAGAGGGCAATGCGGAATAGTGTAGCGGACTGTATTCGTTTATTGAAGAGGATCGAAGCTAGGCCTAGAGCACGCGACAAGTCATTCTAAGCAAAATGTTACGGATAACTCCGCCGCTCCGCTTCGCAGCTCCGCTTCGCGACTGGACGGGGTCTGCGTATAAAATTGATGAATTTTTAATCTATCTAGCAAATTCATATTCACTGTGGCTAAGCAGAGCGGAGTTTGGATTTTATGCAACTCGATTGGTCAAAATTTGCATATCTCCGGTCATCTCCTCCTTTCTCCGTTCCAGTGGACAGGCTGCCTGAATCCTGTGTCCGCAGCTAGTAAATCCTCATCATCTGCCTAGCCTTTTCTCAACTATGTTGGGGTAGGCTTCCAGTCTAACCGGATCCAACTGAATACCAGTATTTTACATGGAGCGACTGCCTAACTGACCTCCACTACCCAGTTAGTACTGGGTAATACGATACCCCTTGGTAAGACTGGTTGTCAGACTTTTTAGGCCACTGACTACCTGTAACGACTGTCAAAGATCTACAAATGACAGCCGGTACCAACGGCTTAATGTGCTTTCCGAGGCACGGAGGACACTCGGTGTGTAATGGGCGGTCACCCATTCACAGACCAACCTAGGCAAGCACGGCTTAACGTAAAGATCGACCCGAGCGGCTGTTAGTATTTAGCCACAGCTAGCAAATATCATACATAACCATACAAGCACTATATTTCTTTAAAACAACATCCTTGTAAGCTTTCAAATATAATTTAGCTCTTCAGTGTTGCACTAAGGAAAATGTTTAAGAAAAACAACGACTCAATGTCCTCTCTACTAATAAAACTAAAGTACCTACTTATCCATTGAATGCATTAATTATTTTGTTTCTCGGAAAACAAAAGGAAACAGTTAATGAATCATTATTAGCCAAACATTATGGGTTAGGTGAGCGAGTGATCGAGGTAGAAGTACTAATAACAGCACAATTGTTTGGGTGACTAACGACATGTCTGTCTGTGCTTATGTTTGTGAGCTGCTAGCGGTTGCTGGCGACCTTCGTCTGCGTGAAATAAACAATTTTCCCCGTTTTTGCAATATTTTTTATTGATGCTCCGCTCCTTTTGGTCGTAGCATAATGTTATAATAGCCTATAGCCTTCCTCGTTTCATGGGCTATCCAACACAAGAATTTTTCAATTCGAACCTAAGATTAGCGTTCAACCAATCAAACTCTTCAGTTTTATAATATTAGTATAGATATATTTGTTATATACTTATTCGTAATCGTAGATAGGTAAATAGATGGAATGATAAATGCATAATTTCTTTCTCATTAAGATACCTACACCTAAAGTAATGCGTAAATACAACGGCACTACTGGATTTTCAAAGCTCGATTTGCCTAGTGTTGAAATTCCAACCAGTTGACTCAGGTACAGCTGAAAACCATTCTAATGAAATTCATTGATACATTGGACAAGTTTTCGAACGACACTCTCCAACTCTCCAAATTCATATTTCCATTTCTGCAATTTAATTTTAGTTCATTTAATTGATGTGTTTCTAAACATCATCAGCCTACAACAGTCCAGTGCAGGTCATAGGCCTCTTAAATCGCACGTCACTTAGCACGATTTTCGACAACTCTCATGCAATTGCCACCAGCCACCCTGCGGAGACGTTGCTCCACCAAGCCTGAGGGCGTCCCACTTTAGGCTTGCCGATTCGCGATCTACACTCAAGAACATGTCTACCCCAACGGTCATCGGTTCTACGGCTACTATGGCCGGGCCATTGCCAACCCGTTGCCTACTTATTCTGTGAGCTGTATCGAAACACCTCGTTCCGGATTCGATCCCTCAGACTGACTCCGAGCTAAACCCGTTTCATAGTTCGCTAAGCGACCTTGAATTAGTGGACCAGCCGTACCGTCTCTGTACACATTCTGCACTTTTTATTTCCACACTCACTCGAGTTACGAGACTCAATACGGGAATTCCCGCCACACCCACGTCTCCGAAACATGAATGGAAATAAAATAACGTTACAGACAATTTTCGTGGGTAAGCCCACATTATACATATAGAGCAATCATGCCAATAGACTATTTTGGCAACATCGAAAAAAACTAAAATATTTAGTCCGTCAGTTAGATCACCAAAAAATGTTGGACACGTATTTTTTCTTTTGTCACATAATCAAAAAAATAAGACGATACAGCGCATCAAAGTTCAAGATAGGGGGTGTGACGTCACTGGACAGTAAAAAGTAACAGAAATTGTGACGTGACGCGAGATTTGAACGCGCAGTATCGTCACATGAGTAGATAAACGGGTATCGTGGTCATTTTTCGTTTACATGACAAAAGAAAAAATACGTGTCCAATATTTTTTGATAATGTAACTGACGGACTTAATAGATTTTTTCAGTCAAATACCCCAGTTATGGGTCAAACAATGTCCCTTGCCCACTTCTTCGGTTACCTTAGTTTTTCTGACACACTTCAGGATGAGAATAACATAACCCCTTCTTTTTTGAAAGTCGGCTTAAAACTAAATTACAGCATGAAAATGGTAGGTAAAGTACTTATCAGTGCTTTTCACAGTATAAAAGTATGAGTAAATGAAGGACTTTTATATCAGAGATTTAAATATATTTGAGGGGGGAGGGGGTGAAGATCATCATCTTCCATCATATCTCCAGGTAAAATAATAGTATTCAGCTGTATCTGGTTAGACTAGAAGCTGACTCCAACATGGCCGAGAAAAGGCTAACCAGATGATGATGATAACCTGAAGATTGATCCGAGCGGCTGTTATTATCTAACCACGAGCTCCTCGCATTGTATCGTTTATCGTATTTTCATTATAATTATGTTAAAAGTCTTTGTTTTACACTGTACATTGTTTGTCAGTGATTCGACTTTCAATTAATTTGAAACGTCTACAAAGTGTATATTTACTACCTACGTTCACAGAACACCAAGGTTATCATTACCATAACGACATGCGCTCCAATTAGTTTATTTATCATTCTACATCTTCATCGAGACTAAATAATTATGACTAAGTAGTTAGACGACTAGAGGTCATTTCTTCTTATCGTTAATATTTCGCATTCAGCATATTATGTGTACCTACCTCTTCTTCCTTATTATTTGACACAGTGACCTCATTGGTGGCTAGCTTTTGCTCGCGGCTTCCCTCTCGTTATGTACGGAAGTTAACCCACGGGAACGTTTAGATGTAGCCTGGCCACGGGGGCAGCGGTGGCCAAGTGGTGGCGGCCGCGACTTACAAGCAGTAAGTCGTGGGCTCGAACCCAGGCAGGCGCATTACTTTGTATAATTTATTTCTAGCACTGCTCACAAAACAATGAAGGAAAACATCGTGAGGAAACCGGCATGTCCTAGAACCAAAAACTCGAAGTCATGGCACATCTAGCAACCCGCACTGGGCCCGCGTGGTGGATTATAGCCCTTTCCCTCTCATAGAGAGGAGGCCTGTGGCCCAGCAGTGGGAACTCTTAAGACTGATTTTGCTATGACACCTGGGGATAATGTAGCTTCCTGTTAGTGAAAGAATTTTCGGAATCGGATCAGTAGTTTCGAAGATTACCCCCTTCAAACATACACACTGACCTCTTTATAATATTATACTATCACTTTCCCGCGACTTCGTCCGCAATAACTGTGATAGTTCGGCTAATTATGCACGATATAAATATAATTTATAAGCTATAGCATCCACGAATAATGAAGTACATAAGAGGAAGGCTGAAAGTGGCGCCGGATCGGTTGTCGTGGTATTGGCATGTGATGCGGAGGAATGAGGAAAATGTCGTGAGGAAAGTTTTGAGTATGAATGTGGATGGATATAAGAGTAGAGGAAAACCAAAGAAACGATGGATGGACTGTGTAAAGGATGATATGGCTAGAAAAGAGGTGACTGCTGAGATGAGTAGTAATAGAGAAGTATGGAAGAAGAAGACATGCTGCGCCGACACCAAATTAATTGAGATAAGGGCAAGAGAATGATGATGAGTATGCAGTAAATACCCGGTAAATTCTGGGTCTCTTCTTCTTATTGTGTCGATGGGAATCTAAATTGTGTAGCGTTCATCAGTTCCTGTAGTAAACAAACAACAGGACACGCAGGACACTATATTAAGTGCCCCAACGTTTGTGGAGCAGCACCACATTTACACTCTAGGGCAGAGTCATTTATGAATCTCCACCTAAGCAGGTTTTCCTTTTGCGACTAACCTGGGTCCGGAGTCTATTTAAAGACTTCCAGTACAGCCATGGCAACTCATGTCCAGGTAGGAGATTTTCAGCAGGTGGAACGAATGGGTTAGGTAGGGATGCCACAGCTTTAGTCTTTCCGTAGACCGCTCGCCAGTAAGTGGGGAATTCTTGGTTGTGGAGTTCAGACAGACACTCACTTCATGTAAAATACAGGTATTCACCGTAATACAGTTAGACAGGAAGCCGACACCAACATATTATTATGTAGATTGGGTAAGCTAGACGATGATGAATATTGGCTTGGCCACATAAATTAAGGAAACAATAATACATTACGAATAAACCAGTGCTATTATGATTAACTATTTTATTATTAATAACAATTTAAACAAGTAACTAAAGTAATTCTAACTAAATAACCTATTCTGTATTAAATGTAACCGCAAACCTATTATATTTATTCAATGAATATAAAACAAATGAATCATGAAAACAGTTGGCATTTGTTTATTACTTTCCTAGATGCTTGAATAGCTACGGAATATATCATTTTATCTTTTCTTACTAATATTATAAAGAGGAAAGATTTGTATTTTTGTGTGTGTGTGTGTGTTGAAATGAATAAACTCAAAAACTACTGTACCGATTTCACCATTTTTCAATTTCGAAAAATGTTTTCACCGTTAGAAAGCTACATTATCCCTGAGTAACATAGGCTATATTTCATCCCAAAATGTTTAAAAATAAATGTCCACCCGTGCAAAGCCGGGACGGGCCGCTAGTCGTTAATATGATTAGTAACAAGCTTTGCCCACGGTTTCACTCGCGTTAAATTCGATTTTGTTAGCCTATGTGTTACTCCAGGTCATAAGTTTACCGGTGCATTGAGTCTGATCCAAATCCGTTCATCAGTTTAGCGCGAAGGAGTAACACATACAAACTTTCGCATTTATAATAGTCGTGTGGCTAGCGACCTGCCCTTGGTTCGTACGGGTTTTATGACTTTATAAAGCATAGAGCTTTGATTACATTTACAAGATGCAAGTATAAACCATTCAGAATAAATTATATTTAGGGTAATTTAAGAAACTTTAAGCAAATAAACTTTACGTATTCCGTATATTTAAGTACACATATAGCGTTGTAGCTGCTTTATGTATGTCATCGTCATTATCCCAATTTATTTGGGGTCGGTGCAGCATACTCGTCATGTCAGCAGTCACCTCTTTTCTAGCCATAATTATCATCTTTCTCACATTCCATCCATCGTGTCTTTGGTCTTCCTCTACTCTTATAGCCATCTTCATTGATACCTACTTAACATTTTCCTCATTCCTCCGTATCACATGTCCGTACCACGATAACCGATTACTACACAACTTTTCAGTCACCGGCGTCACTTTCTGACTTCTTTTACGTATATAAAGGGTGTAAAAAGACCCTTAACGAAGCCGAAAGGCACTTGTTCTCCCCGTCATTGCGATAATTTTTTTGTTCTAGACCATACCTGGGAACCTTCTAGTTACGGAGATATTGGGGGTCAAAGTTCCAACTTTTTCACAAGTTTTTTTTTAAATACATGTTTTTAATGTAAGATTTTTACTTTAAACACCTTCACGACCCCCGTACTATTCAATCCATCCAACAGCACAATGTTTTAAGTGCGTTACATTGAGTTATACCGTAAAACGTGATTTTTCACCCCAAAAAAAAAGTCGTTTCCCAGCAATAATTTTTGCGTAAAGTTACTTAGTTTGATGTACAGAATGCTTGGTTGACGGCTTCGTGAAGGGTCTGTTTACACCCTGTAATTATGTATTGATATGTAGGTAATTGGCACACCAGACAGCTTGCAGTGTTGTCTCTGCCTCTTTCTTTAATCCATTTATAGATTGTCTTGAAAAGATCGCTTTTAGCGATTAGACCGCCCATTGTGTCACCCTATGTGATTTTTTTTATGAATGTTACTTGCATGGTGTACAGTCACGAGCACCTATAAAGGGTGTAAAAAGACCCTTAACGAAGCCGAAAGGCACTTGTTCTCCCCGTCAATGCGATCATTTTTTTGTTCTAGACCATACCTGGGAACCTTCTAGTTACGGAGATATTAAGGGGTCAAAGTTCCAACTTTTTCACAAGTTTTTTTTTAAATACATGTTTTTAAAGTAAGATTTTTACTTGAAACACCTCCAAAACCCCCGCACTATTCAATCCATCCTTCAGCACGATGTTCTGAGTGCGTGACATTGAGTTCTACAGTAAAACGTGATTTTTCACCCCAAAAAAAAAATCGTTTCCCAGCAAAAATTTTTGCATAAAGTTACTTAGTTTGATGTACAGAATGCTTGGTTGACGGCTTGGTGAAGGGTCCGTTTACACCCGGTATGTAAACACTTAACAACTTTTATAAGTGTTTTTCTGCTACTGTTCTGATTATGAAAAAGGTCCTATCTCCAAGTTACAATCGTTATTTCTCGCGAAAATTGCTTTTAAATTTAGGGAAATGTACAATATAAAGAATATTCTATTCCATTCCGATCACTGATCACTATGTAGATAGATGGGCAGGAGTCTGAAGTAGTATCCGATCGTATAGAAGAGTACTACTAGCAGATCGCGTGTTTTTTTATTTTAAAAGACTTAGTTGACATTGTTATTAAATTGATTTATTGCAACTTGGAGGGTCGGCAACATAGCAGTTAATTATTTTAATGACTCAATAGTGAATAATGATTAAATACACTAGCAAAATTATTAAAAGACTAAAGTCATTATTTAAGTATGTACCTATCTGTTGGTATTGATGACAAAGTATTTTTCAATATTTATAACACTTGTGAAGGAAAACATCGTGAGGAAGCCGGCATGTCCTAGAACCAAAAATTCGAAGACATGTGACATCTACCAGCCCGTACTGGGCCCGCGTGGTGGATTATAGCCCATTCCCTCTCATAGAGAGGAGGTCCCAGAAGTGGGAACATTATAGGCTGCTTATAATAATATGTTATTTTATAATTACACTAACATTATCTGCTGAAAATATGTTGTAAATTAATATTTTTTGTTGACTAAAATAACAGGAAACGAATATTATATTTAATCTGCATGAGTCTTGACCATTGTTTTGAATAGGTTTTAAGAAACCTGAAGTTGAATGAACCACAAAGATAATACCTACGATTCATAATAAGTAACCCTTTTTTATTTAAAACCACAACAGTTACAGGATAAACACGAAATATTTATTTTTGTTTATTCTATGAAGTTTGAAAACAGTCATTATTCACAAGAATAGTAGGGGCGCTTATCTGCATTTATTTGTGTTCTGCGCAGCATGACTTCTTCTTCCATACTTCTCTATTATACGGGGTGTAAACAGACCCTTCACGAAGCCGTCAACCAAGCATTCAGTACATCAAACTAAGTAACTTTACGCAAAAATTATTGCTGGGAAACGACTTTTTTTTTGGGTGAAAAATCACGTTTTACGGTAAAACTCAATTTAACGCACTCAAACCATTGTGCTGATGGATGGGTTGAATAGTACGGGGGTCGTGAAGGTGTTTAAAGTCAAAATCTTACATTAGAAACATATATTTAAAAAAAAAAACTTGTGAAAAAGTTGGAACTTTGACCCCCAAAATCTCCGTAATTAGAAGGATCCCAGGTATGATCTACCATCTAGCCATACCATCTTTCACACAGCCCACCCATCATTTCTTTGGTCTTTTTCTACTCTTAGTTTGAAAATAATCTTAGCATAAATAAATAAATCATAACATCACGCTTGTAACAATACTAGGACAACAAGTCAATCGCCAAGTCCAAACTATGTCGGGGTCAGCTTCCAGTCTAACCGGATGCAGCTGAATACCAGTATTTTACATGGAGCGACTGCCTATCCGACCTCCACAACCCAGTTACTGGCTACTACGATACCCCTGGGTTGTCTGACTTTCGAACTTCCGACTACTCATAAACACGAGTCAATAATTTGTATACATTGAAATAACTGAATAATAAATGAATCATAAAATGATCTCATTATAAATACCAATTAAACGTTTGATTTAATTAATAGTATCCAAACAAATAATTCAATTAGACGGAGTTACAAAACAATATTTCAAGCGACAGTTTTATGAAATGGGAAAATGAGCTTTAATAATACAGCTAGCGTTGAAAACCATTTTAAGGTTTGGCGTTTGATTTGTGATTTGTGGTTTCTTCCAATTATAGGTTTACTGGTTATTTCGTTGACAGCTAACACAATCGTAATGAACAGAATTCATTTAAATATAAATAAAATAATTGAAATTTTTACCGACAAAATTAACCTAACGAATATTCATAACCGGACCTGAAATAACATCTATAAGTAGATAAAACAGGTACTTCGCCGATCAATAATTTATATTTAAAGGCTAGCTTATGCCCGCGGCTTCGCTCGCGCCGCCTTCTGATATTATCCCACAGGGGTGAACTACCGAGATAAAAAGTATCTTATCTATATGTTAATCCAGATTATAAAGTATTCTATGCGCTAAATTTCACCTCAATCCGTTCCACCGTTTTTGCGTGAGGGAGGAACAAACATCCATACATCTTCACAAACTTTCGCATAATATTAGTAGAATTTGAAAATAAAACTAAACTTAGTTTAGTTTTGAACTGAAGTACGTTCATAAATTCATCTAGGTGTGATTCCGACTGTTGAGCACAGGGTCCTGGGTTCGATTTTCAGGTCAGGCAAAGTTTTATTGGTTTTCTTCATGAATTTCTCAGTAGCAGCCGCGGAACCTAGATTTGTAGGACAGCAGATGTTTTTTAACGATTGCGCTCCCGTGGAGAAAGTGACCAGTTCTATGGTCTACCACATCCTTAGATAATCCTCACCTTACAGATACATGCTGTATACTCGAAGTCTAAAATTATGTTATTTTGTTACAGCGCAACAAGATTACCAAGATTACTGGGCCAATGACTACGGTAACTATGACGATTACAACCTTGCCGTCGATGAAAGCAACGAGGACACAGAAGTAAAACAAGCAGAGACCACACAAGTAGATGCTGTACCAACTGAAGCTCCTACAGAAAATGATGAATTCGGCGATTATCAGATAGAAGATAACAGGTCGGATGCTACTGGAAAAGAAGCCGTTGAAGAAAATAAGGAGGCTGAAGCGACGGTAGCTGAAGAACCGGCAAGTGAGCCAGCCGTACAACATAAAGTCTTACCTCTAGAAGTCTTACCTCTAGACGAGCCTGAACAGAATAATGAAGACGTAGAATTGAAAGAACTTGGACTGGACGAAGACGCTTTGGGTGAGACGGCTGATGAAGACCTGGCTCCTCTACCTGTACCAGAGCCAAAAGATAATGACAACGATAATATATTTGAGGACACCAAAGATATTTTGAACAAAGGTCAAGATTATTTGGATGAACTAGATCAGGCGCCAGTGGAAAATGATAAGGATCTGGATAAAATAATCGAAGAAACAAACAAACTTTTGGCAGAAAGTGATGACGCTTTTGACGCGAACGATTATGATAACTCTGATGAACAGGCAAAGAGCGATGAAGACATCTTTAGTGAAAATAATGATGAAAATGCAGAGGATACCCCTGCCAAAATATATGCTGATCTAAATGCTGACTTAGACAAACTGTTTGAAACTCTTGACAAATTGTCTGATGATAAAACTAGTGAACAAGCAAGTACTGATGAGCAGACAGTAGACGACGTTAAAGATTACGAAGAAAAATTCGGCAAACCATACAATGAAGACGTCGCCCTCTCGTGGCGGAACGCGGAAGGCAATGATGCTGCAGAGCCACAACAAAATGATGAAACTGCTGATGAAAATGATAACGAAAACACATATGATGTTTTGTCAGATGAAGCAGGAGCCGATGATGACTATGAGAACATATATGACAGCAATCTTTCCCAAATATTCAATGAAAATGCCAACGCATCAATTGAGAACAATGACAATAATGAACAAAAACTAGTCGAATTAGACGCAAACACTGCGGAAAATGCAAAAGAGACTACCGAAGCTCTACTTGAGAAAATTGATGCGGAAAAAGAAGTTATCGACTATGCTGACAACTACGATGATTCTAATGACAGCGAACCTAACGCTGACGATGATATCGATAGCGTAATCAAACAAATATTCGCTGACGATGTCAAAGAGCCGCAAGCGTATGGAAATGACGCTTTGGTCGACGACAAATATAAGGAAGAAGGTGCCATGGAATTGGATGAAGTGAAAACTACCATCTCTGACGAAGACACTACACAAAAAACAGCAATGATCGATGACTTGAACAGCGCTGAGCTCAGCGAGCTTGTGACCCAATTTGTAGCTGCTCACAAAGAAGAGTTTGATGTTAACTCTGAGAGTTTCGCAAAGCACGTAGCACCTGTCCATATAAGTCTGTCTGTGGATAAACCTGAACCGGTTACGTCACCAGAATTCCCTGATAATTATCCTACTGGCAATATTGTTGACTGGGTCTTTGATGGACCTGGAATGGGCATTGAACTGAATATCACCGACTTTGACGTTAACGGCGCCATTGGTGACTACCTGCTTGTGATACCAGGTGAGACTTTTAATTCTTACTTTATTCCGCGGCTTCACTGGCGTTATGGTCGGAAACTATCCCACGAGAACGCCGTAAATATACTCTATGGCACTAGGGGATAATGAAGCTTGTTATTAGTGAAACAGTTTTCAGAATATTCCCCTTTATTCAAACTTGCAAACTGG
This sequence comes from Noctua pronuba, assembly GCA_905220335.1. NCBI lineage: Eukaryota > Metazoa > Arthropoda > Insecta > Lepidoptera > Noctuidae > Noctua > Noctua pronuba. The sequence continues at coordinate 13,608,716 of LR999916.1, read as the reverse complement.
TTCCATAAAATATTAGGATAGATTTCATTACTTCAATCGAACGACTAGTCACTTCGTAATTTTAAACAGTTGAATCAGTCTAATAGTTATGATACATACTAGCGTTATTATTTTCAATGTTTTGAATAATAAACTTAAATATAATAACCATAGGTTTCATAGTAAATAAATTATGAATCATTTTGTTTTCAACATCAATGACATTGGTGTCTCATCAATGGTTAACATAACATTAGACTCAAAAAATACAGATTTCTTAAGAAACAGAGTAAAGGGGCGCAAACACGCATGACAGTAAAAAGGCCCTTAGTTTTCAGCTCAGTAGTCACTGTCGATATTATATCCTTGATCTATTCACAGGAGGACTTGACAACTCCGGCAAGGATGGCCTGGTCTTCACCCATCACCTGAACTCAGTCAAGAGATACAGATTCACTGATGTTAACCGATTGTTCGTGCGATTCTTCTCTAATCCGAGCCCCTGGCAGATAAAACAGGGCTTCAAATTTTACGTTAAATTGATTGGTAAGTATATCTCAACATATATTTATACGGAAACTCACGCAACAGAACGCCTGCTACGATCCATAGATATTCGTTTTGCTTCGTCCAGGTCGGTTGGAACTTTCGGGTGCTCATCTGACCTTTCTGATGAACATCACTCTTCTTCTCGAATCTACGACTCAGATTTTGTCCGACCAGTACGTAGCGACCTAGACAGCTCTGTCGTTTGCCTCATTCAAGGGTATTATCGAGCCAACAAAGACACAATGCGAATGTGGAGCAAACCTAGGACATGCCACCCTACCTTACCATAGTTACCATACCTTACCATACCTTCTCCTGCCTGTGCTGCGGTCCGGGACTTTAATGTGGAAAACGACAGAGCTATCTAGGACATCACTAACAGGGTCAGTGTATGTCATGCCTTTCTAAAAAAAGAGTTATCCGACTGTTCAAAAATCGTCCCTCAGATGGATTAGGCCCCTTTGCCTAAACACTACCTAAGTAGTGTTTAGGCAAAGGGGACGTGATCAATGGCTTTAAAAGCGAGAAAAAGTGCAAGTGTGACCGTGTAGGTACACGGTCAAAATGTAAGAAACGGCTAATTTCATTGATGTTCTGAATGCGAGGTAACTGAACTGTATTTAAACTCCTTACCCACCTCTTCCAGAGCCCCTACCAACATACGACGACGAGGAACCGATACCCGAGCCAGTAGCGAACGCTCCCGAAGAGACACTGACCCTCAACCTGGCTGGTCTGACCCTGGCCAAGTTCCAGGAGATCAGGGAGCAGTTCCGGGAGCTGCTCGCTGATATGGCCAAGGAGTACATAAGGGATAACAACGTTACACTGGGATTGAATACTACGTAAGTTTTTGACGCTTCTATTTGTTTGTACAGTTCGCGGCTGTTGTAAGAAGAGACAGAGAGAAGAGAGAGAGAGAAATAAAAGCTTAGCTTTGCTGGATGTTGCCTATCCTATCTACGAGCGAGATCTCTTTTTCAAATTCGACGCATTGAGTATTTGTCATTAGTGTACTCTCTTTGTCCCAATGGAAATATAATCAGTTGATTGAGATAACCTAAAGTGGTAACCAGAATTTTCTCAGTCTTTGGCGGTATTAGGAAGAGGGTAGAAAGTTTCTCACCCCCCACAGAAATAACAGTATGCTTCGACAAGAGGAGAGTTGTCTTTGGTGGGCACGCCCACTTTCAGGGGAAACTCTGCTTGCGCGATGAAGGATTTTATATGTTATGTGGCCTTATCGATGTCGCCAAAAGATCATCTCTATTAAGTTCTTTGGTGTCTTAATTTTTTTTCAATCTAGATTGGATTGTAAAACTTTCTCTACTTATATTGATGACTTAAAGCGCCCCTCGATGATGAGCACAACTCAATGACATGTAATTAGGATTCAAGGTACTGCCACAATCCTACGAAGTATTACAGTTAATAGCTAAAGGTTACCTCTCTCAGATCATGTCACGCAAAGCATGGATTTTAATGTTGAGGTCCAGAGTTGTCGACAGAGAGAGAGTTGTCAGAATAAGTAAGCTGAAGTGGCAATGGGCCGGCCATATTAGCCGTAAAGCCGATTACCCTTGAGGTAGACGCGTTCTTGAGTGGAGATCGCGAATCGGCAAGCGTAAGGTGGGACGCCCTCAGCCTCGGTGGGAGCGACGATCTTCGCAGGGTGGCTGGTAGCAACTGGATAAGAGTTGCCGAGAATCGAGTTGAGTGGCGGCGATTGAAGAGGGTCTATGTCCAGCAGAGGACTGTTGTAGGCCGATGTTGATGATGATGACGGATTTTGATGCAATTTTGCATACCATATTTTTAGTTAGTACATAATTATGATACCTTTTTGCCCCGGTAGTACATACCCATCGCATAATTTCTTACAAACAACTGCATAAAGTGTACATTGATGAATATCACCTAGTTACACAATGTTATGTAAATAAATACATAAGTGTTTGTACGTCATATAAATGTGTGGTTTCTTCAGCCGACCTTTGCAGAATTTTAAGAGTATTTACTTAAATACGTAAAAAAAACTGTGTACATAATTTTCACGAATTTATAGATAAAGAGTCTGGATTTGTGCCCGGTTGATGGCATTAGGCTCGCCCCTATTACATGGGACTTAAATATAACTGGCGAAATGTGGGTGTACTATACAGGGTGTAAACAGACCCTTCACGAAGCCGTCAACTAAGCATTCTGTACATCAAACTAAGTAACTCTACGCAAAAATTATTGCTGGGAAACGACTTTTTTTTTTGGTGTGAAAAATCACTTTTCACGGTCAAACTCAATGTTACGCACTCAAAACTTAGTGCTGATGGATGCTTCGAATAGTTAATGGGTCATGGAGTTAATAAAAGTAAAGTTAAAATCTTAAAAAGTGGTTTTTAAAAAAAAACTTGTGAAAAAATTGTAACTTTGACCTTCAATATCTCCAGACCCTGTGGTTTCCCAGGTATTGTCTAGAAGAAGAAAATGATCCCAATGATGGGCAGAATATATGGTTATCGTTTTCGTTAAGGGTCTTTTTACACCCTTTATGTACACCTTTGCCTAACGCTTCTGGGATTACAGGCGTGATGTTATGTTATGTTTAAAGATAGAGTGCCTTTGTTTTGCCTCATAAGAATAGAGGTTGCAAGGGCACTGCTGAACATGAGGTCCTGGGGTTGAATTCCCGAGTCGGGAAAAGTGTAACTGGGATTTTCCGTCAGGTATTTCTCAGAAGTAGCCACTAAGTCTGGATTTGTCCGGTTGATGGCAATAGGCTCGCCCCATATAACATAGCTGGCGAAATGTGGGTCTACTATATTTACACCTTTGAATAACGCTTCGGGGATTACAGGCGTGATTTTATGTCATAAATACTTATCGTGATGAGAATATACAGCTATTTACATTATTGTCTGGTGCAATAAGATCACTGCCTACCTTCTTCCTACTATGTTGGGTCGGCTCCAAATCTCACTGGTTGCAGCAGAATACCAGTATTTTGCATGGAGGGACTGCGTATCTGACCTCGACAACCCAGTTAGTGCTGGGTAATACGATACCCTTGGTAAGACTGGTTGTCAGACTTTTTGGGTCACTGGCTACCTGTAACGACTGTCACCCACCCACAGACCAACCTAGGCAAGCACGGCTTAACTTAAAGATCGACCCGAGCGGCTGTTATTATTTAGCCATGAGCTCCTCCGTCGGGTACAAAAATATATATTTTAACATCAAAATAGCGAAAATTGTTTCAAGTTAGTCGATGACTCAGTGCAGATAAGTTATCATCGGATTATCGGTCGGAAGACGAAACAAAGAAACGATAAAACTATAATAAATGTATTATTTTTGTTGATAACAATATTTAGTTTACCTAGCTTACGTTGACCTTTAGTTACGAATGATATATTTAGAACCAGGGTTCAATTGATATTGGTGATTGATTTTACACATAAAAGTTTATATTTGTGTGTGTATTTATATAAAGTTATAACCTTAATTGATATTTGATTACAATACTACAGGTAGATATGTATACGTATACGTAATCTTCAAAATATAGGTAGGATACAGGTGCATAAACAGTTCCGTCACTATCTTATAAAGGAAAGATTTGTATTTTTGTGTGTGTATATTTGTAATGAATAAACTCAAAAACGACTGTGCCGATTTCAAAAATTTTTTCACCTTTAGAAAGGTACATTATCCCTGAGTAACATAGGCTATATTTTATCCCAAATAATTAAAAAAATAAATGTCCACCCGTGCAAAGCCGGGACGGGCCGCTAGTAAAATATAATAAAAGATTATTTTTAAATATTTAGCTAACTCCGAATTCTGAGGTTAATAGGCCCATTATCATCTCAGCCTTTTGCAGCTCACTGTGGGCATAGGCCTCTCACAAGCTGCGAGTCTACACCTGGGCCAGAACTGGTGGCTGGCCACCTTTTTAGAGTTCCGTTCCCGAAGGGTAACCAATGGGAACCATATTACTAAGCCTCTGCTGTCCGTCCATCCGTCTGTCTGTCAGCGGGCTGTATCTCATGATCCGTGATAGGTAGACAGTTGAAATTTTCACAGAATGTGTGTTTCTGTTACCGCTATAACTACAAAAAATAAATTAAAGTGGGTTCCCCTACTACGATGGTACGGAACCCATCACTTGGCCGGTTTTAAAAAGATCGTCGGTCTATCTAGCTGGGGGCCCACACTACATCGATACGAGGTCTTGACTACAAGACTTGTAACAAGCCTCTTAGAAAATGCAAAAACCCGTCAAAGCAAATTAATTCCATTTTATCCTGCACTTATCCCAATTTATTTCAAATCACTGTTATCAAAACATCAAAATCGAGGTTATTTCAATGTTAGTGCATCAGGAATTCCCCTCCATCAACGTGTGTAAATACATATATGGTACGCATCCGGTTCCGTGCTGGAATTCTAAAATGTGCATGTCAAATCAGATTCGATCTGATGGATATTGTTGTCGTAAACGTCACTCACTGAAAAAGGCGAATGAATTGACAATATTGTTTTAAAAGGGGCTAAAAATAATATTTAACATAAACATCAAGCCTGTAATCCCCGGAGGCTCGGGCAGAGGTGTAGGTACCCGTATTCGTAATACATCAACACATTTCTCAAGGGTAAAAAGCCAATAACACTAACTAGACCTGGGAATCGAACCTAGAACCTCACGGTCACCGGTAAAGCTTGCTACCTCTAGTCTAACCAAAATAAAATAAAATTCGTTCAAAATGACGTCTTGGAAAAGGGATAAACACACATTATTGATATTTAATGACGTCATTATCTATTTATTTATCGTCCATGATCATTCACATTCTTTATTGAAAATAAAATTATCTTGATCTGTTATTAATTAAAATCGTGTTTTGAATAGATCTAACTGATAAAAAACACGTAACATATTTATCTATAGGTACTCACAAATTCTCATTAACTTACAAAAAGTACAATTACGTGAAAATCCTATTGGATAACAAAAAAGTCATTGAACCAGCCACTCCAGCCAGTAATTGCCCAACTTAGGACAAACGAAAAATTAACATCACGCCTTTAATTCCTTGAAGGGTTAGGCAGGGGTGCAGCTATAAGACACACACCCAGACAATAAATTAATAATGGGTGTAAAAAGGCCCTTCACGAAGCCGAAAGGCTCTGGTTCTCCCCAAAATTGCGATAATTTTTTTGTTCTGGAACATACCTGGAAGCCTTCCAGTTACGGAGATATTGAAGGTCAAAGTTCAAACTTTTTACCATTTTTTTTTTAATACTAGTTTTTAATGTTATAACTTTACTTTAAATACCTCCATGACCCCCGTACTATTCAGTGCATCACGCAGCATATAATGTTTTGAGTGTTTTACATTGAGACCGTAAACAGTGATTTTTCACTTAAAAAAAATCGTTTTCCAGTAATAATTTTTGCGTAGAGTTACTTAGTTTAATGTACAGAATGCTTGATTGACGGATTAGCGAAGGGTCCGTGGTCCACCGGGCGAAAAAAAAACGTACAATTCACAATAATTATGTATTATGACTTTTATGTCATTAGCGTAAGATTTAATTTGCAACTATTGACGATGATTTGAGGGGGTAGCACTTCCCTTCCTTAGAGGAACTCCTTTGCATTCTAAGATCTATTTCTAAATTCCTTGCAATTAACTAGTGCGGTTTATGTAACTATTATGTCATTGATATAAGGTTTAATTTGCAATGATTGACGCACATTCGTGTGAAGTAGTATTTCTTCAGACGAACTCATCCTCAAAGAAATCTACTACTATAATCGTTGCAATTTAATTGCGGATTATGTGACTTAAACCATTGACATAAAGTTTTATTTGCAACGAATTATGTGTGATATGACCTATACTAAACTGGGTTGCTCACTGTTCCTCATTTATTTGTTTTTCCTGTGATATATTGGCGCAATGACAAACCCTCAGTACTACACAGTTTACATCTGACAGCTGCAACCGAACTACAACTTTATCTCAATGAGAATAAAGATCACTCTTATTTGACAGACTGGTCAGAGGCAGCAAACGAATAGCAGCCTTAACGTGATAAAAATACAGACCACTGTCGTTTTGACAGTGATGCCCAATCAGAAGCTAACTGACTATGATAGAATCCCGTCCCCTGACCCACTACCGGCGATTAGCGAGAAGCGAGTAGAACTAGCGAATAAAAACGAGTTGTTAGACAAAATTCTCGGCTTCGGTGTGAATTATGGGCTACTACAGTACTTTCATAAGTTATGTCTTATGTCTGGGACTGTAGCTTCGCCTTCTTTGTTTTTCTGACATTCAAAAGTGCCTGTAATGGTCTAATTGAAATAAATGCTTTGAGTTTGAGTTTGAATTTCAGCGATCGCGTGATTGTATTCCCCGTACAATGACAGATCCGCTTATACTGATTTTGCATAGCTTGATTGGACGCCGTGTGTACGTTTCTTGACAGAGTAAAAAGTAGAAAGCAAGTCGCTCTCCGTCAGCGGTGGGACCCGTGCCCTAGCCCCACATGCTCCCTGACATTTGTCCCCCTCAGTGCGCCTGCAGTATATCCTAGGTACCTATAATGTTAACCGATCGTTAAAAGTTAAAAATAAACAGCCTCGTAACGTCGCACGTTTAAAATTGTAATTAACTTGAAACAACCTGAGCTGCAGGACTGTTCGCAAAGAAGGAACATGGATGGGTTTTAGTCAGTAAAAGTCTGACACTCCCTCCCACTTCACCCAGAGCTGGGGGGGGAGTTATTTGGTGATTTTGACCTGATGTTTAAAAATTATCACCTTTTACTGTACCCATATTTGCAAAATAAACGACTTACTTACTTACTTACTTACTTCCCAGCCAAAAAAAAAATGCCCTAACACGAGTGCGCGGTGTTAACGTAATGTAAATACGTCGTTTTTTTTAATCGAAAATACAAATCCTATAGCATTTTAATTATATTCTTTGCAACAAGCACAATCAGTATCATCCATTGATATGAATACATTCCTAAAATTATGAAAATATTGGGTAACAAGTAATTTTAATTTAAAAAAATCTACATGTTTACGTTACATTAACACCATATGGTATAGGCTCGTTTAAATTGATAATTGTGAGCTGAAATTGGCTGTAGAATTTGGTCCTAATAACTTTACTTTCTATTTTGATACTATTACATAAGTGAGTCAAGGCAAGCTATCTACACTATCTACACTAATATTATAAAGAGGAAAACTTTGTTTGTTTGTTTGTTTGATTGTAATGAATAGGCTCAAAAACTACTGGACCGATTTTAAAAATTCTTTCACCATTCGAAAGCTACATTATCCACGAGTAACATAGGCTAAATTTTATTTTGGAAAAAAATAGGGTTTTGTAAGATATTTGGGTTTTTCGGACACAAGGTGTAAAAAATCAACCAGAAAAGTTACTTATTTTGCGTACGCTGCCTAAACTATACAAGATAGAACCATAAAATGTTCGATTGTAGATCTTATAAATATCTACAAAAAAGTCCAGGACACACTATACCTATCTATGTCGAGTGAGACACAACAACCATTTTTTTATCTTGATTTTTTTGGACTACAAACTACTGTGCCGATTTCAAAAATTCTTTCACCATTAGAATGCTACAGTATCCCTGAGTAACATAGGCTATATTTATTACTAGAAAAAAATAGGGGGGGGGGGGGGTCAGGGGAAAATAATTGTCCACCCGTGCGAAGCCGGGACGGGCCGCTAGTCCGGTATAAAATGATGGGAATTGGGCTCAAAAAATAATTTCTTAGAATATGAGGTCACCTGTTATTAACCACAAAAGTTATTATTGATTATTACCTATCCTTAATGAGACACAGGAAAGTCATTGCCGAGTTAAATTACTCATGGTTTTACTTGAAAGTTACATAGTTGTAATGTAATTCATAACTTATTCTTGAAATTAAATCTGAGGTAACTGAATATTACACTGCATATGTAATTGAAAAACCAAAATTCGCCTGCTTTTTTCCAAGTTTGTTAGGGTCGGCTTTCAGTCTGATCGGGTGCAGCTGAAGACCAGTATTTTAGAGTGACTGCCTATCTGACCTCCACAACCCAGTTGCTGGGTATTAAAAAAAACGATTTATAAGGTCCCATTAAAAAAGATGGACAAATTTTAACACAGTACGCCTAACCAGAGATATCCAAGCAAAAAAAACACTGATTAAAGTGATTATTTTGTTCTTTAATAATACATTGCCGGCATAGAATAAACACATCCATTATGGGTTGGCACTTGCTCTCGCACCCCGCCGCGCGCGTTCTCGTAAGTAGATACCCAGTCAGTTCTGTTAATATCATTCTGTATTTAACCATAGTAACTTCCAGATGCACATTTTTAGTGTATTTTCGTTAGCTGATTTTTTTTCGTAAGTATCTAATGCGTTTTTCTTATTTAGTTTTTTACCATTGTCCTTATTTTGGTGGTCTCAATGATTTCCAAAAGTTTGTCCATCTATTTTAATGAGACCTTATATTTTCCTGTAAGTCTTACATTCTATAACTATGTAATTATGTGCTAATTGAACCAAAGTATGCCAAGTTTCTTCAACTGATGAACATTTTGTAGTTAAAATATTCAAAACTTTATAGCCCTGCTCACAGTTCCACGAAAAAGCGGTGGTAAGATAGAATGAACCAATTATTCTAAATGCGGAACTCTCAACATTGTCGCATACAAAGTAGAACTATGCGCTATACATATACACATGTAACATGTACTGACAACACTGTTTCTATTCTCGGCTCTCTACGTCACTCTGCCCCACTTACTTACGTATCAATTTGAATAACAATACCTAATCACTGTAAAGAATGTGTTACAGAAAATCTTAAATGACACGAAAATCTTTAAAGAAAACAGAAATAAAATGAAATGAAAGTAAAAATAAGTAAAAAATAGGTCTTTCTTGCTCGATGGGGTGGCAAAGTACGCATGCGCGAGGAAGCTTCACGCACGCGCGGTGTAAACGTCAAATCTATTTCAGTAAAGCTCAAGAGACGAGCTTATGAAACCGCTTTTAAACGAAATAATATACAAAAACTAATAGTAAATACATCAGGAACATAACAGTGTGTGATCGAAGTGTCAACAGTGAATAATGTGCACAGAAAAGACTTTAACATGCTGAAAATAAGAGTGTTATTCCAAAATGCAGCATTGCGACGAATCGATTCGAACGTTCCCTGATGCCAGAATTTAGTGTCAAATATACAGGATGGAGCCTTTGATAGATAGGAACAACTTCGCCATCAGCGCGATGGTGACCGTGGCTATGCAGATATTGTTCTTTACCATAGCCTCGTTGTTCCAGAATGATAAAGTGACTGACTTCACTGGCGGGGCTAACTTTATTATTATAGCCTTGCTTACCTTCTTTCTCGGGCAAGGCGGGTCCCACCTGAAAAGCTATGACAGCAGACAGCTGATGGTCACTGCCTTCGTCTGCCTCTGGGGCGTCAGATTATCTGGCTACCTCATATATAGAATCTATCATATAGGTAGAGATAAACAGTTCGAGGATCGGAAGAGCAACACTTTAAGATTTGCAGTGTTCTACACATTTCAAGCAGTATGGGTGTATATTGTAAGCTTGCCAGTTATTATCATGAACTCGCCGCATCACTCGTTTCCTAAGTCCCCGAAGACGATGACGACTTTAGACTCTGCTGGAGCGGGGATCTTTGTCATAGGACTGTTGATTGAAACTTATGCTGATCTACAAAAGTTTGCGTTCAGACAAGAACCAGCGAACCAAGGGAAATGGTGCAATGATGGACTTTGGGGACTCTCAAGACATCCTAACTACTTCGGTGAGGTTGTACTCTGGTGGGGAATATTCATAATATCTTTAAACGTGATAAATGGCGTCGAATGGATCGCGATACTATCGCCTTTATTTACGACATCGATCATACTGTTCTTATCTGGCATACCACTGCTCGAACGATCGGCGGACGAAAAATACAGAGATAATCCCGATTATTTGTATTATAAGGCGTCGACTTCGCCCCTGATACCGATCCCACCTGCAATCTACGTAGAAGTTCCGAGATTCTTGAAGTTTGTCATGTGCTGCGAGTTTCCAATCTATGATTCCACTACTGATGAGTTCCCAGCAGCAACCATTGTCACTGAGACAACCAGCATATCTATGGTCCAGTCTCAGACATAGCTAACAAACGCCGCGCGCGAACTCGCCGCGGCTAACGACCAAATAATCAAGAACCCTAATCAGAAACAATTGTGATACACAGCCGAGGACAGACAACACCGGCTGCCAAACTCGTTGCCACTTAAACAAAATAACACTGTAGATATGAACCTTCACAATAGTTATATGGAGAATATTAAGAAGGGTAAACATATTGCCTTAGGTCTTATTGAAGAGACGAGAGATTACAGCGCTGCAAATACTCCTGATAATGATATTGAGAACAGCATAGACTTAGCTGTGCCTAGTACTAGTTATGCAAAACGACCTACAGAGATAGTTAAGTACGGTAAAATTACTTTTAACACGACTGCAATACTGCACCATTATCCTCAAGTAGCCAATAATGAACTGAAGTCTAACTGCACAAAAGGTGCCAAGAAGAAAACTGACCTGAATCTCCAAGAGCCTAAAGTAGTTACGAGTAATAATAATGAATCGACTCCTGAAGAGGTCGTTGTAGATATTATAAAGAAAGATAACTTCAATAATAATGAAAGTAAGGTTGATATTACAACCGACAATGCAATCGAAGTAGTGAACCAGCCTGTGAAATTTACAGAAGAAAAACTTGTATGAGATTGGGAGATAACTTTTTACTCTGTACATTTTCGATTGTGTAGATTTTGGCATCGATACTTGAAGCCTACGTGGACATATCGCGATGGATGTTAAGACTGGACACAGAGTAACAAAAGTATCAGAGAGACAATTTAGATGTGATAAGTGTAAAGTCCTCATACCATAGATGAAATCCGTCTCATTTAGTATAAATGTTTAGATTTACAGATATAAGAGTATAAGCTACATATAAAATATTTATTAAGGATCTAGAAGAGTATGTTAACGGTGAGTCTTTGAAACCTTTTCGCATGATTTTAACTACAGTCCACAGTTTCACGGTTATTATGCTTTGTGACTGGGTCTGTAGCTTCATTTTTGTTTTCTCAATTTAAAAGTTGCTGTAACTGGTCTATATTTATCAAATGCTTTGCATTTGAGTTTCTACTTTTCCTTATTATTTTTTTCTCATTTAGAGGCGGCCTGTGTCCCAGTAGTGTGAACGTTACGGGCTGATTTATGCTGATTTTTTGCAACATTTAAAAATGGAGTATTCTGATCATTCATTTGTTTTATTCTGTATCGAACGGCTTTTATTTTCATGTTCCAGCCTTATCTTACCGATTTGTAGTGCAATTATCAAACATGCGACGTATTCGTTATCTGTTACATGAAATAGCGTATTTAAAATAACGATATTTACTTCGTTTTGGTTATCTAATGTATTAATATTTACTATTATGATGGCAGTTTCTTCTGCTTCCTTCTTAGTGTTCTTACAGCCTATACCTTTATTATCAAGAGGTAGAGTTTAAATGTTGGACGTAATCTTCGAAACTACACATTCGATTTGGAAAATTCTTTCAATCACCGCGTGCCATAGGATATTTTTCTTCGACGTTGTTGAAATCACGGATGTCACATTGTTTTTTTTTTTTTTGTAAAACATACAATAGGTCCTTATTAAACTCAGCCCGTCGCACTCCATTGCTGCAAATAGGCCTTTACTAATAAACCCCAAGTTCTACCTACTGCAACTTTAATACCTTGTAACTCACATCCGCATAACATGAGGAAGCCTACGTGATTTCGCAATGCGCCCATCAGAAACAGACAAAGCAGAAACGTCTTAAGTGCCAATACCCTCGCAGGCAGTTGTGTCCTTTTGAACTTGAAGTCAGCCATGCTGGTTTGCGGTAGCGATGCGTATGGTGTTTGCATCACAGTTGCGTATTTTGAAGTAGAAGTTATTTATGTCTGTTTGTGGAGTATGTGCATTTTTTCTGTCGTACTGTATGGATCGGAATGCTAGGCTGTGAAGAAGATGGATGAAAAAAGATTGCATGTAGCGGAGGTGAGAATGTTGAGGTGGATGTGTGGAGTGACAAGAATGGATAAGGTAAGGAACGAGTATATTAGAGGAAGTTTAAAAGTTGCGCCAATTACAGAAACGTTGAAAAGGAATCGACTGTCTTAGTATGGACATATTATGATGAGGAGGGACGAATCACATGTGACTAAAAGAGTGATGACTATAAACGTTGATGGATGGAGAGGGAGAGGGAGACCAAAGAAACGATGGATGGATTGTGTGAGGAATGATATGAAAGATAAAGGAGTAAATGATAGCGTGACGGTTGACAGAGGAGAATGGAAGAAAAAAACGTGTTGCGCCGACCCCAAGTAACATGGGACAATGGCAGGGAGATGATGATGTGTAGTAAGTGCATTTATAACTCGAGAAGTAATTGTCTGATTTTAATGGTCCTTACTTCAGTTTGTAGATATGGTTTTAGTTTTTATAATATGGAGTTGTGAGCACTACTAGTTTGACATAAGTTGGTGTGTCAAATTTAGGTAGTAAAATAAGATTTCGCCTGTAATTCCCGAAGGGTTAGGCAGAGATGTCGCTTGGTTGGTTGTTGGTAACTTGTCCCCGGTTGATGGATCAGCTCATCCCCTATTACATGGAACTTAAACATAACTGTCGACATTAGGTGTGAGTGTATTTAGGTAGTACATTTCCATAATCTTTTTTAGTAAATATCTATACAATTTCACACAAAACAGTGGAAAATAATGTCGTAAAGTAATTGTATATTCGTGTCATTGAATTGATAAGCCGCAGTCGAATGATATGGGCTTATTGATAAACTTGTCTGCGATAAACAATAGAAATAGTGAACTGTATTAAGTGAAAGACATTTTGAGTGACTTTTAGTTGATAAGTATCTTGTTATTGCATGTCTATAGATAATTTGTAGTCTATGTTTTTCGGGTAGTATCTGGGCATGTACAGACGCCAGCACAAGCTACTACTATGTCTTTCTTTAATGAATTTTCAAGTTTATCGCGAAAGCATTAAGTTCAAGTTTGATTGCGAAAATTTGACAGTTTCGGGTAGCTTGATGTGCAGGTGTCTGTACGTACCTAACCACTTGCAGGGCAGGTCAATTACGTCATTAATAGATGCACCACACATCTCAAATTGCTTTGAATTATATACTAGCTAGATAGCTTATATCTCGGAAAAGTGACGCTTTAGAAGATATAAACAATCGTAACACTTGTTGGTATTCTTCTTCTTAGCGTGTCGATGGCAATCTAAATTGTGTCGGCCCAGAACTAGTTTGGCGCTTTCATCAGTTCCTGTAGTGAACAAACAACAGGGCACGCAGGAAACGATATTGATTTGATATTGATTGTGTTGGTATTGATACCAGCTATTGATTAACACAGGTTTGGCCGTGCCCACTATATTGCAGGCCAGGCTTCATATATTTCTGTCTCTTTCTGCTTCTCAAGCCAGAGATCAGATCACATCTGAATTGACGAATCCTTTATAAAGACTACTTATTCTTAAGAAAAAAAACTGCACCGGTTTACTTACAAATCATTTCAAGTTGACAGAATGATATCTTTGTGCGTCATTGTTCAAGCAAACTAGTTATTTAAGTGCAGAACTGGCGTCACTTAATTACTTGCTAAGTTGCTACCATTACGTAATTATAGACAATGGTACTAGGTACAGTCGTGAGTACCAACTTGTACCTAAAGGGTGTAAAAAGACCCTTAACGAAGCCGAAAGGCACTTGTTCTCCCCGTCATTGCGATATTTTTTTGTTCTCGACTATACCTGGGAACCTTCTAGTTACGGAGATATTTGAGGTCAAAGTTCCAAATTTTTTCACAAGTTTTTTTTTAAAACCACTTTTTAAGGTTTTAACTTTACTTTATTTAACTCCATGACCCGTTTACTATTCAAAGCATCCATCAACACTAAGTTTTGAGAGCGTAACATTGAGTTTTATGGTAAAACGTATTTTTTTTCCTCAAAAAAAAAGTCGTTTCCCAGCAATAATTTTTGCATTGAATTTTTGCATTTTTGCATAGAATGCTTGGTTGACGGATTTGTGAAGGGTCCGTTTACACCCTGTATATGGGTCGGCTTCCATTCTAATCGGATACAGCTGAATTCCTGCAATTTACAATTAATTAATTATTTTTTTCCTGGAGCAACTGCCTATCTGACCGATACACCTTGATAAGACGGGTTGTCAGACTTTCGGGCCACTGAGTCTTTGTGACAACTGTCAATCCAACGGCTTAGCGTGCTTTTCGAGGCACGGAGGAATCTTGACACGTAATGAATAGTCACCCATCCACGGACCGACCTTGGCAAGCGCTGCTTAAACTTTCGTGCGGCTGTTTTTATTGTGATATTTGCTATTTTTTTTCCACTGGTAAAATAATGCTCTTTGAATTTTGCTAAGTGTTTACAATATAAATATTCGTGCACATGACTGTACCTAGGCGCTTGAATAGATGCGATATTTTAAGATCATTATTGTTGTATTACTATGCAAATTGACGCCAGTTAGGTTAAGAGAGCTGAAGCAAATAGGTAGGTACAAGATAGGTAGGAGCACCAATATGTAAACACTTACAACTTTTTAAAGTTGTTTTTCTCCTACTGTTCACATAAATGTCATGTTGTTACGAACATAGTATTCTGGAACTCATATTTTTATGAAAAAGATCCTATCTCCAAGTTACAATCGTTTTTTCTCGCGAAAATTGCTTTTAAATTTAGTAAAGTGTCGTATTGGTGCTCGTTACTGTAGCTATATACGAAATGAGCCGAAATATAGTTTTGACTAGAACTTATTTCAAAATGGTATCTTACTAAAGATTTGACGTTTTTTCGATCTAATATTTCTTGGTCAAATTGGTAAAGAGAGAGTATTTCGGAGTCTGAAAGGATCCAATTACTCGTCATCATCATTGGCAGAATTGTTCCACCTACTGCTGATTACAGTCCTGCTCTTTTGTGGCATGCTTCTATGGCAGTGACAATGTGTCCAGTTACTACCAGGCAATATTATCAGCTCTCATTGCATAGACTTGCGAAATGATGGATGTTTGTTACTTTTTCACGCAAAAACTACTGACCGGATTTAGATGAAATTTTGTTCACAGATAGTTTATAACCTGAATTAACACATGGTATACTTTTTGTCCCGATAGTGCGATCACGTGGGACATTAACTGAACTCTACGCGGGCAAAGCCGCATGCATGAGCTAGTACCGACATAATGTTTTGTATGTATCGCCTATAACATAGTGTTATCTAATCTGTCAGTAAAAGACTTGTAAACAAGGGCCTCTCAATCTCAATAATATCGCTGTCATACTATTTGGTGATAGCAGTAGTCAAGTAGACCAGAGCTATTCTAATAAGTTCACTTCGAAACTCACTCAAATGTTCACACAATACGAATGCGAACTCATTTGTTTTATCAATCATCGTTGACACTTCAACATTTTGAATTTCGAAATGATGCTTACAGTATGACCATTTTAAGTATGCAGTTCGTGTTGGCGTTGCTTGTAAATAAAATATTCAGCAATATGTCATACTTGGTATACAGGGTGTAAACAGACCCTTCACCAAGCCGTCAACCAAGCATTCTGTACATCAATCTAAGTAACTTTACGAAAAAAATATTGCTGGGAAACGACTTTTTTTTTTGGGGTGAAAAATCACGTTTTACGGTAAAACTTAATGTAACGCACTCAAAACATTGTGCTGATGGTTGGATTGAATAGTAGGGGGGGCGTGAAGGTGTTTAAAGTAAAAATCTTACATTAGAAACACGTATTTAAAAAAAAACTTGTGAAAAAGTTGGAACTTTGACCCCCAATATCTCCGAAACTAGAAAGTTCCCAGGTCTGGTTTAGAACAAAAGAATGATTGCAATGACGGGGAGAACAAGTACCTTTCGGCTTCGTTAAGGGTCTTTTTACACCCTTTATTTATGTTAGTTCTGTGTTTGCCTGCACAGATAATTTGGTTAAAGTGTGGAATACCTCGGTTTATTTGTTTCTTTT
The DNA here is from genome assembly GCA_905220335.1 of Noctua pronuba. Lineage (NCBI taxonomy): Eukaryota > Metazoa > Arthropoda > Insecta > Lepidoptera > Noctuidae > Noctua > Noctua pronuba. Next base: position 13,591,947 of record LR999916.1, on the reverse strand, counting down.
CGTCGAGTATTCTTCTACAGTGCGCTCACAAATATTTAACCTCTGATTCCACATCACTGTCAAAATCAAAATGGTTTTTATTCTCGGACCTTGATAGATTATTGGTTTCAGAAGGGAAAGTAACTGTGAACAGACTGCACCATTGGTATAGATGAGTTCCCTGCAGTCGTTACACTGCATGCCAAGTGCCAGGAATACAAAATATGCCAGTAATCTAATGCGAGAAGTTGGTTATCATTGCTTACCCAAGTGATCATTAAAGAAGTAGATATTGCACAATAGCATGCATGCTAATTGCATACTATTGTGCTAGTTATTGGCATCATAATCCATAACATCACGCCTGTTACCTCGAAGGGCTAGACAAAGATGTAACTATAGTACATCCACATTTAGCCTGTTATGTTAAGTCATGTAATATAATGGGGGTGCGCCCATTGCCATCAACCGGGCATTAATACCAGAGCAGGGCTTCTACTAAGAAATAATACCAGATGGATAACCCTAAATGCACTTTACCCGACCTGCGAATCGAACTCAAGACTTCATACTCACCTACTGGTGAGCGCTACTGCGCTTGCGACCAATACACCAACGAGGCATGATGTAATCTTTTTCTTCTTCTTCTTTATCGTGTGGTTAGTGCCTAACCTGGTGTCTGAGTTTTTATGCCGCCCATGGACTTCTGACTTGTCTTTACATACCGTTGGGAAACACCTCAAGGATCTTGGTGTATTTCAGTAAGTGAATGTCTACAGTTTTTCAAGCTAGTTTACATTTCGAAAGACGTCATTCTCGAAGACGTATTAGAAACATTAATGATAGAGCCATGACCTTCGAACGAGAGATAAACACTGATCTATTACGAGATCGGCTGCACACATTTATTGATGATTTTGTTTATGTTCAGCGCGCTGTATATTTATATTACGCATTTCATATTTTCTCTTGCGTTTATTTATGACTTTGATTGCGTTATTATAAATATTGGTTTTTTTTAAATTATAAATAACGCGTCGAGGTCGAAAATTATTTGTCCGGGGACGTACCATCGGGATAAAAGTAATCCTATGGCCTATTCCAGTTTAGTAAATACCTGTATACCCGTTCAGTTGTCAAGACGTGACAAGGTAACAAATAGAATACTTTCGAATTTATAATATTAAGTACTTAGTAAAGATAATATCCTCAAATATGAAATACTTATAGGTATGTGTATTATGTTAAATATGAGCAGCTCGTGGCTAAAAGATTACAGCCGTCCGGGTCGAATTTCAGGTTAAGCCGCGCTTGCCTAGGTTGGTCCGTGGTTGGGTGACTTACCCGAGTATTCTCCGTGCCTCTGAAGCACGTTAAACCGTTGGTCCCGGCTGTTATTTATAGATCTTTGACAGTCGTTCCAGGTAGTCAGTGGCCCAAAAGTCAACCGGTCGTACCAAGTGGTATCGTATTACCGAGTACTAACTGGGTTATGGAAGTCAGATAGGTATTCGATCCATGTAAAATTCTGGTGGTAGAGCTAGACAGGTGATGATGATAATATCCCACTACTGGGCTTAATTATCCTCTTTTTATGCTATTTAACTACAAACTAACACATACACACGTCAGATATTTGGTTGCAAAACATACTTCTTTTCTAGACTAGTCTTCCATTGTCTTTTAAAATAACAAAGAAATTCGACCTCAGCGTCCTCAGCGTCATAATGTACAAGGCTAAAGTATTCATGGAAATAAGCAATGTTGTCTTAGCAGGCTAAAGAGATTTCCTCCCATTTTTTCATGTCGCTCCAGTGTCACACACACTCTTTTTTGGATGGAAAATCATCAAATAACCCCCCCCCCCCCGCTCTGGGTGGAGTGGGAGGTAGACTTTTTACTGACTAAAACCCATCCATGTTCCTTTTTTGCCCTTTGTGTTCCAGGGCCGCGATATCTCTTTCGAACAGTCCCGCTGGCCAGAGTCACACCCTCAACTATGATCACACCTCTCTGATAGATGCCGTATACATGGAATAAATCTCTCAAAGTCAAGGCAGACACAAAGACGTGTCTTAAATCGAATGTATGTATATTTTCCTAAAGATTAATTTAATCTTTTCCAGGTACGAAGTGACACAGATCACCAGGACTGCTGTCTGCAACATCCAATGGCCCGAATATGAGAACTGCGTGGAGCTGACCTTTGGGGTACCCCTGCACTATGATGAGGAATCTGAAGAGCCCAGACTTAACGCCGAGGAGCTGGACGATTTGTGGACTACTTATATTACCAGGGAGGAGTTCTCTGAGAGGCTGCGTTCGTTGGGTATCACGGTGAGTCCTGCTTTACTAAGGCCATAGCATTATCTATACCTAATATTATACAAGTGATAAATAAAGACCAAACTGAGCATGATATCGATTAGTCTCATCATTGTTTAGTATTAATCACTAATCAAACCAGTTAAAAAATATATTGGTCTAAAATTTACGTTCCATATTTCAACGCAAATTTTAACGCAAATCTTTGCGTAAATAATTATATACTTAGCATGTAAAGTAGTATATTCATTTACTAGCTTAGTTGTAATAACCAGAGCGATATTCCAATTTCATTTAGTATTATCAATGAAATTCATCAAAGCAGTGATATTAGTGGTATTTGACAGCTATTTGCAACGGTATCAACTTTCAGAATGCCCCCCTAAAAGATATCAACTCCTCAACTATCGACTCTTTTACGCCATTCTTTTGATAATGTGCTTCCTCTAACCTCTTCCTCCACAATTTGCAGGAGTACGCGATCCCCAACGATCGCACGGTGCTGATGGTGTGGCTGGTGATCGCCGGAGGAGTGCTCATCTCCATGGCCATGCTTGCCTTCGCACTCTGGCGGTTCAGCTGCTTCGAGGATTATACTAGGTAAGCTGGAGTGGAACTTTACTTTCCTTTGGCATGTCAATGAAATTAGATTTTGAGGATTGGTTTACAAAGATCTGCACAAATGTCCAATGATGAAGAGATTCTGTATACCAGATTATTAGGACGTTAACACAAATGTAAGGCACACTGGATTTGCCTTCAGATCATGATAATAATAAACTTGGACTGTGGCACACAGACGAAACTCCTAGCTCTGTAAAAATATCAAAATCTATTAAATCGGATCTCTTGTAGTACCCAAATTGATCGCTTTGTTGGTCTTCAACATCGTGCATCGTAACAAATGATGTTCTTTATAGTTACAAATTCAGCATGTTCTACATACTAAAGTTCCCGTCTCCCATTCCAGGATGCCACAATTCGGCGACACGGACAGCATACAGAACGAGAAGCGACACCTCGACCTGTACCCCACCCCCCACCAGACGCTCCCCCCGCTCTACTCCGAGAATGACTACAAATGGGCTGATGACAAGTACGACGACTCGACCAGAGGTGAGTAACCAAGAGAATGAGAAAGTCAACGGAAAGTATCATATTATAGTGGTCCGAGGAAAGGGACGTTTAACTAGCAACGCACATCAATGAGGTGGTGAACTCTGGCTCAGACGTGAGGCACACTGAGATTTGCCGTAAGGGTTCGATAACCTGGTCGATCCGGTCAGCCGGGAGTTTAGGAGTTGGCGTTATGATACCTCGTGCCTCGGAAAGCACGTTAAGCTGTTGGTTCTGCGTCTGATCTCTCTCCAGTCATGTCGGACTCCCGTCCCATCTCCCTTCGGACTATGAGAGGGAGGGAAGAGATAGATGGTGCTTGTGAACTAAAATATGGCTTAGGTCGATGGCTAGTCTTCGCTGCGATTGTCGCTATGGCCGAAAAACCGTCAAGAGGATTATTAAGAGACTTTCTCCTTATGATAATACCGATATAAAAATCCACCTAACATTTTTCTCTTCTCTGTTTACAGTGGACATGGGAGGCTTCGCCAACAGGAGTTACAACCGGGACGAGCTCTACGATCTCGACTCGGACGAGGACGTTATCCCACCACGGGACAGGTACATAATGTCGTGGCATAAGCTTACAATTAGCATGGATTTGCTTGGCATGTTATGAAAATTTTAAGAGATTTAATCCCGAAATTCTTTGTATCGGGATTTTAGTAAAGCCTTTGAGAATGTTGATCACAAAAAAAGTACCAAAAATTTTAACGCAAACGATTTCACTGAAATGTATGCTTTTAAAATTGATGACGTCTACTAAGACGTCATCAATTTTAAAAGTCCTGTTCTGAATTTCATGTAAGGTTTTTTTTACCATCTAACTTAGAGACTGTTCTTAAATACTCCCGTGTTTTCAACTAAATTGCGGAAGAAATGCAAGTCTGTTGCTTAGATCCTTTAATTTTTTCAGTAGTAGTTATTGTTTTCTTTTATTCGAATAATCTTCATTCTTACAAAACCAATTTTTCATAACAAGCAAACCACCTCTTTTCCGCACTGGTACTGCTATCTTCAATGTTTCTAACTTTGCTGTGCTCGTATAAAACTTGTCTCTGTTATAACCACTAACCTAAACAGCATGTATCAGAAATGTGTAATCATATTTAAGAGTGTACGGACCATCAAACTAATTAACTTTCTCTAAGGGACTATTCTGATTTAAAAGAGTGTCCATGGAGTTTCTAGCACGTTCGTCTCCATAGAGATTTACGCTTTGGGATGGGCAACTACAGTACTTTTTCACTTATTATGCATTGTTACTGGGACTGCTGCTACATTTTATTGTTGTCTTTATTTCGACAATTCAAAAGTGCCTGTAACTGGCCTACTTGAAATAAATGCTTTGATTTTGATTTTGACCAACAATATGGGATCATACAATTCTGATACACGCTGTACTCGTATTTCTACCTCTACTGTGCCTGTAACTAACCTATCTCTGTTATACCCACTAACCTTACAGGTACACAACAAACGTGTAGCCGGCATGCACCGCACTAGCGCTTGTGCACTATGGTATGAAATTTACTAACACTACATTTGTTTTAACATTCATCATTATCATCATTCCTCTTCTCTTTCTTTATTAGCCTACCTTGTGTCCCACTGCTGGGCAAATGGAAGATTTGGGGTCGGCAAAGCATGTCAATTTGGCTGTACCTACATCCCTATTACTGGTCATCTCAATAATCACTTCTTTTGTATTATTTTTGATGTCATAATTTTCCCGGTTACTACGATTATCCTCTTCGTCGCTTCATTCATCACATCATTTATTTATTTATTATTCATCATTATTATCTTTACTTCCCTATTAATTCCTCATTTTACATACTATGTCACTAACCTTTTCCCCTAGTCGTAATTCATCATGTAATCGCGATTCCGACATTTCAAAGTCGTAGTTATTACTATTAATACTACGTATCTACTGCGTACATTACTATAACTTTTAAATAATATCTATGGCTTTCAATATGTTCTAACTAGATGTGTCTAACATTATTTTAGATTTTCTGTATTCAACTTTATCTAATGTATTGTTATTACTATTATATTACTGTCCCACTGCTGGGCAAAGGCCTATACTCATGAAGAGGATGCACGAGCATTGATCACCACTCTTGCTCAAGACGGGGGGGCGATTTCAGACTTATATTAATTATAAGTCCAGGTTTCCTCACTATGTTTTCCTTCACCGATATCTATAATGTCTAAGATAACATTTTCAAAGTACATTTGCATTGAAAAAAACACATTGGTACTTGCCCGGATTTGAATCCCCAACCTCGGGCATGAGAGACGAGGTCTGGGCCATTCGTAATATTCTTTTATAAAATATTCATCATATTCTAGTTAAATTATACTATATTACGCTAAAATAATAAATAAGAAAATCAGAATTATCAATAAGTTTTCTTATATTTTCCTTATTTTTGTCAATTTCAGGAAAGGCGCTTTCAGTCCGAGGGACTTCTCTGAGGCGTAAGAGGTGTACGTAAGGATATTCCAAAATGTATCGATATCGATAAATCAATAAATTTAATGTATCGATATTTATTATCGTTTTGTGAATTCGACAACATATCGCTTTAAATGCATTGTGAATGTTTTTTTTATTGATTGATTTACCGATATTGGTAATGAATTAGTTTGAATTTAATGACGTAGTTAGTTTACTGTAAGTTTTAACTGTTGATTTTATGTGATTTTTAAATAATGTTAGTTATTTGTGGATACTTTCGATAAAGTAATAGGGTGGTGAATAGTTTACGCGTACAAAAAAAAAAAAAACATGTGTTGAAATAATTACGTTAATATTTTATAATCTACATAAAATATGTAAATATAAAATAAATGCATTTAAGCTTGTATTATAGCAATATAATGCACACTATTTGAATAATATATATTTAATTTAGTTTTTGAATATTATATGTAAAATCTGAATCCATTAAAAAAAAAATGTTGATATAATTTTGTTTTTATTTGTTTGAACAGGTACACTATTCACCTAAGTATGCAATGTTTTTAATGAAAGTATCTTCCAATAAAAAGTGTAAAAATAGATATTATACCGTTGTATACTTAATAGATATATAAATATACATTTATGTAGATAATTGTAAAATACAATTATTATAAAACGTTGTGATTTTATTATTTTTTATAAAACAAACATCTTTAACTTCTGTTGTAAATTATTTTGATTTTATATTTCCTTTTGTTTTCAATTTTATTCACGAATAAATGGTTATTTTTTATTTTGTGTTTTTATTTTATTCTTTTATTATTTTTAATATATTTAAAAATCGGGATGTACATTAAAATAATGTGTAATTGAATAATTTAGATAAATATAAAGTAATTTATATTAGACATATATCATTAATTCATAGGTAAAAGTTATAAACCATGTTTTTTGTTGCCTAGGGTTGTGTTTTCAGAGTTTATGATAGGGTTGTGACACATTATCATTCTTAAGGAATAGAATTTCCCATATATTCACTCTTCTAATGAGTTTGAAGCAATTTTATCCAAATTTATAATTACATCTATTAGTCCGATAACGTACTCTATCCATTAATATACGAATATAGATATCCTAACTAATATAATATAGATGTTAGGACGCCTTAGCGGCTATAAAACAGATTACGATGAAATTTAACATACGGATAGAGCTCGACCTGGGTTGGAGAAGAAGGGTGAAGAATTTTTATCCCGGCTTGACGTAATTGTGGGATAATTTCAATCCTCCACGCGCCGGAAGCTAGCCAAAACATACCAAAAATTATATAAGTGGCAAAGTAAAAGAGAATTACAAATAGATAATATTATAGTAATAGTGAGATTTAAACAATTGCTGCCAGTTAAGATATATTTGCTAGCATTGAGTGTACAAAAAATAACTAAGTAAGCAAAGTTTTCAGTCATGTTAAATTTAATGCAGCTGAAAACAGAAAATATTACCTAAAGATGATCTGTGCCTCTACCTAGGTATTATCATGAATTTTTGTAATATTATACCTAGAGTAAAACAAGAACAACGAGTTTGGTACGGCAGAGAGAGATACCAATATTTATCAGCTTCAATGCTAAAAAGAGACAAAATATCAGCGAGACAAATGCGAGTGCTTCTTTGGCTGATCCCAAAGCATAGATGAATCATTAGTGCCCGACTGGATCTTCGGCTGCGGCCAAAATAGGTCGACTTTGAACAAACTATTACGAATTCGCGAGAGTGCGGATCACATAAACTACGTTGCGCCATTGCCAGTAGTCAAGTTAAAAAAAAAAACAATATACTGAATTTCTTAGGAATAATAAATTTTCGGGTTTGGCTGAAGTTTGTGGCGATAGCCAATTAATCAGCTTTGGTTTCGGCCTTCGGTCAGACACTATGATTAACGAGCCTATAATGTTCCCACTGCAAGGAAAATAGGCGTCCTATTATGAGATGGAGGGATCTACCAAGCGTGCTAAGTGCGGGTTAATATTCCGAAGCTTATAAAACTGCTTGTATACAGGCTGGAAAAGACACCGACGCACAAAAACTTACCATATATTCAATACGTTACATTCTGAACCCCTCACAGAAATTTTTCATCGGTAATTAAAAATAAAATCAACCGTTCCATACATTTTGACGGTGTAGTTATTGCACTTTTGTATGAAACAACTGATTTTATTTTTAATAACCAATGAAATATTTCTATGATTTAATACATGTATATTTTTTTTGGCCTTTATGATGTACCGAATACGTGGTAAGCATTTGTGCGTCGGTGTCCCATCCAACCTGTATAACATGTATGTAAATGCTGCCTGCAGATGATCATATAAATAAGGTATTTAATACTAGCCTATTTACAGCGTGAAACAGAAAGGTGTGGTCTTATGTATGATCTGTCCATACAACTGAACAGGTCTTCTTGGAACTAACATTGTAATCGCGAAAAAATAATCAGCTGCACCATGATTTGGGTCGAGTACCTAAATTTGGAAGGAAAAGAGAAGAGTAGAAAGGAGGGAGGTAGAGGAAGAGAAGGAGCTCGTAGCTAAATTATAACAGCCGCTCGGATCTATCTTCAGGTTAAGCCGCCTAGATTCCGGTTCGGTAGGTGCCGCTTGCCTAGGTGGGTCTGTAGATGAGTGACCACCCATTATATGCCGAGTTTCCTACAAGGTCTGGAAGCACGTTAAGGTTGTAGATCTTTGACAGTCGTTGGAGGTAGTCAGTGGGCCGAAAGTCTGACAACCAGTCTTACTTAAGGGTATTGTATTACCCTGTACTAACTGGGTTGTGGAGGTCATATAGGCAGTCGCTCCATGTAAAATACTGGTACTCAGCTGCATCCGGTTAGACTGGAAGCCGACCCCAACGATTGGGGAATGGCTACGATGGAGCAGATGATGAGGTATTTAAGTTTAGGACAACTAATTATTTTTTCGAAATAACGATGTTGGTTCTATGGAGAAAGTTGTTCAGTATGATGATCTGTCCCAAGACCCTCAAATATGATCACACCTTACTGATACATGCTGAAATTATAACAAAATATAGAAAGAAATCCGTAAAAACATAGAGATTGTGGTCACCTTGATACCTGAAGTAAATATAGTTCCTTAGATATAATACCGTAGGTAGTTATACAGGGTGTTTGGTAGATGGGTGCAAAGCCTGAAGGGGGTGATAACTTAGACCATTTAGAACTTATTAAGCTAAACTTGTCTTAGACGAAGTCTGCTCCTTGTATTTTTTTTTGAAAGTCTAAGGTTTTTAACAATAATACCCATTTTTTTTCAATTAATTGTTAATAGGGTCCAGTAAAAGCTGTTATGTTATTATTTTTTATTTATGTAATGTGTGAATACTCAAACAAAATAATTCCCAAGCATCTGTGTCATCAGAGAAACATTCTACGCCATATTCAAGTTTGAGAAACTTTTAAAAATCAAGACAATGTTTTGTTTACGGCATAATAAAAAAATTAAAAAAATAGCCTCAGTTGTTCAAACCTTTTTAAAAACATGCTTGGTTATTGCCCTTTCTTTTGAGGTACTATTTACGCAGATGTCTCATCAACTCTTGGAATTAGGATGTACAAAGCAAATTGAGGTCGAATATTTAATTTTTAAACAGACCAAAATAATGCAACATTTTTGTTAAAATAATTTATTGTTCATGTTCAAAATGTTGACCGCGGTTTCTTATACAAGCGCGTGCCCGTCTTCTCACTTCTGTAGTTGTGCTTTTTAATTTCATCTCCTGCTTCATGACTTGAAAAGCCGTTTGGATTCTTTCTATTAATTCTTCTGTAGTTGAATTTCAACGTGCGTGTAGACGAGCTCCTTGGCCCGTCCCCAAACGAAAAAATCCACAGGAGTTAAATCCACTACATAACTCACACCACATAATACCAATATTGGCAATGAGAAGACCAATGATTTTTCAACAAGATGGTTATCCAGCACACTGGACCCTTAACGTGAGAGAACATTTAAATAATTGTTTCCCAGAGAGCTGGATTAGAGAGGAGCTCGTGGCTAAATAATAACAGCCGCTCAGGTCGATCTTTAGGTTAAGTCGTGCTTGCCTAGGTTGGTATTCAGCTGCATCCGGTTAGACTGGAAGCCGACCCCAACATAGTTGGGAAAAGGCTAGGCAAATGATGAGAGCTGGATTAGCAGAGACGGGCCCATCCCTTGGCCACCTCGATCACCCGATTTAACTCCTGTGGATTTTTTCGTTTGGGGACGGGCCAAGGAGCTCGTCTACACGCACGTTGAAATTCAACTACAGAAGAATTAATAGAAAGAATCCAAACGGCTTTTCAAGTCATGAAGCAGGAGATGAAATTAAAAAGCACAACTACAGAAGTGAGAAGACGGGCACGCGCTTGTATAAGAAACCGCGGTCAACATTTTGAACATGAACAATAAATTATTTTAACAAAAATGTTGCATTATTTTGGTCTGTTTAAAAATTAAATATTCGACCTCAATTTGCTTTGTACATCCTAATTCCAAGAGTTGATGAGACATCTGCGTAAATAGTACCTCAAAAGAAAGGGCAATAACCAAGCATGTTTTTAAAAAGGTTTGAACAACTGAGGCTATTTTTTTAATTTTTTTATTATGCCGTAAACAAAACATTGTCTTGATTTTTAAAAGTTTCTCAAACTTGAATATGGCGTAGAATGTTTCTCTGATGACACAGATGCTTGGGAATTATTTTGTTTGAGTATTCACACATTACATAAATAAAAAATAATAACATAACAGCTTTTACTGGACCCTATTAACAATTAATTGAAAAAAAATGGGTATTATTGTTAAAAACCTTAGACTTTCAAAAAAAAATACAAGGAGCAGATTTCGTCTAAGACAAGTTTAGCTTAATAAGTTCTAAATGGTCTAAGTTATCACCCCCTTCAGGCTTTGCACCCATCTACCAAACACCCTGTATATTTCATTTGAAAATGTAAATCTTTATACATCAGATGTCCATTTAAACCGCTAAATAAATTTTGTAATATAAAAATATCAAGTACTTAGAATAATAAATATTTAAAAATAGCTCGATAGACATCGAATGCTGAGCATGAGGTCCTGGGTTCGATTTCCAGGTCAGGTAGCAGCTCAGTAGCAGCCACGGAGTATGGATTTGTGCCCGGTTGATGGCAATAGCCTCGCGCCCTATTACATGGGACTCAAACATAACTGGCGGAATGTCTGGAAATGGCTGGAGATGTGTGTGTACATTTTACCATTGGGTACACCTCTGCCTTACCCTTCGGGGATTACAGGCGTGATGTTATGTATGTATCTAAAGACCAAATCCTACGAAATAAAACCGAAATATTAAAGGTTTTTCAGGAAAATATCAAGTATACACCACAAATTTTTAATTAGTGCAAATACTTAAAGGGCTTCTTGAAGAAGGTCTTGTTATTATATATGTAAAGTTTCAATAAATAATATTCATAAACAGCAAAGTTATTAGCGTTTGTTTATATCCCAAAATGTCACTCAATTTATGAAAATATTGTACAGGCTATTCATAGTAGTATTCATTAATCATATTCTTAATTTTAGATAACTAAAACGCATCTTCATGCTTTACGATTCAAAACTAATACAGAGTAAAATAAATTCAAAAATATGATTAAAAAAAAAAAACAACGGGTACAGATAGAGCCCCATTTTTTTGTACTAATTAAAAAATAGTGGTGTATAGTATTTCCTCAAAGTGACTGGAAAATATTTGGCGATAAGTATACAGTAATATTTAACAAAATAATGTAATTCGTAAAGTTATTGATATCTGCTACTATTTTGATCCAGAGGATTGGATCGCAATCAGTGTGTAGACGAACATTTTAAATTATTGCCAAATTAAAATACGTTGTCAATTTTTTATGCCAAACTCGATTTAATATACCTACCTCATACGGTAGATCTTTGACAGTCGTTGCAGGTAGTCAATGGCCCGAATATTTGATAACCAGTCTTTCCAAAGGGTATCGTATTACCCAGTACTAACTGGGTTGTGGAGGTCAGTTGCGTAGTCGCTCCATGTAAAATATTGGTATTAAGTTGCATCCGGTTAGACTGGAAGCCGACCCCAACATAGTTGGGAAAAGGCTAGGCAGATGATACGTCAAACGGTTTTATTGTTTTAACGGTTGCTTGATAAGAATAAGAATATCGTATTTACATACCAAAAATGCGCAATATATTTATATTTAAATCCTCCTAAAGTGTATACTATACAGAGTGGAAGGGACGCTTTGTTTAAAATGGTTATTACGTATTCAGTACATCATTCTGAACCCCTCAAATAGAAATTTTTCATCGGTTATTAAAACAAGTCCAAACTCGATGAGGTTTCGTCGTTGCATTACAGAATTCCTTTGGCCACCTTCCAGCTCCATCATCAGATCAGCTTCATGTCATCATAATATTGCATTGTCCCACGATATACATATTCGTGCAAAATTTCAGCTCAATCGGTTGAAGATATCTGCTTGAAAAACGAGTTGCAGGATTCCACCCGAACAAACATACATGCATACATAAGTTAAATAAAAGCTTGTAAAAAACAGTAGCTGTTACCTACAAAACTGCAATACCTACACGGTCAAAAAATTAGGAACAGCTGTTCTTTTTTCAAATTACCGATGAAAAATTTCTTTGTAGGGGTTTTTAGAATGACATACTGAATAACCATGGTAACCATTTTAGCGTCGGTGCCCCTTCCACCCTATATACTTTTCCCGGGTTCAGACGGAAATTGTAAGCTTATTAAAGACTATTCAGGGGTCAAGTAAACTCTTATTATCCACAAAAAAAGGCAAAAATTCGGTTTTAATATTTATAAATAAATGAATAAGTCTTTTATTATTTTTCATTTCCATCACTATTAATATTTAAGCTCTCTTAAAATATATAAAAATTGTTTTTCTATATACAACATTATTAATTGTCATTCTTCCTTCTCTAGCGAATAAATTAGAATAGTCATGAAATACTTTGTGTTCTTAATTAAAAATAAATAAATGTTTTTATAATAAGATGTATTTCATGTTTTGTTTTAGATGTTAAATTACTAAAACTATTTAAGTCTTCTATTAATGCTATTTATTATTTATAAATAAGTACCTATTTGCAGATTATTTTTCTGATATTTTAATTTATTTTTTGGCCAGAATATCGTGTATAATACTTTCACAAAATGAATCATTCTAAGATATTATTTACAAATTAGTTAAAGTTCAAAATTACAGTAGAAGGTATTGGGTATTGTGGCAAATAAAACAAAATGGAATATTAAAAAAAAAACAAAAGCATCCTGCTTCTCACTTATTTTTACAATAATTAAAAAAGATATTATTTATTTAAATTTAAATATTTTATAAATGAACAATTAAAATATTTTACGGGAAATATATTTAACGTAAATATAAAATATCCCGTAAAATATTTTATAAAAAAATGAGTTTTACGCAAGTGTGTGAGTGAGTTTGAAAATGAACACCAAACACTGTTAATAATTGTATGTGAAATGTATTATTAACGGGCAATAATAAAGTCATGCCTATTAAACGTTTATTTTATTTATTTCCTTATGTCTTTTGTGGTTATAAATAGACTTTTGATGGCCCATTGATAGTAAAATCATCTTATGTCTTTGTGGAACCTCATAGTCTACTCATATATAGTATATGTATATGTATAGTATACTCATTGGGGTAGGCAGAAACTACAGAATGGCAAGTGCAAGGATCCTAGCCCTGTGTCCTAACCAAAACGATTGCCAGATAGACACGCGATGAAGAGACTGTCACGTTCATTTTTTTGACGATCCCGAACCTGTTGTGTCCAACAGAGAGTTCTTTTGAGTTTTACGAACAAAATATGGGTAGGTGTTGTAATTCGCGCGACAGATCGCTTTCGTTAGGACGTTTGGTCAAAAAGCCAATGATTAACAGTAGGAAACAACAATTCAATAACAATCTTCTACAGTAGCTGATAATGATAATTAAGACGTCATATTATTCTTATTTAAAAAGTCATTAATTAAAGCAAATAATACTAATACATAGTAATCTCCAAAAAGTAGCAACAGCTCATAATACTTTGACAAAATACTACAAACAGACATCATAGTTATGTCAAACAACAATGATAAATAACATTTCAACGTCGCCATACTGAATTTAGACGGTTTTCGTATTGTTACCGTATTTGGGCTATTCTGTAACAGAGTTGAGAAATAAAGATTTAAATATAAAATAAATAAATTAAACTTTACTGTCAGGCTACAGTCCGTTAGTATTTTAGTGTTAGTAACAATGGTGATTAAGTAATTAGGGTAGTATTAGTTACTTACTTTATTATTTACTAGCGGCCCGTCCCGGCTTTGCACAGGTGGACATTTAGTTTTTAAACATTTTGGGATAAAATATAGCCTATGTTACTCAAGGATAATGTAGCTTTCTAATGGTGAAAAATTTTTTGAAATCGGCACAGTTGTTTTTAGTTTATTCATTACAAACATACACACACACACACACACACAAAAATACAAATCTTTCCTCTTTATCATATTAGTAAGATTTAGACCTATGACTGTCCCCAACTAAAAAAAATCAAGGGTAAAATTGTATCAACTAAATTAATTTCGAAATGGTTAGTTGACACTTCGAAATGCAAGGGTTTTTAGTCTAGGGCAGAGGAATAACCAGAAAAAGAAATGCATTGCCATAGAACATGTCAATATCGTCAGTTTTTTTTAGACTAACCACTGGTAACGTGCCCACAAAATACCAGTGGTTAGTCAAAAAAGTGTCGGGAATGGATGATTTGTTTTTTTTGTTGTTGTTAGATTGGCACAACTGTTTTCCATTTTGACGCGGAGTTTGAGTTGCATCTGTTATTTAGTTTAAATACAGTGCTGTTTTTAGTTAGATCATTATCTAGTGTGTATTGCGAATTTCATAATGGACATTGATTGACTTAGTTCGATGTTTTCATCGCCAATGTTATAAATTTTGCATCGCCAATATAATTTCGTGTTCGGAGTCTCTGAAAATTTTACAGAAGGCTTACGGTGAATCGACTTTATCAATAACAATTGCTTATGAGTGGTCCAAAGCGTTCAAAAGCGGTCTAGATGTGATGGAAGTCATTTTAAGATTATTATTATGTAAGTATCTTAGTCGTGGACTGGCAACGTCTGCCACATGCCCAATCGGCTGTGAGCCAAAATAGCCACAGCCAGAAGGCGTTGCGGCAGGCCGAGGAGAATATGGTGGGACGAGCTGGACAAGACCAGCGACCAGTGGTCCACATTAGCCTCGGATCGAAACAACCGGAAGTCATGGGGAAAGGCAAAGGCCTTTCCCCATGACTTCCGGTTGTTTGCTGGGCAAAGGCCCAGCAGTGGGATGATGCAGGCTAACAGTATCAGTAAATCTTGTCCATAAAAACATAAACTTTTTAGAGAAAAAGAAATCTTTACAGCGCAACCACAAGTTATTCCACTACATAAAGAAAGGGAATACCAAATGTATTTCTCCCAGGGACACACAAACAATACCTTTAAATATATACCACACATAACACACTCTGTTTCAGAATAACCCACCGACTCTCCTCGCAAGGTCACTTCGGATCTCGGGCTTACAGCGTGCGCATCACAATTAGCACAAGATAACGTGATAACAGCGAGATAACGTCAGGACATCAAACGTTACGACACAACGGAGAGTTTCCCCACCAAAAATACGTGAAAGTGGGTTTTTTGAATTTAAAAATGAGTTCGATTTTATTTTGAGTGAGTGCGATTCTTTTTTGTGTGTGAGTGTGATTTCATTGTAAAATATGGGATAGTTGTTTTTTTGTGTCCGTGTTTGGATTTTTGTGACGAGAAGATACTTGTGTCTTAATTTTGACGTTTTACTCAGCCGGAATTTATTTAATAAAAAAAAAAATTGAAAACTAAAATTTGAATTTTAAATTATGGAAATCGAAACAAAAGACGTAGAATACGAACAATTAACCCAACTATACCATGAATGTCTCAACTATCTAAAAGACACCAAAACTTACATCGACGACAACCCAAATTCCATTGAAGATCCTGACTATGACACTATAAACGATAAAATTGAAGACGAAAGCGAAAAAATGGAAGCAAAAACTGTATATAAACTTGAAAATGAGAAGTCCATGGAAAGCCTGGACTCAATTAAATCAGAACCAAGATCAGACCGGCTAAGAAGACTATCAAAGCAATTACCCAAAATAATTATAACCCAAAGTACAACGAGCTTAGATGTTAAGAAGCAAGATATTAAGATGGTTCCCTTACGGAGTGACAAGTCAAAAAGCGATCGTGTGTTACCAAGAATCGATCGTCATTTACCCAGAACTGACCTCAGTATGCCTTTAATCAATCATCATCATCAAATGTCGAACGTTGATCGAAACTTGTCGACGAGTTTGGTGCAAGTTGATCGTGTTTTGTCGAAGAACGAAATCAGTATGTCGAACATGGATCGCAGGACGCCGATATCAATGAAGCCTTTTAATGCAAAACCCCCTGAGAAGAAGAAAGCTGTGCCTAATAAGTAAGTGTTTAGTCATAATTATGTATGCTAGCTAGACTTTAGCCCGCGGCTTCGCTCGCGTTAATTTAGAATTTGACAATCAATTCGGGATGTACTCTGCTTAATAATATTCGATCATGAATCGAAAGACACGTGGCGCCATCTATTATCATAAGAATGTTATTGTTGTTTTCATCGGGAACAGTATTTTTTTTCGGGATGACAGGTACCCTATATCCGTTTTTGTACACCTGACAACGTGTATGTAAAATTTCAGGATAATCGGTTTGGTAGTTTAGGCTTGAAAAGGTAACAAACAAACTTACTTTCGCATTTATAATTTTAGTTAGGATGTTTGCCAACGTGCTATGGAGCGCAGTATCTTAGGTGTAAAATTAACGAATCGTATTCGAAATACTACACTGCGCTCCAAAACGGAAAACGTTGACGTGGCTCAAAAGGTTGCCTAACTTAAATGGGACTGGGCAGGACATATACTGTATCGCATCCCGAACGATCTATAAAGCTAAGAATGTAAGAATACATGGTAACCGTTTAAGCCTCGGTGCAAGTTCAGGCTGTTTACCGAAGTGCTCATAGATGAACATTTGAACATACTCGTACAAGCGAAATATAAATTGAAAATAATGTATCATCGGTAAGCAGAACATGATAGGTTATTAAAGACAAGATAACGAAATTAATATTGCAATTAGAAGGTGGGAATGATCATGCATTGATCATGCAGTGATCATGCCGGAGAAGATATAGGAGGATACAGCTAGGGTGCAAAATAATAATTTTATAATAATTTATTTAGACACATGTTACGCACGACAAATAAAAGATAGTAAAAAAAAGAATATAAAAAGAAAAAATAAAATAAAGATACAGTGCAATAAAGTAGAGCTAGATCCCACACTAGGATACCCTGTGTCGTGGGATCTAGTTCTGCGTTAATGACACATAATAAGTGCACTAGGGGGTAGTTCAAAATGAGAAGAGGAAGACGGCTTTTTCCTTTCTCATTTCTGATGTAAAAGATAAAGAATTGATCTTGAAATCTAATAAGCTTATGTTATTAAATAAGCATTATGTTACTACATACGTATGTATGTATACACATGTAGCCATTATTTGTTATCTTAGTTTGTGTAGTGACTGTCGACTCAAACGGAAACGTTTGGTTTGCATTAATTATGATACGCACGAATGTGGCACTCTTGGAATCTGCGGATAACAGGAAAAGCAGATGGAAATATTAATATTCTTATTCTTATTATTCTTTATTGCACACCAAAACAACAAAAAATATACATACAAATTGCAATATGTTTGACCATGCAAGGAAACTGAGTTTCCTCCGTGCCTCAGAAAGCACGTTAAGCCGTTTGTCCCGGCTGTCATTTGTAGATCTTTGACGGTCGTTACAGGTAGTCAGTGGCCCGAAAGTCTGACCACAAGTATGACCCAGTACTAACTGGGTTGTGGAAGCTAGGCCGTCGCTCTATGTAAAATACTGGTATTCAGCTGGATCCGGTTAGACTGGAAGCTAAGTCCATCATAGTGGAAAAAGGCTAAGCAGATAATGATGAAAATAAAAAAAGACATGTTTACAAAAATAATGATAATGTGGACTGTCTTATTGTTGGCAATAGTTAGTCCACCTTATATAATGGCCGTGTTTTCTAAATTAAATAACGCATAAATAAGACAAAACACCGTTTTCAGGCAGGGTACACATAACTCTTTGCAAGACCTCTAATAATAGCTGGCAGTTTTGACCGCAACAAGGTTTCCTCAATGGCCTACAGTTTGGTACGCGGTTATGTTTGCATAGTTTATCTCATTAAAGACGAACACGGATTATGCCAGATTTGTGTTAAGGTCGATGTCACCAGGTAATCTACATGGAACGTTATCCGTATTACAAATGAGAAAGTAACCCAGTATGTGTGACACCTTTTCACGGATACTTTTTGGTGGTTCCGTACCGTACTTGCTTGTAGCGGAGATGAAGATGTTGAGGTGGATGTGCGCTGTGACAAGAATGGATAAAGTAAGGAATGAGTATATTAGAGGAAGTTTGAAAGTTGCGCCAGTTACAGAAAAGTTGAAAGGGAATCAAATCTCGAGGTATGGGCAAGTAATGAGGAGGGACGAATCGCATGTGACTAAAAGAATGATGAATATAAGTGTTGTTGGATGGAGAGGGCGAGGAAAACCAAAGAAAAGATGAATCGATTGTGCGAGGAATGATATGAAGGAATAAGGAGTAAATGATAGCGTGACGAATGACAGAGGAGAATGGAAGAAAAAACGTGTTGCGCCGACCCCAAATGACATTGGACAAGGGCAGGAAGATGATGAATTACTATCCTACGTTCTTCAAACAAAATAAATTCTTATACTCATTTGTAAAGTCTCGAGCACCAATATGTAAAGACTTAACAACTTTTAAAAGTGTTTTTATTCTACTGTTCTGATTAAAATTTCATGTTGGTTACGAATATAGTCTTCTGCAGCTCATATTTTTATCATTAAAAAACGGATATTTACCATGTTTACTGCTTTGAGTTCCCGATATTTCGGCGCTGTTGCAAGCAACATGATCACGGATAAACTGAAGTTATTGCCGAACGTTGAATCTAGCAGTACGCTTTTAACTAGTTATTCATTTAGGTGCGCTTCATGTTAGCGAGTGAGTGATAACTGGCGTAATGGGTGTAAAAATACCCTTAACGAAGCCGAAAGGCACTCGTCTCCCCGTCATAGCGATCATTTTTTTTGTTCTAGACCTTTCCTGAGAACCTTCTAGTTACGGACATATTATGGGTCCAAGTAGGTACCAACTTTTTTTTAAATTTTTAGTCTTATAACTTGACTTTAAATACCTCTACAACCCGGTACTACTCAATGCATACATCAGCACAATGTTTTGAGTGCGTCACATTGAACTCTACCGTAAACCGTGATTTCAACCCAAAAAAAAAGCCGTTTCCACGCAATAATTTTTGCGTATACCTTAGTTACTTAGTTTGATGTACAGAATGCTTGGTTGACGGCTTCGTGAAGGGTCCGTTTAAAGCTTGTATATCACGCTATAAGGGAATCCAGGATCCCTACAAGATTTTTAAGTCTAAAACTATTTCACACATTTGTTTCCAAGTGGTTTCAGACACCCGCATCGCACTCGACCAGGCTACGGTGACCATCCGAAGCGTCTGGTGTCCAAGACTGGCATGGAGAATGTGGCGCTGATTTCCAATGTGCCGTTTGAGAGGATACGTCTGCTGAATGATACATTTCATACGCTTGTAAGTGATGAATAACCTTTATAATAATCGTATGGGCTAATACAACCTTAGTTTTTGATCACTTTGAACCAGGAGCCTTGAGTCATTTATAGACAAGTCTTATTACGGGACAGAACCTGATATTGGAGAAGAAATTGCTGATCCCTTTTTTAACGATATAATGGAAATACAAATGCATGGGACCACTTCTTCTTCTCTTCTTTATCGTGTGGTTAGTGAATAACCTGGTGTCAGAGTTTTTATGCCACTCCTAGGCCTCTGACTTAGCTTAACATGCCTTCGAGAAATATCTCTCAAGCGTGCTGGTTTCCTCACGATGTTTTTGCTTCACCGAAGCAAGTGATAATATTACACAATACGCACATGAATCCGAAAAATCAGAGGTGCGTGTCTTGGGTTCGAACTCGAGACCTATGACTTGGCAGTCCGACGGTCACACTACTAGGCTACCACTGCTATAAACCACCAACATGGACCACTATAATTTTTATATAATAACTACATTCGTTTTAAGCCATGCATTGATAGTACAAATGAAAGATGATAATATTTGGCTATTATTCTTAACTCAGAGATTCATCTGGTATTCTAGGGAAGTCCGATATCTATCATTTTCGCCCTAAAAACTTTGTCTAAAATTAAGAATAAGTAAAACACAGCTGGCATTTCCAAACACTCCGCTCTAAGTAAATATAGCGTTAAAAGGAACCCCTTCGCGGCCCCACTTTGTAACTTCCTAATGGGATGCCTGTCACTACCCTACACTTAGGGTATGTCCAAATTGCCGGAAAAGTAGACAGTGGATTGATTAACAGTATTATAATAACGTAATTAGTACCTTCATCTACAATGTGGCTTATTTGAACCTTTGTATAATGGTACTAGGGTGTTGCCATGGTAACACGATACAATGTTGCATCGAAAGGGTTGGGCTAAATTAATGATATAGGGATATAATTTTGTTTGAAGTGGTCATGATTCATTTTAATGACAAACATACGTACTTCTTACTACATTTTACCACGACAATTATCACTTGCTTCGGTGAAGGAAAACATCGACGGCATGTAAAGACAAGTCAGAGGCACATAAAAACTCTGAGACCAGGTTAGGCATTAACCATACGTTAAAGAAAGAAGGCTTCATGTTTTTTCTTATTCCGGGCATATTCATTTCATTTATTTATAGTATGTTGACTGCTTCGTTGGTCTAGTGGTCGCAAGCGCGAGTGCTAACCCATGGCCTCATGCTTGGCACTCGCGCTTGCGACCACTAGACCAACGAGGTAGTCCCTTCTTCTAATTTCTTCATTTACTCACCACCAAATCCTTCATCAAAGACCTTCACGCGTCTAACTACTCCTTCCCTCCCCAGATCAACCTACGCTGGCGCTGGATCGTCATCGGCACCATAGTGGTGCACTTCGCAATCTGGCTGGTGTTCGCGGTGTTCTGGTACATTACGGCGCTCGCCCACTACGACTTCGAGCCCGACCCTCCCAAAAGGACCTGTGTGACCGGGGGGATCGACTTCGTTACCATATTCTTAGCTTCCGTTGAGGCTCAGGTCAGTGAGGCAGATTATACAGGGTGTAAACGGACCCTTCACGAAGCCGTTAACCAAGCATTCTGCACATCAAACTAAGTAACTTAACGCAAAAATTATTGCTGGGAAACGACTTTTTTTTTTGGGGTAAAAAATCACGTTTTACATTAGGACTCAATGGATGGATTGAATAGTACGCGGGTCGTGGAGGTGTTTCAAGTAAAGTTCTTACATTAAAAACATACAACAAACAAAAAACAAACTTGTGAAAAAGTTGGAACTTTGACCTCCAATATCTCCTTAACTAGAAGATTCCCAGGTATGGTCCAAAACAAAAAAAAATATTGCAATGACGGGGAGAACAAGTGCCTTTCGGCTTCGTTAAGGGTCTTTTTACAACCTTTGTAACTCACCAACATTTATATTTAATAACAATTTTGTGATCAATTTAACTGTAAACATGTTACTCAATTTGGCTTTGAACGTTAGATGTACAACAGTTGCATGATCAGCCTAAGATATCGTCCCACTGCTGGGACCCAAGCCTCCTCTCTATGAGAGGGAATAGGCTATAATCCAGCACGCGGGCCCATTGCGGGTTGGTAGATGTCACATGTCTTGGTTCTAGGACATGCCGGTTTTCTCACGATGATTTGTTTCACCGTTTTGAGAGCAGTGGTGATGAAATAAATTATACAAAGTAATGCGCCTGCCTGGGTTCGAAACTTTCTTGTTCGTAAGTCGAGGTCGCTACCACTGTACAACCGCTGCTCCTCACTGGGCCATCAATGTACTTGTTGCTGAGTTCCGGTTTGCCGGAGAGATTTTAGGTACAAGACAATTCAGTTTTGTCTCGGGGATCTAATTTATCTGTGATGCTACTGGAAGGTATTGCAACTGTCGCGATAGCAATTTATCATTAGGATCTACAAAATGTTACAAACAGTAAAGAATTTCATGGTTGATAAAAATGTCAAAGTAAATTCGACGATCAATGATCAATCTTGTGAAAATACTAAGGTATCAGTTATAGTATAAACGGTCTAACAAATTAAAAACATCTGCCTCATAAACCTTTACACTAGAGCATGAGGAATTCAGACGAAGTGAAGTAGTGAAGAAGCATTTGATAATAAATAACAAAACATTTGAGCACGGCAAAGTTACAAAGCTGACCTAAGTCAAGCTAAGAGCCAATATAATATATTAGCGACAACCGCAAATTAAAATTGTACTGAGCAGGACACATTTGCCGCATGTCGCATCAAAATTGGGCCAAAGTGCCAACAGATTGGGTGCAGAACAACAGAACCCGGCGACGAGATAGGCCCAGAAGAAGATGGCGTGAGGAACTGTACTCTTGTCAAAAGGAAGGGACACAGACAGAGAAAGAGGGAAGGGAGGCCTTTGCCCTGCAGTGAGACACATCAGGCTCATAATAAAATTAAAATAACCGCAATTGCCCTCGATCTCAAACAACACAGACAGTCACACGATCAGATTAGTGGAGATTGCCAGTTATTGCATTAGCGAGGATTTACTTCACTCGCCCACTGCACATACTTTGTGTAAATCACATTATAAGGGCCGGGGTGGACAAGTTACAAGAAGAAAGGAAAATTGAGCAGAATTTGAAGATCTGAAAATCAAGTAGAAGGGGCTTTTGACAGCAATGGGACATTTTAAGGTTCTCACACATGACATGGCTAGAAAGGGAGTTACCACTGAGATGATGAGTAATAGATAAATATTTAAAAAGAAGACATACTGCGCAGACTAGAATACCAAAAAGTCAGGAATGTGATCAAAGCAGTACCTAACCGCATTATCCTATTTAATTTTGACCCTTTCCATGCTAAAGAAAGAACGAACGATGGCAACACTGCCGTCGTTCAACCTATTTATGACCTGCTGCTTAAGAAATGGTTTATCAGAAGTGTAACCATTAACCAAGCTTCTTATAACGATGCTGACTTAGAACAGGTCTATGAAGGCCTTCGTTAAACTCTTGACATTGACCTTAAACGACTTTCAGCTCTAAAGGACATATGAATAGACTTCAAGATTCTCCTATTATTAACACTAAACCACGTGCAGTTCAAATTAGTTCTTTTGTAGTGGTAAGCGGTGTAATTTGTGCAGATTAGTTGACAAAACGAACCGGTCGAAGCGTGCTGTCCATACAATGACATTGTGTACAGAATTTGTACTTGAAATGGTAGGAGCTCTGGTTTGAATCGTTTGAGTTTCAAAAGTACAACTCTTCTTTATGTTAGCCCTGTTATAAAAAAAAACAATTTGCCATTAAATTCGGAAAAGTGATGTCCGACAGACAGACGACATTGTTTCTATTGCGGGGATATCCTGGATGAGGCTGGCACGAGACCGTGGAGCTTGGCACAAGCAAAGAGAGGCCTATACCCAGCAGTGGGTGAAGTCGGGCTGTGGATGATGATGATGATGATGTCCCTAAAAAAAAAAACACACAGGCTCAAAGTTTTCTTTTAGATCCATGTCTTCAGTCTATGAAATCCGCTTTTCGAACAACTTCTTCTCCTTGTTATTCTTTCCAAATCGATGTTAATAGATTATTTTTGGCCTAGGTTGTGGCAACTTTGATTACGGCATCGTTATCGTTAACGTCCTTACATATTATATTGATGTAGGGAAACTTTGGACACTGCTCAACAAAGGCACGGTAATATTATAATACAGTAATGTAACTCGGCCGCATGATAGAAATAAATGCCTACAGCCGCGCGGTACGTAAACATGCGTTAGGGCTGACCGTCCCCAGCATTTTAATTACATTTGCCTACTTTCTGTTTCTATTTAGTTTTGTGATTGCAAATATCCTTTTTATATAAATAAATGAAATACTTTGTATATTGAATAGGAAGTGTTCAATAAAAATGCGTTGTTTTTTGATTGGTAGATTTAATTAAAAAAACATGTTTTTGTTTGAAAAACAAATCGGGCTTATAAATTTGCGACCGAAAAATATTTGCGCCTCGACTGAGTCGTACGAAATGCTTTATTGTTAAATTTTAAGGTATAATAAATCCGCATTCTTATATAAAGCTTAATTAAAAATTGTTTTGGGAAACATGGACAAGGTGGAGAAAATGGAATATCTTTTACTTGGTTATAGATACCTGCAGCTACTTTACAATTTACATATTTGGTTTTAAGTGAATTTCGGAATATTTCCTCCATTTTTTCTATATATTCCACAAAATCATCGTTGGGTACAATCAAAAAGCGTTATTGGCGAATCCATACAACCAAAAACAGCACAATATTTCCTACTCGTCATATTAACTGATTTTAGAGAAAAAATCGCGCGGTTATTGTTAAAAAAACAACACACCGTCCGTTCGACACTGCGGTACAGCCGTGACTGTCTGCACCGCGAGCGCACCCCACGATCGAGGCGCGTAGGTATAGCTCGCGTTTCGTCCGTTTGTATGAAGTTGGAGTACTGTATGCTTAGTGCGAGTGTCATACTAAAATTCTAGTAACGGCACGAACGCGTAAATCGTGTTTACGTCAAACGCTTCGACTATCGTACTCATGCGAGTGTGAGATACTAATACATACAACCATTCATTTCGCGTTAATTCACCGTGAGAAGTGACGATTGGTGAACGACCGAAAGGAGCAACCGAACGAACATTGATTAACCGGCCAAATAAATTGACATTCGTATTTTGTGTTCTTAATAGAAGCGACTGCCTATTCAAATAGTGGTGGTTATACAACAAAGTTGACGTTTATTTTGTGTTTACAAAAATTTTCGTATTTGTGATTTGCATAGTTTTGAATGTTATTGTTAAAGAAGAAAAGGAAAGGCTGGGTTGTCACAGGTACATTTTAAATTCTTATAACTATATTACATACGGCGACACAGAATCGCGCTTATCTTGCATATTCAACAACAAAAACTTTAAGTGTTTCCAATGTTTGTTTCTTATGAGAGGGGTACAAAAAACGTTTACATTTAGTCCAAGAGGGCAATACATCAAATCACTATGGAGTCACTTTAATTTTTTTGTGGAATTGAGTCACTTGAGTGATTTATGATGTTATTCCACTTGATGCAATTTACATTCTAGTGATTGAAGTGTTTTCCTTATATTACTTTAAATGCTGAAACTATGATGAATTCTAAACTCCTCTGTGAATTGTCATGATCGTAATTTCGAACTTGTACTGGCATTAGAACCATGCTTTTTTTCTTTCATGCTTAACTAAAGTAGGTGTTATGTGTTTGGAGATTTTATTTGTGTTTCTCATGTCTGGAACTATAAACATTTTATTATTAATAATTATATTGTGTAAATAGTTATATAAAATTTAATGTTTTGTAAAAGAATATCAAAATAAAGTTCCTGGTTTGAACCATAATTTCAAGAAAAAATTATGTTAGTAAAAGTATTGTAACCTTAGTATTTGTTATTTTAATACTGTTCATCTATTTTTATTCACAATATGACATTAAATTAAATTACTTTGTTATTTCATTACTCTCACGACGCTCTCACCACAAAATCTTACGTGACAACTTTACGCGCTCGCAAGTGACGGTGTTTCTTATTCGAGCTGTCTAAACTGTCAAAATTGTAACTTACACTCGCATTATACATGCAAACGTAATCGAAGTGCTCGAAATGATCCTCACTTTCGAGCGGCACTCGATTGTCACTATCAACGACGTAAACTTTAAAACTTACACTCACAAAGTTTAGTTCTCACAAATGACGCTAGGTGGCGCTTACCCAGCGCCATACTAATTTGTGTAAACGTTAACGCGCTCGATCAGTAAAAAAAACTCGCACTAAGCATACTGTATTATAATATTACCGTGACAAAGGGTGGCAATTTATTAAACCAATAAGATTGCTACCCTGAATCTTTTAGTCTGGGTAGCAACTAGCTAGCTCGTGGCTAAATGATAACAGCCGCTCGGGTCGATCTTTAGGTTAAGTCGTGATTGCCTAGGTTTGTCTGTGGATAGGTGACCACCAATTTCATACCGAGTTTCCTCCGTGCCTCGGAAAGCGCGTTAAGACGTTGGTCCCGGGTGTTATTTGTAGATCTTTGACAGTCGTTAGGTAGTCAGTGGCCCAAAAAGTCAGTCTTACCAATTGATATTGTATTACCCAGTACTAAGTGGGTTGTAGAGGTCAGATAGGCAGTCGTTCCATGTAAAATACTAGTCCTCAGCTGCATCCGGTAAGACTGGAAGCCGACCCCAATATAGTTGGAAAAGGCTTGGCAGATGATGAACTAGCAAACCTTTGAAACCTTTCAGTCTGACTTTACTAACAGATTTTTCAACGGTACCTTCTTTTTCTGTCTCTCCAATAACCATACCGCTTTCCGTTCTTCCATTGTACCACTCACACGTGGGCGCTAACTACTTTAACCGCAGAGCAATCACGCACAAATAGATTCGTCATTAACTCCGAAATGGCGACAAATAAGGAAGCCCATACAATTGTCTCAAGGTGTGTGTCAGCTGGGAATAGACCATGATTAGTATGATTACAGTAATCATAGGTCCTAGGAGGTGAATACCCAAAGTGCTGGAGTGGGTGGTAAGGTGAATGTGGTACTAAAATGTGATGGGCAATAAACACAATGACTGAGACAGCGAGAAAGTAAAATTTTGTCTAAACAAATAAATAAAATTGAAGTGTCTGTTTGTAATATCAAAATAACAGCTTTTTACTGAATGCATAATAATATGAAAATATATACGGTACTTCTAACAAAAAAATCATTTTTCAAAGTTTTTGACTGTCTGACTGTTGGTTAGTTCCGGCTAATCTCCGAAATGGCTGGACCGATTTTGACGGGACTTTTACTTGGAGATAGCTGATGTTATAAGGAGTAACTTTGGTTATCAGAAAAAGGATTAGGCTTCCGTGCAAAAAAAATAAAACCCTTGAAATTGTAAACAAAATCTGTTTAAATAGGGAAGTAATATTTTTATAATAATTTCACGCGGACGGAGGTCGCGGGCAGCTCTACTAATCATCATTTAAGCCGAAAATGTAATGTGTCTGGTTGGCGAAACAACAGAAAATCTTAGGTAAAATCTGGATGAAAGTTCTTAGAAATACGAAAGCGATTGCTATTTGTTTAGGCACTCTAATCAGTAAAGAGTTAAAGTTAAAGAGTTTGCTTGAATTTTTGCAAGATTTGACATGAATAACATAACATCACGCCTCTAATCCCTGAAGCGTTACTCCCGTTATGTTTTAATTCCCATGTAATAGGGGGCAAGCCTATTCCCATCAGCGGGGCACAAAGCTTGACTCCGTGGCTGAGAAATTCCTGATAGAAAACCCCAATAACACTTTGCCCGACGCGGGAATCGAACCCAGGACCTCATGCTTAGCAGTCGTGCTTGCGACCACTCGACCAATGACGCAGTTAGTGAAATGAATAAAAGATAGGTAAATCATTTATTTCAATAAATTACACTATGAACCGGTAATGATCGTCCTCATTTTTCACGAGGGTTGATACTGATGATTTTCACTGACATTCTTATCATATTTTCTCAACTAGCACTTTTATTGATATACCTCTCTCTGTCATTGATATATCTTTAATGAATAGATATAATTCTCTCTGCCTATAACTTTCATTAGTTACGAAGTAGAAAGACCTTCTTAGTTGCCGAAATAATCTTCAAAAGGACATCGGTTCGGCAAAAGGTCCCCATCGACCGCCAACACTTTACGCCCATCAAGTTAATCAGATAATTGGCCCAACCATAGTCAAGACCCAATTAGTCCAATCTTTTGCCGCCAAAGAGTAAACTGTGGCAATCAAGGACTATTGAGTGTCGCATCCTCATTACTGGAATTAGCTGCAGAGAGCGTTGATCACGAAATTGGGGATGCCTTTGAGTGCAAGCGGCAAGTACCTAGATTGATTTGAAGCGGTAAATACTTCCTGTATTTATCGGAGCGTTGATCAAAAAAATTACGACTGGTAATTTCTGATTTTATCATTTTTATTTCGTACTTTCTCTTCAATTTGATTTTTCATCAGTAATCATGCCTATTGGTGTGGCCGTCGGACTGCCAAGTCATAGGTCTCGAGTCATGTGCGTATTGTATAATTATTATCACTTGCTTCGGTGAAGGAAAATATTGTGAGGAAACCGGCATGCCTGAGAGATATTTCTTGTCGGCATGTAAAGCCAAGTCAGAGGCCCATGGGCAGCATAAGAACTCTAACACCAGGTTAGGCACTAACCACACGAAAAAAACCACATGAAAAAGATTTTTCAGAACTGTTAAAAGACTTTTTGATCTTCATATTCAAAGGAAAGTGAGAAAATAATGGGATTATTTTAAATTATAATATTTAAAATATTATTGTTTGCTGTCACTTTCGCTGCCCAGCACCCCGCGTAATATGGACTTTGGACTCATATGCTGGGTGCTGGGCAGCGAAAGTGTTAACAAGCAACACAAAGAATGTGAGTACTTATAGGTGGTGTGTTTTTAACTTGCGTTTGTTTGTTAAGAATGTAAGCTTGTTTTACAATTAAACAAACCAGTATGTATAGGCCTTTGCCCAGCAGTGGGACCCTCAAACAGGCAAACAAAAAAAAATTAACTCTAATTAAGAATTATACCTACTTTCAAACACAGTTTTTTTTGTTTCTTTTCAGACAACGATTGGATTTGGAGATCGAGCGATAGATGAAGAATGTCCGGAGTCAATATTCCTATTCATCATGCAGGTAACTTTGGTTGTTCTTATGAACTAGGAAAACGCTAGCGCCCATTCTCTCGACAGGTAATCTAAAGCTGCCTTTTGGCTTTACTGACACTGGTGGATCGTCAGAAACATAAGTTGCGAAAAATGGGTGAACTATATGGGTAGGTAGGTAGGTACACCTTTGTGTCTTCTCTTCGGGGATAACAGGCGTGAAGTTATCCAAGAATGGCCAAGAAAAGCCGTGCTCTGGAAATGAAATGAAAGACAAGAAGGCTTATAGTATAGTAGGTACCCACCTTTTGATACAAGTGGGGAAACTTTGTTATTGCAGCCGTGGCGAATTTCACAAACAATCACCGCCGACTAAGGGAATTGAACCAATTTGGAAATAGTTTAATAAGTATAGTTTCTATTTTTAAATTTTTATTTCCACCATAGTAGAAATAAATGAAAAAAATCGACGAGTAACGTGTGAAATATATTGCATGTTGAACCTAAACGTAGTTGCGATATGAGCCAGTTTTCGAGGAAGTGTATTAAAAAGATACACAACAATTGCCTGTTAACAATTTATGACTTGTCAGTATGGCAGCAGGTGACATTATTTAATATTTGAATGTCTTTGGTATTAAACAACACCGTCATACAGTAGGTACATAAATATTTACTTATTGTAGTGTAGTGAAGGTCACTCATTGTCAACTGAAATAATAGGAATCGTGTAATTATGTTACTATGTAACAGATGTTGTTTGTAAATAAATTACTGAAATAGTTACTACGAGCAGCGCCATCTAGTTTACTTGGTTGGAACTGTTGGAGAATTTAATAGCTTGTATTGTTACTAGATGGCGTTAGTGACTTCAAATAGTAGTTGAAACCTGCTTCGTGCAGTAATAAAATAATTATTTCGGTTATTGTTAAGTTTTAGAAACTTGCTGATTATTCTGGGATTTCGTTGAAATAACGTAATTATTACTATTGAATTTGCCTACAACATACAAATCTAGGTTTCAAATCTAGGACCTAGCAAACCTATTTTCTACACTTATGACCGATATCTTGTTACTCCGTTTCAGTTAATCCTGGGTACCGGTCTCTCAGGCGTGCTGACTTGTGTGGTCTACGCTAAGCTGACGAGACCAGAGAAACTGTCCAGAGATGGCGTCGGGTTCAGCAAGAAGGCTGTGGTAAGATATAAACAATAATGTCTATCAATGGAAAGCCGCGTTGGTCGCGACTGCTACTGAGTGCTACTGAGGTCCTGGGTTCGATTCCAGGGGCGGGAAAAATGTTATTGGGTTTTTCCATCAGGATTTTCTCAGCAATAAGCTCGCCCCCTGTTACATGTAACTTAAACTAAATTGGTGAAATATGGGTATGCCATTAAGTACACCTCTTCTTAACCCTACAGGGATTACAGGCGTACGTTATTTTGTGTTATGTTATGTTTTAAAAACACTTGTAAGGTAGCTAAAGCCTTATTTATTAGCAACAAGATTAAATCCGCCGATAATAAAATAAAGACGGTCTGGAAAATTATCAATAGTGAAACTAATAGAAATAATAAATGTAATAATGATATCACACTAGAGACTTCACATGGTCTTCCGAGTTCCAAAAACGAAGTTGCTCAAGAATTTGTAGATTTCTTCTCTAATATCCCTCTTAAAACTACTGAAACCTTAAATTCCTCACCCTTGCGTTCTATTGAGTTATTGAAGGTGAACGTTACAGCCTGTCCGGATGAGTTTCAATTTAAGCATATAAACCCCATAGCAGTTATTAAAGCTTTTAAAGAAATAAAAACAAATTAACCGAAGATCTATGGGGGATGTCGATTAAAGTTTGTCAAGCTATTATTGAGACTATAGCACCATACTTAGCCTTAATATTTAATTTGTGTGTGGACCAAGGAGTCTTCCCGGACCTTATGAAATACAGCAAGGTAATACCACTTTTCAAATCCGGGGACAGTAAAGACACCAATAACTATAGACCCGTATCCGTGTTGCCGGTTTTCAGCAAGGTGTTTGAAAAGGTAATGCTTAATCAAATGCTCATCCACTTTAACACCAATAAAATCTTACATGAGAAACAGTATGGTTTCACCAAAGGACGTTGTACGACTGACGCCGGTGTCACCTTATTAAAACACATATTTACTGCGTGGGAAGAGGCACAAGATGCCATTGGAATCTTCTGTGACCTCTCGAAAGCATTTGATTGCGTTAACCACGAAACCCTGCTCTTAAAACTTGAACATTACGGTTTAGGGAAACTTGCGCTTGTTAGAAAAATGGATATAAACATACACGTATATATGTATTAATATCCACCGATTATCAAGCTTTGAGTGTCAGAATGGTTACTTGTTGTATAGCATCTCTAAAAGGTGTGTAGGGAAAAGGGTTTTTATCAAGAAAAGCACAGAAAGACAAGACTATTCATTTATTTAGATTTAGGCTTGTCAGATATTTATAGGTAACATCAATTACCTATCAAGCTACGTCCATTCGCAAACCTAGGTCTTCGTGGAGAAGAATGGACAAGAAACTCCACGGTAACATCTTTAAAGTATTATGCCAGGACAATTATACGTTGTCCTGAACCATTCTCAAGTTTATAGCAATTTATCAGTTTAGATAAACAATAAGCAATATAAGCCATATTAGAAAACATAGTTCTAGCACATAGTTATCAGTAATATTCATAGTGTAATATCAAATAACTTACATTAACATTGTAGGACCTTAGGGTAATCCAAAAAGGTTCCAGCTTCACACATTTGGTATCTCCATTACTATGTCACTTACAAACGTAATACTATACACATGGCACACACAATATACCACTCAGGGCATGTCTTAACCCTTAGAACACTTGCAGCATAAAGCCCCCAAATTGGCGGCAACATCTATTTTTATACAAGTCAAGTACATCAAAGATGGCTGCCAATGGCAAATGGTCATACATTATAGCTTAATATCTAATAACATATATAATAATTAACAAATCTTATGTAAGGGACCTATTTTAAAACTTAATTAGATAATTTACCAATATAATATGTATTTATTTGAAATCTTTGTGTTTAATCGGATAAAATATGAACATCAACTGATAGTTCAGAGAATTGATTGAAACAACTTGATATATTGAAATTGCAAGATAAAATCTAGCAAACATTATAAATACCACTTAATTATTACTAATTCATTTATTAGCAATATATAGTAAATAAACATTTAACTTGATTATTCAAATATAACGACTATCTTTCGTTCGGAAACCAAGCCTTTTAGGCCACAATTAAATCTATTTCTATTAAATACATCGGGCTATGAAATATCTCTAGGAGAATATATGTTAGGTTTATTTGAAATTAGAACCTTTCTGTTCTCAAGATATTAATTTACGATGATTATTAATTTAGCAATATTCTTGAAATGCAACGTCGCCATACGTCAATGTTATTTCACATTTGACAGCAGACGTTGCTACATTATATCGTTATTAATTTGGTCAATAGTTATTAAACAGTCAGATATCGTCATATTTAATACATAAGGGTATGCTATCACGCTCAGGTTAGTGAAATCGTATTTAAACGATAGACATCAGCAAGTACAAATAAATGGTGTCAATTCAATGGGTCTAAAAGTAATTATGGGTGTGCCACAAGGGTCGATATTAGGTCCTTTCCTCTTTTTGGTCTATATTAATGACCTACCCCATTTATTTAAAAACCAACCACAAATGGTGTTGTTTGCTGACGATACTTCGTTAATATTTAAGGTAAACAGACGTGCCACAAATCTCGACGACGTAAATAACGCCCTATTTCAGGTTCATAATTGGTTCACCGCTAATAATTTAGTATTAAATGGGAAAAAAACAAAGTGCATAAGATTTTCTCTACCGAATGTCAAAAGTAGTGATAGTGACATAGTATTGAACCAAGAGAAACTAGAATTCGTCGAAAATACTGTTTTCCTGGGGATCACGCTCGACTCAAGGCTACAATGGGGTCCACATATAACATCTCTTGCAGGACGGCTGAGTTCAGCAGCATATGCTGTTAGAAAAATCCGTCAATTTACTGATGTAGATACCGCGAGGCTAGTCTATTTTAGTTATTTTCATAGTATTGTGTCATATGGTATCTTACTATGGGGACGGGCTGCAGACATCGAGTCTATATTTATTCTGCAGAAAAGAGCCATCAGAGCCATATATGATCTTCGTGGGCGCGATTCTCTTAGGGAAAACATCATGTACGTTAGAAAAAATCTGCATTTATTTAGTAAAAGAGGTGACAGACACCACTATAGTACTAGAAACAGGGACCAACTTGTACAGCCAGGTTTCAGGCTAGCTAAAGTAGACTCATCTTTCATGGGGTACTGTTTAAAATGTTACAATAAAATACCTCCCCACATTTTACAACTGAATGAGACGAAATTTAAATCTTGTATTAAACGCACACTATGTAGGCAAGCATACTATAAGTTGAGGGATTACATTGATGATAGAAATGCTTGGCTCAATGCTGGTCCTGCTCCACAACCACAGGGGGCAAACTAATTGATTACCATGTGAAGTTATTGTGGAAGCTGCAGAAGATTGTAAAAATATCCTTGCATTGTATAGATTCAATCACTTAGTATTATATAATTGCATAGCGCATGTGTGAGTACTATGTACTGTAAAGCTACCATTTGCATTTAGTTATCATTCATTGACTCGAATTTGCCCTGGCGGTTGAGAGAATGTCATGCTCACTCAAATGTCTCGCTGATGGTGGCGGGTGTGTCGGATCATTTAGTTCCCTTCAAAATGGTTGAGTTGAATGGTGCTGATCCATGCGTCATGTTCGTGAACGGGCGCTGTCAGTTGGGACTGGTCATCTCTTAGCTGCCACGGTTTATTTTAACTACTTTGTTTTTAAATTGTTATCTAATCTTTTACTCTGGACGCTCTTAATGTGCACGTCTGTCTACATCGTTCTCACATATATGTATTATCTCAACATGAATGATGTAACCAAGATATTGTAAAAATGTTTGATTGAAAAGAGTGTCCATGGAGTTTCTTGCCCATTCTTCTCCATAGAGATCTACGCCTTGGAATGGGCAACTACAGTACTTTCATAAGTTATTATGTCTTATGTCTGGGACTGTAGCTTCGCCTTCTTTGTTTTTCTGACATTCAAAAGTGCCTGTAATGGTCTAATTGAAATAAATGCTTTGAGTTTTTTTTGAGTTGTTTAATTGTTTGACGTTCAAAAGTGCCATTTAATGGGCTCGGCCCAATTGAAAAAAATGGTCCGACTTATCTTTAACATCACCAACTAACAAGTTGATGGTTAGATTAATATGCTGTTGATGTGGCCTTTGCAAGGTGTCCAAAGATAGTAGTACATTTTTGGATGTACTCCATAAAAATGCCCTTTCAGAGGCAGCTACTCTCATTACGATAAGGCGACATTGCCACTTAAGGTTGTGGTACCTTCAGAACAGCTCTTTTACTTTACACTACCGCCTCTTTACCTCTGTCATTCTCATACGTTTTGTCTTCCAGATCAGCATGCGCGACGGTCGCCTCTGCCTCATGATGAGGGCGTGGGACCTCAACTACGACCACATCATCTGCTCCGAGTTCACTGCACACTTCGTTAATACTTACAGGTGATGTTATAACAGTACTCTATACAATCCCATCAGAGAATTGTTCCTGATCTCTGTTAAAAACAATTTATTAGGCTGCCTGTCCACTGAAGCGCTAAAGAGAAGAGAAGAGTGGAGCTGTGCAAATTTTGACCAACAGAATTGCAAAGAATGAGCTGGATTTAGATTTTATGCAATTCTATTGGTTAAAATTTGCACAGCTCCTCTTCTCTTTTCTCCGCCCTAATGGATTATGAATTATCGTTGTAAAAATAATGATAAACTTCTAAAAGACTGAATCTTTGTGTTTTTATTTTTAAAGAAAACGAGAGGAATCTTTATTATATTTACATACCTCCGTCCCTTGAGAAGAAAATTCAAGTCTTTTCCAAACGCGTTAAATCCAACTTCCACTGCGCCTATTTTAGGTTTATTACATTTTGGGCATTTACTTCTGATTACGCCAGGCTCACAGCACCGTAACAGGTTATTTTAGACGTTAAATTCACTAAATTGTCATTTCAGAACCAAAGAAGGCGAGGTAATCCGCTACTACGCGCGGAGCCTCACACTCCAGCAGCGACAGTTCCTCCTCTGGCCGGTGACGTTGGTTCACGTCATCGATGACACCAGCCCGCTGTTCGGATATACACCGGATCTAATCGCTCATAACAGGTGAGCATGTGACAGTACCTATTAGCGTTTGTGAAAGAAAAGATTTCTGCCTGGTGACAATAGACTAATAGAACTAATCAATTACTGGGGTAATTTTGTTGGACTATTCACCTGTAATCTTTTGGAAAATACCTAGAGGCGAGATGCTGTATTAACTACTATCTCTCTATAAGGCAAAGCCTCTTATATACCATACAAGTAAAGAACATTAACTGCTTACTGCTCTTTAGCAATGTTTCAGAGACATCGACCATTACAGTATAATACCACCATTTTTGGCAGATCTTTACCAAAAATAGAAGAATTTAATCCCTACTAGTTGGCTCAGTATTAAAGCAGACTGGCTTCTTTAAATGTATGAGTGAAGGTTATATAACAGAAACTATCTTTTGCCCGCGGCTTCGCTCACGTTAATTTAGAATTTGACAATCAATTCGGGTTGTACTCTGCTTGTAATAATATAATTCAATCATGATTCGAAAAACACGTGGTTCCATCTATTATCATAAGAACCTTATGGTTGTTTTCATCGGGAACAGTATTTTTTTTCGGGATGAAAGGTACCCTGTGTCCGCTGCTGTACACATGACAACGTATATGCAAAATTTCAGGATGATCGGTTCAGTGGTCTAGGCGTAAACTTATTTACGCATTTATAATATTAGTTAGGACTAGTTAGGAACTAGATAGACATCTAGATTTGTATGTCTAAAGCAAACCTTTTCCTTCACAGTTACGAGATCACAGTAAGTCTGAAAGGCGCCTCCGCATCCATGGGCACGTTCACCCAGAGCCAGACGTCGTACTTGCCCAAGGAGGTCGCGTGGGGCTACCGGTTCCCGCCGGTCGTGAAGTGAGTTTGGTTTTGATCTGAATTAAGGTTTACTTCGAACGGGCTGTGGGGCTGGAAGTGTACTGGTGTAAGAGTACTAAAAGTAAGGCTTCATTTTAGTCTAATTTTTTTTTTTTGTTATTTAGATAACGTTGCCCCACACTAGGAATTTCTCCAGTATCGTGGGTGCGTTGACAAACATTTAAACTCACATACACAAACAGCCAGACCCGGAACAACTACTTGTAGGCCATACAAATATTTGTTCCGTGCGGGATCCAACCCGCGACATGCAGCGCAGCAGTCAATCGCTCAGCCACTGCTACTCTGTCAAAATTTAAGGAGTCTAGGCCAACAGCTGAGAGATTTGGAAGAGACCTACACTCAGCATTGGGTGGAAAGAGGTTGAGGAAGAGAGAGAGAAACCAACAGTTGGACTTCCTTAGTTTGATAATAGGATATAAGGAAACTGAACCAACTCATCTGATAAGTACTAGTTACTGCCTCCTAAACGCATATCACCGAGGGGTTTACTGATGTATTGGCAAACTTAGATAATCATTAGCTTAAGCGACGCTTGCCTAAGTTGGTCCGTGGATGGGTGACACCCATTACATACCGAGTTTCCTCCGAGCCTTTGAAAGCACGTTTAGCCGTTGGTCCCGGCTGTCAATTGTAGATCTTTGACAGTAGTTACAGGTAGTCAGTGGCCCGAAAGTCTGACAACCAGTCTTACCAAAAGGGTTATCGTATTACTCAGTACTAACTGGGTTGTGGAGGTCAGATAGGCAGTTGCTCCATGTAAAATACTGGTATTCAGCTGCATCCGTTTAGACTGGAAACGAACCCTAACATAGTGAGGCCAAAAGCTAGGCAGATGATGATGAAACAAAAATTGCAGACACCACTGACCCCATCCACAGAATTCGTGAACAGTATACGTAAAGATTTTTCAGGTACGACTCGCACAAGCAGAAGTACGTGATCGACCACAAGAAGCTGGACCTGCTGGAGCCTGTGGACACCCCCTACTGCTGTGCCAGGGATGTTTATAGGGCGTGAGTACTTATTAATGCTCTTAAGCGGACATTATAGGCTGATAGTAACAAAAAAATATAACTCTCAACAAGTGGGCCTAAGTTACTTGAGAATAAATATTCTCAAGTAACTTAGGCCCACTTGAAAAATTCACCCTGTATTGTTTATACAGAGTGAATTTTTCAAGTGGGCTTGAACTTTGGTCAAATTAAGCTATAAAAAAAAAAAAAAAACAAACGAAAAAGCGAAAAATACTCAAAATAGTCTCGAGTTCAATTTTGATTACAACTAAAACTGAATTACGGTACGGATACCGGGCCGGCCGGTTGATATGGAGTTCTTGGCGGTGGAGTCGAAGGTAATAAACGAGGTGCTTACTCGGGAGGACGGCAGACACCCTCCGGCCGAGAGGCACGCGTGTCGCCGGCACCGCGGTGAAAGCGCGCCCAAACCGCGCCGGCAGAGGCGCCGCCGCCGCTGCGCTCGTATTGGATTTTTGAAGACTCTATATTCCTAGCCTTCCTAAAAAAACACACACTGTATTATATCACGATTCGATAGTGTTGCTAATAGGTATAAAATTCTGGCAAGTCATGACTTGACCAAAATGAAAAGAAGAAATTCAAGTGCTACTTGCACTTGAATTTCACAAGTGCTGCAGCTAAGCTTCTTCATGACATTTTTTTTTCTTTGCTCTGTCCCACTCCTGGGCGAAGGCCTCCCTCCACTCCTTCCACTTGTCGCGAAACCGGGCGTCCTCCTTCCAGTTCGGACGGAACTTGTCCAGTTCGTCCCACCATCTTCTTCGTGGCCTGCCGCGACCCCGCCTCAATGTGTCAGGGCACCAGTTGCCTGCTATTTTGGCCCACAGTTTGTCCGGTATGTGACAGACATGACCTGCCCAGTCACATAGTCTTATTAATTTAATACCACTAAAACATTGCTATTTCTCTCTTATTCCAGCTCCACCCCAGTGAAGATGGAGCCACCACCCACACCTGGTACTCCGAGCAACTTCAGTGAGGCTGTCTCTGGGTTCCATCTCGAAAGATCTTCGTCTTTCAGGAAAAAAACTATCAGCAATAGTAATAAGGCATGAGCGTAGGAAGAATTGATTAATTTATAAGAAGGGATTTTGTATATAAGAAGAAGTAAAGAAATGAGATTATTAAGAGAGAGAGAGAGAGGTGAGAGCGCCAGGGTAGTCGGTGAAATTCAAATTTTCTTAAGTTTTTGCAATTTGGAGGTCAGTGTTAGGTTTTATGTTGATGAAAACATGATTCGCGACCGTAACACGTAAGTAGTTACTGAATTATAATCATTAAAATCATCAATACTCTTCTAAGTTCATTTAAGCCCATTGAATGACTTTTTCATAAAATAGTTTTAAAAATCTTAAGAAAATTTTAATTTTGCGGGCTACCCTGGCGCTTTGAATGTTTATTTATTTACCTCTGAAAGTAACAATTCAACAGCATTGTAACGAGGACATTGCTGGTTTTTACAGATTTGCAGCAGCAACGCAATACCGTAACGAAAATAAAGATCAAAGTAATTTTCAAAAATCAGAGGTTTAATAATTGTGAAAAGATTATACGTAAATGCGGATTACTATCCGCCAGTGTGAGCGTTAGACTTGTTCGGAGTCGAATTAATCTATATAAGGTGTAAACAGACCCTTCACGAAGCCGTCAACCAAGCATTCTGTACATCAAACTAAGTAATCCTACGCATAAATTATTGGTGGGAAACGACTTTGTTTTAAAAAGAAAAGTCACGTTTTACAGTAAAACTCTATGTGTAAGTACATTACCACTTAAAACATCGTGCTGATGGATACATTGAATAGTAAACTTGTAATTGAGGTATTTAAAGTAAAGTTATGACATACACAATATTAATTTGTGAAAAAACTTGTGAAAAGTTCGTACTTTGACCCCTAATATCTCCATAACTAGAGGGTTCCCAGGTTTGGTCCAGAATAAAAAAATGATCGCAATGACAGGGAGAACAAGTATCTTTCGGCTTCATTAAGGGTCTTTTTACACACATTACATGGAAATGTTATCTATATTGAAGTATAACTTGTCAGTATTATTTGTAAACCATAGTATTATGTTGTATCGGAATCGTGGAAATATATTTTTTGTAAGCAACATGGGTTTTTCATTCATACCGCTTGATAAATACACAGCTCTTTTAGTTCAAAACACGGTAATGTTACTTGGTAGTCGAATCAAATTTAGTATTAGGTAGTAGTGGCCTGTTACTAAATAATAACAACCGTTCTGATCGAAGTTAAAGGCTAAGCAATGTTTCATCGAGGTTGGCCTACAGCATTAATAAATCTTTGACATTCAAGCTGTTAGGTCAGAAGCCCCCAACTCTAACAATCCCTTCTTGATCTCACCAAAGAATGTAAGCAAGTATAAAGAATCTCAGAAACCAAATATCTTTTCTTTTTTATATTAAATCTTGATCTTAATCTAGTCCTGAGGATAAGGTCGACGATGGAACGAGCTTACTCAAAAGAAGCCTATTAACTCGCGACCTAAATAGATTGGGGTCATATGAACTCGAGAACACCGTCACAGGCAGGGAATTCCACTCCTTCTCACAACCTTCTTCCACATCTGCCTCATCATTTACTTTATTTACTCGACTTTACACAACCTAAATCCCAATTCATAAATTCCAGTCAACGCCCCATAAAGATTTCTAGGCCATAATTAGTTCAAAACAACGATAGTACAAATATATTTGTTTCTTATCTCGACTAAGGTGTGCTTCTTATCTTTAAAGATAACTATTGTACCGAACAGTCTTATATCTTTACCTTTGTACAGTACAAGTGTGAGACTTTTAAAATCAAGTCAATATTTTGGTGTAATAAAAGTATTAATTTTAACGTGTGTGCGTTGGGACCACAGTGTGATGAAATTGATTCTGTGAGAGAAAATTCAAGCAAGAAGATGTGAAGCGGAGTAGTAGTAAAGGATTGACAAGAAAAATAATAGTGAAATTGAAACAGAAATACTACGTGATAACTGCAAATATTACCTACTTATTTTTCTTTATCTGACAGGAAAATCTTTTGTGATTTTCTAAGAACAGAGAAATGTTTTTGCCGGTAAAGCGACGTTAAATTTAGAATTGGGGTTAAATTTTCAATTAGATAGAATTCAAATACAGTCAAACAATGCTTACGTGACCAATAATGTTTACAAAATAATTACTAAAGACTGTAAATAAGACTTTACACAAACAAAACCATCAGCATTATATTAATTGGAGAGACACCAAAAGAGACAGAGATTGTTCTTATGACCCTCGAGGACTTACAGAGCAATAAACATGCAGCAACTCGAAGTGACCAAAATGAACTTCGACGAGTGTGACTCTAGACGAAGTAGTCGAGGCAGAGTCTTAGAAACTGAATCAAGACGAGGCAGCCGAACCAGAGCATTAGAAAGATCCCTCAGCTACTCCGAAGCCATAGGAAACGGCTCAGGGCGATCC
The DNA here is from genome assembly GCA_905220335.1 of Noctua pronuba. Lineage (NCBI taxonomy): Eukaryota > Metazoa > Arthropoda > Insecta > Lepidoptera > Noctuidae > Noctua > Noctua pronuba. The sequence continues at coordinate 13,551,060 of LR999916.1, read as the reverse complement.
TCAATCGAGATCCCTAACATTGTCCACTCAGACGTTTACGCAAACGAAGAGTTAAAAAAACACTACAGAATATCACAGACTTACGTCGAAGGAAAGGAAATTGCTTTCCCATCAGGAGTCACAAACGTAGACACAAAGAATTATCTAAGAATCCCTATAGATGAGGCTTCACAGGACTCTTCAATTTACTCCAGCGAGGATGAGCACGCTGATCGAGGATTAGTCATGACTATAGATGTTGGAGATATAAGCACTAGTCCTAAAGATTCTGATGTGACCAAACCTTGGTCGGAGCGTTCAACTTTGCCGATAGCAAGTTCAAGTGCTGACACTAACACGAATCATATTTATGACACGATTGAAACTGCAGAGAGTATCGAGACGGCTGATAGTATTTTTGATGGAAGGGATACTAACTTTGGACCGTCAGCAGCTGGGTATTCTACCCCTTATAGTAGGAGAAGGAGGAAAATGACCCATAGGTAAGATTAAAATATTAATTTCCATGGAGTTAAATAATAATAGCCGCACGGGTCGATCTTCATGGTTTGACAGTACTTGCGTAGGTCGGCTCGTCGATGGGTCCATCACATACCGAGTTCCTCCGTGTCTCGGAAAGTACGCTAAACCGTTGGTCCGGCTGTCATCTATAGATCTTTGACTGTCATTATGGGTAGTCAGTGGCCCGAAAGTCTGACTATCAGTCTTACCAATGAGTTTCGTATTACCCAGTAACTAAGTTGTGGATGTTGGATAGACAGTGGCTCCGTATAAAATATTCGTATCTGCCTGCATCTGGTTAGAAGTGGTAGCTAACCCATCACGAGGAAAGGGCTGGGCAGGTGATGATGATTGACCTATATTATGCGTCTTGAGCAGTATTATAATTCTTGCGTGAATGGCTAGTCTCTGCTGAGATTGACCGCCATGACAGGAAATGGTCTACAGGATTATTACAATTTCATTTATCAGATCCATTCTTCTTCTTAGCGTATCGAAGGCAAAAGTTCAAATATTTTAGGCCAATTCAGCTACACGAATGCCGTTCGCTAATGTAGTCGAAGGTTATCAAGTGCGCAGGTGACAGGGTATGCGAAACAAGATGGAAGGTGGGCCTTGTCTGTGGAGAGACACCCATGAACCCTCATCTGTGGAGATAAGATGGGGTTCAGGTCCATATGATTCACTTATTGGTCACTAGCATAAGATGCAAGTTAGACAATCACTTTCTAGAAGAGTATGGAATCCACAAGAATCACATGCACAATTTGTATAAACTTTATCAGTCTGGGCCTAAGCCAATGCTTTCGCGTCAATTGATAATCGTAAGCCTGCAATCAATATTGAAATAGTTCTTCCCATTGTAAAACCAAATATACTGTGCATGATATATATGTCACAGTCAAAACTGTTAATGAGTCAAAACTACTTTTGACCGGTGAAAACTATTTTAACAATAACAAATATTTACTTAGAAACTTATTAGGTTGTTATGTTTTTTTTTTGTGACCCTTTGCAAAACATTATGTTGTAGTAATTGTAGGACTACGTAATTACAACGTTCTGAAACAACATATTTTAAATGGAGAAAACGAATTTTAACATAATAAGGATTTTGACTGATTAACAGTTTCGTCTGTAACTTATACCATATTTTTACGTATAGTATCAACACGCCTGGAATCTCCACAGGCTTAGGCAGGGGTGTAAAATATAATAAAAATAATATATGTATAACTAATAGTACGTCCTCATTTCGCTAGTTATGTTTAAGACCCATGTAGAAGCGAGCGAGCTTATTGCCACGAACTGGGTACTTCTTCTTCTTCTTTATCGTGTAGTTAGAGCCCAACCTGGTGTCAGTTTTTAAGCCGCCCATGGGCCTCTGACTTGGCTTTACATGCCGTCGAGAAATGTCATGTCAGACTACTAATACATGGCTGATACTGAGAAATTCCTGATGGAATAACGTCTTAAAACTTTGCCCGATCTAGGAATCAAACTTGGGGCACTAGACCAACAAGGCGTATACTTCTATCGAGCTATTTTAACTCCCAAAATAACTCGATAATTCAAAATGTCCTTCATAGTCGTCAATACTGGCCAAAATAACGTATGAAAATCATGCCTACAAAGTCTTCCCTGATTCATATCGATAATAAGGAGAACCATGGATATAAAGATAAGATAGTACCTACTAATATTTCTAAGATAAACGAAAAGTATTGGAAAAAAATTACTAATAATTGAATCATTTGTTTACGTTAGTCTTATCATCCGATAACCGTACAATATTGATCATGGGCCTCCCAATGACGGCTACAGTAACTGATCAAAGGACTTACATTTATGCTAATACTAGCTGTACCCGGCGTTGCGAATGCAGCTTTTTCTACCTACTCCTTGTGTTTTTACTACTCTACACCTACTTACTACCTTCCTACTAACTTCCTACTACCTGCCTACTCTCTGCCTGGTAGCTACCTTATCCCCGAGGGTCATAGGCTATATTTACAAAATTCCCGTTCGATAATTTCAGCCCGTAACACGACTCAAGTCGCGGGCAAAAGCTAGTATGTTCATCATCATTTGTCTCGCCTTTTCTCTACTTTATTGGGGTCGGCTTCCAGTCTTACCGGATGCAGCTGATGTATGCGAAGCGACTGCCTATCTGACCTCCACAACCCAGTTAGTACTTGGTAATACGATACCCCTTGGTAAGACTGTTTGTCAGACTTTCGGGCCACAGACTATACCTGTGGCGACTGTAAAAGATCTACAAATGATAGCCGGGACAAAATGCGAGGCACGGAGGAAACTCGGTATTTAACGGGTGGTCACCCAGCCACGGAGCAAAATAGGCAAGCGCGGCTTAACCTGAAGATTGATCCGAGAGGCTATTAATATTAAGCCACGAGGCGCTCTAGGCATAAGAACAAAAATAAGCAGACTAAATCGGAGGATGCCGTTGCCATTTAAACCATGATCGTTTGTCAGCAATAGTAAGACTTCTTCTGATAATCTGATAAATAATATTATGACCCAATTACTTCTTTCAGACAAAGACACGGACGACCCAACCGTTCCAGACGAGTAGTCCTCAAGAATGGAGAAGAGAATGTCCCAGTCAGAAGTAATATATCAGCCAAGTCTATCAAGTACATGAGGGATATTGTTACTACTGTTGTAAGTATAAATAACCTTTCATTAGATCATATTCAGTCTTACCTAGAGGAATGTTTTGATATCGCAGAGCATTATAAATGATTTAATTATTAAGAAGTAGCAAATAGACAGCTCACTCAGTTCTAGCGATTAATAGTTTGAGTGACAAATGGTATCCTTGTCAGGGTTTATTCCGTTAGGCTGGTCCATCTTGTGGGCAGCAGATGGGATAAAATGAAAACACACTGTTTTTAACAAATCGCTTGAAATTACAATTTAACACAATAACACGGGGCACAATGAATCGGGTACAGTTCCGGGATGTCTCAACTCCGCTGCGATCAGACACTGAATATCGTCTTCGCTACGAGCTAAAAACATCATGACTCTGTAAAAGCGCGCTGTAGGCTGTAGGTGACAGTAGACTTGTAAGTAGGTCATCGTGATGACACCACTGGTGCTCTTGCGATTCATTTTATGTCCGTACTAATGACCGGATCCGACAATAATTACAACTTCACAACTACTTCCTAAAATAAACCTGAACCAAATCAACATATATTTCTGTAAAGTCTTGTCTGTTATGCCTCATAAAAGTTCGCATTTACCACTTCACAGCTCGAATTTATTGCTATGCTTAAATTCATCAGCGTGCTTTTTTGTTTCATCCCTCTTCCTCTTTTCCTCTCCACTACTTTGCTGTACTTGATAGGCTACACACAGCGATCATATCTTTGTTACATTCACTTAATATCTCAGCTCACATCACAACCAAATCTTCAATGTCCTTTTTATCATCGTCTGCCTGCCCTTGTCAGCGTTCCTTGTTTGGTCTTTCTCTCCCTCTACGTCCATCAACATTAATATTCTTCCGTCCTCATCACATGTCTGTATATCAAGACAGACTATTGACTTTTTCAAACTTTTTTGTGACAATCGCCGCGTTCAAACTCAATCCTATATACTTCAATGCCTTTTCTATTATGTACAATAAATAGTATTCTCTATCTCCTCAGATCAACAGCAAATGGCGTTTCATCCTCCTGATGATGGTGGCTGCCCACTTCGTCTTCTGGTTCTTCTTCGCCGCCATCTGGTACGCGGTGTCCTCGTCCTACCAAGAAGACATAGGGGACGGGAAGGAGCACTGTGTGACCGGTACTAAGTCCTTCGCTGGGCTGCTCATGATGTCTGTGGAAACTCAGGTATGTGCCATGTTTGGTCTCTTTTTGACTTTTAGGGTGAACAGAGATAGAATTACCAGCTAAGCGATCATTCAATCGCGGGCCTAAGGACGGTGAGTAATGGGCTAGCTCGCCGTCCGTCCGTCTTTTGACGTCAGACCGTGTCGACGGCGCGTTCGTGTTCCACGCGCGCCTCAAAGAGATGTCAGCAAAAAGGAAGGGACCCGCAAGGGACGATGCCTGCCTGGGCTGTCGGACTGTTCGAAAGAGATACCGTGGCCCTGGAACACAAAGGGCAAAGAAGAACACTCCCTTCCACTCCGCCTAGAGCGGGAGGGGTCACTTGATGATTTCCGTACCTAAAAAAAGGGGTCATTCAAGCAGACTGTTACCTTTTGGGACCAACCATGATCAGGAAAAAAAATGGCCCATTTGTGTTGGCATAAATCGTCAAAATGTAGGGAACAAACAAGAGATTGTTTTTCCTCGAACGCGGCATTAGTTTCATAGTAAAAGTTCCAGTTAGACCTGCTTTGCAACGTTGAGCTTCTCAAGCATTTGTCCATGTTCATCCAAAATTGAATAAAAAAATCTGGTTTATATTGCAGATGACTATTGGATACGGCACCAGATTTCCGAACGAAGAATGTCCTGAAGCTATCATTGTTATGGTTTTAGAGGTAAGCTATGGTGACTTATTTCCTTTCATTGTTATTTAACCTCTGCGTTTGCAGTACAGAGTACACTGACCTTTATTCTCACCACCATAAGGTAAAGCTAAAATAACTGTATTTGTATGCCTTTTTACTTTACTTGTTTTTCATATGGGTATAAAAATACTCTTAACAAAGCTGAAAGGCACTTGTTCTCCCCGTCATTGCGATCATGTTTTTTCTAGACCATACCAATCTAGTTACGAAGATATTGGTGGCCAAAACTCCAACTTTTTCAGAAGATTTTTTTAAATAAGCATTTTAGTATTATAACTTTACTTTAAATACCTCCACGACCTCCGTACTATCCATCAGCACAATGTTTTGAGTGCGTTACATTGAGTCCTAACGTAAAAAAATTCGTTTCTCAGCATTCATATTTTTTGTATAGAGTTACTTAGTTTAATGTATGTACAGAATGTTTGGTTGACGGCTACTTCTTCTTCTTCTTCAACCTTTGGCCAGCCAACGCTGAGTGTAGGTCTCTTCTAAATCTCTCCACTTTTGGTGATTTGATGTCATGGCTATCCAGGTTCTTCCGGCACTTTGTCGCTACTATCTCTACGCGATCCCCACAGATAATATCCTTCACTCTAATGCAAAATGCCATCCGGCTCGAAGGACCACATGGGGACCGACAGCATAAGGTTGATTGTGAGTTTTAGGTGTATGTTTGCGATTTTAACTTACAATACAAGACTGTTTCGTAGCTCTGTATTGAGGCAACTGAAAAACGTAATTCGGTCGAACAGCAATGTTTAAGAAGAATCTGATCTTTTCATTATTACATTTCAGATTGTTGCTGGTACTGCTCTCTCGGGTGGACTATCAAGTTTGCTGTTCACGAAACTAATCAGACCAAACCGACATGTTAACTCCGTTGGGTTCAGTAGGAAGGCTGCGGTGAGTGCATACGATGATTTTTTTACATTTGGAATCCAACAGAGCACGACCTATTTTGTAAAAGCGCTTTGTTGGAACGGAATGGTTGTTTGTATTGGAAACTCCTGGGGGCGATAAAAATCCCCCGTGCGAACGAGGACAATTGTGTTTGTAGACAGTAGTAACCGCGTTCTTTCTCCATTATTATAACTACCTCGTAGCAGCAGTGATAGCCTAGTGGTGTGACCGTCGGACTGCCAAGTCATAGGTCTCGAGTTCGAACCCAAGGCACGCACCTCTGATTTTTCGGATTCATGTGCGTATAGTATAAATTATCACTTGCTTTTCGGTGAAGGAAAACATCGTGAGGAAACCGGCATGCCTGAGCGATATTTCTTGACGGCATGTAAAGCCAAGTCAGAGGCCCATGGGCGGCACAAAAACTCTGACACCAGGTTACGAACTAACCACACGATAAAGAAAGAACTACCTCGTATCTTTTCGTTTCCAGGTCTGCCGCCGTGATGGAGAGCTTTGCCTGCAGTTCAGGGTATGGGATTTGATGAACGTACATCTTATTGGAAGCACCATTACTGCTTACATGCTTAAACCTATCAGGTATGATTTCTTTTATCATGATGTCTTTCGGCAATCGTTTTTTATGTGTACTATAGAGCCGTGTAATAGGTTAACAATGCTATGTATAATCATATTCGAACTAACATTTACCATGCATGAGCTGAGCATGGACATCTAAGACCTTAAAAGTAAACAGCATCAGACTGTATTTACAAAACAATGTGCAAAAGCGGTGGTTTAGTCAGACATACGAATTGTAGTCGTCACGTCGTAGATCTAAAATACGAAAACTTGGGACATCAAAAACCAGTACTATCTCTCATATAAAGGAGGCCGGTGGACCAGGCTGATTATATACTCAATGCTTTACACTCCAGGACCCTGGAAGGCGAGCTAGTCCACAACTACATGCACCAGCTGGAGCTGAAGGAGTCGCGCGCGTTCCTCCTGTGGCCCATCACGGTGGTCCATGTCATCAACGCTGAGAGCCCGCTCTATGACTTCTCCGCGCAGGATATGATGGATTATAGGTATGGATGTTTTTCTTTTCTTTAGTGTTTCTAAGTAATTACTGCCCGTTTTAACTAACAGTAGGTGACACCCTGAAAAGGTTTGCCAACAGGCAATGGAGCGTAGCATAAGTACTTAATAAGGAACACCACACTGCCGTCCAGAACTCAAATTGCTGAAGTAGCTCATAAAGCTGCCAAACTAAAATGGGACTGCGCGGGCCGTGTTTGCTGGATGCCTGAGACAGCTAGACTGGGTCGCCGCAGACCGAGGAGAAGATGATCGCTTCATTGATTCCTAAGAAGGTTCTCTACTCTACAAACTCTTTCAAAATGACGTAATGTTTCAGATTCGAGATCGTTATCAGTCTGACAGGAGCGTCCAAGAATATGGGCACCACCACACAGAGCCGCACCTCCTACCTGTCCAAGGAGATCATTTGGGGATATCGGTTCAAGAATGTCGTGCAGTAAGTATTTGCTCCTATTCTCTATTAATGGCAAAGGATGGCTTCATTCGACCCTCCACAGTGGGCCAGGACTAGGCGCGTGTATTAGCTTCGCTTTATGCAAAACTAGCTGTGGCCCACGATCTTCGTCTGCGTGAAATTATTATAAAAATATTAATACCCTATTTGAATCGGATTTTGTTAACAATTTCAAGGGCTTCTTTTTTTTGCACTGAATCCTAACCCATTTTCTAAAATAAAAGTAGCGTTTAGTTACTCCTTCAGCTCCATCAGCTAGTTAAAGTCAGTGCCAGTAAAAATCCTATCAAAATCGGTCCAGCCGTTTCGGAGATTAGCCGGAACAAACGGATAATGACAATTCTTTCTTCTATAACGTGTGGTTAGTGTCTTACCTGGTGTCAGAGTTTTTATGCCACCCATGGGCCTCTGACTTGGCTGCCGTCGAGAAATATCCCTGAGAAGCAGCGAAGTCTAGTAGTGTGACCGCTGGACTGCCAAGTCATAGGCCTCATGTTCGAACCCAAGTCCTCCGTTCGAACCCAAAACTTCAGATTTTTCGGATTAATGTGCGTATGAAAAAAAACATCGTGATGAAACTAGCTTACCTGAGGAATTATGGTAATTGTAAAGAGTAACAAATTAATGATCTTTAAATTATTGGAAATCCAAGTACTGATTAATCTTCTGGCTATGAAACTACCATGTGGCAAACAGGCGAACATCCCAGTTTCAGTGATAAACTCGTTGTCACCTTGACTGTGATGAGTTAATACTTTTTGTCATATCATGTGTTACATTATAAATGACTAATTTGTTTTAATAAAACGCCACCTTTTTGCTGAGAAGCAATTAATCATTCAATTAATTGTATGATTAATACCATTGTAAAAAACTGTGTAGTGCAGCAATTTTGAATGTTAAGCAAGGTGAATTTTGTAATGTTGGTTGAATATTTTTTCGTTTGATACCTAAGTAACTAAGTATTTGCGATGACATCTAATTCATCCTCCTTCCTATTAATATTATAAATGCGAGGACTTTGTAAAGGTGTATGTATGTCTGGATTTTTGTTACTCTTTCACGTAAAAGCTACTGGATATAATTTGGCACACAGATAGTTTTTAGCCTGGATACACAGAGGATATAGGTACGTTAACAATATTAGTTGCCGGCTGACGATATATTTGGCGTGAATATCACGATTTCGATATATGGTGACGATTCATCAATGTGCTCCTGTGTGTGTGGGGTCCGGTTCGATTCCCGGGTCGGGCAAATTATTATTTGGTTTTTCCATCATGAATTTCTAAGTAGCAGCCACGGAATCTGTACCCGGTTGATGGCAATAGGCTCGACCTCTATTGCATGGGACTTAAACATATGTAACTTGCGAAATTGGGTGTACTATTAAGTTCACCTCTGCCCCACCCGTTGCAGGCGTGATTCTATGTTATGCTATCAATTTGTGAATCTGCAAAATTTATTATGCACATCTTGGTTCATACACATAAATAATAGTACTTACCTATAACAAGCATGACGTATGCACGATGATGAATTACTAATTAGTTTCAATGTAACATGCAAACTTGATTATTTTCTCCTTGAATGCAATTTCTCATTTAACAAATATGTGGAAACTTACTGATTGATATCATTAGCATGTTTCATGTTCATGTTCAGTAGCTGTAAATTGTTTCTGCAGTTCAATAATATAATATTAAAGTTCTTGTACACAATTATGGCCTGCTTTTTTTTTGGATTGGAAATCATCAAATGACCCCCCGCTCTGGGTGGAGTGGGAGGGAGTGTCAGACTTTTACTGACTAAAACCCATCCATGTTCCTTCTTTGCCCTTTATGTTCCCGGGCCGCGGTATCTCTTTCGAACAGTCCCGCAGTCCCGGCAGGCATCGGCCCTTACATCATCATATCAGCCCGGAATCACCCACTGCTGGATATAGGCCTCCCCTTTTTTCCGCCACACTTCCCGGTTTTGTGCATCCCTCATCCAGGTTTTTCCCGCGACTTTGACGATATCGTCAACCCAACGAGCTTTAGGACGGCCCTGGTTTCTTTGGCCCAACCTTGGCCACCACTCGTTCAAAGCCTTGCTCCATCGGCCATCTTCGCGTCTAGCCAGATGTCCTGCCCAGGTCTACTTGAGGCGCACCGCCCGGTCCCCGACGTCGTAGACTTTCGTCCGACGGCGGATTTCGGTGTTACGCACTCGATCTAAGAGGGTAATGCCGAGCATGGCTCGCTCCGGCCCTTTGGGTCTGCTTACGATATCCCTTACCTCCTTCCAAGGGATATTGTATTACCCAGAAACTGTATCGTAGAGGCTAGATAGAAAACGCTCCAAAATCTAAAATTCTGGTAGTCTGCAGCTGCATCCGGTTATTAAAGATGACTGTTGGGATAAAAGTTGAATTTGGTCTACATAGCCCTATGATCAGAGGTATTGGTTATGGATTATCAGCCTCTTGCTCTACTCCCAATTATATAATGGCATAGTACCTACATACATAAAGGAAAGCCAAGTGCGAGTTGGACTCGCGCATGAAGGGTTTCGTACCATCGTAGTAGGGGAGCCTCCTTTAATTTTTAATTTAATTTTATTATTTGTTGTTATAGCGGCAACAGAAATACACATACTGTGAAAATTTCAACTGTCTACCTATTACGGATCATGAGATACAGCCCGCTGACAGACAGAGGGATGGACAGCGGCGGCTTTGTTATTACGAACGATCTCGTTGATTAATCCTTCGGGTGCCGAACCCAAAAACTGATTAAGAAAGGGTTAATTCATCTGTCTCATCATGAAAGATAATAGAAGCTTTCACCAATCCATCCATCCATAAATCCATCTTTCGTTTTTTTTTTCGCGTTTCTCTACTATTACAGAGCGAAGTTCACAGTCTAACTAAAGTCGGTCGGCCGGTCTAACTAAGTCTTAACTAATTACTTTAAAAAGATACTTTTCTTCTTCCACAGCTACAGCAAAAAAGAAGAAGCCTACAAGATCGACACAGACCATTTAAACACAGTAGAACAAGTCGAAACACCCCTCTGCAGCGCAAGCTTCCTCAAAGACTTTGAACAAGACCTGAAGGCTTCCACCAATCTCCTCTCGAGTCCTAACATGTCTATCTCTCCTACTGATCTCTCTCTTCCTGAGGACTCTTCTACTCTCTCCCGGCCAGAAGATTCTTTGCCTTCATCACCGTCGCTGAACAGGACTGCAGGAACGCAGAGGAGCTTTGGGTGGAACTTCAAGAGGTTCCGGCCGGAGAAGTATGTGGGGAATTTCGAGAAGAGAGAATAGAGAATAATGAAGAACTTCTATTTATTATTTTAAGAACCAGATACCTTATAGTTTTATTGTTAAAGACTTATTTAGGAGAATAGTTTAAGACTAGCCAGGCTGTGGATTATTCGTATAATACTAGCAATATAGTAATTGCTTAGACGGTTATCACATGACATAGCTCGTCCGCGCGGTCGGACGGTGAAGCAGATCTCACGTCGCATTGGCTTTTATGAAATCCATAACACTCGAGCACTGCCCAACCGCGCGGGCGATCGGCGCTTACCGCTCATACATCCGCGCGGAAGAGTGGTGACGTGTGAGAATCAGAGATCCCTGAACGATGACTACCCTCACTGGACCTATGGATCTGCTCCCAATCACAGAGAGGAGGCCTGTGCCCAGCATTGGGAACTGGGAACGTTATACGCTGGCTATATTACGAGCGTTGACTGTACACTTTGTTTTGGGGATTCCTGTGATTGTTTCTAAACTGCGTGTTTAGGTTTTCAAACAGTTCAAATGGCAAACAACTAGGTTCAAGCATAGCATAGAATTGTAGTGTTGTAGAAGAAAGATTGCTCAATTTTATAAATACACTAGCTGTTCCCCGCGACCTTCGTCCGCGTCAAGTTATTAAAAATACAATTTTCCCCGTTTTTGCAACATTTTTCATTGCTGCTACGCTCCTATTGGTCGTAGCGTGATGATATATAGCCTATAGCCTTCCTCGATAAATGGACTACCCAACACTGAAAGAATCATTCAAATCGGACCAGTAGTTCCAGAGATTAGCGCGTTCAAACAAACAAACAAACAAACAAACAAACAAACCCTGCAGCTTTATAATATTAGTATAGATAGTATCTACTGTATACACAACGTATTATTATCACTATTAGAAGTGAGAAAAGTAAACCGATAACTTTATTTCTAGTCTTATTTTAGCTTATTTTACTCTCTAGTATTAACGTATACGTAATACCCACAGAATATTCTTTTAACATATGTAGCTAAAAATCAGCAATAAAGAAAAATTATGGTTGTATTTACTTAATGTTACTATATAAATAAATAAAAAATAATTGAGTTTTATTTTAGGCAAAATACCCACATACAGTTGTCGACATAGCTCACAGAATAAGTATGCTGAAGTGTCATTGGGCCTGTCATATTAGCCGTAGAGCCGATGACCGTTGGGGTAGACGTGGTCTTGAGTGGAGACCACAAATCGGCAAAAAGGTAGGAAGCCCTCAGGCAAGCGTGGAGCGACGATATGAGCAGGGTGGCTGGTAGCAACTGGTTGAGAATTGCCGAGAATAGAGTTGAGAGGCGTGCGGTTGAGGAGGCTTATGTCCAGCAGTGGACTGTTGTAGGCTGATGATGACCCATAACAGTAATAATAAATAAGTAATGAGCTGATATAAAGAATTGTCGTTTTAATAAAAAAATGTGTTACTTTATTTTCTGAGATTGTCAAACGTCATCCATCAGCCTTCCATTGACCACATCAACGTCATAAATAATTTGATCGTTAAGGTACAGTCGGCAACACATCAAGTTACCACCAACTGTCACATTTCTTTACGAGAGGAATTAGAGCGAAGCGCGCGTCCGTTAGCCGCGTCGCCCTAACCCCTCTGCCGCAAAACGCGCCGACTGAACGGTACGGCACCGCCGCGCGCCGCCGCCGCCATATGGCGCTGCAGTGCTCTGTGCTCAGTACCATACTATATGACACAATACTTTATTTGTGCCTATATCATCTGCCTAGCCTTTTCCCAACTATGTTGCGGTCGGCTTCCAGTATAATCGGAAGCAGCTGAATACCAGTATTTTACTTGGAACGACTGCCAATTCATGTACTGAATTTATGGTGAATGATGGAAGAACGGCGCGCGTCCGTTCGCCGCTGCTCCTCCATCCTACTGACGCGCGGCGACTGAATCGATCCCACAGTTGCCTACATGTAAGTCGTAGATACATAGATAGGAGGAGTTACAATATTCGCAGGTATAGTCCGCACTAGGGAATCCAGCCCCCAATTGCGGGAACCCGCACCTTTTTTGCGGGATCAGAAATGCGAAATTACTCATGCGGGGTCCTGCACGTTTGCGGGATTGAAAAAAATATATAAATGAGCTCAGACGACGTTTATTTTTAAGACCCAGCACTGCCTCTTTAATAAATGATTTAACAACTTCCCCATGGTACTCGTGCGTGACTTTTCTATAGCAGTTATACCTTCCATCAACATGAGATGATGACTCCCAGATGCATATACTTGAATAGCTTTAGTAAAACATGAAACACTTAATACGTACCTATAAAATTTCAGGGTTACCCTCGATTTCCCTGGGATTCCATCATCAGATCCTGATATGGTGCCAATGGTGGTCCCATTGTCCTCGGGAGTATACTCTTTCGAAAGAAAAAAACAATTTTGAAAATCGGTCCACAGTTAATATTTTACTAAAGAATCATCCTCCAACTCCTAAGCGTTAAGGAGTTATATCTTCCATCACCAACTCATCAACATGAGATGACTCCTAAATGCATATACTTGAATAGCTTTAGAAAAAACATAAAACACGTAATACGTGCCTATAAAATTTGAGGGTTCCCCTCGATTCCCTGGGATTCCATCATCAGATCCTGACATGGTGACAATGGGACCACCTTGGGAGTATACTCTTTCGAATAAAAAAATAATTTTGAAAATCGGTCTACAATTGAATGAGATATCGGTGAACATACATAAAAAAATACATTCAGAGTCGAACATAGAACCTCCTCCTTTTTGGAAGTCGTTTAAAAAGTCAAGAAAAATCAATGAAGTATGATTCTCATACCTATACTATATGGTTTACGAGGCTGATTTTTTGAAAATGTATGGCAATAGTAATGGCATAAATTTCGTTGCTGGCGATTCTGGGTTTTTTGTCTATGAGCTTTTAGCCATGTCCATAATAAAATTAAATCGAAGGAGAAAGTTTGACAATTTGTGTTAACTTGATGCGCTAGCGACTGTACATTTCCAAAGACGTGCGTTCGCCTCTGGACATAATTCTTAAAAAAATAACAAAGGAAATTGGTTTTCATTCCAGACAAAAGAAGTCCGATTTGTCCTACAATTCCTTTCACGCTCACATAAAAAACATCCTGTACATAAATCGATGTATCAAAACACCGTTAAATGCGTGTTTTTAATAATATTTATAAAAAACAACATCTGTTGATCTATACCACGGGAGGTCATTGATCCGGCGCCTGAGTGGATTTTTTCACACATTTTGTTTTTTTATGTCAAATTATTTATGCGTATATCTCATGTATTGTAGATATTATTTCCATATGGAGATTTGATAGCAAGGAGGTGCGTGGGAGACCAAGATCCAATCGCTATTTTTACCCGACTACGGCGTGGCCAAAAGAAGAGTTATGTGTTACTAGTAAGTACCTATGTATATGTATGGTTGCTGTTGCTAATCCTGGATTCCCATACCAGCTCGGGCAAATAAAATAACATCATAATATCAGGCCTGTAATCCCCGAAGGGTTGGGCAGAGGTGTACTACGTCAGTTATGTTTAAGTCCCATGTAATAGGGGGCGAGCCTATTGCCATTAACTGGGCGCAAATCCAAACTCCGTGGCTGCTACTGAAAATTCCTGATAGAAAAAACCGAATAACACTTTGCCCGACCTGGGAATTAAACCCAGGACCTCATGCTCAACAGTTACGCTCGCAACCACTAGATCAACGAGACAGACATTGGCTCTTTTTCAAATTAAAATCTGATAATACCATTATCGGTCTACCTTGTCCCCTTGTTGCTTAGTTGTCCTGAATTTGGTTCTCAGGTTAAGTAAACTGCTAGTCGAGTCAACCTCAAGTGACCACTGAAAACCAGCGCTGTGCTGTGAGCCGGGCATAGCACAGCATCATGCTGGGTGGTAACCTCGTTGCAGTCACGACGTGTAAGCTGTTAACTTTTTTGTTCCGTCCTGTTGTATTTATAAATATTTGTTATGCGTTGTATGTTTATTGTTTATATTCTTTTTTCTGTCATTTTGTATGCACGTCATGTCCCTGCGACAAATAAATGGTTTTCTCTATTGGGGTTTTTAATTTGAAATTACTCAGTAGCAGTTGAGGGTTTGCATTTGTTGCCCGGTTGATGTCAAAGGCTGGACTCTTATCACATGGAACTAAAACATACCTGGCGAAATCATGATCATCATCATCAATCATTTACGATACCCCTCTGCCTACTTTTTTGGAGTAAACAGGCGTGTTCCTTATCCTTACTAATTTTATAAATGCGACAGCAAGTTTGTTTGTTTGTTTGTTACCTTTACACGCCTAAACCACTGAACCGATCATCCTGAAATTTTGCAAAAAACGTTGTCAGGTGTACAGAAACCGGCATAGGGTACCTTTCACCCCGACAAAAAGTAGGTACTGTTCCCGAGGAAAATACAACAATAACGTTATTACGATAATACATGGCGCCGTGTATCTTTCGAATTGATTGTCAAATTCTAAATTAGTGTGAGCGCAGCCGCGGGCAAAAGCTAGTGTTATGATAATTGATGTTTATTTTGCAAATAGGTTTTTACAAACCATTTTACACGTCATTTTTTTAAACTTGATGAGGCCGTGTTTCGAACTGACTACTCTGAGAAGAAACAGCCGAACCAAAATCAGAGGTCATAGTCTCTTTTAAGGTCTAGACTATAGATGCAAAACGGGTTTTAAACCATTTGGTTTTAAACCGTATTTTTGGTTTAAAACGATTTAAAACCACAAGTAGCGGTTTAATATGGTTTAAAATGTTTTTGTTTTGTTTTTATTGTGTGCACTTATGGCATGTGCCAAATAAATGTATTTTCTTCTTCTTCTTTTTTCTTCTCTCTCCTCATACCCTAGGTTACGATATTGATAGCAAATTGCAAAATAAAAATACGGCATTGCCGTTATATTTTAATAAACACGCATTTTATGATTGTTTTCAGTCTGTTTAATCCTAAAAAGTAGTATAAGTATGATATATGCCTTCACATATATTAATAAAAATGCTAAATGATTTCAATTAGCCTTTTAAAATGTCGTGGTTTTAAACCGTTTCAAAGCAATTTAAAACCGGTTTTAAACCACGGATTTTGGTATAAACGGTTTATTTACAACTATAGTCTAGACATAATCCTGGTCATACCTATTATGTTGTTTTCTCTTAAAGTATGTAGCTATAAATTTCCTCCAAATAAAGCTCTTACTCTTATGTAGCCTATATGCATAGCCATAAAACACAGAATCCACAAAAAAAAAACGTTTAAAACTAATTACCACCAGATACATCATTTTATTACAGCATCAAAGAACAATTACCACCACACGAGTACTATTTATTAATGTTTCCTTCGCGTGTCCTACTGGTTCATAATAGCAGAGCTCTATCATAATTGATAAAGCATTTTATAATTGTTACAATGTTTTACTGTAAAACTGTGCTACTGTAGTTGTCACTGTATGATTAATTGCAGTAGGATAACTTAGTAAGACATCATCATGACATCACCACCTGCAATGCCTGAGGGTTGGCAGACCCATATAGTACACCCATATTTTACCAGCTACGTTTAAGTCCCATGTAATAGGGGGAGCACCTATTGCCATCATCGGGGCACAAACTCAAATCACTGGCTGCTACTGAGAAATTCCTGAAGGAAAAGCCCAATAAATAACACTTAGCCCGAACAGGGAATCGAACCCAGAACCTCAGTTCAGCAGTCGCGCCCCTAGACATATTTTATAAGTTCAAAAATGAATAACCCTTTTCACTATTTAATTAATGCACGATGGTTGAATAAATCTGATTTAGAGATATTATTAGGCTCATGCGCAATGACTATGCGAGAATGTCGTACTATTTAGGTATGTGTAGGTTTGAAGACAATAATAACAAAAATAATCATCAGTTATCGTGAAAAAAAACTCGTACTGGGAACTGTGATAAGTAGACGTGACGCCAATCTGTCTAATTATACTTACAAAACCATATGTAAAATAAATGTGCCCGTCCTTGAACTTGTAAACGAGCTATGAAAAGCATTCACAAGTCCTTGATTTCCAATTAATAAACGATTCCCTGTTTGTTATTCACAAAAATATTTACTCAATATATCATTCAGCTTCGATAGGTTAACAAAATAAGCTTTAAACAAATATTTGCACAACCTTGGCACACTGCATTCGTTCCTGCTGTGGCTAATGACTCAATTATTTGCAATAAAAACAACGAATTGAAACCACCAACTTACATTTACCACCAAAACAGTCCTTATTCTGTTAAAACTAAGTTGTATTTCCCGTAACTGAGTACATAAGATAACTTTGTAAAACTTATCATACGTTTGGTAGAGGTTCACAAAACCAGTTTGACTTGATCCTTCAAATTACATTAATGTACGGAAATGATGATAAGAAGATCGTAAATGTACCGAATTGCAGGTATCAAGTTATGTAGGTCGTTGGGCAATACCGACACCCGTTATCAAAAGAGTTATTAGGAAAATTTTATGCTTCCTAAATGTAGTACGGGAGACAGGGAGTTTTGTTCGAAAGCTATCTTAACTTAATCAGGCAATTACCTACTGTTAATTAATAACAGACTCATAACACATTTATCATCATAATTCATATCGTCTCATTTAGTTTCAAGAAAATTTATATTATATTGTATATACAAATTGTATTACTTTATTTATTTACTATACATATAATTTACATGTTTAAATATTACTATAAAAAATAATATAAAAACATTTAAAAATATAAAAAAGTGGTCCACCGGTGTCGGGAGCAGGGTCCAAGCTACCGGTGGTTAGGGTATAATAAAGTATTACTCTATTATTAAGATCTAAGAAAATTATGTTGTCGTCTCATGGTGAATGCTGCGTATACCTATAATAGGCATACATACCAGCACTTTATGTTATTTTTATTGTTTCAAATTAACTCTTAGTATGTATTGCAAATAAATAAATAAATAAATGATGTCCCCCACTTCTGAAATACAGCATAGTATAAGCATAATCAGCCTATAATGTTCCCACTGCTGGGACGCAGGCCTCCTATCTATAAAAGGGAATGGGCTACATAATCCACCACGCGAGCCCAGTGCGTGTTGGTAGATGTCATTCACGTGTCTTTGAGTTTTGGTTCTAAGACATGCCGGTTTCCTCACGATGCGATGTATTCCTTCACCGTTTTGAGAGTAGCAGTGGTGATGAAATAATTAACACAAATTAGTTAGCAAAACAACAAAGTTTACATAGGTATGTATTGCGATCCCCAACTTGCTTACCAAGTGATAATATTCAATTATGTCCAATGCATAGTCTCTTCCAAACTATTATAGGGATGGTTTACAGTATAACCGGATGCAGCTGAATACCAGTATGGAGCGACTGCTTATCTGACTTCTATCTATATCTACTGGGTAACACGATACCCATTTGCAAGTTTGATTTTATCAGATATTCGGGCTTCTGTCTACCCGTAACGACTTAACTGTCAAAAATCTTTAAGTGACAGTCGGGTCGGCTTAACGTTCCTTCCGACGGTACTCGATAAGTAATGGATGGTCACCCATCCACGAGCCGACCTCGGCAAGCGTTGCTTAACCTCGTAGATTGATCCGTGCAGTTACTATTTAGCCACGAGCCGAGAGATGACAATCGTGATCATACTTTTTGTTTAGTCTATCTCCTAGGACCATCGTCTGGTCACATAGCACAACAAATGCAAAATAATTAACTATAAAATAAACATGTGCGTAATACGATTAATGTGTACATAAGCACACGTTTGTTTTAAACATTATCACGTCTGTGATGCAAGAATGCGTTATGTCACATATTATCGGTTTTATGTAACGTTGTTAATAAATTAGCTAGTCTAGGAGTCTAATCAATTAAAATTGAAATTGCTGCCCTGTACATTTGGGTCGAGTAGGTATTGAAATTTTAGATTGGACAGCTGTTTTTGTCGAAGACGATGTTGGTTTCATGAAAATAGCTGTTCCATTTGCATTCGCAGTCTTAAATATGACCACACAAATCTGATGTACGCTGTATACATGGTATATGTACACTGTACACTGCTTTTGCCTGTAACTCTTTTTTAATAATTGTCCGTTGTTTGTAAAGCATTTTTAAAACTATGTTATGGGTGTGTCAGCCGGGACTTCTCGGGAGACAACATAAAATGAGTCTATGATGTGTTTAGATTGTTCGTTATTCCTAGACTAGCTCTGTAGCTTTACCTCTATATCAATAGGTATGCGTGGATTCTATTAAAAACTATATGCAAAATCCAATCCGTTCGCCCAGTTTGATGAAAAAGTACAAAGCGTAGATATTTTAATTTGTAAACAGGTAGACGCTGCTACATACAGAGTTTCCTCAGTTAAGTCGTCGCGTCGGTCCCGGTTGTCATTTGTAGATCTTTGACAGTCTTAAGGTGGTCAGTGGCCCGAAAGTCTGACAACCAGTCTGACCAGGGGTATCTCAATATTATCCAGTACTAACTGGGTTGTGAGGTCAGATAGGCAGTAAAATATTAGTATTCAGCTGCATTCGGTTAGACTGGAAGTCGAGACCATCATAGTCGGGAAAAGGCTAGGCAGATGATAAGGTGGATGCTGCTGGCCATCTCGTCTCTGCTGGTCGTCAATGTAAAAACAAACCAACTATTGGATTATATAGACCTGTCGAACTCTCGTCCCGACCTGTTACTGTTCTCAGTCAGTGAGCCTTCAACTACAGGCATTTTCTATGCCTCAATGGAGACTCCTCGACATGCAATGTAAGCCTAAATGATACGAAATAAACTTATTTTATTTTTATTTTTCAGTGCGTCAGTTTTGTTTGGCTCAGCATGTGTCTTCTTCTTCCATACATCTACTAGCCGTCAACTCATGAGTCACCTCTTTTCAATCCATTTATCCTTTATTACCCATTGTATTCCGATCCACACTCATACTCAAAACTTTCCTCCAGACATTTTCCTCATTCCTCCGCATCTTTTGCATTTAGTTGTATTTTAATCACAGGTCTTTCTTCTGACAGAACCCACATGTTACTAATCAAATAAAAATATATCTGACGATTATAATTTATCATCATAACAAATCATAAATCTCTTTAAGCCCTTGAAGAGACGTCCAACACAGCAACTGAGTCGATCGACTGAGCCGAATGACTCACGCATGAGTAATCGAGTAGCAATCAATGAGTGCACCTCTACTAGACTGACTTCCGGAGTGATTGCTGACTACGGCAATTAATTTAGCCTTGTTATAGTCTGGGAGATGGTGTATTTTTATTTATTGTTATGTTAAAAATAAAACTTAACTATCTGGCGATCTGATAGACCTCGTAGAAGATCTGACGACCACATTAAGCCCTGGATCCAAAGAGCTGGAAGTCATGGGCCTTTGCCCAGTTGTGGCATGATGCAGTTATAGTAAACGCTGGGTGACTGAATTTGTAAGTGGTTATGATAAGACAACGTTCTGTTTTTATTAGTACCTAGGTGTGATTTTTTGTAGTGTATCTTTAACAATAACATGATAAATCCAAAATAAAAATAATAAATGGTACACGTAATTATTATGAATTCGAAAGTAATTCTTTCTGTCCGTTACTTTTTCAAGTCTTAACGGCTGAACGGAAATAAATGTTACCTGAGATATTTTTAAGCGTAATTAATTTCGTATATTTTAGTGCGTTCCAGTGGGATGGCTGAAGCCACGCATTAAATCTAGTATGTTTTTATGTTTAAACTAATTTACATTAGAGTAGGTACAAAGCTGTTGTCTTATTGGAGATTCCAAGATTTCATGAAAACAAATACTATTGTGAAATCCATATTCAATAAACACAATACTGTTGTAAACTTTGTAAAGTATTATACTTTGTAGATGCTTTTCTCTTGAGAGATAAACAAATCAGAATAGTCAAAGCAAGCAATACAATATTTCTTGTAAAATAATGTGTCTTATTGTTGCCGTAAGCACGACTAATGCATGGCATCTATCGCATGTCTCTTAGCTAAGATCCGATAAAAAATCTGAAATCTTACTCTTTTTCTTTTTCTGAAATAATATTGTAATTGTAATAAAAGTGTCTGTTTGTAATTTCAAAAGATAACAGCTTTTTATTGAATGCATAATTATGAAAGTCTATACTGTACTTATAACATTATTTTTTTTTAATTGTCTGTTTGTTTGTTAAAGGCTCATCTCCGAAACGGCTGGATCGATTAGGATGGAACTTTTTCTGGTAGATAGCTGATGTTATAAGGAGTAACTTAACGGGTTTTTTTTAAAAAGAATTAGGGTTATGCAAAAAAATTAAAACCCTTGAAATTGTTAACAAAATCCGATTGAAGTAGGGAAGTAATATTTTTATAATAATTTCATGCGGACGAAGGTCGCAGGCACCAACTATTCAATCATAAGCATAACATAACATAACATAACATCACGCCTGAAATCCCAGAAAAGTGCAGCAGTGGTGTACCTAATAGCACACCCACATTTCGCCAGTTATGTTAGACCTAAATAAGGAATTATTAAAATGACAAAAATCTATGTCAAAATAATTAAGATGTCAAATATTTACATTATTTACAAACTACAAATCTATAAAAGTATTAAAAATATGTATAAGTATCAAAAGGGTTAACAGGGCGTCAAAAAATTCGTCCACATCACTGTCAACAGGAAAAGGGCCCAGCACACATTCATTGGATGGCAATGCTGATTCTTTGGCCAAAAAATAGGCTCGCCCTCGTGTCACGTGAAGAGTCGACCAACCGCTTGGCGGTTTCCCGAAATACTAGGTGGGCACTTGGACCCCATGGCCCTAGTGTTATGTTTAAGTTGGGACGTGACAATGAATCGTCAAAATCGTATTAAATAACAAATCTCTCCATTATTCGCTAGACTACAGGTAAGTCAGGTGTACAGCTGCAGCTCAGCACACCTAGGTACTCATATTTCGCCTAAGTCTGAAACATCGGCCTAGGGAATTTCTGTACTTCCTGCACCTTAAGGAATTCCCTTTTACTTTGAAGTCGGTAACGGGTACTTCATAACTGCGTCATTTGTTCCTATCAATTCTCTGAACTTGGCCAGCCATAACACAGTACTATGCACTTATCTTCGCTCAAGTGCTGAGCAAGCGATAAGTTCACAATAGAAAACATTGTCAGCGGTTGAAAGCGCTTTTGGTTGAACATGAGATCACGGATTCGATTCACGAATCAGGCAAGGTGTTATTGGGCTTTCTTATCAGTCATTTATCAGTAGCAACCAGAAGTGAGGATTTGTACTCGATTGTTGGCAACCGGCTGGACACTTTTTTTTTTAAACTTTGCCCCAAACAAGGAATTTCTCCTGTATCGTGGATGCGTTAACAAACATCTAAACTCACATACACAAACAGACAAACCCGGAACAATTACCTGTAGGCCATACAAAACATTTGTTCCGTGAGGGAATCGAACTAGCGACACGCAGCGCAGCAGGCAATCGCTCAGCCACTACGTCAATCGCACCGTCGGTCGTCGCGTCGCGCGCCTGTCACATGAGACTTACACATAGTTGGCGTAATGTAGCTGTACGGTTGCTACACCTCTGCTTATGTCTTCAGGAATTACACGCGAGGTGTTATATTGTTGTTATTTCTATCAATTCCTTGAACTTGTCCAGCCATAACATTCCGCTGCACTTCCTGGGAACACGTCTTGTGCTCAAGTGCTGACCAAGCGATAAGCTCACAAAAGCAAACACTGTGACGTAGGTGCTTATGGAAGCATAATATTGTTACATGTAAATATTTAGACTAATTATAAAAAGTTGGCTGTGGATAATATCAACGGTTGCTTTGTTTAAATTGTTATTTTGGATTCGTGGTACTTTGTGTCATTCATTTATTTTATTTGATACTTTGTTGTAAGTTTTTTTAAACGTGTTATTTTGTACCCTAACACATTTAACCCAAAGGTTGACTGGTAGAGAATGCCTTGTGGCATTAAGTCCGCGTATGTACCAATAATGTAAATGAAGTTTAAATAAATAAATAAAACAACAATATAAATCATCATCATTCCTCTGCCCTCTAATCCCAATTTATTTGGAGTCGGCGCAGCATGTCTTCTTCTAACATATTTTTTTATTTGGTACTCGTCATCTCATCAACAAATAATTGCATAAATATGAATGAATGATCTTTGAAATGTACTTTAAATGGACGGATTACATAAATATGCATTGGATATAAAAGCCATTCGATCGAAATATTATTTATGACATCCTTTTGAAGACAACCATAGAGTCTTCTTAGTATAAAATTTAACAACTTTTGGTGTACTATTGGTACCACGGGTGTAATATTGCATGTGACTAAAATATCGAGAGAGTGTTGAATAGAAATGTCGATGGATGGATTGTGTGAGGAATGATATGAAAGAAAAAGGTGTAAGTGATTGCGTGAAAGAGAAGAGAATGAAAGAAAAAAACATGTTGCGCCGACTCCAAGTAACATTTATTTATTTTTATTTTATTTTTTATTTATTTATTTACAACTAATTATAGAAACATTAAAGACCAAATCCAATACGATGCTATAAGACATAAAATAAAACAATGTAAAAAAAAGTAAAATCACACCCAGTAAAAATATTAATAGCTACAGTTACCTAAACATGACCAAGCTTATAGTTGCACACCTTTTTCAATTATCATTTGTGCCCTAAAGGCAGGTAGATGATGGGTGTACTCCTGCCTTACCCTTCGTGAATTACCGGCGTGATGTTATGTTATGTTAATCATATAAAGACGGTATATTTTATAAGAGAGTGTCACTGGCCTTTGGAACTATTTTTGTTTGAAATATTTATACACTTTCGTAGCTTGTTTTTTATGGAAAAATACTTCTGTGACACTATTTATAGGATACCGGTAATGGTATTCATGAATAACTTACAACTTGATCCACATAAACAAACAAAACACTGGCCTAGATTTTTCCCTATTCAAAATCTGTAGAACGAAATAAAATATTTTGTTTTTTATTATGCCCCTTTTCTCGTTACTGCAAGATGCAGGCAGTATTTTTATTATTTTCAATTAATCCTTAATTGGTCGCGCCTTAAAAGTTACGTAAACGGTCACGTGGGTGCTGTTGGGTGCGTGACACCACGATCATATAAACAAAGTGAGAAATACCTACATGTAAATTCAAATCATAAATAAACCACGTTCAGAAGCAGTTAGGTGTCAATATTAGCAATGATGATACTGACATCTCTTGAACTTTGTTTAGACATTGGGTTGATCGTGTTCAGTTTATTTGGTGAAAATCACCCTTAAGCATCTGCGTTTAAGAGCGATTTTAGGCGAGCCGCATGCACGATGACCGCTGGGCAAAAGAGTCCACACGATGGTTGCCGGAAGACCAACAGCGGCGGTGCCAAGACCCGCCCAGAAAGATGTGGCGTGACGATCTGGACGCGTACCGCGAAGGCTGGTCCGAGGAGTTACGGGAAAAGGGAGCATGGAAGGAATTGGGTGAGACGTTTGCCCAGTAGCGGGACAGTGCAGGTTAATAAAAAAAACACAGGCAGACACATTTCTGAAAATAAAAGCCTTCTTTGACTTCTGGTGAAAACATGCCCCAAATCTACCAAACACGACAACAAACACATCAAAATTTATAATTTCCTGTGGACTGTGGAGAAAGTGACAAACAACCATTTGATTATACCCTCCAGTCTACACGGACTTATTATTGTCAACGTCTTACTAAGGGGTGCTACACATTATGTTCGGATCGCCATCGTTCGGTAACGGGCAGCAAATCCGAAATTAAAATAATTATACAATATGTTAAAAAAAAACCTGTCCGATCCGTGAGGGTATTATTAGGTATCGAGATTAGATTCTATGAATGTAATCTTTTTTGGAGAACAAGTAAAAAAAACCCCGATGAAAAATAAATAAAATGTACTAAAATGAGGAAACTTCTATGGAACACAAAGGCGGGAGCGGTCACTTCTCGGGTAGTGACGTCATAAAAAAACAATTGACGATCGAACATACATTTATTATGCCGAAGACGGCGTTGTCACGATTCAAAAGTTTGTTTGAATTTAGGGAATCGACGGTAATTTGGGACAAAAATCATGCATTTTAAAATTCATTATTAATATTTTTACTTTCATGAATATTTTCTGTTTCTTATTCTATTTGGCGATGTCATTGGTATATCTATATGCCCCTTTTGGATCGGACAGGTTTTTTTTTAACATAATTATTTAGTGCTCATCTATACTATACTAATATTATAAAGCTGCAGTGTTTGTTTGTTTGTTTGTTTGTTTGAACGCGCTAATCTCTGGAACTACTGGTCCGATTTGAATGATTCTTTCAGTGTTGGGTAGTCCATTTATCGAGGAAGGTTATAGGCTATACAACATCACGCTACGACTAAAAGGAGCGGAGCAGCAATAAAAATGTTGCAAAAACGGGACGGGATTTTACGCGGACGAAGATCGCGGGGAACAGCTAGTTAGTTCTATTGGCGCTTGAATGTAGCTGACATTATAGGGAGAGCACTGCTGGTAAACGTTTGTTAAATTATCAGCGAAAATTGTATTGAAAAAAAAATCTGTCGAATGGATAACCTCCTTGTGATGGCGACGTTTAAACCGATTTTGCCCGACCGACAAAAAAACCATAGCGCCCAACCACAGCGCTTTCACAGTTATTTTATCTACATCGTGTAAAAAAATCAACTGTTTAGTGGGTATTGAAGATTTGTACGAAACAGCTGATTTTTTCGCGATTTCGATGGTGCTCCCTTGGAGAAAGTCGTTCAGTTTGATGATCTGAATCACACCCTGAAATATGACCACATCTTTCTGGTACACGCTGTATACACTCGGGAAAAAGCCGCAGCTTAGCTTATCTTCGGCCGGAACCGTAAAAGAGACGAATATCTGTGGTAATTGTTTCGCGTCGGCATCGTTATTCACCTTTTTTTTTTACGGATGGGAAATCATCAAATGACTTCTCCCGCTTTGGGTGGAGTGGGAGGGAGTGCCAGACTCTTACTGACTAAAACCCATCCATGTTCCTTCATTGCCCTTTGTGTTCCAGGGCCACGGTATCTCTTTCGAACAGTCCCGCAGCCCCGGCAGGCATCGGCCCTTGCGGGCCTTTTCCTGGTTGCTGACAATCGTTATTCACCTGGATAAAGGACGCACAGAATCGGGAAGTTTGGCAGAAAAAAGGAGAGGCCTTATACCTAGCAGTAGGTGATTCCGAGCTGATATGATCGTTATTCAACAAATACTACCATTTTGAAAGCGACCCGAACTCGTGTGTAGTATGCCTTACACGCCACTCTACCATCTTTCTACGAATTCCTTTCGAACTTATATTCTGATCACGTTTGGTTTTTAGAAAATAATACAATGAAGGACGAGGCCGACGTACATATTCATATTCACCAATCACTTACCCTGTAGCAATAAGGGCGAATTTCGTACTTACTGACGTACAGATGATTGTGCAAAGATCGTGAGGACTTTTTTTTCTTTGATTGTGTTTGTTTTGCATGCTATGACATTCTTTGGGTATGACAAAATACGTATTTGTTAGAGATCTGGCTTACTGTTTTATTTATTAACTAGCGGCCCGTCCCGGCTTTGCACAGGTGTACATTTTGGGATAAAATATAGCCTATGTTACTCAGGGATAATATAGCTTTCTAATGGTGAAATTTTTTTGAAATCGGCACATTCGTTTTTGAGTTTATTATTATTTATTTTTATATTACAA
The DNA here is from genome assembly GCA_905220335.1 of Noctua pronuba. Classification (NCBI taxonomy): domain Eukaryota; kingdom Metazoa; phylum Arthropoda; class Insecta; order Lepidoptera; family Noctuidae; genus Noctua; species Noctua pronuba. Next base: position 13,524,331 of record LR999916.1, on the reverse strand, counting down.
GCATACACACACAAAAATTCAAATCTTTCCTCTTTATAATATTAGTAAGATTAGCTATTTGCCACGACCTTTGTCCGCGTGAAATTATTATAAAAATTACTTCCCGATTTAAATAGGATTTTATCTAAAATTTTGTTCAAGAAAACGAATTATAGACAAACTGAGCTTCGACGTATTATTTCGAACATTCACCATGTAAAGATAAGTAAATCTACAATAACGAAATTATTAAAAGAGTGAAAATTTGTTTACTACAGAATTGTTAATATTTTTAGAATTTGGTTAATTAAATTGATTGTAGTTACACGTAATTAGTAGTAATCGTAGACAGTTCAGCGTAATTATTAAAAACAAAATACTTATTTCTCAGAGATCTGACTTATTTATTTATTTAATTCAGATGGTTCTTTCGGACGATGAGGAAATTAAGGATAGGTGGAAGGGGTACTTTGAAAAACTGATGAATGAGGAGAATGACTGGAACGGTGTGCTGGACAGTGAACCAGTGACTGAGGGGTTAGTGAGAAAGGTTAGTATGGATGGAGTAAATAAAATGTTATTGTTATTAATAATGTAATTTCATGGTCTTCTTTTTATTTAAGATGATATGTTATTTAGGAAAAAATAATCCTTATGATTAACCCTTTCGACCGTTATCATAAAATACATGTGTTTTTTTTCACATTATTGGTGGGTTCGATTCGCGGTTTGGGCAGACGATTATTTAAAAATCTTTGAACGCAGTTCTAATAATTTTTTAAATCAAAATGATGTCATCTTTCAGTAAAACTTCCTACATACATTATTTAAGGTACTTTCCTTCCGTGCGGCTTAACCGTGGAACGCTCTTATACGCACTTTCATATGCATTCAGTAAAAAGTTGTTATTATGAAATTAAAAAGAGAAACTTTTTTTTTTTTTAATGAGGAACTCGTGGAACTGTAACAAATGGCAGGACAGGAAGAATGTCTTTATCCAGTACTGGCTAATTCCTGGATAAAATTATGATTATAGAATAGAATAGATTTTTTTTATTTCAGACCGGAGTCCATAGGGTTAGTAACAATTTTTACTTAACTTCTAGTGACTTCTAGTGTTTTTCTTCTTGTATTATATTCTCGTTGCTAGTCGTTCCGATTTAAGACAAGCTAGACCCGCTATCTTCGCCTTGGTCTACCGAAGTGTCGCTTAATCTAGAAATATTACAATTACATGATAATTAAAAATTATAATGAGGCTTAACGTTCCCTACAGTTTTATCCACAAACATGTGTTACGCAATATTTGTTCTTCTAACTACATATTTATCTCTAGATAGGCCGTTCTAAATTATTGTCGCCAAATGTTTGTCTAAATTTTATAATTTACTAGCTTTTGCCTACGACCTTCGTTCGGGTGAAGTTATTAAAAAAAATATGACTTCCCTTTCTGAATCGCATTTTGCTAACAATTTCCAAGGGTTAACTTTTTTGTACGGAATCCTAATTATTTTTCTAAAATAAAAGTAGCGTTAGTGAGACCTTATAAAATTAGCTATCTGTTGTAAAAGTCCTGTCAAAATCGGTCCAGCCGTTTCGGAGATTAGCCGGTACAAACAGACAAAGACAACAAAAAAAAATTTTTTTTTGTTATAAGTGCCGTACTTACTTGTATATACTTTCATATGCATTCAGTAAAAAGATATTACAAACAGACGCTTCAATTTTATTTATTTGTATAGATTGTTGTTTTGAGGGAAAATTCCATCTAACATTTATTAAGAACTTAAGTTAAGTCATTGGTTTAATTAACGTGTTGTTTTATCAAGAAACCTTCTTATCATCGTCATAATTTTTTTCGGGTTTTAACAATGTAAACAAGTTTGGGATTGTACAAATACGAGTTCCTGAAATGTCGGGTCACTTAGGGCTTAGCAACTAACGTCAATATAATTATTTTTTAACGTCTAGTATTTACTCTGAGATATAATCGTTTATGAATAGAAAAACAATAGAATAATCTTTATTTGCGTGAAAAAAGCGAGGAGCTCGTGCCTTAATAATAACAGCCGTTCGGATCGATCTTTAGGTTAAGCCGTGCTAACCTAGATTGGTTTGTGGATTGGTGACCACCCATTACATACTGAGTTTCCTCCGTGCCTCGGAAAGCACGTTAAGCCGTTGGTCCCGGCTGTCGTTTGTAGATCTTTGACAGTCGCTATACAAAAAGTTTCACAACCAGTCTTACCAAGGGGTATCGTATTGCCTAGTACTAACTGGGTTTTGGAGGTCAGATAGGCAGTCGCTCCATGTAAAATACTGGTATTCAGCTGCATCCGGTTAGACTGGAAGCCGACCCTAACATAGTTGGGAAAAGGCTAGGCAGATGATGATGAACCTTTATTTGCGTGAAATATGGTACATTGAGGTGTTCAAGATAAGTAGGTTCTACATATTCCGCTTATTAAAATTCAGCGTGCAAATATTGTTGTATAAAAACTAATGATGATGATGTTGGTCTTGGGTTCGATTCCCATGTCGGGCAAAGTGTTATTGGGTTTTTCTAATAGGAATGTCTCAGTAGCAGCCACGCAGTCTGGATCTGAGCGCGATTGATGGCATGAGGCTCGCCCCCTATTACATGGGACATAACTGGCGAAATGTAGGTGTACTATTAGTATACCCCTGCATAACCCTTCGGGGATTACAGGCAGGGAGGGAGGGAGAAAAATAATAATTTCTGAAATAATTTTTTCACACATAAAATTCAGTCAATGGATAATTATCGAATAAAATTTCCTTCTAGCTAATTATCGTGTTTGTTTATGTTGTTATCAGTTCGATTTTTTCTCGTATCTTTTCTGTTCCATTGACCCTGTTATCTCATTTAAAATATTCCGATGTATTTATAAACGTCAATACAGAAATTCCACTAGTGACTACAATAATAAAAAAAAAACATAATTACATAATATCACGCCTGTAATCCCTGAAGGAATACATATAAAGGGTGTAAAAAGACCCTTTACGAAAACGAAAACCACATATTCTGCCCATCATTGGGATCATTTTTTTCTTCTAGACAATACCTGGGAAACCACAGGTTCTGGAGATATTGAAGGTCAAAGTTCCAATTTTTTCACAAGTTTTTTTTTTTAAAACCACTTTTTAAGATTTTAACTTTACTTTAATTAACTCCATGACCCATTAACTATTCAAAGCATCCATCAGGAGTAAGTTTTGAGTGCGTAACATTCAGTTTTACCGTGAAACGTGATTTTTCACACCAAAAAAAAAGTCGTTTCCCAGCAATAATGTTTGCGTAGAGTTACTTAGTTAGATGTACAGAATGCTTAGTTGACGGCTTCGTGAAGGGTCTGTTTACACCCTGTATAGTACACCCACATTTCGCCAGTTATGTTTAAGTCCTATGAGCCTATTGTCACCAACCGGGCGCAAATCCCGACTCCGTGGCTGCTTCTGAGAAATTCCTGACGGAAAAACCAATATCACTTTGCCCGACCTAGGAATCCAACCCAGGACCTCATGCTCAGCAGCACTAGACCAAAGAGGCAGTCATAAATAATAATATACATAAAATCACACCTTCTTCCCATAGAGCTAGGCAGAAACTATAGATCAGCTACGATCCTTGCAAACTCTTGTTGTTTCTTCCACGTCCATTCATCTAGTCATACACGCACGCTTGACCTTTCTGAAGAACTCCACCAATGAGGTCAGTGTATATCCTTCCAGGGCCTAGAGCATCTCCTCAAAATGTTTCCTCTCACATCTGCCTTATAAATACCTTTTGTTAGTCGCCTTTCACTCATTCTCCCAACTTGACCAAACCATCTAAGCATAATCTTTTCAAGTCTACTTGTTAAATAATATTTATTTGTAAAGAAAGTTTGTTAAAAAAAACAGCACTTTTGTACGTCAAAATAAATGATTTCTTAAAATTAAATGGGCTCGGGGATTCCTATCCGACTACGATGCGAAGAAACACCGAAACAAACCCTGAGGTTAATTCAATAATATTATGTTTACAAGATAAAGCGTACGAATCACTCACTGGCTCTTAAACTACGACCGAGAATCGACCACAGTATAGTAGTATAGTATTTAATATTGTCATAATCGACTCGCACGTGGAGTCGAGAGCGCGCCTTGCTCCACATCACTACTACACGTCAAAAATTGGCGCGAAACGTATTTTTATTTTTAATTCCTAACTTTTTTTTTCCAAATTTAAATTTGGAGTTGTTATTTTTTTTTCTTTAACGTTTGACAAGTATTGTGAAAACGTTTAGTTTTTCTTTTTTTATGGAAAATAATAAAAGGAGTTTTTAGTGAAGTGTGTGAAAATGAAAACTTTTTTGTTTTTGTTGTTGGCGGGGTATGCTGTTAGGTGTGATGATTCTAAGTAAGTGGATTTAATATTTTATTATTATATACTAGTAATTCGATTTTTTTCGGCCCAATTACGCTACAATATTTATTTTAATGATTTATTATGTTATTATGAAATACCAGTAGCTTAAAGAACGAGTATGGGTATACTGAGTAAACACCTGAGTAAACATCTGAGTAAACTGAATAATTCTTTACACAAGATTTATTTGAAAAAATAATTCGTATTCTTCTTAGTCTGTTTTAAATAAACTCAAAACTATAAAATACTAAGAAAGTGGAAGACATTAAGATTAATATATAATTATAGCATTACAGCCAAGTTAATCGTCAAAAACCTGAGAAAAAACCCTCTGAAGAAAAAAACTTCTTATCCAAAAACCTATCAGACAAACAAAAGAAAATGACATTCCATTTTTGGCCATAATTATAACTTTCTTTGTTTATTTTTGGCAACGATCACAATTTTCAGCCAGTGCCAAGGTAAGCTATCTTACTGCCCAAACTCTGGGCAACATTGTTACTGTTAGGTGTTAGCCTGCTTCATCCCACTGCTGGGCAAAGGGCTCTCCCCAATACTTCCAAATCTTTTCCTTGGGGGTAATACGGACACTGCTCGATCGGTTACATTCTTATAAAACCAAAAGTTACACCTTTTGTTGTAAGTAATAAAATTATTATTGTAACGTTATGGATTTTTGCATATTTTAAAATTGAATTCTCATAAAACCATGATTTTATTATTACTAGTAAAGCTGAAGAGTTTGTTAGTATGTTTGGACTGCTCTAATCTCTGGAACTACCAGTAAGATTTGAAAAAAAAAAAATGCATTTGTTAGCTCAATTCTTAAGGAGGCTATAAGGCTGTTTAACATGACGCTATGGTGGGTGAAACCGCGGGGCGAAGCTAGTCTACTAATATGATTAAACCACTCAAACTTTGTCAAGTTAAATTAAAAAGAAAATGAAATTTCATAGTATTGTTCTGACTCTGATTATTAAAAAAGACTAGCTCCGTTGGTCTAGTGGTCGTAAGCGCGATTGCTGAGCATGAGGTTCTGGGTTCGCTTCCCAGGTCTGGCAAAGTGTTTAATGAGTTTTTTCGTCAGGAATTTCTCAGTAGCAGCTGCGGAGTATATATTTGTGCCCGGTTGATGGGAAAAGGCTCGCCCCCTATTAAATAGGACTTTAAAAAAACATAACTGGCGAAATGTGGGTGTACTATTAGGTGCATCTCTGCCTAACCCTACCGGGATTACAGGCGTGATGTCATGTATATGATGTTATGTGTATGATGTCTAGCTCCGCTTACAGTCCTTCCACACTTATTTTACCTCTGACATAATCCTTATGACAATGAGAATACTGGACAATACCTATTTATAATGTATGATAAATACACACTTTGTGTAAGATTATTGACAGCTAACGTGACATACTCGTACGTCTTGTTTTTTCATGTTATACCTGACTAACTTTTGCCCGCGGCTTCGCTCAGGTTAATTTAGAATTTGACAATCAATTTGGGTTGTACTCTGCTTGTAATAATATAATTCAATCATGACTCGAAAGACACGTGGCGCCATCTGTTCCCATAAGAACGTTATTGTAGTTTACCTCGGGAACAGAACTTTTTTACGGGATGCAAAGTACCTTATGTCCGTTTCTGTACATCCTGACAACGTATATATGCTGAATTCGGATGATCGGTTCAGTGGTTTAGGCGTGAAAAGGTAACAAACAAACAAACAAACTTACTTTTGCATTTAGAATATTAGTACGGATTTCCATCGACCTAAGCTGCACCGGGGCCGGTGTGTCGGTTAAGGGTCACTCCTTCTCATCGAGAACACGTCTGTGACTCCACAGTGGAAACATTAGGCAGGGTGACGATATATAGTCACCTGAGTATCATCATCTGCCTAGCCTTTTCCCAACTATGTTAGGGTCGGCTTCCAGTCTAACCGGATGCAGCTGAATTCCAGTATTTTACATGGAGCGACTGCCTATCTGACCTCCACAACCCTGTTAATGCTGGGTAATACGATACCCCTTGGTAAGACTGGTTGTCAGACTTTTTGGGCCACTGACTACCTGTAACGACTGTCAAAGATCTACAAATGAAACCGAACCGACCGGCTGTTATTATTTAGCCACGAGCTCCTCACCGCTCCTCACCTCATATGTCACCTGAGTATGTAGATTGGTTGTTCCTGACGGGAAGCCGATAGGAATGGGGTTCTTAGGCACCTTCGGGACTGGTCACCTGCAATTTTTATCAATGCTGCAATGGAGTGATTCTACCCGACATACTAAACGCCTTTCGCTATGAAACTTATGTCCGAATCGTGAAGAAAAAAAAAATCATACATGTATCCAAGTAGTCTTAGATCTACTGTTGTATAGTTGACTATACCTATATAGCTGACTAAGCGGTTTGTCGTAAACAGTTTTATCTAGCGCATGTATAAATGGAGGATGTTTAATATTTACGTCAAGTGCGGTTTTCGTTCACAAGCGCACGCACAACGCATAGTACGTGACGTAAATAATTTTATTTGAAAGTCACGTTCAATTATACAGGCTTCCTATTTTTTTTGCAGACCACACAGGAATTAATCAGAACTTTGAATCTTGGGACACAAACTGCTTTGTAAAGTTGTTAAACTCAGTTACTTTTTGCCGACTTAGGTAAATACATATTTACTTTACTTTTTGAAGTACATGCTAGTAGTACGTAAATAAACGAATTACTTACATAAGAATTTAGTGGTCGTAGACGCTACTGCTGCAATAGTGTTCAGTAGCATGGAGTTTCGATTTGTGTCCGGTTGATGGCAATAGGCTTGCCCCCAACTATATGGGACTCAAACATAACTGCAACATAACGAAATGTAGATGTACTAAAGGTACTGTCTTCGGGGATCACAAGTCTAATGATTTTGATTTTTCGTTCAGTAAGTACAGAGAAATACAAGTGCCCGAAGAAGGTACGAAAATAAACTAATTTCATACCTAGGATTTCATTAGCTTCAACAATAAATCCCAAAAAAATCCCATAAATATAATTTCCTAGCCAAAAAAAAAACACGTAATAAATCTCAGCCACTGAGGTGATTCCCAAAAACCATTCGCTTCCGTACCGCCCTTCACTAATGGTCTATAATTATATGAATTATATAACAAAATGGACATAAAAACTCCTTTGTTTGGAACTCTTGGCAGTAAAGCAAAAGTTTATTTTTATTTACAAGTCAATGACACACAGTGTTCATTCAGAAAAAATCAGTCAAGTACGAGTTGAACTTTTAGCGTTGTTTATTTTATTACGAGGATAAAAAAAAATGTTCACACTCTCCCAGACTATAATCGGTATATTGATGGAAAGTTGACACCAAGTCGGTGTCCTATTTCGCGGGTTCAAATCCCGCACGGAACAAATATTTGTATGGCCTACAGGTAGTTGTTCCGGGTCTGGCTGTTTCTGTATGTGAGTTTAAATGTTTGAAAACGCACCCACGATACTGGAGAAATTCCTAGTGTGGGGCAATGTTTTTAAAAAGAAAGAAAGAATTGTATACAAGGTGTAAACAGACCCTTCACGAAGCCGTCAACCAAGCATTATGACCATCAAACTAAGTAACTCTACGCAAAAATTATTGCTGGAAAACGACTTTTTTTTTGGGGTGAAAAATCACGTTTTACGGTTAAACTCAATGTAAAAAAAACTTGTGAAAAAATTGGAACTTTAAGCTCCAATACCTCCGTAACTAGAGGGTTCCCAGGTATGGTTCAGAAAAAAAATGTATCGCTATGACTGGGAGAACAAGTGCGTTTCGGCTTCGTTAAGGGTCTTTTTACACCCTTTATTATGTCGTTTTAAGGTATGTGACATTGATCTCGTGGCGGCAATGTTTCGAATACTTTGGACAGGTCATATTCCGCCAGAAATTCTGAAGCAGCCCAAGTCTGGCTTAGTGTCTGGTTGATGGCAATAACCTCGTTGGACTCCTCACCTTTTGCCTAACTCTTAAGGTATTACAGGCTTCGGGTTATGTGCTCCTATAGGAGGTTAGGTAAAAGGTTATAACCTTTTTAAATAAATAAGTCTTACATAGAAATAACACACTTAACAAATCGGTGATTAATACTATTGAAAACAATGTTTCTTTAAAAAGCAAATTATTAAGGAAATAGCATTAAAAGGCATAATAAATTACTAATATTCCATTTAATATCTGTGACGTTCCACCATGAGGACAATAACAAAATGGAGTTACTAGCAGGCACTACTTGTTTTTACATTATCCTCATGTCATAAATATACAATTAATATAGTAATTAATTGCTATTGTCAATATTAACTTAACTGAATAAGTCCAGTTAAAACTACGACCCGTACCTAATTAAATAGGAGTCACCCAAGGAAAACAGAATTATTTTAGTACATAATCAAGTGAGTTACTTACCCAGTTTGATGTATTACGAACTAGCTTATGCCCGCGGCGTCGCGTGGAGTTCGGTAATGTCCCACGGGATCATATTATCGGGATAAAAAGTATCCTATGTATTAACCAAGGTTATAAACTATCTGTGTGCCAAATTTCATCCAAATTCGTTCTGTAGTTTTCGCGTTAAAGAGTAACAAACATCTATTCATCCATCCTCACAAACTTTCGCATTTATAATATAGAATATATTATGATAATAGACAAAGAAGAGGCAGAAATGTCAATAACTTAAAAACTCAAACCATTTATTTCAATTAGTCCATTACAGGCATTTTTAACTGTCAGAAAAACAAATAAAACAAAGCTATAGTCACAGTCACAAGACATAATTACTTGTGTAAGTGATATAGTTGTCCATTCCAAAGCATAGATCACTATGGAGAAGAATAGGCAATAAACTCCAAGGACACTCTTTTAAATTAAAATAATTTACAAGATCTTGGTAACATCATTAATGTTGAGATTATACATTGAGAACTATGTAGAAAGACGTGAACATTAAGAGCGTCTAGAGTAAAAGATTAAATCAAAAATTTAAAAACATCATCATCTGCCTAGCCTTTTCCCAACTATATTGGGGTCGGCTTCCAGTCTAACCGGATGCACCTGAATACCAGTATTTTACATGGAGCGACTGCCTATCTGACCTCCACAACCCAGTAAGTACTGGGTAATACGATACCCCTTTGGTAAGACTGGTTGTCAGACTTTTTGGGCCAATGACTACCTAACGACCGTCAAAGATCTACAAATGACACCCAGGGCCAACGGCTTAACGTGCTTTCCGAGGCACGGAGAAAACTCGGTATGTAATGGGTGGTCACCCATCCACAGAGCAACCTAGGCAAGCACGGCTTAGCCTAAAGATCGACCCAAGCGGCTGTTATTATTTAGCTACGAACTCCTCGATCAAAAATTTAAAAACAAAGTAGTTAAAATAAACCATGACAGCTAAGAGATGACCAGTCCCAACTGACAGCGTCCGTTCACGAACATGACGCATGGATCAGCACCATCCAGCCCAACCATATTGAAGGGAGCCTACCGAGGCTGCGGGACTGTTCGAAAGAGATAGGTACCGCGGCCCCGGAACACAAAGGGCAAAGAAGGAACATGGATGGGTTTTAGTCAGTTAAAAGTCTGACACTCCCTTCCACTCCGCCCAGAGCGGGATGTCATTTGATGATTTCCCATCCAAAAAAAAAAGGGAACTAAATGACCTGACACACTAAAATAACCAGTATCTATGCTAGGTACGTTGCTGAGTGCCCTTAACCTTACTTTGTTTAACACAAGTAATCTGATTAACCACAGTGAGTGGGCTTCTACGATTAGCCGCTATTAACTAGTCTGTGTGGGAGGACATCGATTGTAACAAATATGGCGTAGAAACAAGTGCACGTCAATTGATTAGTCATAAATTCACGATGTATTGCCATTGCCAAAACAAAAACAAAAACAAAATGGTGTTTTTTATTTATTTTTTTGTACTCTATCACAATGCTGTCCTATTTGACCCAAAGGTTGACTGGTAGAGAATGCCTTGTGGCATTAAGTCCTATGTACCACTTTTGTACATGAAGTTTAAATAAATAAATAAAAACGAAAATAATTGAGTAATAAAAATGATGAATATAAACGTTGATGGATAGAGAAGGAGAGGAAGACCAAAGAAACGATGGATGGATTGTGTGAGGAATGATATGAAAGATAAAGGAGTAAATGATAGCGTGACGGTTGACAGAGGAGAATGGAAGAAAAAAAAGTGTTGCGCCGACCTCAAGTAACATGGGACAAGGGCAGGAAGATGATGTATGCTCATTTAGGATGATAAGGCGAATGATAAATTGCAATGCTTGTAAAAGGCTGCTAAGTCATAGTACTAACATAACATAACACCACATTGTGCACTTAGTTCGCAATAGACGTTTTGACTTTGACTTTGTTAGGTTAGCAGTTAGGTTAGCAGTGATAGTCTAGTGGTGTGACCGTAGAATTGCCAAGTCATAGGTGTCGAGTTCGAACCCAAGACACGCACCTCTGATTTTTAGAACTAGAGTCTTTTTTCTATTATCAAGTTTTTAATTATTTGAAAATGTCCTGGGTTCGGTTCCCGGGTCGGGCAAATTGTTATCGGGGTTTTCCTCATTTCATTGGGTTCAGGAATTTCTCAATAGCAGTTGTGCCCGGTTGATGGAAATAGGCTCGCCCCCTATAACACATAACTGGCGAAATGTGGGTATACTGTTAGGTACACCACTACCTAACCCTTTGGGGATTACAGGCATGATGTTATGTGTGAAAATGTCTGCGAAATGTTTCTTGAAAAAAAAAAAACCAAGTTCTGCTCCGTGGAACCTGACATCATTATAATAAATGACGATGGAACCCGGCAACCGATCACTAATGCACTCACTGAACTGCACTGAGCCAGACTCATTATGCACGGTCACATCTACTTAGGTAAACGTATATGTGTGCAAAGCCCTAGTGACGTTTTACACGGATATTAATGATGCACTCTGTAAGTTAACAGAATATTACAACTACCATTTTACTGGCGACTCAAATATCCTCAAAGTGTCCTTAAAAAGCAGTGGGCAGGGCACATTGCTCGTAGGCCGATGGGGCCGAAAAGTTCTGGAGTGGCAACCGCGAACCGGAAGACGTTGTGTTGTGGTTGTGAAGGCCTCCCACTAGGTGGACCGATGACCTGGTGAAGGTTGCGGGGATCCGCTGGATGCGAGACGCATGGGACCGGTCAAGAGATCTATCAGCACGGAATCAAAGTTCCATCCTTTTCCGTCACACAGATTTGTAATTTGCTAGAGCGAGACAGAGCGGGAGCGTCATCGATGCGCTTGGTGCTGATAGATGAGATTCAACCCTTATAATGCACAAGCGTTTTTTTTTTAATTTCAAACCAGCTGTTGCCCGCGGTTTCGCTCGCGTTAATTTAGAATTTGACAATCAGTTCGGGTTGTACTCTGCTAGATAGAATTCTATCATGATACGAAAGACACGTGGAACAATCTATTATCATAAGAACGTTAGTGTAGTTTTCCTCTCGGGAACAGTAATTTTTTTCGTGATGAAATACCTTTCATCGGACATAGGGTACCCACAATGAGTGAGTAACTTGGGTGTAAGGCTTCCAGCCAGGGCTTAATACTTAGAAACTCCGCGACTGCACGCTATGGGCACCCCCTGTGGGGTACAAGCCTCGGCTTGGAGAGTCACGGGGGCACGGGGACAGCAAGGGACAGACATAAAACAAACCTGGGAAAAATCAGACACCGTGATTTCATATATTGTTTTGATGACTAAGCAGTTACATGAAAAAAACTAAACTCTAGTGTCAATTCAGAAGTCAAATCATTTATTGCAATTAAACCATTAGCATGCACTTTTGAATGTCAAAGATGATTGATTATTCATTCTATGCACGGCTATGGTTTCTTACTTAGTACCTCTATGGCCTTTAAATAATGGAAGAAAATATTCCTAAAATTTTTATTAAAACTTTCTTGCAAATTGTCAAATGCTTACTTGTTTCAACACAAAGGAATATTTTTAATTTTTACCCAGGATTATTCTGTTACTATTTTAAAATTCAAATATTAACACAGAAAAATCATTTCTAAACATTTCGAAACATTGTAAAACAAAGGAAAAACGGGAACTGATTTGAATAAAATGACATTGGAAAGTTAAACACAAACAAAGAAATCCCTGACTTGTTTGTTTACCCGTTGCTAGGCAACGCGAGAACCGATGATTCAGGTTGTGAAACTAGAGCAAGTCTGAACCATTGAAAAATGTATGTTAGGGCACTGAAAATATAGCTGAATTTCAGTTGAATCTTTGATTTTATCTGACAGTAACTCATATCATTGAAAAATCCACTTTATCTTACAAAAACTAAAGTTCAAATCACATTGTTTTGTCAATCATTTCAGGGCTTGGCACCTCTCATTGAAAATTCAGTCGTAGAATTTTATAAATAAGGTCGTAATTCGAATGAATGTCTATGTAATACATTTGCATTGTTTTAAAGCTGACTGATATATTTACAAACATGTAGGTATGTTTATTTACTACTACATAGTATGTAAAACAGTGATTTATAATGTTTTTCCGTATTATCGTAGTTATATGTAGGAAAGGAAGCTGCAATAGATATCGTAGTATATGTATAAATGGGTTGAGCAGTAAATAGAAATAGTAAATACATAAGAGCAAAATATTGTTTTTATGAGCATAAGTATTAGGGGATGTCCATTAATCATGTGAGGCTCGAAAGGGGGGGGGAGGGGTCCATAAAAAATCACGAAATATCACAAGGGGGGAGGGGGGGTAAAGTATTATATCACGTGTACTTATTTTTTCGGCAAGCGCGCGATACTCAACCGAAAAGCGGCGTTACATGTATTTATTTTTAGTCAAATGCGTACAAAATGTTGTTGTTAAGGTGTTGAAGAAAGTCTTGCTAATCCGTGGGCCGAAAATATTGTACATTAAATAATGTTCATGTACTAGTACAAAAAACTTTTTCGCATTTCTTTCATTATTTTTATGTCACTGCAACCTTTCTTTCTACCTCTGAACGTTTATTATAGTAGTCTTTAATTTTCTATAATAAAGTTAGATGATACTTATACCAGTATTTTTTATAAATAAAAAAATAGATTCTTTGCAGGTACGAAAAAATACACGTGATATAGGGGGGAGGGGGGTAGTCTCAAACCTCACCACGTATCACCAAGGGGGAGGGGGGGTCAAAAAATGCCAAAAAAACATCACGTGATTAATGGATGGCCCCTTAACTGCCTCGTTGGTCTAGTGGTCGCAAGCACGACAGCTGAACATGAAGTCTTGGGTTCGATTCCCGGGTCGGGCAAAGTGTTGTTGGATTTTTCCATCAGGAATTTCTAAGCAGCGGCCAGCCAGCGCCGGAGTCTACATTTGCGATTTGATGGCAATAGGCTTGCCCCTATTACATAAGACTTAAAAATAACTGGCGAAATGCGGGTGTACTATTTTAGGCACATTTCTGCCTGACCCTTCGGTGATTACAGGCGTGATGATATGTTAAGTATTATCTTTTTGGAGTATGTATTAAAATAAAATACGGTTACGCTAAAATTAGTTCTCATTACAAGTTAATAGGTTAGATTGCAAAGAGCATTCATTTTTAATTACTTTTCAAATTCTGAGAGCCATAAGATTAGGTTAGAATTTACCTCAAATATCATCGTTTCATTCATGAAATAGATGCTCAACGAGTTATTTGAATTTAGACAGATGATTTAATAAAAAATAAAAAATTGTTTTTAAATGTTTTAGGTATAGTGTTTTTTTAAAAGGAATATTTGAAAATGTAAAGAAATAAATAAAGGGAATAATAATTCTGAAAATACGAATATTTATGAAATATTTGGTACGATTGCAAATCATATTTTGATCAACGTTTACAACCTGAAAATTGCAAAAATCGTAATAAGATTTTAATTTAAAATAAAATTAATAATAATCCTACTTATATAAATGCGAAAGTTTGTGACGATGGATGGATGAATGTTTCTTACTCCTTCGCGCAAAAACTACTGAACGGATTTGGATGAAATTTAACATACCGGTGTCTTATAACCTGGATTAACACATATGATACTTTTTATCCCGGTAGTATGATTTTGTGGGACAATTATCGAACTACACGCAACAAAAATCGACTCATGCAGCGTCATAGCATTTATCTAGAAAAACACACCTGACTTTGCATGCACTTTCTTTACTCAGAAACAGATGTTACATGAGATACTTATTATTCTTGTAAGCGAACTCTTTGTGAAAACAAATAAATATTTATACGACTGTTTACTAACAAGACACCCGCTCTTTCTTGGTGTACCTAAGATAAGGTTACTGTGTTGGGAGCAATGACCTATCTTGTTTATGTAGATAACCGTATCAGTATGGAGATCCGTTTTTTTCACTTTTATTTTAACTATTTTTGTGATTGTGTGACAAGACCTAAGACACACCTTCAGTAATTTCTGACTCATAAACTCATGAGTTCCAACTTGCTAATATTATAGAGACCGGATTATATATGCAACATAAAATCATCGGAATATGCATGAAAATATGCATCATAAATTATCGAAATATGATTTTGTTATTGTGTGCGAAACTGCTGAACGTTGAGTCCGATCCGAAAGATTTTGAATTTTTTTTTATTATACACTAGCTGTTACCCGCGAATCCGCGACCGTACTCCGCGTGAAATTATTAGAAAAATATGATTTCCCTAATTGAATCGGACGTCGTTAACAATTTCAAGTTTTTTTTTGCACGGAACCCTTATGATTTTTCTAAAATAAAATGATCCTAAGTTCTCCTTATAACTCCTTTTAACATCAGCTCTCTGCCAGAAAAAGGACCGTCAAAATCGGTCCAGCCGTTTCGGAGATTAGCCGGGAGAAACAGACAAAAATAAAAAATACAAATAAAATGTTTTAAGTAAAAAGCTGTTATTTAGAAATTACAGACGGACACTAGATTATTTCCTATTGTGTTTGAAAATAATATGAAAATATAAATCGTTTGACCGACAAATGACTGAAGTTGAACTGTCAAAATGATAGGCATAGTAAGGCAATTACCCTGCTAGATTCTATTCCTGCATAAACCGAAGCTTAATCGGGTTTTACACTTCCTCAGGACCACAGTTCCTCAGATTCCTTAACTCATGATAACAGTTCTGATTAGTTAAACAAAACAACAACAAATCATACCAGCCAATCAAAAAAACTTTCAGAATACAATCTCCAAGAATGAAAAGAGCGAATCCAACGAAAATAAAAATAATATCAAGTATTTAAAACGAGTCATTCGGCGTCGGTCGTAACTATTAAGTAATATGAAGCAATTCGTCAAATTGTGGTCATTACATACAAGCCAACAATAAGAGGAATGAAGTCAGGTTATGTACAGGGTGTGGAAGTAAGGTAAGTGATTATTTTACTTGGTATTCTTTTTTTGGGAAACTTTTCTTGAAAAATAATAATTTTAGAATGAAATTAATGTTTTTTTTTTGTAGGCAAGTAGGTTATTCAAGAGTGAAAAGCCTTAAAATTGCTGAAAATATTGTGTCAGACAAAAAAAAATATTTTTTTTCAAAGTGTGAGTGTATTATTAGGTACACCTCTGCCTGACCCTTCGAAAATTACAAGCGTGATGTTTTGATACGTTGGTGAAAATACTGAAGTCTAGAAAAAGCTTTTAAAAACGAACCAGTTCCAGCCACACCCTGTATTCGCCAGTGAGCACGAAACGAACTAATAAGTCATCAATTGTTACCTCGCGTGTCTCGGAATTGTAGAAAAAAACTCAGATAAATCACTACCAACACAGAGCGGTCTTTTTATGCGTCTAGCAACGTAGGGTTGTCAGTCAGTAGAATTATTATACTGTACTAGCTTATGCCCGCGGCTTCGCCCACGTGGAGTTCGGTAATGTCCCACGGGATCGTACTACCGGGATAAAAAGTATTCTATGTGTTAATCTAGGTTATCAACTATCTGTGTGGCAAATTTCATCCAAATCTTGTCAGTAGTTTTTGCGTGAAAGAGTAACAAACATCTATCCATCCATTTATAATATTAGTATTTAATTAATATAAAAAAAAAAAATTGCTTTATAGTATCACGTAATTTAGCAGCTATTTAGCACAACTTTGTTCTAAATACTTTTCACTATCCATACTTTTACTTAATTACCTACTTGCATTTACTTTTCTATACTTTTAGACTTTTCATTATCCAATTGTTCTTACCTATAAATATTATGGTACTTCCACAGAAAAAGTATCAGCTCATATAAAATGACGTAGGTCAGGTGGTCATGGGATCTTGGTTCATAAGTATTCAAAAAAGAACAGCTGTTTCATACCGTTGACTGTAAAGATAAGGAATGTGATTTTGTGTGAACAGCTGATTTATTAAAAAAAATGACGTGTAATATTATTAATGCTGATTCTTTTTCTAAATTAAAGATAAAGAAGCCATGCACTGTACGGTATTTTCAAGACTTCTAAGTAAATGGAACGTTTTTCAAGAAAAATCGGTCGTCGCCCGAGTCTGAGAAAATGTTGCAAATTTTCTAAATATAACTTTCAGTACGTACCGATGTACGTTCTGAAATTATATCAGATTTTTTTTAAATGTTCAAAATCGCTGCAACCCTAGAATTTCACATGCATGTTTTCAGACAGACTGTCCTAATTCACCATAACCGAGAATATGCAATTTCACTCTAAAAACTGAAGTCAAGAAACTTCAGTATTTTGCATCTAAAAAACTTCAAACGTAAGAAATTTAAATACAACGTGAACAAAATCGTTATCTACTTGCAAGAACCAACCGGTTGCTTACTGGTTGTTGGATGAGTTATTGGTGCAGTGCCCTTACCATGAGTTTGTGAAAAACTGTCCTCGATATCGAAAACTATCGGATATACTTCTCGTGTCGTAAAGCAGTCGATGAATATGAAAGAGTCAGGGCGATAGTATTCGATAACGAATAATACATTTTAAACTCATGGTAAGCCCACTGAAGAGACAGCAAATGACCAACCACCAAACACCCTGTTTATCTTATATCTCTTTACTCCTAACAAAGTATTTGTACTCGCCTCTCGCCAACCCTACCAATCTGTCGCATACGATTGTCAAGGTGAACGTACAAAGCTTGTCCACTCCCATATTAACAGATCACTACTATAACACACTTATATGTACATTAAGTAGATATATAGTGTTCTGTATATGTGTGGGAATAGATTGTTATAGGAAACTAGACAGGAGAGGAAATAAATCACACATTTCATGGCTAAAACCAGAAGACTTGTGATATATGATCTTCTTTTAGCGTGTCGATGACAATTTTAATTGAGTCAGCCCAAAATTTGGCGACGAGTTTGGCACTTTCAGTAGCGTCCATCAAACTCCTGTGATGTGCAAGCAACAGGACTGGCAGGAGACGATCTCCACTGTGACTATGAATCTCCACAATGTGATATGATAATAATCATTGACTCATTAATATCCATGTACTATAGATAACAAATTGATCGTTGTTTTTTACCATTCGTAGTTATAAAGAGAAGATTTTAGAGGATTTTTTTTAACTTGTAATAAGTCTCGGAGCGTGAGGAATATGTTGAGTATGAATGTAGATAAAGAAGGCAATAAGGGTAGAGGAAGACCAAATAAACGATGGAAGGACTGTGTAAAGGATGATATGGCTAGAAAGTAGGTGACTGGTGAGATGCCAAGTAGTAGAGAAGTATGGAAGAAGAAGACATGCTGCGCCGACCTCAAATAAATTGGGATAAGAGCAAAATAGTGATGATGATGATGATGAGTCTCTGTTTCAGTCCCACCACTAGCTTACTAACTTTACGCCGGTAAGCCATTAACCACGACTCCTGAAAACAGTTCTTTTTAATTTTGCCGAGAAGAAAAATATCCTCGATACCATCAGCTCAGCCTCTTTTGTTGATGAGCCAGATGACGGACTGCTTCTTAGGTCGAGTGGTCGCAAGCAACTTCTGAGCTTGAGGTCCTTTGTTCGGGTAGTTAGTCTGAACGGCCCAAATTGAATGGACCACGGGCCGTTCGACCGTAACGAAAAATTGTCTACGTTCGAAAGGACCGGTGTCAAAATAAGTTTAAAGGGACAGTCGCATACAATAAAAAGCTTTTCGTTGGTCCAGTAAGCGTCAGTATAGAATACGTCTCGTGCCTATAAAGTAACAGGCTGTCATAAATAAGTAGGAGCTTCTAACATTAATTTTGCTTTAATTCAAGAAAACTAGGTACTCACGTCTATAAAGTTAAAAATAAGTAAAAAAAAAAAGGCTGTTATAAATAAGTAGGAGCTTACCTCATCTGAAATCATACCTCATCTCTTACACTACTACTCTTCTTTACCCTCTTACCTCATCTCAACCGCCTCGCATTTCTTCTCATAACCATTTAAATCTATTATTTCAACTTAATAACCTTTGCACCCGAATGTACTTAAAGTAGTTTATGACATTGCATTTGTTTTCAAGTTTTGACACCGGTCCTTTGGGACGTAGACATTTTTTTCTTACGGCCGAACGGCCCGTGGTCCGTTCGATTTGGGCCGTTCAGACTAAACACCCCTTTGTTCGATTCCCGGGTCGGGCAGTGTTATTGATTTTCCAACAGGAATTTCTCAGTAACAGCCATGGAGTCTGTATTTGTGTCCGATTGATGGCAATAGGCTCGCCCCCTGTTACATGGGACTTAAAACATAACTGGCGAAATGTGGGTGGACTATTAGGGATACCTCTGCCTAACCCTTCGGGGATTACAAGCGTAATGTTATGATATGTCAGACGTCGTATTTTGCGTCTAATGTCTGCAGAATAAACAGTTTCACTTTCATTCTTCTTACGGCAAACCTGTAGCAGACAATTTTGTATTGCAGCTACTATGTATACTATTTTGATTACACTCTTACCCACGTCCCCTAAGCTTAGCCCCATATAGCCAGGTATGTTCCTAGGTCGTTAGGTCGTCCCATGGTCAAGGTCCATAGATAAAGCCCACACCTATGTAGACACGTATCAGTAAACTGTTCTATATATAAATATGTCTGTATGTCTTTGTGTCATGCAATCTGTTGGATCTAGGTCGTTCAATGTCGAACCATTTTTTTTTTATAACGGTCGTGTTTACATGGGTCTACAAACTTCTCCGTAACATAAGTACGTAGTTATACGTATCTTTATTACGATACAAAATAGAACTTTAATATTTATTTGTTAAAATAGGTTCACCAACAGCTTCTATGTAGTATCATTTCTTAAGTATATTTTTTACAGTCATGGACTTACACAGTAGCGTTTACTTAGCTTAGGAAATATAAAATGCAAAAGAAAAACGGTATCGCTATAATCTCACTAACTAATTACGACTAAAATGCTGTCCTATTGGACCCAAAGGTTGACTGGTAGAGAATGCCCTGTGGCATTAAGTCCGCCTATATACCACTCTTGTACTTGAAGTTTTAATAAATCAATAAAATAAAATAAAATGTCATAAAATATAAAAGCTACTAGCACTAAAACAAATAATAAATGAGATCATAACTATTAATAAAAAATAATATCAGGGTACGACAGCAGCGTGGGTGTGTGTCAAACTATGATCCACCTCCGATCCTGGCCTCTGTGCAAATGATGCTGTCAAAATTACCTCTGCGCTGTCAAAGACGACGCCATGAGAGGGGCGAGGTTTATGGCCAATAAAACTGAAAATACTTCTTCATCGTGTGGTTAACGCCTAACCTGGTGTTAGAATTTTTATGCCACCCATGGGCCTCTGACTAGGCTTTACATGCCTTCAAGAAATATCTCTCATCCATGCTGGTTTCCTCACGATGTTTCCCTTCACCAAAGCAAGTGATAATAATACAATACACACATGAAACCGAAAAATCAGAGGGCGTACCTAGGGTTCGAACTCGAGACCTATGACTTGGCAGTCCGACGGTCACACCACTAGACTATTACTGCTATTGGAAATACAGTCCTGCCAGCATCAGAAGAAGAAGAAGAGTAGTCAACATAGCTCACAGGATATGCAAGCTGGATAATGAGCCAGCCATATGTAACAACCGTCAGGATCTGGGCAGACATGGTCTTTGGATAGTGAATGAGAATCGTCCAATGTAAAGAAGATCATAGCTTTCACTACTCTAGATGAAACGCTAGGGCCAGGTGAAGCTATGACCTTCGCAGGATGAATAGCTGCAGCTGAACGACACTAGCCGAGAAGCAGTCGGTCCATTAGAAAACATCTTCAGACCTCTGTATGGCATCCTAATGTGATATCAGTGGATCTTGTTTTTCGGTACCTATCTTAATGAAACACCCTACCTACTTTTATATTAAGCAAGCTACACACCCCTCAGTAAAAGAAACCACTCTGATAATAAGTTAATCAACTAATCTAAAACTAATATTTGCTGCTGCGACAGTCTCTAAGTGATTCTTATCATAAATAGGGCAATTACTTAAGCCTAGTTCACACTTAGAGATATTTATCTTGAGACATGTGTCTCTTCAACTGCGGTTGCTTTCGATTTCCCTACTGGGTGCGATTTTGACATACCTTCAGTGGAAGTAACAATAAAAGTTACATTGTCTAAGCATCATTTAGACTTTAGACAAATAAAACTTCTAAAGCAAGCTATACAAGGTGACTGCAGGGGCTGCGGGACTGTTCGAAAGAGATACCGCGGCCCTGGAACACAAAGGGCAAAGAACACCCATCCATGTTGGGTTTTAGACAGTAAAAGTCTGACACTCCCTCCCACTCCACCCAGAGCGGGTTATTTAATGATCCCCTCCAAAAAAAAAAAGCTATACAACGTGGGAGTGACATTGACGCTAAACGTTACCACGTATTCCGTACATCATTCTGAAAAAAAGGCAGCTATTTCCTACAAAACTACAATAAATACACGGTCGAAGTGTATAATTGTGTGTAAAAGTGTATAATTTCTATAAGAGGGGGTGGGCCCCCCTCTTATAGAAATTATACACTTCGAATGATGCACTTCGAAGTTCAGAATGATGTACTGAATACGTGGTCACAGTTTTAGCGTCGGTGACCCTTCCACCATGTATACCACAGACAAGAAAAATTATGGTGTAACAGTGTTGCGAGACTTTTTGTGTTAGAATGCTCTATCATTCTTCTATCAATAATATCTCGATTCAATGACATTAGTGAGCAGTCGAGACGAAAACTTTTTAGTATGCATAAGGCCTAATGTCGCTTTGATATTTTATCTAAATTAAACAATCAAGTTCGCAAAATCAGTTATTTTAGTCAGTTCGTGATTGTTTTAAAGATTACTTAGAACACTAACCTGTCTGGGTTGTATATTACCTACCTGCTAATATTTCAGTTAACTGCTTATCTGTATTTCTATCAAAGGCTTGTAATAGGAGTCATGTTTTATGCTATAGATTGGCAAAGGATCAGGCATCTCGCTTGACCAGGGCTACCACCGCTGGCCTACCTACTTCGGACTCGTTAATTTTTTATTGAAGCTGTCCTTGAAGTTACTCTGCAGAAAGACTTAAGTTGAACGCGAAATTTAAATTTTCTTACGGTTTTTGCAATTTACAGGTCAGTAAGGTTGTATGTTGATTAAGATAATATATGATTTGAGACTGTAACAAATATGGCTTTACAGAGTTATAGTCACTAAACTCATCAATGCAACCCTCTAAGTTCATAATATAATCTCATTGAATGACTTTTTCATGAAATAGTCATTAAATGGAATTAAATGAACTTAGAGGGTTGTATTGATGATTTTAATGATTATAATTCTGTAACTACATACGTGTTACGGTTGCGAACGATATTTTGTTTCACATATAGCCTGAAACTGACCTGCAAATTGTAAAGGGAAAGTGATACAGCTGAATCAGGAAATGACAAATCCAATAATTAAATTCACAGAAAGCAACGCAAGCAGGTCATAAAATTATCGGTTCGTCATAAGTTCAAAGTCCTGACCCACTTACACTAATCGATAGCGACGCGACTGCATGTAACTAAGTTAATATGACCACTGCGTTCACGACCTTGGCTGACGCTACTTGCGACCCGACTTGCGACGCGACTTGCGACACGACTTGCGACGTGAGTTACGACTCTACTTGTGACCTGACCTTCGACTCGACTAGCGAGTCTTGCGACACGACTTGCGATGCGATTTGGGACGCGACTTGCGCGATACGCGCGTCGCTTAATCAACTTATTCTATCGCAGTCCATTGCTGGACATAACAATCTCCCAAGCTGCCCCCAACATCCTGTCCTCCGCCGTCCGCAGCTAGTCTGACCCTGGACCCAGCCACCTTTTTTAAGTCATCGATCGATCTAGCTCATTTTTGACTATGCAAACTTTTGCACAGTCAAAAATAATCCTATCCTATCCTATCCTATCACGGGTCTATTTGAAAGAAATGGTTTGAGTTTGAGTTGAGTTTAGCTCAACGTTCAACGCTACGCTTGCAGACACGCGCGATCTTCGCTTGTTTTTTTTCGAGTGAAAACAGTCGCGACTCGTCGCGGTGACTCGTGTCGTGCTCTAAACTACTTCGCTCATTTGTGTTCCACATGCGTGTCGCTTGATCGTATAACTCGTGGCCGAGCGTTTACTGAGCGGTTAGGTTTCATAAACATTTGTTTAACTAATAGGTTGGCGGTGCCTTTTGATGCTAGGTGTGTTTAACTGTGTTAAGTACAGTTCGGTTTATTACGAATAGGTTATGTTGTTTCTAACCGATAGCAGCACAATATCACGACTGTTTACTCTTAAGGGTTTGGCAGAGTCGAAGTCGAAGTGGCTGGGAAGTGGGTTCACCTAGTTACGAGTATATAATAAATCTGATGTAATAAAGAACTGCCTCGTTGGTCGAGTGCTCGCAAGAGCGACTGCTGAGCATGAGGTCCTGGGTTCGATTCACGGGTCGGCCAAAGTGTTATTGAGTTTTTCCAACAGGAGCCACAGAGTCTAGATGCGTGCCCGGTTCATGGCAATAGGCTCGCCCCCTGTTACATGGGACTTAAACACAACGGGTGAAATGTGGGTGTACTATTAGGTACACCTCTGCCTAACCCTACGGTGATTACAGGCGTGATGTTATGTTATAAAGTAAAAGTTGTTGCAATAAAGGACGAATCGATTGTCAGTAACCTAAGCCAGTCTCAAGGCTGACGCTGTAAATCTGATTGAACATCTTATCCCAAAGGTCCAAGGTTTTTGAACTAAGATTTCCTAGAATCAAAGCAAGCAATTATTTCAGGGGCGACATCTTCAAAATGAACAAGCCCCTTAAATAAAGAGAAAAAAAAAAAGCAGTTATTTATTTGAATTCTCAAGGGGTCAGTTTTCTGTTCCAAAGCGTAGACTAAACTGGAAACTCATCATAATAAACATTTACTCGATCAAGTCATATTTAGACTCTTAATATAAAACAACAAGAAAGTCAAAACACGAAATAGTTAATACTACACACCCATCCTAAACTTGACCGCGCCACATTGCTTAATTTCCCAATGCGATCAATTTGCGCAATACCACCCAA
This sequence comes from Noctua pronuba, assembly GCA_905220335.1. Classification (NCBI taxonomy): domain Eukaryota; kingdom Metazoa; phylum Arthropoda; class Insecta; order Lepidoptera; family Noctuidae; genus Noctua; species Noctua pronuba. The sequence goes on along the minus strand of LR999916.1, from coordinate 13,500,222 downwards.
ACAACACAAAATAAATACAAATATTTGTTTAAACACCGACTTGACACGTTAATAAGGTCACTTCCGAAATAATATTGATTGTTTACATATAAACTTGTAAATATTTACATCACACTTGTAAATATTTACATCGGATGTGTGAATGTTTAGTCTTATGTGTTTACTGTGCAAAATATCGGGTTTTTTTGTCTTACTTGTTGTTTATTGATATAATAAATATACCTACATGTAAATATGGGTAAAACTAGATTCAGATGTTGCTAGCCTGTTTTTTTGGAACCCGTGTCGGTTGTGATTTGAGGTTTCCCAATCTGACTTTTGGGGCCGGAAACGGGACCAGTACTAACTGGGTTGTGGAGGTCAGATAAGCAGTCGCTCCATGTAAAATACTGGTATTCAGCTGCATCCGGTTAGACTGGAAGCCTACCCCAACGTAGTTGGGAAAAGGCTAGGCAGATGATGACGAAACGGGAAAAACAATAGGTACCTATTTACCAATTATAATAATATATAACTTACAGGAACTTCTACGGAGGTATAAACAGACAATTTTTCTGAATCGGTGTTTTCAGTTGACTTTACAATCTTACTTCTTACTAATATTGCGAGTATAAATGCGAAAGTTTGTGAGGATGGATGGATGGATGTTTGCTCTTTGACTAAAAACTACTGACTAGATTTGGATGAAATTTGGCTCGCAGATAGTTTATAACCTAGATTCTTTTTATCCCGTTAGTACGACCCCGTGGGACAATTACCGAACTCCACGCGGGTGAAGCCGAAGACATAAGCTAGTGTTTTAATATAAAAAAGTTCAATTAAAAACAAGGTTACAAGTACAATAACAAACCTGTGTTCTCCAAAGGCTATTTATTGCCGAAAATTCTTAATGCTACAAAATTTTCCCGGGAATCGAGTCCAACACCCCACGCTCATCAGCTGCGCTTGCGACCACTAGACCAACGACGCAGTCCAATAATGTAGCTAGTACAGACTGCTGCCCGAAACTGTCAAATTTTCCCAATCAACCTTAATCCTTAAAGCTTTGGCGATAAAGTTGAAAATCTATTAAAGAAATTTGACGGAATATAGTAGATTGACGTGCTAGCGTCTGTACCTAGCTCAATTGACATAATATCAAAATCAAACACCCAAATTATTGACATCAAGTTATTTCCGTATCAACAAAGACACACATAGACATAATATTCGTTACGTGCTGGCCTTGTATACGTATGTAGGTATGCAAGCCTACATGCACATGTATAATTACATAAGAATATAAAATTGTTTACATAGCGCATAGCAAGTACGCGATAATTGACTTGGATTCACTAGGCAGATGTATGGCAGAAAATCAAGTAATAGGTAATTTTACTAAGAAGGTTCTTGTTACTATACTACAGGGTGTAAAGAGACCCTTCACGAAGCCGTTAACCAAGCATTCTGTACATTAAACTAAGTAACCCTACGCAAAAATTATTGCTGGGAAACGACTTTTTTTTGGGGGTGAAAAATAATCTTTTACGGTAAAGCTCAATATAAAGCATTCAAAACATTGTGCTTATGGATGCATTGAATAGTAAACGGGTCATGGAGGTATTTAAAGTAAAGTTATAACCTTAAAAAATGTTATTTAAAAAAAAACTTGTGAAAAAGTTGGAACTTTGACCCCCAATAACTCCGTAACTAGAAGGACTTTTTTTTTGTGGTGAAATCTCCCGTTTTGTGGTCGGAATCAATGTAACGCAACCAAACCACTGTGCTGATGGATGCAATGGATAGTATAGAAGAGAACCTCCACGAGGAGGTATTTAAAGTAAAGTAATAAGATTAAAAACTTGTATTTAAAACAAAACTTTGGAAAAAGAAATTTTGACCCCCAATATCTCCGTAACAAAAAGGCTCCCAGGTGTGGTCTAGAACAAAAAAATGATCGCAGTAGCGGGGAGAACAAGTGCCTTTCGGCTTCGTTAAGGGTCTATTTACATCCTTTATTTTTTCACTTTGATGAAATAAACAAATTTTCGATGAACATTACAACAATAAACATTAATACATAGTCGACGCCTCCAAGCAATAACCCAGTAATCGAAAAATCAAAATTTTACAGGAGAAAAGATTTACTGATTTTGTCAAATATCTTTTCAACGAGTGGGACTATTGAAGTCATTGATGTATTAAATGAAAGCTATTTTTTTGCGAAGTCTACCTGTGCCATTGATATGAAAATCCTTTTATTCAAAACCTAGTTATTTATGAAAATAAATAATACCTGAAATTTTATACATACAATATTACAGTAATACTACTTACGGGGTTATTGCAGTAAATTTATGAAATAAAATATTTCATAACATTACATTATGGGCTTCTACGGCGTTATTTTTTATTTTATGGCTGATAGATAACTTGTTTGTACGGAGTTATTGTGGTAATGTCAAGTAATTTAAAAAAAGGTATTAATAAATAACATTGTTAGTGAATATTACGGAACACGTATTTTAAAATTATTTCAACAAAAACTCCTATAAACACGTTTACCAAAAATTTCATGAAAATGATTTACGCCAATAACCCGGTAATCGCAACTTACCAAAATAAAAAAATAAATAATTTTTTCGTACAGACATATAACAGGTTTTTTGCCGAAATATTATTGTGTCTAAATTCCCAACAATAAACACGTGTGTCATGATTTCTTTGTAAATATCAATAGGAAAAATCTGAAAAAAATTGAGAAGGTGTATTCCAGTCCATAGATGCCGAATTTGACATAACAGCATAAACCCCGTAATAGTACATTACCGAGTTCTTGTTTGGGGGCATCGAGTTGAAGTTGGGAAAAAGCTGAGCAAATGATGAATGTCCTGAAGGCAACTGAAAAGTTTATTTATGAACGCGACATCCTAGGTGAGGACATATCCAATTAAACCTTATTCTTTCAAAACGGGTTAATGTTTTAGTTTTATGTTTATTACATTTTTTATTCCGGCTTTACGCGGTACCTAACGTATCTTACATGCAAAAAATACTGTTTTTAGTTACCGTAGTCAAACTAACTATGTAAAAGTAGAACACGAGTATAAGAATCATCAAACTAGAATAAAATATCGCCCAAACATCTTCGCTTTCGCGTGTCGACAAATCGACCAAACGAAATCATTGACTTCTTTATGACGTCTAAGTTTATGCTAACCTCGATATAACGGTTTTGTCTTCATTATGAAAAAGAATTATCAACTGAATGCCTTTTCCCAACTATGTTGGGGTCGGCTTCCAGTCTTACCTGATGCAGCTAAATACCTGTATTTTACTTGGAGGGACTGCCTATCTGACCTCCACGACCCGTTAGTACTGGGTAATACGATTCCTCTTCGTAAGACTAGTTTGTCAGACTGTCGGGCCACTGACTACCTGTAACGACTGTCAAAAATTTACAAATGACAGCCAGGACCAACAGCTTAACGTGCTTTCCGAGGCACGGAGGGAACTCGGAATGTAACGGGTGGTCACCCACTCACAGACCAACCTAGGCAAGCGCGTCTTAACCTGAATATTGAGCCGAGCGCCACGAGCTCCTCGATCGATTCATTAATATAGGAATATAAATAACTTCTCGATGTAATAATTCCGTTCCTTTATTTCTAGTGGCATCTTACTCATTCAGTAACAAGAATAATAGACGGTCACCGCCTATAATATAATAAATTAATGTAAAGACTTCCGCCCACTGCACACTGCCTAGTAACACGTGTTCTGATTGTTTACGTTTGTTTTTGTAATTTAAATATTTATGGTTTGTTATTATTTCTTACTACGGTGTTGAAATTTTAATATTTTATGGGACATTTTTGAGTTTTTTTCTTTCTACATCATCTACCTAGCCTTTTCTCAACTATGTTGGGGTCGGCTTCCAGTCCAACTGGATGTAGCTGAATACCAGTATTGTACGTAGAGCGACTGGCTATCTGACCTCCACACTCCAGTTACTGGGTTGCACGATACCGTTCGGTAAGACTAGTTGTCGCTTGGTAGGACTTTCGGGGATCTGACTACCCGTAACGCCTACCAAAGATCCACAAAACGACAGCCGGGACCAACGGCTTAACGTACTTTTAGCACGAAAATGTATGCATTAAAAAGTATCTTTCAGAAGTTAAGTCATGTATAATATTATTTTGTCTTAAAAACTTTAGGGTTTTTATTTTTATACAACTTTAATAAAATATTTAGGCCCGCCTCCACCGCAAATCATCAAATGTGTTTAGCTCTAAAAAAATCTCAATCAATCGTTTGGTTTAGTGATAAACGTATTTAGTGTTTTGGGTATTAAATAACACCATGAGTCATTGTACTCATAGTATAATACGACATTAGAATGCATCATCTGCAAATAAGTAAATTTTATATTTGATTTGCAATAACAGAAAAATCATGACCTCGATCATCTTTCTGCAATTCTACTTACTCTACACACGAATAAAGGTTTCCAGTACATTTCCAACAATAATATTTACTACAGCAAAACAATATAATTAATTGAAAAATCCTTATTGCTCGGCTGGCTCGTGTTAGCTACGTATCAAGTCTAACAGCTTGGCCACGAGCTGCAGTGTCCTGTGTCACGCAAGTTGAAACAGTGATTGTGGAGACAATAAATGAAAGAAGTAGCTTAGAGCATATCACGAGTCACCGCGACGTGGCAATTGCGACGTGACGATTCCATAGGCACAAGATGCAAGTTGCCTTCGCAGGTCACCGTTCCAAGTCATCGTCACAAGTCGCTATCGCAAGTCGCTGTCGCAAGTCGTCGTCACAAGTCGCCGTAACCAGTTTGACTATAATTTAAACTTTGACTATGGAAACAGTTTCAGCACCTATTTCATAATCGTGAAATTGCTGGTACGATTCTGGCGACATGTACGTTAACTGGAGCGTAAAATGTGTCGTAAAGCGCAGGCTAAGTTTAACTCTGTAGACCAATAGACACAATCGATCGCCTGAAATTGGACCATGCAAACCAGGTTATGTCAAGAAAAGGACACAAGTTTTGATATAATATAAATATAAAAGTATAGGGTGATTGGTAACTGCTGGTGTACTCATGATAACAAACAACTTTCCCAAAGATTTTTTTTATACTCATTCACTTTTATCACAATAACATAACAGCCGTATGAAAATCGCGCGCGCGCGCCTTTGACCTATCAGCTGTTAGCCGCGTGACGCTGTTCGTACCGCCCAACAGTGGGTAGGCAGAGCACCCGCGCAAGCCCGCCCCGTAAGATTTATTCAATAACCAAAATTCGAAAGACAAGACTCTGAAATGCGCTATCATCAAGATTTTCCTGTCTACGTCTCATGTTACTTGGGGTCGGCATAACACTTTTTGCATTCTCATCTCGGATACCATCACGCATCACTCACTCCTTTTTCATTCATATCATTCCACACACAATGTAGTATCCATCTTCTTCTCTGAACATCATCAAATACATTACAGAAGACTGAAAAGCAGTTAATACCAAATTAATTGAAGAAATATGCGAAAAACGAGCGGCCACCGTCCATAACAATAAAAAAACGCGTTCTGCAGCTTTATTTAGCTCAACTCCTAAACTAGACATTTGAGTGACAGTACCTACTAAACAAAAAACAATCATAGTCCCAAATGGTTCATAATTAGTACAGGATCATAAAAAATTGAATGAAGCATTTATAAATAAAGAATGACACTGTCCTAGACTTTGACACTTGAATGTCAAAACCAATAAAATAAAATTCCCAGTCACTAGCTCTTAAACTAGCTCCAATAAAAATTACATCACAATTACTTCATTCATAAATGTAATCTTCACGGTCAAGTCTGTACAGCGTGTTTCAGAAATGCGTTATATAAACTAAACAACTTTAGACCAACATCGCAATCTCAATAGGAAAAAATCGCAAAAGGGGCTTGTGGCTAAATAACAACAGCTGCACGGGTGTCTCTTTAAGGTTAAGCAGTTCTTGAAGAAGTCGGTCCGTGGATAGGTGAGTTTCCTTCGTGCCTCAGAAAGCACGTTAAGCTGTTGGTCCCGGCTCTCATATGTAGATCTTTGACAATCGTTACAGGTAGTCAGGGCCTGAAACTCTGACAACCAGTCTTACCGAGGGTTATCATATTACCCAGTACTAACAGGGTTGTGGAGGTCTGATAGGCATTCAATCCATGTAAAATACTGGTATTCAGCTGCATCCGGTTAGACTAGAAGCCAACCCAAATATATTTGGGAAAAGGCTAGGCAGATGATGACCAATATCGTATTCGCAAGAAAATATATACCTATCACGTAAATTTTGGGTCGAGTATTGAAGGTCCCATGGACTATGGAGAAAGTTGTTGCTTAAAATAAATTTTTAACCACGCATTTCTGAAACACGCTGTATAAACTACAACCAGTAAGAAATGGCTCAATCAAGTGCGAACCGAACACAAACATCAAACAATGCGTAAAGGTCAGTGACCTGTTGACACGTTACGCCGCAGTGGGCGGGAGCCTTAATTTTTAATGTGCTTTATGAGGGTACATTATATCAGGGCAGGATATTTGGCAGACAGGAAAAAAATGCTTTAAAAGTGAGTTGAATTTTTTAACAAAGAAAAGTATGCACCCAGTCGTCATCATTATCTGCCTAGCCCTTTCCCAACTATATTGGGGTCGGCTTCCAGTCTAACCAGATGCAGCTGAATACCAGTACTTACTTTACAATGAGTGAATGCCTATCTGCCCTCCACAATCCTTTTAGATACCGGGTAATACGACACCCCTTGGTGAGACTGGCCGTCAGACTTCCGGGCCACTGACTACCTGTAACGACTGTCAAAGATCTACAAATGACAGCCGGGTCCAACGGTCAGGATTTGTGCTCGGGATGATGGCAATAGGGTCGCTATCTATTAAATGGGACTTAAACATAACTGGTGGAATGTTGGTGTATAATCTATTGGTACAGAGGTGTCTGTCTAACCCTTACAGGAGTACAGTCACGAGCACCAATATATAAACACTTAACAACTTTTATAAGTGTTTTTCTCAAACAAGAAAAAAGTGTCCATTGAGTTTCTTGCCCATTCTTCTCCATAGAGATCTACGCTTTGGAATGGGCAACTACAGTACTTTCACAAGTTATTATGCCTTGTGTCTGGGACTGTAGCTTTGCCTTCTTTGTTTTTCTGACATTCAAAAGTGCCTGTTATGGTCTAATTGAAATAAATGCTTTGAGTTTGAGTCTCCTACTGTACTCATATTTTATGAAAAAGATCCTATCTCCAAGTTACAATCGTTATTTCTAGCGTAAATTGCTTTTGAATTTAGGAAATTGACTGTACAGACGTTTATCTTAAATGCATCACAGCATTCATAATTGACGTGAAATTTCAACTGATTAACTAAACGTCACCGAAAAGGTTTTTTTTTAACAACAAAGAATAAATCACTTTTTAATTAACAAATCATTTGTGCAATGATAGGTACCTAATTTGAATGATAAACAATCAATTAAGGCCACAACATGACATAATTGCCGCGGCCATTGACTCAACATACCGACCTACAGCATAAACAATAAATAATTGATATTACATAAATAATAATGTATGCGTCAGAATTTATTCTACTTCATGTTTCCGACTAACAGTAAATTATTTCATAATCACTATGTATTGTATTATGTTGTAAGTACAAAACAAAAGTGTGTTTTTATCTAAGTATAATAATATTTATAACTATAAACTTCCGTTTCGCTGCCATTGAATGCAAAGTCGTAGGTAACATCATTGACTTAGTGTCCGACCACGGTCTCGGACGACGCATCTTGCGACGTGACTTGCTTCAAGTGATCTTGATCCGCGTGAGCACCTTCCCTCAAGTCGGGTCGCAGTAACTCATCGCAAGTACAGACCTAAAAACTTCTTTCATTTGTTTTCTACGTAGTATAGCGTGTAGCTTGAGACCAAGGGGTTACTAATGGCACACTCATCAACTGCCTGCCTTTTCCCAACTATGTTGGGGTCGGCTTCCAGTCTAACCGGATGCAGCTGAATTGAATACCAGTATTTTACATGGAGCGACTGCCTATCTGTCCTCCACAACCCAGTTATTACTGGGTAATACGATACCCCTTGGTAAGCCTGGTTGTCTGAATTTTTGGGCCACTGACTACAAGTACTGGCACAATACTGGTTTCAAATTCGTACCAATGTTTTGCAGGCATGTAACGTCCACCAATGTGCACTGGGCTCGCGTGATAGATACATCGCCCATTCCCTCTCACGGAATACAGGACTCCCTGATACCAGTAGGAGCATCCAATTATAATAAATCTAATGTCAAATCTCTTTGTTCCAGCTACTACGTGGTACAAATGCCAGACAACGACGTCCTCCCAACAAAGGACTTCAGAGTCTACTGGAACGTCCCCACGATGCAGTGCAAATCCAAGAAAATCTTCTTCGACGACTTGTTCGAAAAGTACGGCATTTTGCAGAACGAAGGCGGTTCTTTCAGAGGCGATAAAATCTCCATACTTTATGATCCTGGTGACTTCCCAGCGTTATTGAGGAACAGTACGAGTGGGGAGATCAAGTATAGGAATGGGGGGGTGCCGCAGGAAGGGGACTTGATCAGGCATCTGGATACTTTCCAGAAGGTACTGGAACAGAGTGTGCCGGATAAGAATTTTAACGGTGAGTCTTTTTGGTTATTAGATCTTTTTTTTGTGGGAGAAGCTCGTGACCAAGCAGTCAGTGGCCCAAAAAGTCTGACAACCAGTCTTACTAAAAGAGGTTGCGGAGGTCAGATAGGCAGTCGCTCCATGTAAAATACTGGTATTCAGCTGCATCCGGTTAGACTGGAAGCCGACCCCAACATAGTTGGGAAATGGCTTAGCAGATTATGGTATCGTTTTTGTGAGGGATTTGTGGCTTAGTTATAACAACGATTGAGATTATATCTTACTAGCTTTTGCCCGCGGCTTCGCTCGCGTTACAATGAATTCGGGTTGTACTCTGCTTTTGTAACAATATAATTCAATTATGATTCGAAAACCACGTGGCGTCATCTATTATCAAAAGAACGTTAATGTTATTTTCCTCGGGGACAGTACTATTTTTCGGGACTAAATGTACACTTTGTCCATTTCTGTACACTTGACAACGTATACGCAAAATTTCGGGATGATTGGTTCAGTGGTTTATGCGTGAAAAGGTCAACAAACAAACTCACTTTCGAATTTATAATACTACTAGCTGTTGCCCGCGACTTCGTTCGCGTGGTAATTTTGATGAGTATGAGTGAGGAAAAAAAAGATAGTCTATGTCCTTACTTAATTTCATTACGATCCGATCAGCTGTTTAGTCGTGAAAAGGTAGCAAACAAACAAACAGAGTTACTTTCGCATTTATAATATTAGTATGGTATAGTAAAGATACTTTTCATTATTCGCTCCTGTCTGTCTCTGGCTGTGTCTTCTGTCTATTAAAAAACAGTCTTTTAAGTATTGTAAACAAGTCTTCTCGTTATTATGCATAAGCAAATGGTTATGATGATCATGTAAGCTGAATACGTGTTGATGTTTAAAAGGCAATAAAATGAAATACGTGAGTGAGTCCATAAACAATCAAATTAACACCAAACATGATCAGGCTTCCTAATTAAGTTATTATATTTTTTTACTGGTGGTCACACATCATTTGTTTAGCCTTTTCCCAGCTTTGTTGGGGTCGGCGGAAGCTCATGGCTAAATAATATCAGCCGCTCGGGTCGATCTTTAGGTTAAGCCGTGCTTGCCTAGGTTGGTCTGTGGATGGGTGACCACCCATTACATATCGAGTTTCCTCCGTGCCTCGGAAAGCATGTTAAGCTGTTGGTCCCGGCTGTGGTTGTAGATCTTTGACAGTCGTTTCAGGTAGTTAGTGGCCCAAAAAGTCAGACAACCAGTCTTACCAAGGGGTATCGTATTACCCAGTACTAACTGGGTTTTGGAAATCAGATAGGCAGTCGCAGTCCATGTAAAATACTGGTATTCAGCTGCATCCGGTTAGACTGGAAGCCGACCCAACATAGTTGGGAAAAGGCTAGGCAGATGATGATGATGATGTTGGGATCGGCTTCCAGACAGCACTGGTATTCAACTGCATCCGATAAAATGGAAGCTAACATGGAGTGATTGTCTTTATGACCACCACAATCCTCTATCTGGATAACACGATATCTATTGATAAGACTGCTTTTCACTTCTTTAGTCACATCACATGTCCATACCAAGACGATTCCTTTTCAACTTTTCTGTAATTGATGCAACTACATATGATAGTAGGTACTATGTATAACGGGTGTAAACGTACTCTTAACGAAACCGAAAGGCACTTGTTTTCCCCGTCATTGCGATATTTTTTTGTTCTAGACCGTACCTGGGAGCCTTTTCGTTACGGAGTTATTGGGAGTCAAAATTCTTTTTTCACAAGTTTTTTTTTAAATACAAGTTTTTAACGTTATTACTTTACTTTAAATACCTCCTCGTGTAGATTCCTCTTCTATACTATCCATTGCATCCATCAGCTCAGTGGTTTGAGTGCGTTACATTGAGTCCTACCATAAAACGTAATTTTCCACCCAAAAAAAAAAGTCGTTTCCCAGCAAAAAAAATTGCGTACAGTTACTTAGTTTGATGTACAGAATGCTTGGTTGACGGCTTCGTGAAGGGTCCGTTTACACCGTGTATATAGGTAGGCATTATCTTAGGTCCGTATTTAACCAAAACTACCCTACCCTAGTTATATAAAACCTTCACTATCCCTAGCCTATTTCCCTTTGTAGAAACACAGATCCTCCGCCATGCGGGTGACCCTGCCCCAGTTAATAGTTAAACACCTAGTGTTCCATAATGACATATAACTCATGTGCGGGTCTAATTGGGCTTAATCTAGGAATTAATTAATGCGTAACGTTGTGGCGGTGTTTTGAGAATATTTCATTTCAGTTGTCAGCAGCATTGCATAATCAGGCTATTCGTTCCTATTGCTGACATAAAGACCTCCTCTGTGAGAGACGGTGTGCTTCATAATACGTCGTTCCTGTGCCGGTTGGTAGATGTCACATGTCTTCGAATTTTTGGACTCGTTTTACGGTGGGACTTGATCTAGCAGCACGAAATCGCACTTTTCCATGGTCTTATCCATTTCTCCGAAGCGCCTGAAACGGGAATGCTATATGCGGCAGCACGTTCTATTTCTCGCTCTAGCAAATGACAGTTCGAAGCGACAGAAAAGGATAGAAACATGGAAAAGTGCGATTCCGTGCCGCTAGTTGAGGTTTAACCCTAACAACATAGAACTCATAAGTCGTATCCGCTACCACTGGGCCATAACTGCTGTCGCTCAGCTGCAGTCTTCTCTTCATAAAATCACCAATGACAGAAAACAAAAACCCTCCTTTTGGGATTTGCCGCAGTTGGGTAAAAAGAGGACAAAAACACTAATTTTATAACAATCACAATGAACAATTATAATGAACAGTCACGGAAAATATCCCGTAAGTGACAGTACCTATAAGTTTAATAATTATACAAGGTGTACAACCCCTTGTGTGTAACAGACCCTTCACGAAGCCGTCAACCAAGCATGCTGTACATCAAACTAAGTTACTTTACGCAAAAATTATTGCTGGGAAACGACTTTTTTTTGGGGTGAAAAATCACGTTTTACGGTAGGACTCAATGTAACGCACTCAAAACATTGTGCTGATGGATAGATTGAATAGTACGGGGGTCGTGGAGGTATTTAAAGTAAAAATCTTACATTAAAAACATGTATTTAAAAAAAAACTTGTGAAAAAGTTGGAACTTTGACCCCCAATATCTCCGTGACCGGAAGGTTCCCAGGTATGGTTTAGAACAAAAAATCAGATCGCAGTGACGTGGAGAACGCGTGCCTTTCGGCTTCGTTAAGGGTCTTTTTACACCCTTTATTGTTGAGGCAAACAAAGTAAAACAACACTGGTTTTGTAACAACACAAAAGTCTTGCATTCATTCATAATTATTTTTCGTCGATTGTTTGTACAACCTTTCAATATGATCGTCATAACACTGAGTCAGTTTATTTTGTTAGGCGTTGCGTCGATTCACGGAAATGTTCATTTGTAACAAAAATATGATGCACCTGTTTCGAACATGAGCTGAGACAACTTAGCAAAGAATTCGGATTGGGAAAGCAAAAGTAATTGGAATGTAACTAAAAATCATGAAACAAATTGAAATGGGTGGAGAGAAAGAATGTATAGTATATTTTATTCCGTGTTTCTACGACGGCTTTCAATGATTAACAAAAAAAAAATCGGTAGATCATGTCAGACATTTTTGACTTAGCTGATACTGTTTTTTTTTTGTCTTTAGATCTACTCAGATATTTCAATTCGGTTGTAACTTTCGCCAGTCTTTTTTTCTTTCTCTTTCCGCAGCAATTTGTTGGACGCAACAATAAGCTCCTGCTTTTGACTGATACTCGTATCTGTTTAGGCTTTTTAGCTTTGTGATACACTTTTAGGGTGGATGTCTCGTTCCATCCTGACGATCATCCATCTTTTAGGGTTGAGACACATGTCTCTTCAAGTCTTCAATCTTCTATGTTGAAGGCCTTGATCTTCACTGAGTGTGAGGACAAGCTTATTTTTGAAATTTGAATCTTTTCTGGTAGTTGTTGCTTATTCTGTGTTAAGTTTAATTTTATATTTAGATAGATTTTTAAGTACTAGCCGTAAGTTGATTTTTCAATTTATTTGGTGTGTGTTGGCAAACCACTATTGTATTGTGGTCATCCTGTAAAGATAGTGTGTGTAAGTTTAAGAATAAATAATTTTGTAATGTCGATTTTACTCAAACCTAATCCAAGGCCGACCAGTGTGTAATAGCCACCTGCACAGCTTTATCATATCAAGTTCATTTTCCGCATGATTTCCACGCGCCGCCCTTGGCACCAGGGAGTCTATAATGTCATTGCCATAACGCTTCACCGACGGATTAGTCGACCTCCATGATATTGTTAGTAAAACTAAATCAATTGGAAACTGCTGCAGGCTGCAAAATCTCTCTGAAAGCTATTAGGAAGTTTAATTGCTTAAGTTCACTTCGTTAACGGACTTGAGCCGAGGATCGATCAAGGGAACGGACATAATTGAGGATGTGGCTGCAGACGAGGAAAACTTCAAAAAAGGTCTTACTGAAATATCTATTAGTGGAATCTGGAGTCGCGTCTCCAATTTGTCTATAGTTGCTGCCAGATGGCAATAGCGGTCATTGCTCTTTCCATAATATATCTTCGTACGAACCAAAACAAATGAACCATGTATCGTTTTTCATTAGAAAAGATGTTGAAGATCACGATAGATGACGATTCAAGACATGAACTGGCTTATTTGTGGATTTCAAAGTTAAGAACTTTAATAAATGTAGGTGGGTCAATGACCGCCATTGCCATCTTAACTGGCAGCAACTATAAACGATCTTCGACACTGCAAATCAATCTCTGGTTTTCTTGGTTAAATATCTAGAGAGAAAAAAAATATTACCTTCAATAATTGTACAAGAAACACTTATCTAAGTACTATGCAGCGTTACAGCAAAGGAAAATAGTGTTTTCGATGAGCTCTGGCACCCAATGTAAGATTTAACTTGTGTTTAGGGTGTCAGCGTCCTCGTCTAGGGTTTGAACATGTAGCAATAGTTGTAAGACAAGCATAGTGTCATTAAATTACAATATTATATTTAATAGCTAATGCAACTAAGATGTGGCTTATTTATGTACCTATGTGTGAACTTGAACTTGTGAACTTACTGCATCTGGACTCTGCACGTATACAAGATATTAGTTTTTGTTCAATTGCAAACGTTGACTCCATCTATTTGACTCCTTCAGATGTAGAGAATTTTAATGGAACTTATTAGCTAATTATGCCACGACATACTTGGGTTAGAATCGATTTCTAGAACGAAAATCAACACTAATAAATCAGCAACAAATTGTGATGGACTTTATAGATGAATTAATAATATTTAAACAGCCAATCACATAACGTTTCATGCGGCGCTTCGATGATTACCACGCCGAAACTGGATGAGAAAATTATATACACTAGTTTCTCCCTTTCTTGAAAAGATCTACTAACATTCTTCAATGTAACTGTTCCAGGTGTCGGCATCATAGACTTCGAGTCGTGGAAGCCGGTGCTGCGGCAGAACTTCGGCGTCCTCACGCCGTACAAGGACGTGTCGTACGAGATAGAGAAGAAGCGGCACTGGTGGTGGAAGAAACAGTGGATTGAGGAGGAGGTAATGTTTAGATTTTATCTTTTTTAGGGTTCCGTACCCGATGAGTAACCAACGGGATCCTATTACTAAGCCTCTGCTGCCCGTCCGTCCGTCTGTCTGTCAGCGGGCTGCATCTCATGATCCGTGATAGGTAGTAAATTGAAATTTTCGCAGAATGTGTATTTCTGTTCCCGATAAACCCTTCATGCGCGAGTGGGACTCGCACTTGGCCGGCTTATTTTATTATTTTTGCTTATGCAAATTGTTGGTGTTCTGTGGTTTCTGCCGACCCCCATTGGAAAAAGAAGTGAGTTTCTGTATGGATGTGTGCAAAGCGGAAATACTATACTCACATAGTATATCAAAACCGCATCTAATATAGTACATCTTTCTTGAAGTCGGCGCAAATAAAAATAGCACTGAGGTAAGCTACCGAAAATATTGTGTCAAATGTTTTGAATGTCGTTGTAGTAATTGAAAGCGTAGCTACTAGTCGAGACTTCCAGGTTCTCTATAACTGGTGCGAATTGAGAATAACAACCCTAAACGCGCGATTCCATTACGCAAGTTACTTGTATGCAAGTTGCAAATTGCATATAACTAGATCAAACTTGCATACAAGTTACAACTTGAATGACGTAGTCTGAACTTGTACATTTTATATTCAAGCGACGTGCAAATTGAACGTGCAAACGTTAGTTGCACGTTTCAAATTGCGAACGAGTGACGTGTCCTAATCTATTGTTGAACATCTCCACTTGTTTGCAAGTAAACATCTCCACTTGTATGCACTAACTAATGAGTTAACATTATTTGTACACCTTGCAAGACAGCACATAGTGAGACATAGCTTTTTTATAACATAATGTACTTACTTTTAGCTATGTGTGAATTTAAACCCTGCATGCAATTTCCACACTCGTGAAAACATGTTTCCAATGCAAGCAACTTGTACGCGAATGTGACGTCATTCTTGCATGCAAGACTTGCCTTGAATTGCGCCTTAACACCAAGAAAACTTGCCGTTCTTAGCGAAGAAAATATCACCAATTTATCGTAAGTGTGTATGCTTTCATATACTCAGAAGCTTTTACATAAACCACTTGTGTATGTGTACGGAGATATTATTATACCTACTGCAATCGATCACTGTGCCATTTGCTAAATGAGTTGACGATGACAATATTCCATCACAATCTTTCACTGAAGTATTTCTGTTTTTTTTTTTTTTAATAATGTCACAAAGTAGTGTATTGTATTATATTTATTATTTATATTGTATTCATTCACTCTTAGTTATCACTAGCGGTCTTTAATTAAACATGAATAGGTAAGAAAACTTCACTGAAAAAAGGTGCTTGTTCTCCCCGTCATTGCGATGATTTGTTTGTTCTAGACCTTACCCGGGAACCTACTAGTTACGGATATATTGGGGGCCAAAGTTTCAACTTTTTCAATTTTTTTTTTATGTTATATTTTTATTTTAGATACCTCCACGACCCCGTTCTATTCAGCATCCATCAGCACAATGTGTTGAGTGCGATTTTGCACTCCAAAAAAAAGCAAAGATGTATGCGTAAAGTTTGATGTACAGAATGCTTGGTTGACGGCTTCTTGAAGGGTCGATTTACACCTTGTATTATAAAGAGGTAAACTTTGTAAGTTTGAAAGGTTGCATGTGGAAGGTATAATCTCAAAAACTATTAACCTGATACCATAAAATCTTTCACTGATGGCAAGCTACACTATTAGGTACGGAGAACCATAGGAAACGATAAGTCGTGGGCGCAAGCGCAGCTAGTGTCTTCATAATCAAAACAAACACCACGAGTCAGTCCCCTCTCAAATTAATACAATTACCATCACCCATACAATTCCATACACGCGCTCACTCCATGCCATGTCTAACTCATCCCGTTGATTGCTCAATCCTATTATCTGTGGCTGTAATTAGGCCACGCTTATTAAAGGGCCTCTCGCGTTGCGCTTGTTTATGCTGCTTTGTTTTTAATTGTTTGTTTGGTGGCCGTTAATTGGCTGTCTTGTTTTTTTTTTGTAAGGGATTTTGTATGGACGAACAGTTATTGATATTTCTGTACATTGTCTTTAAGTTGAAAGGGAATCGACTGTCTTGGTATGGACATGTGATGAGGAGGGACGAATCGCATGTGACTAAAATACTGTTGACAATATAAATGTTGATGGATGGAGAGGGAGAGGAAGACCAAGGAAACGATGGATGGATTGTGTGAGGAATGATATGAAGAAAAAAGGTGTAAATGATAGCGTGACGGTTGACACAGCAGAATGGAAGAAAAAGACGTGTTGTTCCGACCCCAAGTAACATGGGACAAGGGCAGGAAGGTGATGATTTTTCAAATTGACTGCCTCTTGGGTCTAGTGGTCGCAAGCGCGTCTGCTGAGCATGATGTCCTGGGTTCGATTCCGTGGCAAACTGTTATTGAGTTTTTCCATCAGGAATTTCTAAGCAGCCACGAAGTCTGGAATTTTGCCTGGTTGACGACAATAAGGTCGCCCTCTATTACTGGCGATATTTGGGTGTACTACTAGGAACATCTCTGCCTAACTCTTCGGGGATTACAGGCGTGATGTTTATTTTGTTATTTGAAACCACAGCTGCGTGGTTAGGCTAGGAACCTGTTTAATTCTACATTAACCCATTCCATATTGACTATTTCATACTCGAAATAGTCTTACTAGGCTCAATTTTGATCCTTAACAGATCCTATGCCAGTTTTATCGCAAGCTCCTCATCTACATACTTCAGATCGCTTCATACAAACATTGTAAGATTGTAATTTATCAATCAGATGTCGGCGTGCACTCGTCATACTAATGCTTCAGTTATTTAGGGCGCTTAGTGCTGAGGCAGATGGTTATATTATTGGTTGTTGTTGATTGAAATATTGCTATCAATCTAGTAGTATCAATAAGATGTTGGTAAGCACTCGTTAAAGGAATGGTTCAGTTATGTATTTAAGGCGGTTAGTGATGCTGTCCACTGTTGGCAATCTATAAAATTCATTGAGATTCCTACAAAACATTGTGTTGATGGATGCATTGAATAGAACGGGGGCCGTGGAGGTGTTTAAAGTAAAGTTACAACATTAAAAACGTGTATTTAAAAAAAAAACTTATGAATATATTGGAACTTTGACCCCCAATATCTCCGTAACTAGAAGCTTCCCAGGTATGGTCTAGAACAAAAAAATCATCGCAAAGACGGGGAGAACAAGTACCTTTCGGCTTCGTTAAGGGTCTTTTTACACCCTTTATATTGAGTTCTCAATAATCATCACTCATCATTCTCTTGTCCTTATCCCAATTCATTTGGGTCAGCGCAATATGTCTTCTTCTTCCATACTTCACTATTACTCGTCATCTCAGCAGACACCTCCTTTCATGCCAAGTAATTCTCAATATACTACTATTTTGTATGATCGAGTGATACACATTCTTTGTGGAATGACTTATTTATAATAGTTTCTTATAACTGGCGAAATGTGGGTGTTCTATTGGGTACACCTCTGCTTAACTCTTCAGGGATTACAGGTTTACGTTATGTTATGTCTTCGGTTATTAGGCTGAACATAATTTCACAGAATTTCGTTAGTCAGTAAGTAATAAACGAATTTCGTTTGATGTGTATTGTGAATACCATACTACTTCGGCTTCATTAAGGGTATTATTACACCCATTATTAAGAGTAAAATACTGTTTTCAATTAACTATCCCATCTCGGCGTCAATCGTTATACCAGACGGTGTACCACCACACTTACGACGCAGTCCTGTTACACAATCTAACGATCATTGAGATCACAATATCCAAGTGTTGATCTAATAATAACAGCTGCATCTGTAGTGACTAGTGATATCTAACATTTGGGAGTTCCGAGAAATATGGAGCTGTTCCACCTGGGAATTTTGATGTGGTTAGTTGATTGATAGATCGTTTGGTAATTAAGAGGAAATCTTTTTAGAAATTATCTGCTTAGCCAGCGTTTATCTAGAGCTGGTACTCATGGTAGTTTATTTCATCACCAAGGCTCTCAAAGCGGTGAAAACGATTTCGTGAGGATACCGGCATGTAATAGAACCGAAAATTCCAGAACTTGATGACATCCATCATCACTCACTGAGCCTGCTTGGTGGTTCACATACATCCAAATTCTCACAGAGAGAAACCCTGTGTAGTCATCAAATGAACTCAAAACTAGTGCAGAATTAGTTTAATGTAACTGACACTTGACGGATATGACAACACAGACCATATCAGCCAGCTTCTTTGCTTTCAACACTTTGGTAGAAGTGCCTACATACTTCTAAGTACATTACATGTACAAGTAAAGCCACAGTACGGGAGGACACAGTACGGATTGTGAAGCTTGCCACCACCCCTGATGTGACGATCACGACCTCTCTGCTAAGAGTGTGACGACGACGAAGACAGTACGTTACTCATCCGGAAGTTTTACTATCTAGTGAAACAGACCAATCAATAAGACATATCTAAGTCCATACCTCAATTGCAACTGTGATCTTAGTCTTTAATTCCGCATTGAGAGTCTGTTCCTACATTTAGACAAATATGCACTGTTTGTTCTGAGTCTAAATCATGGTTGTGTGTGGTCTAGATAACTGATCAATCTTTATATAGAGTCAGGAAATGGTACTTAATTGATGGAGGTATTTCAGGAAGCAGACAGTCTGGTATGTAAGACCAGAACTAAGACAGCATACGACTATCAGTAAAGGCAGAACTATTATAATAACACATAACATAACATCACGCCTGTAATCCCCGAAGGGTTAGGCAGAGGTGTACCTAATAGTACACCCATATTTCGCCAGTTATGTTTAAGTACCATGTAATAGGGGGCGAGTCTATTGCCATCAACCGGGCACAAATCCAGACTCCGTGGCTGCTACTTTAAAATTCCTGGAGGAAAAACCCGATAACGTTTTGCCCAAACAGGGAGTCGAACCCAGGACCTCATGTTCAGCAGTTGCGTTTGCGATCTCTAGACCAACAAAGCAGTCAGAAAAAAAAGTAGTCATGTCTTACTATAATTTATCTGTTCGGTTTTCAACTCCTAGCATTGAGTCGAGAATAACTTTAAACGGGACAAAATAGCGTTAAGTAATGCTTAACTAGCTTTCTACTAAAATCGCTTAAGGAATACTAATGCTCGTTTTCACTAAGTGAATGCCTAAATAATGTTTCTCAATTGGTGTTTCAACTCTCTCTTCGAGCTTAGAATTACCAACCGTTTGCTTTTATTTACTCACTAGATGACCCGCGCAACTTCGTCTGCGTCACATAAGAGAGAGAAAGCGAGAATGCGTGCGCGGTACTTGATCATTATTTTGTTGCGGTGTTATTAACATTTTTCATTGTTGCTCCGCTTTTTTTGGTCGTAGCTTGATGTTATATAGCCTATATCCTTCCTCGATAAATGGGCTATCTAACACTAAAATAATTTTTCAATTTGAACCGATAGATCCTGAGAGCGCGTTCAACCAAACAAACAAACTCTTCACCTTTATAATATTAAGTATAGATTCATCTAGGAATTGCTTAGATTTTAGGGTTCCGTACCCTAAGAGTGGTAACCAACGGGACTCTATTACTAAGCTTCCGCTGTCTGTGGTCTGTCTGTCAGCGGGCTGTATCTCATGATCCGTAACAGGTAGACAGTTTAAATACACAAAATGTGTATTTCTGATGCCGTTGTAAAAACAAATAATAAAAATTCCTCCTGACTTCATCAATCCAGCAGAACATCTTCCTCCTGGACAGGAACTGCAGTGGCCAATCTGGAAATCACTTAACCGTTTGCGGGCCCACGTTGGCCGCTGTAGAAATAATCTGGCCAAATGGGGTATCATCGACCCGTCCCAAACACAATGTCAGTGTGGAGCCCCTCTGCAGGATATGCCCCACCTCCTTTCTTGCACATCCTGCTCAGCCACCTGCACCTTCCAAGATTTAAACGAAGCAAACGACAGAGCTGTTCAGGTGGCAATATACTGGTCGGGTACTATTTGAGTCTATCGACACGCAAAGAAGAAGATTAATTTAAGGGGGCTCCCCTTACCTTTCATGCGCGAGTCCGACTCGCACTTATGGCCGGTTTTTACTTTTAGTGACAACTGGACGGATTTTTTTGTTGACAAAGACACGTTTGCTATTTCGGCCATTAACATAACAATAATACAAAAAACACATTGGAAAACAAAATGGTAGAAATTATGAAGCCTCAATATCGCCTGTCTGGTCTTTTCCCACCATGTTGGGTCGGTTAGAGGAGCTCGTAGCTAAATAATAACAACTGCTCAAGTCGATCTTTAGGTTAAGCCATGCTTGCCTAGGTTGGTCTGTGGATGGGTGACCACCCATTACATACCGAGTTTCCTCCGTGCCTCAGAAAGCGCGTTAAGCCGTTGGTCCCAGCTGTCATTTGTAGATCTTTGACAGTCGTTAGGCAGTCAGTGGCCCAAAAAGTCTGACAACAAGTCTTACCAAGGGGTTTCGTATTACCCAGTACTAACTGGGTTGTGGAGGTCAGATAAGCAGTCGCTCCATGTAAAATACTGGTATTCAGCTGCATCCGGTTAGACTGGAAGCCGGCCCCAATATAGTTGGGAAAAGGCTAGGCAGATGATGATGATGATGACGTTGGGGTCGGTTACCAGTCTAAACACACACAACTACCAGTATATTGACGTTATAAAGCCTAACAACAACAAATTCTCCCATTCCAGGCCAAACGTCGTTTTGAAGGAGCAGCCCGCGAGTTCATGCAGGCGACGGTGTCTCTCGCGAAGAAGATGCGTCCCCTCGCCGTGTGGGGGTACTACGGGTTCCCGTACTGCTTCAACATGGCGTATAACAACAGGAAGGAGGCTTGCGCTGATAAGGTGCCTGAGGAGAATGATCGGTGAGTTTGTTTAGTACTGGTGCAAAACTCAAAACTCAAAGCATTTATTTCAAATAGACCCGTGACAGGCACTGTTGCATAGTCAAAAATAAGCTACCTACAGTCCCGCCACAGGCATAATAACTGTGAATGGACTGTAGTTGCCCATTCGAAAATAGTAGATCTTATGGAGAAGAATGGGCAAGAAACTCCATGCTTTCTGCTTGGTCTTGTGGTTTGGCTCTTTAAATCTTCATAAGTTGTCGGGTACTTGCAATAGGTTTGTCCATCATTTCTCGGACGTGATCATTACACATCTGGAGCAATGTTGCTATGCACCACTAAATTGCATTGACGTTAAGGTTAATTGGCACATGCGTGACTGCTGAGCATGGGGTCTTGAGTTCGATTCCCAGGTCGAGCAAATTATTATTGAATTTTTCCATCAGGAATGTCTCATTAGCAGCCACGGGGTCTGGATTTGTGCCCGGTTGATGGCAATAGGCTGACCTCCTATTACATGTGACTTGCACATAACTGGCGAAATGTGGGTGTTCTAATGCCCTTCGGGGATTACATGCGTGATGTTATGTTCAGCAACTATCTGCAAAGTAACGCCTGACTCCATAACTAACTCAATATCATTTTTCTAAATTCCAGTACAAAATGGCTCTGGCAAGAGAGCACGGCGCTCTACCCATCAGTGTACAGCTCAGACGACATCACGTCGAACCAGCTGGCCGGCCTCATCCGCGGGCGGGTGAGGGAGGCGGCGCGGGTGGCGGGCAAGGGGGCACCCATACT
The DNA here is from genome assembly GCA_905220335.1 of Noctua pronuba. Taxonomy (NCBI): domain Eukaryota; kingdom Metazoa; phylum Arthropoda; class Insecta; order Lepidoptera; family Noctuidae; genus Noctua; species Noctua pronuba. The sequence continues at coordinate 13,478,128 of LR999916.1, read as the reverse complement.
GCCCTACTTCTGGTACCGATACAGGGATAAGGGGTATTTTAATGAGGTGAGTTATCGCTTTAAATATAAGAACCAGTCTGAAAGAAGCAGGCTGCAGCATAAGGTCGATTACTGTGGTGATGTTTGAGGTTAGAGAGATCGGCTGAATTGACGGTGATGTTAGTCAGGTATTTGAATCTTTGATTTCCGAGCAAGAGAGAAAGAACGTGGTGAATTTGGATGTCAAACAGTAGCCGTTTTTGGTTGATCAATACCAATGATTTTATTGAAGTTGTCAACAACATACCACTCACATTTCAGTATTAACTGGAGAAGTACCTGTTCATAACATATTATAATTTTCAATTTCAGAGCGACTTGGACGTAGCATTCAGCACATTCTACAAATCAAACGCCTCAGGCTTCATAATCTGGGGCAGTTCCAACGACGTCAACACAATCGAGAAATGTACAAATCTGAGGAATTACGTCACAGATATATTAGGACCTGCCGTAGCCAAATACACTCAACGTAACATGAAACTAAGCGATGACCCTGACGACACAACCAATATAGTTTTCAACCCTAACAACGCATCCAAATATGATCCAGAATATACCTGGATTCCTCCCGTAAACTACACACAAAAGATTGAAGAAATGGTTGATAAAGAGTTAAAAGAAGAAAAAGAAGCTGCGTTACAACATAAAGATGTTAAAGAAAGTATTCTAGTTGATATGATATTGCGTACGATAGCTAATTACTGTGCCGAAGGCTGTGATAATAAGAGTAAAGTGAGATTGACTGATGAGGATGGCGGGGATGGCGGTAATGAATCTCGTGTGGTGTTAGTCACTGAGGATCCTTTTAAGAAGAATGATAGTGGGATTGCAGTTACAGGTGAGTTTATAGAATATGTTTTATTTTAATACACTATTTTGTATGATTAATTATTACTGGACTAGTCCATTCATATTGCTTTAGTTTAAAGCTACTCGTCGTTATAGTCCATTAAAGAAAAAAGTATGAAAAACTTGCTAGAAAGTCAATTTTAATTGTGACTTTAATTGTCTTAACTTTGAAAATTGGATGAAATTTTAGAGTGCGTTATTATGAATATAAAATAACATTGTTAATTAATTACTGTATGTTTCAGTACCAACAACTACGGAAGAAGATGATTACGATTACGACACTGACACTACAGGGGATGCCACAGGAGATATTTACGAAACTAATGAATATATCGATATAAGTACAACCAGTAAAAGTATTGACAAGACTAGTACAAGTACGAAAAGTATTGAAGAAATAAGTACAACGACTACAAGAACTGAAGAAATCAGTATTGTTGATGTAAGAAAAGAGGAAAGTGATACAATTAATATTAGCAAAGAAGAAAACAGTACAGTCAATTTAAATTATGAAGAAAGTCATATAATAAGTACAACTGAAGCAGATAATATTTACTTGATCATAGAAGAAATTGATGCTAATGACTTAAGAATAGAAGAAAACAATTCAACTGAGGAAAGTGCCACTGAAACTAGTACAACTAAGTTAAGTTCTCAAGAATCTATTTTAAAAGAAATAAATACGACAGAAAGTACATTAATCCTTAGTCAAGAAGAGGCTAGTGCACCTAAAAATGAGTTAAGTAAAGATGAAAATAGTACAGAATCCAATTCATTAGAAATCGAATTCATCGACGTAAGTACAGAAAATTCTAGTACAAATAATGCTAGCACTGAAGTTTATAGCACATCAGAAGGAACTAATAGTGCCACAGTTGAACCAAGTGCTGTGGATAATGGTACTTATAGTTCCACCGTCGGACCAATTGCTGTTGATGATGGTAGTATTAGTACCACAGTGGAACCTAGTGCAGTTGAAGATGGTACTACAGATGGTACCAAAAGTGATAGTGGGACAACATTGGCACCGGTATTAACAGAACAGGTTGTTGTTTCCGTTGTTTAAGGTTTGTTGTTAACTGTTGTCGTTAATTTTTTGTTTTTGAACAACTATCTACTACAACAAGGTCAAATTGAATTAGCTAGTGAGACTCCGCAGATGTGATCGACATTTAAACAGGATAAAACGAATAAAAATTAAAGTTTTTTTTTCGATCAACGAATGCAATTACTTTGATCGCAATTTTCCAAAATAGAGCTATAATATTTGATATTTTCTTAATAAAATTCTTTATAGAAGTGATGGGTAGGTAGCAATAGGTTTTTATGATCAAGTAGCTCCTGCACTCTTTTAGATGTCGTATATTTTTTAATCAATGTCCCATCCTCCATGTAGAATACTGGTATTCTGGACTGGAAGCCGACCCCAACATACTTGGGAAAAGACAGGCAGATGATGATTCTCTTCTAAAGGCTTTCTATCCATTTAGTTAACTTTACTGTTCACTTCATAACGTCATGATAACTTGAATATTAATACCGTAGTCGCTATCGCCTTGTTGGTCTAGCGGTCGCAAGCACAACTGCTCAGCATGAGGTCCTGGGTTCGATACCCGGGTCGGGCAAATTTGTTCCATCGGGAATTTCTCAGTAGCTGCCACGAAGTCTGGATTTGTGCCCAGTTGATGGCAATAGGCTCTCCCCTTTTTACACGGTACTTAAACATAGCTGGCAAAATGTGGGTACACCTTTTGCTTAAGCCTTCGGGGATTACAGGCGTGTTGTTATGATGTGTAGTGGCCATCGCTATGTGTGGTTGCTAAGGCAAACATTTACAGTTTAATGTAGTAGATAGTTGTTCGCACTAATTATAATTTACAACCTAATTTGCATCCAAAGCTGTACTTAATTTAGCTAATATCTTTTATTTAATATTGTTTAACTTTTTGCTAATCCAAATTATTTGCTCAGTGAATGAATGTGAGTCTATTGATGCATGGTATTTTTGGCGCGCGGCCTTTGTCGGAATGAACGCCTCCATATTGTTTTTTCAATGCAATTTTACAGAAAATTGTAAAGAAATATATCAGCAGTTCTAGACAAAGCCATTGAAGTGCTAAAAGACCCATGCAGCACTAAATAAAACATCTGAATTGCACAAATAAATTTAATTATTTAACTGTAAAGAAAGAAACTAGAGTTTGTCAATCTGTTTTCTTTCAATAATCACTAATTAATTTAATTATTTATATTTTATGCATTTCTTTATTTAATGTTAATACTACGCTACAATTCAAGATCGAAAAATCATTGAATGTTACTTAAAGAACCAATTTCTTTACTTACTACTGATTTACCATCAACATCTTTTTTAAGAACATTAATATCAGGTTTTTCGATCTTATTATTGTCAACAGCTATTTTACTTTCTTTGTCAATAATACTTACTTACTGCACTTTAATTTTTCCATTGCTATTATTGTAACACGCACTTTTATGTTGTCTTGATGTTTTTCTTATACGCCAGTTGGTGTTATAATAATTGTGATTTTCCTTTTTTCTGTGTTTTTTAAATCGTTTCAATTATCTTCCTTCATCAGCGGTTTTCTCGTGGAAAAATAATTTGAATTTCTTTTCTGAGGTAATTTCTAAGTGCAAAGCCTCTCTGAGTCGTGACACACAAAGGTATGTCCTGGGCACTCAACCTACCATCTTCCTGGCAGCCCAATGTTTATACCATGTCATTACTACATATTTCTATATTTATAGTCTGTGCCAATACGATAGATGCATACCTAAAAACTCTTTTGAATGCTTTTAAATTTTGCTCGTTCTTTTTCTTTACTCTTTTGTTTTGTCTGTCAATAACCACCCGAAGAGAAACCGCTGTCAGATAGGTCATTGAACTTGTGTTAATCCGTGTCTGTCTGTAGGTGTTGGGGTCTGTATCCAGAGCTATCGTCAGTAAGCCGATCGCGTGTTCTCTGTTCTATATCTACTCTATCACCAGGTGTCTCTGTGTCTTGTTCGGGAACTGCTAGGTTGGCGGCTAACGATTGATGTTTTGTGTTAACTTGGTATACTTCTTGTACTGTGATTAAAACTCTTTTGTACTCATTATCATTGTCACTGCTTGCTGTGATGTTACTGGTGATGTTTTTCAGTAAAGCCAAGTGTGTAGTACTCGCAAACGCTGATTTCCACGTAAGTTTTGTACTGACAGTCTTACGTTCGAGCTGACAAAATTAGGTCCTCGTACACACGGTAGAGGCGCTTTTATAATTCCTGCACAAAACTTACGTCAGCGTTTACAATACGATGCAATATGGTAAAATTCATGCAAGGACCTGAAATATGAACTATGAACGTGGATAAAGTAAAAGGAGTGTGTGAGCAGGTGGCGTTCTGTGGTTTCTGTTTTTATGTATGACTAGCTGTGCCCCGTGATCTTCGTTCGCGTGAAATCATTATAAAACAATATATTACTTCCCTTTTTAATCGGATTTTGTTAACAATTTCAAGGGATTAAATTTTTTTGCACTGAACCCTAATCCTTTTTCTAAAATAAAAGAACATGCGCTTGCTTGTCACATATATGTGACCATTGCGGTCAAAAGGTTTAATTGACCGATCTAAGACAGAGCACTGTGTCTTACTGTCTTAAATAAATATGACGTAATGCAGATCTAGAAAAGAAGAACAAAAATATAAATCATCACTTTCTTGAGGCCGTAACCTATCAGTCGTTAGCTGTTACCTTACCGTCGATTTTAATATCCTATCTGTTGGTAACTTGGTTTACTAAACGTAGAATTTTGATTTTAGTTCTTACTTACGGTAGGGGAGCCCAAAGGGTTTTTTGATTAAATAAAAGCCCACAATATCTTCGTCAAGTTATGCCTGTGTATGCAATTTTAGGTCAGGCCCAGTACGATCAAATAAAATAAAAACTATTCCGAACAACACGTTGGTAGATTTTTAACTTTTTTTGAAATCCGGAATGGGCATTGCCCAAAAATATTTTTGGAGTTCAATGGCTAGTTTAGTTTATAATTTAATTTTAAAGTTTTAGGGCTCATCATCACTAGTAAAGATTCTTTTGCTCATTTAACGATTTAATACGTGAGTCACACTCTAATGGCAGTTTTTTAATGGCATTCACATGAAGTTACCGGCTCGTTCAGACATGCGAGAAAAGCGCAATTGCAAATCGTGCGGTTTGGAACCGCAAAAAGCGTATTTCACGAGTCTTTCTTGAGATGACGTCATTGAAGGTCAAATAAAGGTTAACCACATTTCTTCAAATTATAAATGAGTAGAGATTTTTTTTAAATTTTAACGAGAATTGATTAATTAGAGACCTTATTCCTCGAAATGGTTTTTTAATTAGCACAATTTTTGAAAAATGGACAATCTCCATTGTTCGTTTCGTAGGAAGTAGTTTTAGCGTTCTCTCTTTACGTAATCAGGTATCACCTTTTCATGCTTCCATGCATTCAATAAATAAATAAATGCTGAACATGCTAGCTGAAAATCGCTCTGAGCTCCCCAACCATTAGTCAAGGTTCTATCTCAGGTAAGCAAGGCAGTGGATAGGTTATTAAAACCGTGGATTAGAATAATTTGTGACTAATCATTTTATCTGTGATATGTTTTAGTATAATTTTGTTAGATATTTTATGAATATTGCCAATTTTAGTATCAGTTAGATTTAAGAAAATAAATGTTATATTTTCAATGTATTTCTTTGTTTTATTTAAACTATTAGTATCCTGTAAGTGTGAAATGTCGCCCCTTGGTCCCTATTCTTAAAGATTTGCCCTGTAAGTATTTTGATTTACTTCTAATTCATTTTTTTTCTTTAAAAAACTTTGCCCCCCACTAGCAATTTCTCCTGTATCGTGGGTGAGTTTACAAACATTAAAACTCACAAACAGCCAGACCCGGAACAACTATCTGTAGGCCATACAAATATTTGTTCCGTGCGGGAAACAAACCCGAACAAATTTATTTTACATAGGCCTACATGGTCACTTATAAAACGTTGAGAAAATGTGCACCGTTCGGTTGGTCGTTTCCAATGGAGAAAAACCGGTAAGAAACTCCATGGTTACTGTTTTAAATTGATGCATATATCTGGAAAGACTTTCAACTGTATGTGGCATACGTTTATCGGTAGTTACGCCAATGTAATGACATTAGTAGTTCTTAAAATATACCTTGATTAAAATGACATCTGCCAAGCCTGCATAATTAAGCCTATAATTTTAGTTAGCCCTGCTTTTTATAGTTTAATTTAATTGGCCCTATTTACAAAGCGTAAAATACTGGCCGCATAAATATGCATTTGTAATTATATAATTCAATATGACCAAAGCTACTAGTCCCTTTAGTCTGACAGCTGTCATTTTAATCAAGTTAGATAAGTTCATAGGCATGACTTAAAGAGAGAAGTCACCACTAATTTCGGCTCCATTCAAAAACTGTATGAAACGAAAATTAAAAATATACAATCAATATACATTTATTATTTCTGTAAAACATTTTTGTGTCTGACAGTACATTTGATTATCACTTGCTTTTCGGTGAAGGAAAACATCGTGAGGAAACCAGCATGCCTGAGAGATATTTCTTGACGGCATGTAAAGCCAAGTCAGAGGCCCATGGGCGGCATAAAAACTCTGACACCAGGTTACGAACTAACCACACGATAAAGAAGAAGAAAGAAGTACATTTGATCAAAAAGTGCTTTGTATTAAATTAATAGAATCGGGGGCGTCGGCCACAGGTGCCTCGACCACTGGGGGCCTAAGCCGCGGACCCGATTTAATGGACTATTGTATATTGTTTCATCTAGGCCTTGTCTTGAAAGATTTAAACACGCCTGAACCCGATCATCGCAGCCTATTTCTGTTCTGCTCTTACATTGTCCTAGCCCATAATTTCACTTGGCAAACAACACTTTATAGCATTTAAGAATGTATTCACTATTTGCTTTCCTGCCAATATCTTGTTTACAACACCCACGAGAAGAGTGTTATCTATTCTCGGCCAGAAACAATGATAAAACATTCCCATGCATTCTCCCTACAGAATATCTCAAAACATTGCACTGACAAACTGTCGAGAGGTATTTCTTTAAAAAATGCCTAATAGCTTGGCCACGAGCTACTCGCTCAGGCGCCACGCGTGTTGCGACAGCTGCGGAGAGAACAAATGAAAGAAGTTGCTTAGAGTAAACTACGAGTCACTGAATGCGACGGCAGTACTCACGCGAAGGAAACAAGTAACACACGCGCGTGTTTATTGACGCAAATCGCCGTTACAAATCGCATCACCTGATGTCATGAACGAGGCATAATATTCAGAATCATCTAAGTCCCAATTTTGGTTTATAAAACTTCTCAAAACTGTCTTGTAATCCTCACTATACTAGCAGATTTGCCAAAGAAGACTACAATATTTAAGAATTCGTTCATGTCTGCACTCCTACCAATATCTCGTTTAAATGGCTACAAACAATGATACAACATTCCCATACATTCTCCTACCGGAATATCCGAAGACAGTGGACTGACAATAGGTCGTGAGGTATTTCTGGCTCTTGGTCCAAATGCCTAAAGTGACAATCGGCGGTGGCGCTATGGACTAAAATAGACGCCTATTTGTGGTGGAGACAATGTCCAGACAGTTTAATGTTTCCGTCAGTACTGATCTAGATATCTTTTACAATAAGAATAAAGAACTTTCAAGAATGGTCATATGTCGTGAATAGTGTAGACTCCAGGAGTTTTCCATGAATGGCGACAAAAGTGGGTTTTGAAAAAGGGAGATGGTAGGAAATATAAAGCTAAGTAAGTATAAGGTTCAAGGAGAGGAAAACAAAATTATGCTAATCAGTAATCAGTAATTGAATGCTTAACAGAAGATTGGGGATTTGCCATCTGGGTTATTCCCAGTTGTCCCCACTGGTGACAAATGGGATTTCTTTCCATAAAATGTCCCATTTGCCACCAGTGGTGGCGTCACCAGTGATGTGAAAGTACTTAAAACAAAGAAAGAAAAATAAAACATTTCCATTGACATACTTTATTAAGACAAAACTGAAACAAACAGAACAAAAATAAACAAAACACATGAAAACGAGTAAGTGAAATTAAATTACAAATGATCTTACACTAATACTGTAATATAACAATCATTATAAATCATTACAGGACACACTGAACTTAAAGACAACAAACTACATATAGAACGGAACAAATAATAATAAAAAACAAGTTTAACCAAAACTACACACACAGACAAACAGTCATTACGGGCAGACAGAAGCCTGACAACCAGAATTACCAAGGAGTATCGGGTTACCCAGCAACTTTGTTGTGGAGGTCAGACAGGCAATCGCTCCAAGTAAAATACTGGCTTCGAAAGGACTAGACAGAAGATGGTAGTCACTAGTAGATTAATTTTGAAATATTGCATTCATGAAATCGATCCCAAAATAATTGCAAATGGCTTGGCAGATGGTGATGAAGTTTAACAAACTGTCAAAGAATCACGCAGAAATAATAGCAAAACAATAATTCTTGAACAACAAAGGCATTTCATCATCAGAAATAAAGTTCCTATCTGGTCTGACGCTAGCAAAGTTGTTGTACTTAGGTTCAGCGATGAAATTGTACCCGGTTTGTGAACACTCCTTGATTCTGATGCAGTCTTTGTGGAGTTCGGTGATGGTGTAACCGGTGATGATGAAGGGAACCTTGAGTTTCAAGATGGCGTCGATGGTGGGTGGCCACGGGTCCTTACCGTTGTAGATTGAGGAGCGCTGGATGCTGGGGTTAAAGGCGCAGACTAGAAACAAAAGAATGATTTGTTCTGGGATTACATTGTTTGATACATTTCAAATTGCTTAGAAAACTCAAAAACTGCAAAAGGATTCTGAGAGGATTAAATATTACCTGGATAATGAAAGAGTGAGCTTACTGATAACCTCATGATGCCAATAACAACACACTGCGATGATCAGTTCGCCAATCGTGGATCATGGAAAACCAATGACTAATTTCTAATACTGATGATGTAAAGTCGTTTGAAGTGAAACTTGAAAGCATGAATACTGAAGTCATTAAGACTAAACCAACTCATAGTTTAGAGACTATTTTATAGTAAGAAAGACAGAGGTGCCATTCTTCTCACCAATATCAGGAACTACATAGTCTTCGCTGGACTTATAATCAGCGTAAGTTCTCTTGTCTTGAAAGCTGAACACCACACGACGTTTGTTCTGACGACAGTTCTCGCATAATCTAGTGGTCAAATAAATAATAAAATATTATAAAGACTTGGGACATATTATTCTTTGAAGTTTATTTTTGCATGTTTGGCTGTTGTGAATCTACGCAGTTAAAAAATACTTCAATCTTATAAAACAAAACTCTTATAAATAGCTGATTTTTCACAATCAGCTATATCCTATTTGTTCCTACAATTTTCTTCTTCAAATTAAGAACTATGCTCTTATGCCACCTCCCAACTCTCTGAAAATCTTGAATCTTCTTTTTTTTCTTAGCCTATTTTGTCCCACTGTTGGGCAAAGGCTCCCCCATAGCCTTCCACTCTACTCAAACGCCTCTTAATCTTGACGCCAGCGTTTTCGAGGTCTCCCTCGGCGACGACGCTCGTCTTCTGGTACCCACTGCGTGACGACTCTGGTTCTGGTCCTGATTCATTCTACAGACATGGCCCGCCGAATGACGAATCTTCTTATACATTTTAAATAAAACCAACTCACTTGATCTTCCCTAGCAGTTCCAGCGGTAAGTTGGAAGGGTTCAAGTTATAGTTGATGAGCACCACCCTCAGCTCTTGCAGGTCTGGTCTCAGGTGGAGGAAGAACACCTCCCATTTGTTGAGGGCATCGGCTTCGAACTGCAGCTCTGCTCCTACTACGTGGATTGTGAATGAGGATTTCTGAAATAATAACATAGTTAGATAGTAAAGTTAAAGATTATAAGAATTATTGATAACAATAGATATTTTCGATGTGCAGATGGCTAATGGTATGGTCAAGTTTAAATTCCAAGACAGCTTAATTATTCACAATGTTCATCTTTATAAGGTACAGGTAGCCAGCGGCCCGAAAGTCAGACAACCAGTCTTACCAAGGGGTATCGTATTATCGAGTACTAACAGGGTTGTGGAGGTCAGATAGGCAGTCTCTCCATGTTAAATACTGGTATTCAGTTGCGTCCGCTTAGACTGGAAGCCGACCCCAACATGCTTGGGCTGTCATTGTTACCTTATTAACGCCATTACTAAGAGGGCCAGCCTTGCTCCTGCACAGCTGGTGGCAGTAGGCTGCAGTGAGCGGGGCCGTCGCCAGCTGGGTCAACGCTGCGTATTGAATGTCGGTGATATCTGAGAGAGACAAGCATTCGGATCTATAATGAGGTAACTCGATTTCAAGGACAATACAGCTCCCGCACACGCACACCATAAGCCAAATATGGGTGTGAAGTGTTTAGGGGTATGAAGAACAGGGTGTAAAGTTCTTCATCCCTCATAGAAAAGGGAGGATCCTCCGACCAGAAGGGTTCTGGATCTGGTAGGCACACCCGACAGCTGTCGGGTTTTTCTATGATATAGTTTTAAGTTGCGGATGACTTTAACTGCACGATTTAGTCTTTTGTGTCATAGATGGCGCTGTAGTACTTTTTGTAGTGCCGCTACAGGTGAAAAACACCAACAGCTAAGAACAATAGATTTTAATGAACAATTTTACTGTTACCTCCCACAAATAAAATTTAAATGTAAACAATTTATTTATTATTCACAAAATCCACAGGTCTTTGAAATATCTTAAAATATATAAACTAATCTTACAGCCAATTACGTGTTTACAATTTAATAGCTATACAATACATTGCTAAGTAAATAAATAGTTGAAGATGGAAATTGAAGTTTTTTTGCAACAATTTGATAAACTTCAAATCACTTACAATGCAATGATGAAATCAGAAACGTAATTTTGTTACTGGTAATTGTTTTCCAGAAACTAATCCGTTGGCCAACACATATTAGTCGTACCACCGTGACACACAAAATATATTTAAATACGTCTCATATTAGTTACTACCTAATGCCCGCGGCTTCGCCCGCGTGGAGTTCGGGAATTGCCCACGGGATCTTACTTCTGCGATAATAAGTAATCTATGTATGTATAGTAGATACATGGTTTTTATATAGTTGCTTATAACTTGCAAATATTAGTTCATAGTAATATCAATTAGGTACTTTACATATTGTTATGTGAATATTGATACCTTGATTTGAGATTGGACACCGGTGACGAAAATCAAATGATTAATTAGGAATCTATTTATAGACATAAAACTTTTACATAATATTTAATATCAATGTCGCGTATCACGAGCCAACGCGAAAATCGGTGGAATAAACCATATTTACAGACGTCTACCTCAGAAAAATCCTACCTACTTATTTAATAGGTAAATACTCCCGCGCCCCGCACGCCCCGCGCAACGTTGCGCGCCATGCGCCGGTCTACGTGAGCTTCGAAGCCCTATTTGACTCTGTTGGGGGATGATTTTGATTTTTGAAAAAACTGTGATACACGTATCTCATAATTTTAATTGAAAAGTAGGTATACAAATTTTCAAGTCAATCGACTCAGAGAATAAAAAGTTTCACAGAATATTAAACACCCCATTTCAACCTCTTAGGGGTGGAATTAAAAAAAACTGTTTCTTAGCGGATACTTACTCTTCACAAAAAACGCACCCTCCAAATTTTATGTCTCTAGAACCAGCCGATTGGGCTGTGCGTTGATGTATCAGTCAGCCAGTCGACAGTGAATTCTTAAATTGGGGGATGATTTTGGAAAAACTGTGATACACGTATCTCATAATTTTATCTGAAAAGTATGTACACTAATTTTCAAGTCAATCGACTGCGAGAATAAAAAGTTTCATAGAAAATTCAACACCCCATTTCACCCTCTTAGGGGTGGAATTTCGAAAAACCCTTTCTTAGTGGATACCTATCCTTCACAAAGCATACACCCTCCAAATTTCATGTCTCTAGGACCAGCGGTTTGGGCTGTGCGTTGATATATCAGTCAGCCAATCAAGACATTAAATTTTTAAATTGGGGGATGATTTTGGAAAAACTGTGATACACGTATCTCATAATTTTATCTGAAAAGTATGTACACTAATTTTCAAGTCAATCGACTGCGAGAATAAAAAGTTTCATAGAAAATTCAACACCCCATTTCACCCTCTTAGGGGTAGAATTTCGAAAAATCCTTTCTTAGTGGATACCTATCCTTCACAAAGCATACACCCTCCAAATTTCATGTCTCTAGGACCAGCGGTTTGGGCTGTGCGTTGATATATCAGTCAGCCAATCAAGACATTAAATTTTTAAATTGGGGGATGATTTTGGAAAAACTGTGATACACGTATCTCATAATTTTATCTGAAAAGTATGTACACTAATTTTCAAGTCAATCGACTGCGAGAATAAAAAGTTTCATAGAAAATTCAACACCCCATTTCACCCTCTTAGGGGTGGAATTTCGAAAAACTCTTTCTTAGTGGATACCTATCCTTCACAAAGCATACACCCTCCAAATTTCATGTCTCTAGGACCAGCGGTTTGGGCTGTGCGTTGATATATCAGTCAGCCAATCAAGACATTAAATTTTTAAATTGGGGGATGATTTTGGAAAAACTGTGATACACGTATCTCATAATTTTATCTGAAAAGTATGTACACTAATTTTCAAGTCAATCGACTGCGAGAATAAAAAGTTTCATAGAAAATTCAACACCCCATTTCACCCTCTTAGGGGTAGAATTTCGAAAAATCCTTTCTTAGTGGATACCTACCCTTCACAAAGAATACACCCTCCAAATTTCATGTCTCTAGGACCAGCGGTTTGGGCTGTGCGTTGATATATCAGTCAGCCAATCAAGACATTAAATTTTTAAATTGGGGGATGATTTTGGAAAAACTGTGATACACGTATCTCATAATTTTATCTGAAAAGTATGTACACTAATTTTCAAGTCAATCGACTGCGAGAATAAAAAGTTTCATAGAAAATTCAACACCCCATTTCACCCTCTTAGGGGTAGAATTTCGAAAAATCCTTTCTTAGTGGATACCTACCCTTCACAAAGAATACACCCTCCAAATTTCATGTCTCTAGGACCAGCGGTTTGGGCTGTGCGTTGATATACCAGTCAGCCAATCAAGACATTAAATTTTTAAATTGGGGGATGATTTTGGAAAAACTGTGATACACGTATCTCATAATTTTATCTGAAAAGTATGTACACTAATTTTCAAGTCAATCGACTGCGAGAATAAAAAGTTTCATAGAAAATTCAACACCCCATTTCACCCTCTTAGGGGTAGAATTTCGAAAAATCCTTTCTTAGTGGATACCTACCCTTCACAAAGAATACACCCTCCAAATTTCATGTCTCTAGGACCAGCGGTTTGGGCTGTGCGTTGATATCTCAGTCAGTCAGTCAGTCAGTCAGGACTTTGAATTTTATATGTATAGATTACAAATACTAATACATATGCAGTACATAATAAATCAAATTTAATAGGTTTCTACTCACTGCTCACTGTTCGCAATTTATTTCGTATTAAACAAATAATTTTAGAATGAGTACACAACTGTTAAATTAAATTTGACTGAAATATGACTGAATACAGGACTATTTATGCAGCTTCAATGATGTATACATCTAGATAGCCTGACAGTATTACCAATTACAACTTTCATCTTCTAAAATTAAATCTACGTTATCAAAATCTTAAATCGACTGACAAAACACACAGTTTTACTCAATGGGTATACAAAAGAATTTCTGACAACAAAGATGTAGGAGAGATTTTTGAAGATTATGGCGTGAAATGAAAGAACCATTATAACATTTTGCAATTACCTACTTCCAACAGTTCCAACGCATTGAATGTATAAGTCCCGTCACGTAAAAAGAACGCTGAGCGACGGTGGAGGGGATGTGTTTGCGCACGTTATACAGCCGCGTCCTAAAGTACTAAGCTATTGTTTTATAATATAAGTATAGTTGTTTCATCGTAGAATCGTAATAGGTACTTTACTAGCTACTTGGTACTTTGGAAAAGGCTTGAATAAAAAAAATGAGAAAGTTTATTTGAGCGGTCAGCGTTCTTTTTACGTGACGGGACCTATACCCATGTCATTTTTTGACCATACCACTTAACGATACCATTGTATTACAAAACGATAATATCTACATGTCTTTAGCATTTTGACAATAATTCTTGCCATGCCCCTTTTGAATTCCTTTCCGAAACGCAATCCCACGCACAGTTTTCAATCAACAAACTCTTAAACGCAGGATCAGTTATTTGCAATATTTCCAATTACACCAACGCCAGCTGACGGACGTACTATTATACTAAAATCTAGGTCAACAGTATCGAGGGGGTCTCCCCTTACATTCACAATGAATAATTTTGTCATGTTTTTTACTTTTTATTAAAACAACCCCTTTTTGAACTTTCTCCTTTGTGAAACAACTGTTATTTGAGTGTTTTGTTCGAGATGAAATTGGCCATTCTCTCTTTTGTTCAGGTTATCTTGCGATAAGCTGAGCTGACAGATGATATAGGCCTTTTAAAATAACACGAAAGCTTGTTTTTTTCGCGATTGGTCACGAAATACCGAAAGTATTGTTTCCGAAACACTGCACACAACAAAAAACGACATTTTTCACAACAAAAATTATTCTGGCATAAGCCTGGTAAAATAAAATATCAAACAAACAAAAAACACGATGGAGAACTGCGGCTAAATAATTTAAAAAAAAAAAAATAAGTTAAACATGAGTATGACAAGAATTCTTGCAGTGAAGATTAAAGAATGAAGGCCCTAAAGGCTTACCTCGCACGGGTCGCACAAAAAGTGTACCTTCGTAACACACACATTTCGCCAGTTGTGGATAACAAACATCCTTTCCATCCATCATCTTTCTTTCCATCCTTTTACATTTTACCTAGACAACCTTAGAAAGATATTTAAAGTCCAGATCTATAAATGTAGACTAAAATGAACCCTGGCCCGTATTCTTTAAATCTTAAAAAAAAACTCACCAATCTTCTCCTCATACATAGACGCAAGCACCTCATTGATCTTCTCCGGTATCGGCCGCGGCTCCACCAACACCTTGGTCGGCATTTTCGGCTCCAGCCGGCCCTTGGTTTGCTGGTAGCTCACCAGCTTCTCATACAGAGAGAAGGACTTGCACCAACGAGAGTGAGACTTTGGGAAGTGTTCGGCGTTGTCGGTGCAGAAAGATATCTGGGAAGAGAAGGAAGATATTTTCTTGTTTGCCGTAGGGGTAAAGAATCTGTGATGAATACATGACTACGTAGAAACGACTACGCTTTGGAATGGGTAACTAGCTGTATCTTTTTTGATAGCGAAACACCTTGAAATTTCAAAAATACCTGAGCCTGGTGAGTTGCAGTTTGAGTATGAGTCTTGTTTCAGTAAGGGTCTACTAGTGGTCTCTTTGGTGATATTCTGGTATTTCTTATGAACCTGAGTATCTATCTATAGCTGTGTTTATTTCTAATGTTAAACGTAAAGTCAACTAACCAACTAACCTATAGACCTATACGAAGTAGATGAACAAGAAAAATCTCACATGTTAAACTTAAAAAAAAAACTTTAGGCGGCAGATGTACTTCACACAGATTACTTGCTTGTTTTATTTTAATTTTTTTTCGGATGGGGAAATCATCAAATTACCCCATTACCCCCCAGGCTCTGGGCGGAGTGGAGTGTCAGACTTTTATTGACTAAAACCCATCCATGTTCCTTCTTTGCCCTTTGTATTCCAGGGCCGCGGTATCTCTTTCCCGCAGCCCCGGACAGATTACTAGCTTGAATTCATTATATCTACTCTATTTCTCCAACAATTTCTATACAAGTAACATTTACCAAAACTATACGTAACTGTGCTCTTATAAACTTACCTGCCCACAGCCCTGACAATCGCTCAGCTTGCTCTGCCGCCACTCCCTGCACGGCACATGTGCACAGACCCTGGGATACAGCAGCGCCTCCTGCTCCCAGGGGACCAGCCGTCTCTTTAGCACCTTCTCACAAGACACGATCATCTGCATCCTGATCAGTCGGTAGTCATGGCCTGTTAGGTTCTTTGCGTCGCCGTATATGTGTTTTTGATCTGTGAATCGATAAATTTCTTAGTGACTTGTATCACAGTTTCCATAAAGATGAGAGTAAACAAGTAGTAATGTAGTGCTAAGTATGAGATCCTGGGATCAATACCCTGGTCACGAAATGTGTTTTTGGGTTTTTTCCATCATTATTTTTTAGTAGCAGCCACGGAGTCTGGATATGTGCCCATTTGATGGCAACAGGTTTGCCATCTATTACGTGGGACTTGAATATAACTGGTAAAATGTGAATATACTACGGCTAAAAGCCGAAGTAAGGTTAAACCTAGTTCTAGCCGGCTATACCTAGCTGCGGCCGGTAACAGTTCGTTATACTTAGGTGATTCCTTTTTATTGCTAGGACACACTGACCAAATGGATTTGGTTAGGTAAGGTTAGAACTGTAACCAGACGCGCGCGAGTCGAGCGAGCGGTACATCCAAATTGGTTGCAATAAACCTCCAAATTTAAATTTATTTTAGGTATAGCCGGCTAGAACTATGAACTGTAAGTAAGTAATTTAGCAAACTGAATTTCTTTTTTGTCTAACTTAATAAATGTAGGTGGCAATCGTTCTATATAAAATACTGACGTATCCAATCGATGAAAAAGCAGGAAAAGAACAGTATTCATTGCGATAATACAGTTTCAAAATAATGCTCTCACCTTTCAGATGTACAATGGTAGACACCGCGAAGCACAACGCCTGATGCTGAGGCCAGTCTTCATCCTTATGCTTATTACTGCAGTAGAACAACAAGTTGCAGTAGCTACACGGCACGTGGGTGCCACACAAACTTTTCTTACAAACATGGCAAGAACTTTGAAGAAACACTTTTCTAAAACTATACTTGTAAACAAAATCATCATTATCGTCCATCTTGTAATCTTTACTGAACTCTTTCATCTTATTAATTGTCTGTGTGTTCTTGGTCTGTTTCTTTTCAACCTCAACAGAATCTTTTATTTTGACTCGAGCTGTGATTTCATTTGGTAATTTGTCTTTTTCCTTTTTAAAGTCCCTTCTATTCGATCGTACAGGAATATCGGGATGGCCTAGCAAGTTTTTTGGCGGCGAAACTGGTGTTTTTTCTTCATCCGGTGCTATGATGTTTATCTTGGGGTTGTTTTGTTCTTGTGTTTCTTTTACTATCATTTCGAAAGTCTTGTTGACGTCATCAATGCTGGATGTCAATGCGTCTTCAAAATTTTCTATCGGTTCATAGTCAAGTGGTTCGTCTTGTGTTTCAGAATCGACGTTACTTGCTTGTTGTTTACCCTTTTCTGTACTTTGACTTTTACCTTTTGACTCAGATTTACTTTCAGTTTTAGATTCTGTTTTTTCTTCTTTCTTAGTTTCTTGTGTAGGCTGAGATTGGGTAGAAGCAGTAGTTGCTGTACTTTGTGTAGTAGCAGTCATTTGAGTATCTTGTTTACCTTTCTTCTTCTTGTTTTTGCCTTTATTATCTTTTCTTGCAGGGCACACTGGTGGTACATCTACGGGTGTTTCTGCAGTTGGTTCTTTGGGTTTTTCAGTGTCTTTCTTTTCAATTTCTGGTATTTCAGTCTTTTTTTCGTCCTCTGGTGGTAATACTATTGGAGGCATGAAACTTTCAATAACTTTCTGCGCTTCAGTCAAAGGTTTGTCAATGCCTGGTAATTGAGTAGGTGTTTTAGGCCACTCTTCTACTTTAGGAGGCATTGCAATAGTTTTGCTGTCGATTGTGATTGATGGTTCCGCCGCTTTAGTTTCAACAAAGGGCAGGTCAATCTTTTTCTCTTCTGTCGGAGTTTTCTTGTGTTTATCTTTTTTAGATTTTTTATCTTCGTGTTTAGGTTTTTCTTCAGGTTTTTGTTTGTTATTGTCTTCAGTGACAGTAGGTACTTTCATTTCTTCTGAAGGTATACTAACAGCAGCTTCTACAAAAGGACTCTTACTCCTGCTTTTTTCTCGGACGCTTGGCATTTGTTCAGTAGCACTTTCGTCAGTACCAAATAAAAGGCTCGATACATTTTTAGCTTTATTTCTGGTTGTTTCGAACTCTTTTTCAATTGTCTCTTCACTCTTTTCCATAGACGTCAGTTCAGCTAAAGACCTTTCAATAGACAGTCTTAACTCTTCCATGTCTTGGTTCACTTCCATCATTTTTGATTTTATGTCTGTTTTCTCTTCTTTCGGAGGAGATTTCTTTTCTTCCATTTTCTTAGGGGTTTGAGCTCTTTCTTGTATTAAAGGTATGGCTAATATAGGCTCTGCTGGAGGAAATATCTCTCTAATAACAGTATTATTATTGTCATCGCGCATCTGTTGACTTGAAGCACGTGGATACGTGATATCGGGTACAGGATCAGAAGCAGAACCTTCAGATTCCGATGCTCTTATGCTACTTATTTCGATATCATACATTCTTGTGATATTAGAAGCATCGACTTTTTCAGCCAGACTTTGTTGAGTTATATCCTCCGCTTTGGATGTTTCTTGAGTTGCTGCTTCTGGTTTTGGTGTTATTGCTCGTTCCTCCGTTTTTGTCGTTTCTTCAGTCTTCCTTTGAGGTTTAGGGGACTTTTTTCGTTTCTTGCCAGATTTGGAATCAGTCTTTTGTTTATCTTCAGTCGATTGCTGGGTTTCTTCAGATTTAGAGAACTGTATCTGTTCACCGATATCTTCTGGCGTTAATAGTACCTTTCCTTGGAACTCAGGTAGTCCTGGTTTAGGAGCTTCTTCTTTAATTTCTTTAACAGTGTCAACAACTATTGGCATGTCAGATTTTTCACACTTAATTATGAACTCTTGTTGGTCAGTCTGTGGAGTCAATATTTCAGTAATGACCGCCAATTGTTCTTTGGCAGGATCTTTGATGTCAGTTTGTTTGATATCTAATTCCGGTTTTGGTTCTTGGAAGCTGATGTCAAGCGCTTTAGGCATTTTTGATCCCTTTTTCCGTTTCTTTCCCATAGCTTTCTCAGCAAGCAGCTCAAACTCTTGGGCTATAAGTTTTTCGTCTTCATCAGGTGCCATTAAAGTAATATCATCAGTAATTTCCAGCTTTGTAGTCTGAGGTTGAACGTCAATTGGCTTGTCTAGAACCACAGGTTCAGTTTCAACGATTTCCAGTTTAACCTTAAAAGGATCATCTTCAACTTTGGCAAAGTCTGGAAGAAAAGTGTCATATGGTAAGCTTTCAGATGGTTCATGTTTTCCTTTACGTTTCTTTTCTACGGGTTTTGCAATTTTAGCTTTAGGTTTTAGGCTCAAATCTTCGGGCAGAGGTTTAAGTGATTCTGTTATTGGAATCTCTTGAGATTTGGCTTCTTGACTACTTGTTGGGACATCCTTCATTGGTTCTGCTATGACGCTTGGTGCAGGTGCATCGAAGTCTATCAGGGTTGTACTTTGATCCGACTTTGGTTCGTCTAACTTAGGACTTTCTTCATGTTTCTGTGTTTGTTTTTTATCTTTCTTATTTTTCTTTTTACCTTTACTTTCAGGAACTGGCATTTCTTTGGTTTCTTCAATTTCTTTTACCGGAGTTGCTGCTTTCTCCATTACCGGCGTCACTGGAAGAGTTTGTTCAGTCTTTTCTAATTTTGTTTCAACATCAGCCTTAGGACTTTCTAAGGAGATAATTGGTTCATCAATTTTCTCTTCTGTTTTAACTTCAGGTTCACTCTTATCGTCAAGTAACTTCTGGAACGCAGAAGTACAAGAGAATTCTTCTTTGTCAGATTTTTCCGAATCAGTGCGCTTCTTTTTCTTATTTTTCTTTTTGGAAGGTTTCACTTCTTGATCTGATATCTCTGTTTTCAAAAACTCTTGCTTGATATCTGGTACAGACTCTTTAATCTCTTCTTTGATTTCTTGTTCTATCGGAATACTAGGAGGTTCTTGATCCGGTGAACTTAGTTCTTCAACCT
Organism: Noctua pronuba; assembly: GCA_905220335.1. Classification (NCBI taxonomy): domain Eukaryota; kingdom Metazoa; phylum Arthropoda; class Insecta; order Lepidoptera; family Noctuidae; genus Noctua; species Noctua pronuba. Next base: position 13,458,046 of record LR999916.1, on the reverse strand, counting down.
TTTGATCGGCATTCTTCTTTTTGTTCTTCTTTTTACGAGCTGTAGGAGTTATTTGAGGCAAATCGTCCATTTTGCTCTCAACTTCTGGAATATCAACTTTCGTTTCTTCTACTGACGTCTGGATATCAGTTTCCTTTGGTTTTTCCTCAACATCATCATCAAAATCATCATCTTTACCTTTTTTCTTCTTCCCTCTGTTTCGTTTCGGTTTCTTAGGAGTTTCTTCATCCTTCACATCAACAGCAGGTGTTATAACTTCACTCACAATTTCAGGCACACGTTTTTCTTTGAGACCTGCAACTTTTTCTTCTAAATTCGGAATAATGTCAGTAATTAACCCGACCACTTCCTTTTTATCACCGGTAGGCACCCCCACATCTTCGATCTTATCACCAACTTTACCCAAATCTTCAACTTTTTCGCCACTTGTCTCTTCCTGCACTGGTACAGGATTTGGTACTTTCCCTTTTTTATTTTTTCCCTTTTTATTCATTTTCACAATACGGATATATTCACGACTAACGTTTACAGGGAAATCGGAGTGACTGAGCTTCTAAATACAGATTTTGTCTGACCGATATGTTGGGCCGCATTTCTAGTCAGAAATGTCCACGTGAAATTACTAAATGTCACAGAGATTACGCCATACAAAAAGAAACTCTGTAATATGCGTTGTTGAGTCTATTTTCGGTTGTGTTGATGCATATTTTGTGCATGCTCCCAGTCATAAGGAAGAGGCGGTTGCCAAAAGTGCATATATCTGTTACATACAGTTGTTCTATTTGTATCACTTGTACTCGAATCGATTTTCAATACTTCAGTCGTTTGACAATTTGACAGATTAACGTTTGATGTCAACAATGTATTACGAAACGATTAATTTATTATTATTAATCATGTTGATTGTAAATAAAATACAATTAAATTTTAGCATTACTTTTGCGGATCAGAAATAGTAACATCTTAGAATAAAGTTTTAAGAGGAGTTTTTTGACAGTAAAAATATCTACATTTTTTAAATTAGTTAGGATTGATAATTTTAAGAACAAATACGAATAATAGGGGGCAATCTGCGGTTTCTGCCTATCCAATGGTAAATATGACCGCCTTTAATGCATGATATAGTCGGTACGAGACTGCAAAAGTGTCTTTTTTCATTAATTCATTTATCTACTTTCTAAGTTAACCTTAGACATCGTTGGCAAGGTAAAACGTCGTCAGGACCTGGGGTACATCTAAGTCTGAAATTGCTGGTGGTTGATAATTACGTCGTGTTTGTATGAGATGAAGCTTTTGTCCTCCAATGGGTCAGTAATAGGCTTGTGTAGGTAGTGTAGGTAAGATATAAGAAGCGGACCAATTAACTATATCTTATTCCCACGAAAATATCCAATAAGTGATTGTGTGGTGATTTACAAACATACATTAGTTTCAACTGTACAACTGCAGTGGTGTGCGTAGGGGCCAATAAGAGGGCAAGCCCATAAAGTAGGCAGACTGTTCAGAAACCCGAATACCCAATCATGAAGAGTAGTCCTACTAATATTATAAATGCGAAAGTTTATGAAGATGGATGTTAGTTACTCTTTCACGCAAAAAATACTGACCGGATTTAGATGAAATTTAGCACAAAGATAGTTAATAACCTGGATTAACACATAGAATTCTATTTATCCCGGTATTACGATCCCATGGGACATTACCATAGTCCACGAAAGTACCGCTACTATGTCCATCCCATCTGTTTACATGTTTAGTTTATCCCATAAGCAGAATCCTCACTTAACATCGTTTTATATGACAATGCCCGACATGCATTGTGTCCTTAAAAAAAGATCTGTCACAAAAATGGAGTCAAAAGCTTCAACAATACTATCTTGTCACAATCAATGCTTTCTGCTGACCTACATAAATCTTTTATGGGTCCCTGGTCACTTGAACACAACTGTCATATGCGAAGGGGCCCTAAAACGTGTTCTGTTTACTGTCAAAATGAGAAAAATCAAACGAAAATCACCCTTAAATCTACGCAAGAAAGAGTTATTGCCAGATTCACGAAATGTGTCGACAGAAAACAAGTGAAATATGCACCTGCAAAAATGTATTACAAGCAAATATGATCTTTATTCCCGATAGGATAAGATTTAAGAGTTTGGCCTGGGATTGCTCGCATAAAGTAGTCAGTCTACCCCTTATTTTAAATGCAAATTTAAGGCAGACAACCCTAAGTAAAGGCCGGGAGCTGTTCTTTTTTTATTTATTGTGAACGCAAGCTATTGTGCGCGGTAGTGCTTTCATTTGTCAGCATTTTAATAAAATTGTAATGAAGTTGCGCTTATGCATAGATTTGTACTAAGTAGACAGATGAATACGCATACCATAATTATGTAGATGAAATGTAGAGTAAAAAAATTGAAAAGGAACGCAAATTTTTTCTCCATTTTGTAATTCCAAGATTCATTGATGAGTGTTTTCATATAAAATATAACAATGAGGAAACCATTGTACCTTCTCGCATTGCTGAGATAATGTTGGATAGTTGTGTTCAAGTCATAGTTTACGGATAAGAATGACATAATGTATCTCGGTTAATAAGAACTAAACTAAGTTAATTCTGCCTCTTGATTTGCTACAGGTTTTAGTTTAAAAACATGTCCTCCTACATAACAACGGGAAAACAACGGACTAAATGCTTTTAGTCTATAGGATTGACAATTATTTTAGTCTCAATGAAGAGAAATGTGAAAATATCTATCGGTACATGGTGTAAACGGACCCTTCAGGAAGCCGTCAACCAAGCATTTTGTACATAAAAGTAAGTAACTCTACTCAAAAATGCAAAAGTATTGATGGATGTAATGAACAGTACGGGGGTCATGGAGGTATTGAAAGTAAAGTTAAAAAGTTGTATAAGAAAAAGGTTGGAACTTTGACCCCCAATATCTCCGTAACTAGATGATATGCTCTAAAACAAAAAACTGTCCGCAATGACGGGGAGAACAAGAGTGACTTTCGGCTTCGTTAAGCGTATTTTTTTAGGTAACTAATTGCGCATTACAAGTCTTCAACAGAAGAGTATGATAGTTCCAATTGATTTATCGATTAGAGGCGTGCTCGTTAGACAACCGATGGTTGGCAACATAACGCAAAACTCTTCACAATGCAACGACTTGCCAAGAATGGCTGCAGTCGCGGTTGCTGCCCAAAAGTGTAAAGCTCTCTCCAATCACTTTGTAATTTATGTCTAAGATTTTTTTTAATGGCATGTCGCAGGTTAATCTAGGAGGTGGTCGTCTGTTTAACCGGACTATCCTGTGGGTGCCTTGAGTGTCAGGCTTCAGATTTAAAAAAAAATCTAACAAACTAAGCGATTACAAAAACAAAAACAAAATGTCAAAGATATATTATTATGATTGATACCATAGCTTTGCTCTCTTTATCTATACACACTATACATTCGTTTGTTTTTTGGCTTATTTCAGTGTTTACATTTTTATTTTTATTCACTGCTTTATCTACGGGATTGCATTACATTAACTGTGGCCTAACTCAGGTCCTGGTCTATCCATGCACTAACTTCCAACTCCATTCAAAAGTAAAGGCTTAGGGCTTAAAAAGGTAGGTAGGTAGGGAAAAAAGGCAAACAAATAAATAAACAGTTACTTTCTTATTAAAACTTATTACTAATCGCACAATGATTACAGGTTCTTTTCTCAAAAAAGGTATCTTCTTTGAGAGAAGAACTACGATGAAGGTACCTAAGAGTAGACTCTCGTTCTCTCGTCGACTGCCTAGTTGGTCTAATTGCCGCAAGCGTGACTGCTGAGCATGAGGTCCTGGGTTCGATTTCCGGGTCCAGCAAAGTGTTATTGGGTTTTTCTATCAGGAATTTCTCAGTAGCAGCCTCGGAGTCTGGAATTGTGCCCGGTAAATGGCAATAGGCTCGCCTCCTATTACATAGGACTTAAACATAACTGGCGAAATGTGGATGTACTCGTTAGGTACACCTCTACCTAACTCTTCGGGTACCTTAACAAAAAAAAAATATCACATTATTTTATACGCAACAATCTACCTTTCTCGCTCCACATTTCCGTCTAAAATGCGCAACATAAAGACATAACATTCAGTCATATAACAAAAAGCGTGCGCCGACAAAACGCGAACCATTTATCATTACAAGCCGCGTTCCTACCACGGCTTGTGAATAATTCATGAATAATTTATGTTGTCGCACGAAATGAAAGTATCAAAGTGAGGCGAATGAATGTCTGTTTTATTCCTACGAATGTTATGACGGAATTTTTAAAAGGACGAAAAACGGAGGAAGGGTTTTGTGACCTATCGGCAGGCGATATACGACAGACAGACGATATTTTTTTACTTTATTGGTACAGTGTAGTTGTAAGCGCTGCGCTGCTGAGGAGTTCGTGGCTAAATAATAACAGCCGCTCGGGTCGATCTTCTGGTTAAACCTTGCTTACCGTGAATGTGTGACGACCCATAAAACACCGAGTTTCCTCTGTGTCTCGGAAAGCACGTTAAGTCGTTGGTCCTGGCTGTCATCTTTGACAGTCGTTACAGGTAGTCAGTGATCCGAAAGTCTGACAACTAGTCTTATCAAGGGGTATCGTATTACTCAGTACTAACTGGGTTGTGGAGGTCAGATAGGCAGTCGCTCCATGTAAAATACTGATACTCGGCTGCATCCGGTTAGACTGGAAGCCGACCGCAACATAGTTGGGAAAAGGCGAGGCAGATGATGAGTCGTAAGCGGTGCGGCTGGATATGAGGATTTTGATTATATTTCCAGGTAGGAGAAAGTGTTGTTAGGTAATCCCATCAGTAATTTATCAGTAGTAGCCTGAACTCTGGAACTATGCACAATTTATTTAAACATAACAGGCGAAATGTGGGTGTCGTACTATTAGATACCCCGCAGCCTAACTCTTCGGGGATTACAGGCGAGATGTTATGTTATGTAACTCTGCTAATGATCACCTTACTGTCACTCGTTTTGTGGAACTCCTAAATATCGAGAACGGATGTAACTGGAAAAGACTTCTATTCTCAGGTCGGGCAGAGTTTCATTGGGTTTTTCCATCTAATTGAGTAGCTGCCACAGAGTCTGGATTTGAGCCCGGTTGATGGCAATAGGCTCGCCCCCTATTACATAAAAACATTACTGGCAAAATGTGGATGTTCTAATATGTACACCTCTGCCTAACTCCCCGGCTTACAGGAGTGATGTTATGTTTTGTTTAAAAGGAAGCCATTGACGTGAAAGAACCACGAACTTTTTTAAGCATTGCAACAAGTTTCCAATCAGATTCACCTAACAAAACTAGACCAGTCTGGTTTCAAACGTAACAAACAAACTATTCTTACAAAACATTTCGTAATCCCGACTCCCGGCCTACATCCGACAGACGCGAGCAACAGAGAGAACAGATAACAAACTAATTATAGCAACGAGTGCGAGCAAGACAGCTCATAACCAAACTACGTTTATTACAAATGGGAGGGAGAGCGAGGATGGGAAGCTTCTATAAGTGGAACAGAGAAGGAAGATAGGATGAAACTAATTATATTGCATGCATGACCAAACGATTAGTATGGAGTGCGATTTATTGTTGCGAATATATGACAGATGTTGCGATTTTTTTTGTTCTCACTAATGTTTTGATTTAGGACTGAATTGTGATGCCTTTCTTCACGGTTATTTGTGAAAGGGTGAATTGAATTTATTATTTACTTTCTTTGGAACTGAGTGTACAGACGCCAGCACAGCTACTACAATCTGACAGATTTCTTTAATAGATTTTCAACTTTATCACTAAAGCATTAGGTTCAAGGTTGATTGGGAAAATTTGACAGTATCGGGCAGCTAGATGTGTTGGCATCTGTACTTCATACGTAAGTGTTCAAGAGCATTACTATCAGAGGGTTTATAGCGCTTTCTAAGCATTTCGTATTTCTACAAAGTCTTTGTATCTTACGAGTATGACGCTCAAAAACAAAAAAAAAACAGGAATTACAGACGTAGGCAAAAAGGCTGCCAGGCTCAAATGGGATTGGACAGGTCACGTGAGCCACATGCATAACGACCGCTGGGCAAAGGTCTTAACACGATGGGTGGAAGGCTGGTTCGAGGTGGCTTAGGAGAAAAGTATCTGCGACCATATGGGGTGGCCTTTGCCCAGCAGTGGGACATACAAGGCTATTAAAAAAAAACAAGTACGATAATGTAATACATGTTTGACTTTTTATCGATGATGGAATAACACATTATTTAGGCCCGTAGGATACTTAAACCGAATCGCAGTGATGAGTCATTAGCTTGCTGCACTTCCGTTCTTGGGTAAGATTCTCGCACTGATTAGGTTTTATTGTTGTTTCGAATTAGAGTTCACAGGTTTTCTATAAAAGTCTAACTGTTACAGTTGACTTCACAAAACTCGTTAACCTTCTGTGAATACGACGTAAATGTTATAACACAAGTTTTTCCAAGTAAAACACAAGGAACTGGTGATGGGCGGGGTGTTTAGTGTTATTTTGACGTTTGAAAAGTAATAATTTTCCTAAAAAATTAAATAAAGACTTTTGATTTTGAAATTCTGTTCCATAGAGCAATATAGTATCTTGCCCGTTCTTCTCCATAGAGGTGTACGCTTTGGAATGGGCAACTACAGTACTTTCACAGTTATTATGCCTTGTGACTGGGACTGTAGCTATATTTCGTTATTGTCTTTGTTTCGACAATTCAAAAGTGCCTGTAACTGGCCTACTTGAAATAAATGCTTTAATTTAGAGTACTCTCTCTTAAGGTCTGAACTTAGTTTTCGGTCACACTCAACATTTTATTTACAGAGAGATTTATGTCCTAATTTTAATAAATCTATAACAAGCGCCTCCTCCACACTATACAGTCTGTATCAAATCCGCATCAGTCGCGTGCTCTTTCTACCGGGTCCATATTGGCTCACCTAAAGTTCTTTACCCGAAATTGTTCTTCCTAACGATTTGTAATCCGAATGATCACTCTTCCTAAAATTTTTCATCCTAAAGTTTTCATTCATACTATTTGTAGTGCTACCGGCGATGTTCATAACACTCATGTTTCCGAAAATTGTAATCAATAATATCGTTAATATAAATATATTTAAACTCCTACTGTTTTTTATCATAACGCTTTTGTCCCTAAACATAATTACAGGTCAGAGTGTCGTCTTGGGGGCACTATGAAAAATATACTTAGAAAAATTTCGCGACCAATTTCGAAGTAGCGCTCGCCGGCCGCTCCCGCGGCACCGCTCGCTACGCTCGCTCGGCTCGCGCGTAGTTGGTCACAGTTCTAACCTAACCTAACCTATGGATCCCTTCCACATCGTTTTTACGACAACCGGTTAGTCGGAGGCAAAAAACACCAAGACACTTTTAGCCTTACATTTAGGTGTTTTATACGATAGAATCTAGAAAATAAACGGTTTGCAAAAATAACACTTTTTTGGCTAAAATTTTCTAAGTCTAAACAAAGAAATCTAAACAAAAAAGATATAACTTTGAATAATAGTGTAAAAGATGGTTATGTTGAGAAAATATAGGAAAACAAATAAAAGTACAATAGATGTTTATTGCTACTGACATTGTGAAGTTGAATGCTTCGGAATTATGAACATTAGAGACAGAGTGGTTAGGAATTGTGATTGTTAGGATGAAAAAAGTTAGGAAGAACATTTTCGGATTTCCAATTATCGGAGTTGAAAATTTAGGTGAACTTTGGCGCACCCCTTTCTACCGTGCACAGAGTAGTGTCACATGTTGTACTACTGTTGTTTTTTGTTATTTTTAGTGCGCCGATGTTTTTGTTTTGTTTGTTTTATTAAATGTGCTTTTTCTTTATTAATTTTATTAAAGATATAATACAAAGTCAAATTATTTAGTTCTAAGAATACTTCAATGCCTTTTCTTTAATTTTATTTACTGGACAAAATAGAACCCTTAAACCCCTGCCTAACCCTTCGCGAAAACAGGTGTGATTTTATGCCGAATGGAAAGAAAACCAAATTTTTGAGTAAGAAAAAAAATTAACCAAAATAAATGTCCATCCAAATGATTGACCGCTGCTTTCTCTGTACTCAAAACCTACTCTGTACAGCTTCATGCAAATAGGGTGAAGGGCCCATTTCATGTCCGACTAAATTATTCCGTTTTGTGTCATAAAAATCGTGTACGTTAAGTTTACAATACGGATTGCGTGCCGCTCCCTTAATGGACGGCTTAGATTCGATTCCCGTGCGACGGATTTTTGAAACCTGACACGTTTTTGTATTATTAAGTGTTTTTTTAAAGCTTTGTTAAAAAGGTTTTCAGATGATGTAAGCTTGCGTGATTCGTATGTATTTTGGGAATAAGTGAAATCATGCTAAGGAATATTACACTAACAAATTGGACGCAAAATGAAAAGCTACTGTATTAGGAGCCTAGTGACTGCTGAATGTTTTTAAAACGCTTTTATTAGCTTCACCTGTAACTAACTAACTATGTAAAAAATCTTGAAAGTTACATTAGACCCAATTCCCGGTTTCCAGTTGAGCTGAAAGTTTGCGTACATGTTTAGTTTGGATGACAATGGATGGTTAGCTTAGTGAAGTCATTCTAAATCCAATATGGCGGTTATTTTGTTAATAGTTATTTTTATGCATTCCCATGATATGGATAACAAATGAAAGGGTTTGCTGAGAAAATTACGAAAAAGAAAAAGGACGTCACTCTAAAGCCGTGTTTTTTCGGTTTTTTTTAACTATAATTTATATTGTACTTAATAGCACACCCACATTTCGCCAGTTATGTTTAAGTCCCATGTAATAGTGGATGAGCCTATTACCATCAACCGGGCACAAATCCATACTCCGTGGCTGTTACTGAGAAATTCCTGATGGAAAAACCCAATAACAAATTTGCCCGACCCAAGAATCGAACCCAGGACCAAATGCACAGCAGTCGCGATGGCGACCACAAAACCAACGAGATGATCAGAAAAAATACTTTCTGTAAAACTATTATCTTAGCTAAAGTGGTTCAGCATTCTCTAGTATTCCAATATAGTAATAATTCCAGTCTCACAAATCTGTGTAGATTCTTAGTCTGACCCGAATACCAAATTAAATGAACTTGTAAACAATGGCGGAAGAATGCACTAGTTCCGTATTTAGCTAGCTTAGTAACTAGGTCTTACTACATTCTAATCTAGACTATTGGCTAAATAAAATCCGCATAGGTCAATTTTCAAGGTTAAGCAGTGCTTGCCAAGGTCGGTCCGTGGATGGGTGACCATCCATTGTAAACTGAGTTTCCTACGTGCCTTGAAAAACATTTTAAGCAGTCGGTCTCGGCTGCCACTTGTAGGTCTTGTGGTCCGAAAGTCTGGCAACCAGTCTTACCAAGGGGTTAGAGGTCGGATAGATGCACTATTGCATCCGGTTAGACTAGAAGCAGACCCCAACATAGTTGAGAGAAAGCTGGGCAACACAAGTTTACCAAAAGGAGAAAATATCAAGGGTCAAAGACAACGGGAAAAGTACCCCAGCCTGTTATATTTATCGGATTTTTGAGCAGCTGAGACACCACGTGTCGCTGTTTATCCGTTATTTGTTGGTCATCCATTATGGGCGTGTACTTGTAGGTGGTTGGAAAATAATACGTGCAGAATGACTCGCTTAATATAATTACAAAGATTTCAACAATACTTAAAGATTATTGTTGAAATAATAAATAATAATTTGCCATCTATTTTTTAATATTTTTAAATGTTTTGTTTACTTTTGTTTTTTTTTTTAATATTTATAAATGTAATAAATAAGAGAATGAATGAATAAAAAAATTACAATAATAATTACTGATTAAATCAAATTACAATGGTTATTGGACTTGGGTTTAGAGCCAATGGATTTGTGCATGACCGCCGGGTGACAGTCACATCAAATGAATATGAAAAGTCAATGAAAAGCGCTGTCACCGCCGCCATGACCCTCACAACCCCATTCAGTGTTATCCGCACTAAAATAATTTATAAACCACAGAATAAAAACAATCGATTACAACTTACTTATAGATTTTTTTTTAAATAGCCTATTCTGTCCCACTGCTGGGCAAAGATCCCCTATTCAAATAATCGAGTTATATTGATTCGGCAAATCAAGTTTTTTTTTTTTATTCGGTCATGTTTGTAAAAAGATCTATCGATGAGGCTATCACATACCCCTCGTCATCATCACCATCAGCCTAGAGCAGTCCACTGCTGGACATAGGCCTCTTCAACCGCACGCCACTCAACTCGATTCTCTGTCATATAGCCCTCATCTAAGTATCGTCGTAATTGTAAGTGATGCCCGTTTTCACGAACACAAATACTGAAATCACATTTGCATGCACGGATCAACGTTTCCGAGTATCGCTATCTCATTCTGTCTCGTAAAGGCGTCATTTGGTAGAGTGAGAAGTCCGGTTGCATGTATCCGCACGTGCGATTGGACCTCTCACTTTAATGACTTGCAATTCGAAGTGACAGAAAGGGAAAGAGATGCACCAAATATGATAACATCCACAACACTAATATGAATGCCAAAATAAAAACGTACTCCTTGGACTTTCAACCCTCGATTCAGCGATTAAAGTTGAAATTCCAAAAATATAGGAGCTCTATCTATGTTTGTACCGTACCTACATATAGGTACAGTGTAACTGCATGAAGCCTCTTTACCTATATAAAAATGTGCTGTTCGAATTTCAATGCTAGGCACAGCGTCGAGAGTTGAAATTTCATACATTAAGTACAGTGAAATTGCCGGATTGATTGAGTCGCCGCGGTTTGCGTCAGACTGATTCCGGGGCGACAGGTAACAGACGCCCGTCGTCACAATCAGTCTGCAAACTGTGATGTTCGGCTTCCAGTCTAACTGGATTCAGCTGGATACCAGTATTTTACATGGAGCGACTGGGTAACACGTTTTTTTTTAACCGATTTTTTTGCACTGCACCGTAAACCTTTTTCTAAAATAAAATTAGTATAAATTACTCCTTATAACTTCAGTTATCTGCCAGTAAATGTCCCGTCAAAAACGGTCCACCCGTTTTGAAGATTAGCCGGGACAACCAAACAGACAAATTTTTAAAAATGTATTTTGTTGAAAGTATCGTATATACTTTCATAATTATGTAAAATCCTGTTTGTTTTTAATTATAAACAGACACTTCAATTTCATTTATTTGTATAGATTTTTTATAATGTTCCTTTTATTTTATTTTTAATTAATTAATTATCATAATATAATTTTAATTAATTTGCGTTTGGACGCAACTCGTCTGATGTGAGATACCGAACGCAATATTAATCTTAAAAAAAAAACTTTAATTTATTTGCAATACAATAAAATAATCCCAAACTGAAAGGTGATGGAAGCGCAATAAACAAATTGACAATTACACTATTCTTTATTATTGATAGGTTTTGTAATTTTTTTTATTTATTAAAAAGGAACTAAAAACACTTTCAGCTATCTCTAATAAATTACCCATAGTACCTTTGTTTAAAAAAAAACTCAGCTCAGCCAGCTCAGATAGCCAGTTCAACTGGAAGCTGGTGCCAACATATTTTGGAGCATGGTTTTAGAATAGCGGGCGACTGTTCCCCGCTACTCCACCACCACACTGACGGAGAGCGCGCCGGTTGAGCCGGTACTGCAGGCAAACATTCTACCTATACGTAGGTCCACTACCAACATACATACACCTACTATATTCATAGACAACTGATGAAGTTGGAATTTTAACTCTCGATGCAGAGCCGACGGTTGAAAATCCTATAGAGTGCTTGTATTTGGGTGTTCGTTTAAGTGTCACCGGGTTTAGGTGGCACTAGGGTTTAGTGAAATCGAGTTTTGACTCATAATTATACTGTGTTGATGGATGCATTGAATATGAATGGTACAGGGGTACATGGAGGTATTTAAAGTAAAGTTATAACATTTAAAACTTGTATTGAAAAAAAAGTGTGAAAAAGCTGGAACATTGACCTTCAATATCGCTGTAACTAGAAGGTTATGCTTCATGCGAAAGACGTATCCACACCACCTGAGTTGGCGCTGCATGAGAAGAGCTTCCATGCCATAAACGTTGGAACGGCGCAGAACCTCGGTATTAGGAACGTGGTCCTGCCATAGGTCGTCTTGGCGCTCTACCATCTACAAAAATGTAGAATCGTTCGAAAAAAAGCGACTCGATATATTAAACGAAAAGCGTCAAATTCGTAAACAGAGACCTAAGCCCTCCTATACATATACTTACAACTCTGCCGGCGAACTCTACTGTTCTAGTTGTGACCGGGTATTCATGAGCATATAAGGGCACACGCAAGGAAATAATAGCTTGAAAGGGTCGCCGTTACCGAAATCGGTAAGGAGGACTATATATCTTAATATATATAAATCTCGTCACAATGTTGCTCCAAATGATTCTATCAGATGTCGATACCTTTCGACTGGGTTGAGTAAGTAATCAATAGATGGCGCTGCTATGGTAAATCTACGAACGTGTCATATAAGCTACATTTTAACAGCATAATTACCACGTGTTGTTGACGCTATAAAATTAATAGGTAGGAAAGGTAGGTAGGTAGGGTAGGTAGGCAGGGTAGGTAGGTAGGGTAGGTAGGTAGGGTAGGTAGGTAGGGTAGGTAGGTAGGTAGGGTAGGTAGGGTAGGTAGGTAGGTAGGGTAGGTAGGTAGGTTGGGTAGGTAGGTAGGGTAGGTAGGTAGGATAGGTAGGTAGGGTAGGGTAGGTAGGTAGGATAGATAGGTAGGGTAGGGTAGGGCAGGTAGATAGGATAGATAGGTAGAGTCGGTAAAAAGGGTACGGTAGGGTAGGAAAAGGTGCATTGCAACGCATGCCGGGACAGCTAGTATATATATATATATATATAACTAGAAGGTATATATTTTTAACTTATTATTATTATTTGTTGTTTTAGCGGCAACAGAAAAACACATTCTGTGAAAATTTCAACCGTCTACCCATTACGGATAATGTGATAAAGTCCGCTGACGGACGGACGGACAGCGGAGGCTTAGTAATAGTGTCCCGTTGGTTACCCTTCGGGTACGGAACCCTAACAAAACACTGCGGTCATTGACATAAAAAAATTCATCAAATTTTATTTTATCATTTTAAGTTTTTGATAGTTTAAGGAGTACCTATTGTTAACGGAGTCAAGTCAAATGATACTCAGTCTTCAATTTTCTGAAATGCTTTAATCAATATCTACTACTTTTTCTTACAATCATTTATGTATATAACAGTTAGGCCTAACGTTCCAACTGGTAATGCCCGCCGGCGCTGTACCACAGACTATCTCTCAAATCAGCAAGCTATTTTTTTTAAATTATTTGATAAAATGTGGGTATCGCTAACACTATGTAGGGATTGTAGCCGGTCGCCTTCTATAGTTTCTTACCCCCTTGGGAAAAACTCGCTAGCTAACTAAAGACTTAGCTTTCATAGTTCATTCCATATAAGCTGTCAGAAGCTACGAGGATTACGTCAAGAGCATAGGTCGTGGGCGCCATGCTGTCTCGTAACTACCATGAGCCTTCTGCGATTAATGAGAGCAACGGTGGGATACCCATGTAATGAGGAGGGATGAAACGCATGTTACTAAAAAAGTGATGGATATTAATGTTGATGGATGGAGAGGGAGGGCAAAGAAAAGATGGATGGATTGTGTGAAGAATGATATGAAAGAGAAAGGAGTAAATGATACCGTGACGTCTGACATGACACGATGATGATGATCATGATCGAGAATGGAAGAAAACGTGTTGCGCCGACCCCAAATAGAATGGAAAAAGGGCAGGAAGACGATGATAATTATGGTGACCCTCTTAGTGGTAACGACCCTAACTTACGACCTGTGGGTCGTGGAGTTTGTGGTGCGAATACCAACGGGTTTGCTGCACCTCGCCTTGGAAAAGGACTTTCGGCCGCAGGGAGTCGGGTTCCGTCGCTCCCACGGGCAAGTGCCACATGAACGCACAATGACATAGTGAACCAGGTTCTATTTACTTACAATCTGTATGTTAGTTTGTAAAGGAATAAAGTTAACTGAATTAAATAAAAGTTATGTTTTGTTAGAGTGAACAGGCATCTTCTGGGCACGCATGTTTCATCACAGACCTCATCCATCGCTTTCATCAGGCGTGATCGAGGTTAAGAAAAGACCCATTATGCAATTTTAAAAAATTCAGGCAGGTACTCCCGAGTCCACTGAGGGTCACTTTTCACCCTTATGCCCTAAGTAATAAGGTTGAAAACTAATCGATCGTCAGTGAACTCGGTCTACATACATTGCTTTGTGTAAAATTTATTTCATCACCACTGTTCTCAAAACGGCGAAGAAAATCATCGTGAGGATACCGGCATGTCTTAATACCAAGATTTAGAAGACATAGGGACATCTACCAACCCGCACTGGGCCCGCGTGGTGGGTAACAGCCCACTCCCTCTCATAGAGAGGAGGCCTGTGTCCCAGAAGTGGGCACATTGTACGCTGATGATGCTTGAAGGCATCACTGACACATTTTTCGATGACATTTCTTGTAGATAGCCTTTCTATAGTTTGGGTGCAACACAGCTTCAAAGCTACTTCAGCTTTCATATTTATTCCATAATCAGAACCGACGGGAATCACGTCACGAGCTTAGGTCTTGGGCGCCATGCTGTCTAGTAATTACTTACTTTAGAAAAAATGCGATGGTTAATTCCCGTTTTTCTTACCTTTTATAATCATTCCATAACCTATACGAATAGGGGAAGACCAATTAATGATTGATGTGCTGTGTGGAAGATGATATGGCAAAAAAGAGGTCACTCATGGTTCATTAACTGCCTCGTTGGTCTAGTAGTCGCAAGCGCGACTGCTAAGTATGAGGTCCTGGGTTTGATTCCCAAGTCAGGCGAAGTGTTATTGGGTTTTTCCATCAAGAATTTCTCAGGAGCAGCCACAGAGTCTGGATTTGTTCTCGCTTGACGGCAATTGCATGGGACTTCAACATAACTATGTCATGCTTCTAAACCCAGTGGTTTAAGCTTTGCGTGTGAATTTAAGATTTTTATTAAAAAAATATTCCATGATTCCAGTACAGCAAAGAAAGTAGGTCTCATAATTTAATACCGTGAGAGGCGACGGGATTATGTCAAGAGCATGAATCTCCGGCGCCATGCTGTCTCGTAATTACTGCGAGTGTACTGCAATTATTAAATGTTTTGTGCGGTGCCATGACGCTTTTATTTTGTACTAGCTGTTACCCGCGACATTCGTCCGCGTGAAAGTTTTATTAAAAAAATACTTCGCTTTTTGAATCGGATTTTGTTACCAATTTCAATGGTTTTAATTTTTTTTTGCTCGGAATCCAAATTATTTTTTTAAAATTAAAGTAACAAACAACTTTCCCAAAAAAAACTTTATTTTTTTACGGTACGATAATAATGAGACAGAACGGCGTCACGCGGCTAACAGCTGATCGGTCAAAGGCGCGCGCGCGCGCATTTCATACGTTGTTGTGTTTGTAAAATGTTTCTTTGGGAAAGTTCAACGTCAAAATCACGTGTTTAAGTAACGGTCACTAATAACCAGTCACCCTATATAAATGTTTGCATAACTAATTACTTAACCTCAAGTCATTACTTTAACTTGACTATAGATACGGGTGATACTATCTGTCAAAAGGTTAACACATTTTATTTGACACACATACATACATCTCAAAGACGACTAAAACCTTACCCAACCTGCCCTATTTAAAAACAAAAAAGCCTAATTATAAAGATTCCGATTTAAATTTGTCCCAAACCTTAAAAAACTCCACAAATCATACAAAACACCGTAAAAAATATACGTAAAAATCATACTAAATCTACGGCCTGTACATACAGTCAACCACACTCAATTTCAACAAAGAACAACAAAATTCACCCTTATGACAAAGACATAAACGCGCTGTCAGTGTCAAATTGTTACGTTCAAAGCGAGGCTGACAGTACTACCGGGCTAACTGTGATACGCTCTTGCCAGCTGATGTCGATGACCCGAATACTGTGACAGAGAGATGGGGGAGGGGGGCACAGGGTGTGGGGGTGGAGGGGTGGAAAGGGACGGGGGGTAGTGATCTACGGGGAGGTGGTTCGTTAACATTGTCGGACGGTACGGGAAATGTGGATCGATATTTGGTTTTGGTATAGTGAGTGGTTGAAATGGTTGGTTATTTTGTAATAGACTGCATCTTTGATCGAGTGGTGTGAGTGTGGTCGAGGGTTCGATTCCCAGGTCGGGCAAAGTGCTATTGGGTTTTTCCGTCAGGAATTTCTCATTAGCAGCCAGGGAGTCTGGATTTATGCTCAGTTGATGGCAATAGGCTCGCCCCCTATTACAAGGGACTTAAACATAACTGGCGAAATATAGGTTACTATTAGTTACACCTCTGCCCAGCAATCTAAAGTATTTTCGAAGTTTGAGGCTTTGTGTTAATCGCAAAACGAGCTCAAGCAGATCCTCTAAATCACAAGTGTTTGGAGTGGTCTTTTTAAAAATATTGGTATTATATATGTCCAAAAATATAGGTCGACATGTAAGAAGACTGGAGTTAGGTATGAATTTAAAAATTTCCTTATGTTGAAAAAGTTCGAGGATGTGAAGTTATTAAAACTTGGAAAATATTGATTATTCCAATCTTGTAAATTTCCGGTAATAACAAAATGTAAAAAGAAAATCATTGCATTCAATTAAAAGTCATGACGAAAACTTACATAGTTTTAAATAAATAAACACATAAGATTATGAATAAAATTAATGACAACTTTCATTGCAATTGCTACGGCGTAGCAAAAGTTACGCCGTAGCACTTTGCTACGCCAGGCTACGCATTATAAATATCACCCTAGCTGTTGCCCGCGACCTTCGTTCGCTTGAAATTATTATAAAAAATAATACTTCCCTTTTTGAATCAGATTTTGCTAACAATTACAAGGGTTTTAATTTTTTTGCACGTATCCCTAATTATTTTTCTAAAATAAAAGTATCTAGCCTATGTTAGACCTTATATTATCAGCTACCTGCCAGTAAAAGTCCCGTCAAAATCGATTCAGCCGTATCGGAGATTTGCCGGAACAGACAGACAAAAATTTAAAAAAAAATGTTTTTGTTATAAGTGCCGTATATATTTTCATATGCATTCATTAAAAAGCTATTATTTTGATATTACAAACAGACACTTCAATTTTATTTATTTGCATAGATTCTCACTGAAATAATGTTACCTTCTAAAGCTAGATCCTTCACTCAGGAAGTACATTTTCACACGATAAACCTATTTATAGAACGAACAGTGGAAACAAATTGCCACCCTTAAGACATCGCTGCAAATGTACAGCCGGTAGCTACCCCCACACATTTATTAACATTCGAAAACCAACCATATCACCTACAAAATACAGTGCCATCTTCCTTGGCATATCCCTCAAACTTTATTGAATAAAGCGATACTACACTACACTCGAAAATAAACTTTAGTCTTATTAATTAGAGTTGATTTCACTTCAACAAGCAAAAGTAATAGCTAATGTTTCCTGTTCAACTTATACATTGCAAAATGTTTCTTGTTCCATAGAATTAAGGCGTATTTTGGACTGTGTAAAGTTAAATACATTTAGTATTACAAATACGGGCAGTTTCGCAGAACCCGGCGCGAGAGATTTGATATCGTTTTTTGCGAGTGTCTCCGTATATAATATAGTACATAGCTTCCTCCTTGCCTTTGACAATTTTCTCATATATTTCTCTGCGCTGCGAATATTGCCTTGCACCGTAATTGGGTAGTTGGGTAGCAAGTGGTTCTTTATTATGTTTACGTCAATATTATCATTTGCCTAGCCTTTTCCCAACTATGTTGGGGTTGGCTTCCAATCTAACCGGATACAACTGGATATCAGGATTTTTTTTACATGGAGCGACTACCTATCTGACTCCACAACCCAGTTAGTACTGGGTAATACGATACTCCTTGGGAAGACTGGTTTTTGGGCCACTGACTACCAGTAACCACAGTCAAAGATCTACAAATGACAGCCGGGATTGACGGCTTAACGTGCTTTCCGAGGCTCGGAGGAAACTCGGTATGTAATGGGTGGTCACTCATTTATCGACCAACCTAAGCAAACGCGGCTTAACCTGAACATTGATGCGAGCGGCTGTTATTATTTAGCCACGAGCCCCTCTCGAGGTATGTTTATGACAATCATCAGACTATAATGTTCCCACTGCTGGACACTGGCCTCCTCTCTATGAGAGGGAATGGGCTGTAATCTACCACGCGGGCCCAGTGCGGGTTGGTAGATGTCACATGTCTTCGAAGTTTGGGTTCTAGGACATGCCGGTTTCCTCACGATGCTGTTCTCCTTCATAGTTTTGAAATCAGTGCAGTGGGTCACGTATGTTTTGACAAAACGCGTTTGACTGCAATGAATGCAAACAGTCTGCAAATGCGTCTTTGTCTAAAATTAACTAATTTAGTTAAATTAATTTGGCACGGCACACGAAATTACCAATTTTAAAGGTAGCTCACCTGACAATTGATAACTTTCCACACCCATGGACGAAGCCGTGGGTAAGAAGAGAAGGTTAGTATAGCAAAATAAGAAAGACAACATCATGACATCACACCGGTAATCCCCGTCAGGCAGAGATATGTAGTACTAATAGTACACCCACATATCGCTAGTTATGTTTTCTTCCCATATAATCGAGGGCGAACCATATTGCCATCAACCGGGCGCAAATCCAGACTACGTAGCTGCGACTGAGATATTTCTGATGGAAAGGTCCAATAACACTTTGCCCGACCCGGGAATCGAACTCCGGACATCATACTCAGCAGTTTCGCTTGCGACCATTAGACCAGCGAGGCAGTTACACAGGAATGTTATCCTTATTTCGGGCACAAATGTTAACTTTGTATTTCTGTCCATTACAACATTTCTGATCAGAAATAAATACATTATTAAACAATCTTTATATTCATCGCGCCATCATATAATAAGCCGATACGACCATATTACTATTGCAATACAGCCGTAACATCTAACTTCACGAGTGTGCAAATATTTCAACTCAATCGGATAGCGGGATATATGTGGGTGAAAATCGATTGGTAGACCCGACCGCTCGCTACAAGCGTGCTAGGAAACGATTCACATAATATACATGTACATATATACTTGAATTCTTTCGATTCACAGTGCTTTGCGAAATGTAACTAACTGTTCACAAGGAATATACTACTTTCAAAGTTAATTAGTATCATCAACATTTCAGCTGATTTAACTTTTTTATTTTATCAGCTTATTCTGTCCCACTGCTGGGCAAAGGCCTCCCCCATTCAATCAGTCAGGAACGGGTCCAAATCGTCACGCCAGCGTTTCTTGGGCCTGCCCCGCTGACGACGACCGTCTTCAGGCACCCACTGTGTGACGATTCTGGCCCATCTGTCCTGACCCATCCTGGAAATGTGACCCGCCCAGTCCCATTTAAACTTGGTTAACATATATTTTATAAGCTTTTATTTAACTTGCCTTGTTAGTTGGTATGTATTGCTCAATTCTTGCAATTAAATTCCAAACTAGTTCCCCAATGCGATGGAGTGACTGCCTGCCTAACCTCCACAACCCAGTAAGTGGGTAATACGATACGCGAGAGTATTTATGGGTCAAATCTTGCAACTAAATTTTAAACCAGTTCCCCCATCCGATTGAGCTGAAATTTTGCACACACTTTTGGTTCTGGTGACAATACACTTTTGTGATAAACATGACTTGATCCTGAAGCCAGGATCGCCTCCTCACGAAAAAACTCCTCAACACGAAACTTTGTATGTATAAGTGTTCAATGCTGTTAGATAAACCTAATTGTTATCTTTTCATTTTAATAAAAGCTTGTATTTTAAAAAAAAGTTTGATTTATACATTTTTAATTGGCTCCTTTTTTACTTCTTTTTTGGGAATGTACGAACATTGCACGCTTCGAATTGTAAGCCTGTTTCTATTTTGTTTAACTTTTTTTAAAGTAACTTGTAAATTAAGTCTATGCTGTCCTCTCATATTTAAGTATCAACACTGTAACATAATAACATTGGATTTTTACCGGTTCTTCTCCATAGGAAATGACCAATTTGAACTGTGCACCTATCTTTTAACGTGTAGTATGCGCCCATGTATGTGAAAAAAATGTTTGACATTGGACAATCCAGGGATAGATAGTCTTTAAAAAAAATACTCTACTTTAGTTCTTTAACTATGTAAGTTTAGAAAACCGTTAAATATTCTATCTCAACCGGTTAAGTTGCAGCTTCAAGTCTTCACGGGTAAAAGGTCAGTAGCAGTACTCGCATACTCGCACGACGTCATAGTAGAATTAAATAATATAAACTTTAGAACAGTCGGTTTGTAGCAGCAACACGCGATCGTTAACTGAATAACATTCTGAAAACTTCACACAGAAAATATTTTACAGCGGTTTTTTGGTTTCTCCGTGTAATATCAACATTTCCCTGGCCATTCCCAAATTCATTTGGGGTCGGCACAGCATGTCTTCCAATGATAATATTTGTCCATGGTGTAAGACAACTGGGCTTATACCAGTTGTAAACGTTACTAAGTGCCTATTGCATGCGGCATACGGCAAACGAGGCCAGCCTAGTCAGCCTACCTACAAATAAATAATTGTTACCAGTCAAATCAGGCTCGTCGACGTGAAAGGTCAGACTCGCACGAATACTCGGAATAAGAAGCTTCAAGAAGTCTTACTATAGTTCTTAGTAACAAAGGAGAATGGGCTCCGATGTATAGGCATTTGCCCCAAGGTCCAATAGCCACAAGATATACATAATTGAAAAGAGCTTTTTAAGGAGAACCTTTGCTACTAACACAACTTTCGGCAATTCGCAGTACGTTCGGAGTTATTGAACTAAATAGGTGACTACTTGAGCACTGAAGTTAAGATTTTCTGGATAACCAACAGCCATAAGATATACATCATTAGATAGAGCTTTTTAAGGAGGACCTTTGCCATTTACACGACTTTTGCCAATTCTATTTCGGTTCAGAGTTATTGACCTAAATAGCTGACTAGTTGGACACCGAAGTTAAAATTTTCTTGGCAACCAATTAAGGTTTTCTGGGTAACCAATAGTAATAACATATAATCCATTGCATAGAGCTTTTCAAAGAGAACTTTTGCTACTAGCATCACTTTAGCTAATTCGTATTGCATTCGGAGTTATTGACCTAAATAAGTGACTATTTGAACAGCGAAGTTAAGGTTTTCTGGGAAGCCAATAGCAATAAAATATAAACCATTGGAGAGAGCTTTTTTATGAGAACTTTTGCTACCAACATAACTTTTGCTAATTCACAGTCTGTTCGGAGTTACTGACCCTAAATAGGTCACTAGTTGGACACCGAAGTTAAGATTTTATTCACAACCAATTAAGAGTTTACGACCAACTTATAGTCATAAGATATACACTATTGGATAGAACTTTTCAAAGATAACTTTTGCTACTAGCACCACTTTTGCTAATTCGTAGTATGTTTGGAATTATTGACCTAAATGTGTGTCTAATTGAGCACCGAAGTTAACATTTTCTGGGTAACCAATAGTTATAAGACATACACCATTCGAAAGAGCCTTCAATTAGAATATTTGCTACTATACAACTTTTGCTAATTCGTAGTCTGTTCGGTTTTATTGATCTAACTAAGTAGTTGATTAGGCATCGAACTGTAGCTCCTCTCTGACTCTGAATCGAGAAAAGTTGTCAAAGCAAGAAATATTCTTCTTGTTGAGATCAATCCATTAATACATATCTTAACGCTATTGGGCGTTGGGGTAGTATTAACGATCTGTCCAAGCTACTGTTACTGTAAGGTTTTGCTCCTAAAATAGCATTTTAAGAAGTCAATATTTTGAAAATGACGTTTATAGGCTTATAATATGATGTTTAAAACGTGCAGTATCAATGAAGTTAATAAATTGACGAAAGAACAGTATTTAGTCTAACTTAATTTCTCAACATTAGAGCTCTGTAGCTCCTGTCTGACTCCGAATCGAGAAAAGTCGCCATAATAAGAAATGTTCTTCTTAAAGAGATCTATCCATTGGTATATATCTTAACGCTATTGGACGCCAGGGCAATTACGCCCAATCTCCAAATAAAGTTTATATTTGTATCTAGTTTACGGCAATAGGTTTGCTCCCTATCCGTCGATCCGTGGAAGGGTCACCATCCATTTCATACCAATTACCAAGACTCTTCCGAGCCCAGGAAACTGAAAACTGAAAGCCGACCCCATCAAGGAAAAGGCCACCACAGACTACCTGCACTATTGTCTCTCTCTCTCTCTTCCTATAATCCATCCAAAGGTTGTTTGGACTTAATTATAACTGGCAAAATGTCGGTGTTGGTACACCTCGGCCTAACCCTTCGGGGATTACAGGTGATGTTATGTTATGTTTACTCTAGGCATACGCTGATATTTTCATATTTTTGCAGCTTTATATACTACAAACAATTTTAAAAAGCATTCCTCTATAGACGTTTCTACGGCTAGAAGGAAGGTTAATACTAGGCGATCCTATGAAGTCTGTGAAACGACTCCAGTAAGAACATGTTTTGCCCATAATTTCTTCAATTTCAGATCAAGCAGACTGTATAATAAAATTAACAAGATTCTGGCAATTGTTAATTTGTCTAGGGTAGAATGTAAAAAGAAGGTTACACAGTGGCTTTTAGAACTTGATTATGAAGAAACGGAAAAACTGCTTACTATCTTATCCTAGTCTAGCGTTTTTCATAAATACATACTCACGCACACATTCGTATACACGACCATTTTTTAAACGTACACACTACAATAACTTACTCTCTCTCACACACACACACACACAACACCACACCACATATACACGACACCTTCCACTTTACACTCACACTTACAAAAACACACACACACTTTTATTATTTATTTTTAATTAATTAGTACCTATTCTTGTTATTCATTTCTTACAATAGTCCTACATTTCCTACGTTCTACAATTGTCACAATTCCAATCTCGGCGAGGGGGGCCAGGTGCCCATAGCACAGGGTATCCTAGTTTGGATTCCTGACTCCCACAAACCTTTGTACTTCCAATATTTGTAAAACCTTTATATTGTAATTGTACTTTGTGGGAGAAAATAAATCTTATTATTAATATTATTTTCAGACACATTTACCAACCAAATGCCACGTTTTACAAGCAATGCAATTTGGCACCATTTCAGTTAAGTAACAGCATGAAATAATTTCACCCACTTCGGAAACCACAAGTCTTATAAAAGGTCAGTACCTAGTGGTTATGTAATGAAAACTTCAACCGAATCTCGCTCTATGTACACGCGATCGTAGACTGAATAACCGGCTGGAACCAGTTGAGAACTAGGTAACTTTACTTGCTGATAAAAGTTTAGTAGTAAGGCTATTTGGCTTTGTATGGACAGTCATCTAGGTTTCAGTAAATATTTGCATAAACCTGAAGACCTGTGATGTGATGGATGTAATGATGATGATGATCTAAAGATATTTTCTGACTAGCTGTGCCCCGAGATTTTCGTCCGCGTAAAATTATTATAAAAATAATACTTCGCTATTTAAATCGGATTTGGTTAACAATTTCAAAGCTTATTTTTTTGCACGGACCTCTAATCCTTTTTAATATCAAAGTAGCTTAAGTTATAACATGTTTAATGAATGGATAAGCTCCTTATAACATAAGCTATCTGCCAGTAAAATTCCCGTCAAAATCGGTCTAGCCGTTTCGGAGATTACCCTGAACAAACAGACGGACAGACCGACAGACAGACAAAAATATAGATTTAGAAAAATGTGTTTTTGTTATAAGTGCCGTAAATATTTTCATATTCATTCAGTAAAAAGCTGTTATTTTGATATTACGAACAGACACTTCAATTTTATTTACTTGTAGTAGATAGTAGATGCAGTAGATGATAACACAACTCAATCAGTCAGCTCGGCCTATAGAAGTCCACAGCTAGATGTAGGCCTCTCCCAAACTACGTCAAAATATACTGTCCTCCAACTTCAACCCTTTACACAGTTACCTACCAAACTTCAGCCACAGATTCCGAACTAGTGGGTCGGCTCAAAGGGTTCAACAACCTGTTCCTAAAACTCGAGTTTTAGAGGTTTCAACCTAGTGGTATCGAAGTAACCTCTCACTAACAATTTTATGGGTTCACGCAACGAAATGATTAGCAGTCAACTGCAAGTGACTATCGCTTTATTTTTTTTTGGTATTTCTCCAACGTTTTTCAACAAGATTGACATAAATTAAGAATATTTGTAGTTTATATCAATCCAGAACGATTTTGATTTTGTTTTTTTCTATCATCTTTCTACTATCACTATTATCACTAATAGAATGCTGCTTTGTCCAACCCTCTGCCGAATCCGAATACCGATCTGAATCGGCCGAATCTACACTTTACCGGTTTTAGCTTTAAAAAGAAGTAAAAAGAAAAAGAAAAAAGGAGAATGAAAGCTTTAACCTTACATTAGAAAAGTACAAGTTAATTTAAGTTATAGAATCAGGCGTTACTTTGCGAAAATCCATGTCATTAAATTTTATGCAAAATATTGAATTTTAATTCTGCGAAAAAGATCCAAGCCTGGATGCAGGATGCAGTACCGCTTCCCGACCACCACAAATATGCACATACTGGAAAAGTAAGAATCATGCCATGCTCAAAAACAAGTATTGATTTGGGTGCATGGCATGCTAATTATTATTGCTTTTCCTGCATGTAAGTTAACACCAACACCGTATTAGATTAAAAAGAAAACAATAATTCAATCAACACACAAACATCAAAACAATTTTTCACCTTGTACAAAGAATTCCCCAACCCCATAAAGGGCGATAACTCTGCCCGGCTCCCACCGTTTTTAGCGTGAAGGTGAATAATAAAGCTTTGTGATAGCCGAGAGCCTCAGGTCCAAAATATTACCATTTAAATTGCCCAGCGTTTGCACTTAGGGCTGTACCAAATGATTAACTGTATTTATTTTTAGGATTATGAAGAATTTGCATGTTTTATTGTGTACTGGGACATCCCTGAAGGTAAATAATGTCACTGGTCCTTGTATTGTGTTGATAATAATACAATGAAATGTCGCTCTGATGTGTGTTTGTTCCTGTGTAACTTGAGAACCATTTTTACAAAGCTTTGCAAGAAATAATATTTTGCATCATCATCTGCCTAGCCTTTTCCCAACTACGTTGAGGCCGGCTTCCAACCTAACCGGATGCAGCTGAATACTAGTATTTTACATGGAGCGACTGCCTGACCTCCACAACCCAGTTAGTGCTGGGTAATATACGATATCCCTTGGTCAGACTGGTTGTCATTCCTTCGGGCCACTGACTATCTGTAACTACTGTTTCAGATCTACAAATGACAGCCGGGACCAACGGCTAACGTACTTACCGATGCACGGAGGAAACTCGGTATGTAATGGGTGGTCACCCATCCACGGACTAACCTAGGGAAGCACGGCTTAACCTGAAGATCGACCCTAGTGGCTTTTATTATCTGGCCACGAGCTCCTCTATTGTACTTTGCATAAAAGATAATTATATTTCAGTCCATGCGAGCGTCCAACGTTTTGAAATTAATAATTATTATTTCTCAGTAGCAGCTATTACATGGGACTTAAACATAACTAGTGAAATGTGGGTGTTAGGTACACCTCTACCTAACCCTTCGGGTATTACAGGCGTGATGTTATGATATGTAATTATTATATATAATTACTATTTCCATAAAATAAACTACCTTCTTCTTAAATTTTCAGAGTATATTACAATTTTGATGACCGTTTTCACTTCTCTAAGCGGGTTAATGGTTAATTAAAATCAATTATTCCCAAAATCCAGCTACGTGAACTCCGCTCTCTGATGCAGTCATTTCTGTCAGTCAAGGTCAGCCGTTTAGGTATCAAAGGTCAACCAGTCTCTGCCATCCATGAGATCTCCATCTGTGGAGATCTCATCATGTGTTGATCTTTGCTATTTCATTTTCACCGAAAGAAATTCTAATAAAGATCGCTTTTAACGACAAGACCCCCCCTTTCTTTATTGTGTGGTTAGTGCCTAACCTAGTGTCAGAGTTTTTATGCCGCCCATGGGCCTATGACTTGGCTTTGCATGCCGTCGAGACATATCTCTCAGGCATGCTGGTGTCCTCACGATGTTTTCCTTCACCGAACCAAGTGATAATTACGCAATACGCTCATGAATCCGAAAAATCAGAGGTGCATGCCTTAGTCTCGAACTCGTGACATATGGACTTGGCAGTCCGACGGTCACCCCACTAGCCTATCAGTGCTATATTGTGTACACCCTTTGTGAAGTATTTTCTTTTATGAATGCTACTTGTTTTGCGTACATTACAAAGAATATTCTATTCTATTCTATTACATCCCATTCATATTTACTTCTACTCAATTTTACTACCGAAAGAAAAACAAAAAACATTAAACTAAAAACTCCTTTGCAACAAACTTCATACTATAAGTTTGGAAGAATGAAAACAATATATTTCCATAGACTGCAGGTTGCGTGTCAGCCCTAGGGCTCGGTAGGAAAACTTTGCATAGTTATTTTACTTGTAAAAGCGTAAAATACTACCACGGTGATTTGGGATGCGGCCATATTTTGTGAAAAGATAAAGTTTTTATGAATGAAAACTGTGACATGGTAAAAGCAGGAAATAGCAAGAATCTAGTGTCACTTTGACCTTTTTTGGCAGAAATTAGGTTTTTAACACGGTTATTGGTGAAAATGGGAGGAACAATCATCACAGTTCCGCCTTTTTTCCACCCAGTTAATTAGTAACACGAAACCCTTGGTAAGATTGGTAGTCAGACTATCAGACTTCTGTAACTACTGTCAAATATCTACAAATGACAGCCGAGACCAACGCCTTAACGTACTTTCCGAGATTCGTAGGGGTCTCTGTATGCAATGGATGGTCACCCACCTCAGTAAGCGCTGTTAATCCTTGAAGATCGGTCCGTTAGGCTTTTAAAATTTAGCTATAAAGCTTTCTGTTTGCGGGACTAACATGACCAGACATCGCACAGGATAGAGAGGTTTGGAAAAAAAAAATTACCTTCAATGATGATGATGATACCATCTAGCCGATTTCGGCCAGCGACTGCATTCGATGGCTTCCTAGAGTGATTGTCGAGAGCTTTGGTGTGCTGCTCTATCATGTGCTTTCAAGTGGCTAGCATACCCAACTTGGGCCGAAAAACTCCGAACACAAAGCGGACATGTCAAAACACCATTGACGAAATTATAGGGTATAGCTGCAGGCGGCTTAGCTTTAAGGTTCTCATGCTTTAAGTCTAGCTTTGACCTTCTTCTTCTTCTTTTTACCTTCAATAATTGAACAAGAAACACTTATCTAAGCACTATGCAGCGTTACAACTAGGGCAAAGAGTGTTGTCGATGAGCTCTGGCACCCAATGTAAGATTTAACTTGTGTGTAGGGTGCCAGCGTCCTCGCCTATGGTTTGAACATGTAGCAGTAGTTGTAAGACGAGCACAGTATATCATCATTCAATTATAATATTGTATTTACTAGCTAATGCAAGGAAGGAGAATGGGGAGGCCTTTGACCTGCAGTGGAACACAAGACAATCAGAACAAAACATACATAACATCACGCCAGTAATCCCTAAACGGTTAGGCAGAGGTGTACCTAATAGTACACCCATATTTCACACCCACATTTTTAACTCCCTTGTAATAGGGGGCGACACTATTGCCATCAACCGGGCACAAATCTAGGCTCCGTGGCTGCTACTGAGAAATTCCTGATGCAAAAACCGAAAAGCATATTCCTGATCCGGGAATCGAACCCATGACCTCATCATGCTCAGCAGTCGCGCTTGCGACCACTAGACCAACGAGGCCTGTAATTCGAATCACTCTATTGACTGTTTGATTCATAGATGTTCATTATTAATCTTCTTAAACTCTACCAAACCAGTTAAAAGTTCGTCAAGTCTCTAGCTAGAGTCGTGGAACCAAACCCCGCTTTATCTTTTAGTTGCTCGTTAGGTTCGCGCTGGAAATTCTCAAATAACTCTTCTAGCTCTACATGTGTTTCCTTGTATCATTACGGCGAACGGTTTCCGGTATAGGCAGAAATAAATTGAAGTCAATCATTAGTTAGTAACATTGGAAAATGTCAACATATTTATAATTTCCTGTGTGTTTCTAGTTGGTCTAGTGATCGCAAGCGCGACTGCTGAACATGAGGTCCTTGGTTCGATTTCCAGGTAGGGTAAAGACTTATTGGGTTTTCCATCAGGAATTTTTCTGTAGCAGCCTCGGAATCTGGATTTGTGCCCAATTGAAGGCAACAGACTCGCCCCCTATTACATGGGACTTAAACATAATTGGCGAAATGTGGGTGTACCATTAAGTAAAACTCTGCCTAACCCTTCGGGGATTACAGGCGTGATGTTATGTTACGTTAAGCTAAATAAACATTTCAATGGGATGCTAGACTGACCCAGCATGATTGAGCGAAGAATACTTAAAAACAAGTATAACAAGAATAATTTATTTAAAAAAGTATTACAAAAAGTGTGCATTCAGGGGCAGTAGTATTATTTCTCATACATTTAGTATAATTAGAGGTTATAGTAAACTATAACTAAAAATATATTACCAGTTGCAAGTAATGATGATAAGGAATTCAGTGTGTTCATTCAATGTTTGTTAGATAAAAATTTGCGCCAGTTCAAGAAAAGTTGAAAGGGAATCACCTGTCTTGGTATGGACATGTGATGAGTGGACGAATCGCATGTGACTAAACGAGCGATGAATATAAATGTTAATGGATGGATTGTGTGAGGAATTATATGAAGAAAAGAGGAGTAAATGATAGCGTGACGGTTGACAGGGGAGAATGGAAGAAAAAAACGTGTTGCGCCGACCTCAAGTAATAAGGGCAGGAAGATGATGATGGTAGCGACCTGCGAATGTATGTAATAATTGCTTATATCTTTCATGTTCAACAATTACTGACGAATCGAAAACACTTTAAAATTCGCTAACTTGAAAAAAGATTTGGGGAAATCTTTTTAAAACTTTTACTACAAGTTCCCACCTACAAGTACCCTACCTTTTCCAACAAAACCTAACTAACCTTTACCTACAAGTACCCTACTATACTTATTCTAGGTTATACGTAATACCTACAAGTACCTAACCATATTCTATGTAGTTATGTTTAATATTAACTGGCGCGGTAGACAAAGCGACGCTCGGACCTCGCTCCGTACATAAAGTTATGTCATGCGGCATAAATATGGACGTCATCTGAAGGACGTTTTTATTCAAGTTTAATGCCATCATACCCTTTCCTTTTCCTTTAGGATTTTTGTAATGATAAAATGAGTAAAATTAAAAACAAAACAGATATAATATTACTCTAGTTTAAAGTAGAAAGATATGAGGAGCTCGTGCCTAAACAATAACGGCCACTCGGGTCGATTGCCTAGGTTGGTCCGTGGATGGGTGATCACCCATTACATACCGAGTTTCTTCCGTGCCGCGGAAAGCATGGTAAGCCGTTGGTCTCGGCTGTCATTAGTAGAACTTTGACAGTCGTTACAGGTAGTCAGTGGCTTGAAAGTCTGACAACCAGTCTTACCAAGTGGTATCGCATAACCCAGTTCTAACTGGGTATTTGGAGGTCGGGTAGGCAGTCGCTCCATGTAAAATAGTGGTATTCAGCTGCATCCGGTTAGAGTGGAAGCCGACCCCAACATAGTTGGGAAAAGGCAGGCAGATGATGATAGAGTAGATAGTTGAAAAATAAATGGAAATCTTCTCCATACATAGACAAACTCACGCCTTGTTCCCATGGGGATAGGCAGAAACTACAGTGCGCCGATTGCTACGATCTTTTTGTACTCCTTGCGCCTCTTAAAATCTGCTACTTAATGTTAAAGTTGAAAAGATATATTACAAAGCATACAAAACTCTTTCTTCTAAAAAAAATCGACTTCCAAAAAAAAACACAAAAAAATGGAAAATAACTTTACTTCCGGAAGTTGGTGACTTTTGTTTGTTTCATTGATTTTTTTTTTTGGTACTCACATAGGCCCACTTTCACCTCAAATCACTGTAAACATTTAGTGCTTAAAATGTTTATTTAACACTTCTCTCTATTTTTCTTTCTTTCTTTTTCTCTATTTTTTCTTTTCTTTAATTTTACTTCTTCTTTTTTCTTTCCTTCGTTTTTGACTTCTTTCTTTTTCTGTTTCTTGATTTTCAGTTTAAACTTTTTACAGAGTCAGAATTATGTTATTTTTTTGTTTGGCGGTAAAATAATTTATTAGTAATCAAGCTATAATGTTAAAGTACTACAAAAATAAACGCTTCAGAAATGTTAAAACATTAAATGTAACCGTGATTGTAACCTTGATTGTAAGCCTACGGAAGGTCGGGAAAGTGCTACGGCGTAGCACCGTAGCCGCTACGCCGTAGCCAAGAAGCAACAAAGAATTTTCAGAATATACAATGGCTGCAGGTATATTTGAAGACAATTTTATATTTATTTATACAAGGTGCAGACAGACCCTTCACGAAGCCGTCAACCAAGCATTCTGTACATCGAACTGAGTAACTTTACGCAAAAATTATTGCTGGGAAATGACTTTTTTTTGCGGTGAAAATCACATTCTACGGTAGGACTCAATGTAACGCATTAAAAACATTGTGCCAGTGGACGAATTGAATAGTGTGGGGATCGTGGAGGTAAGTTATATCAATAAAAAAAAACAATTTATTTCACATAGGCCTACATGGGCACTTAGAAAACATCGACAAAAAGGTGCACGGTTCAGGTTGGTCGTTTTCTATGGAGAAGAACCGGCAAGAAACTCCCTGGTTACTCTTTTCAAATCATTTGGTATTACAATATTATCATGTTACAGTATTAGTACTAAATAGAAACTTTCGCCTTTTTATTAATTCTCAAGGGGCTAAGCAGATACATAAAGCTTGCGTGGATATTCATCACCTAGAACATGCAACATTTTATGAATGACCTCATATTTTACTTAGTTTAAACACTAACATAAATTCAGTAAAATATTACGCTATAAATAACTATGTCATATGTTAAATATTTCAACCCGGAACTAGTTTTTATAGCTCATATAAATTAATTTTAACGTACGGTAATTAAACACGCGATCATGCGCAAAATAAACCATAAACGAAGTTATTAAAAGTGCCTTTAAAAATCCCTTCTTATCATAACATAACATAACATCACGCCTGTAATCCCCGAAGGGTTAGGCAGAGGTGTACCTAATAGTAGACCCACATTTCTATATCAGTAGGTTAAATATAATAAAAAATAAGTTACAAATCAAGCCAATATCCTACCATTTTTGATGGTACCTTTAAATTATGAAACAAAGAAAAAAATCAAAAAATCATACGCAGAACGATTTTTAAGAACAATGCTAATCCGTATTTTTGCTGACATATTTTTCAAACATAATTATGCAACATATTAATTGAAACCCACAAAGTACATTTTTTTTGAACTGTCAACACTGAAAAGCAGTGAATTTTGTAAAAACACAATTTTGATTTTATTGTAAATAATTTAATTTTATGTAATTTTAGTTTAAATGTGCAAACTCTGACACCAGGTTAGGCACTAACCACACAATAAAGAAGAAGAATGTGCAAATTTATTTAATTTTATGGATGGTGTGGATTATAATTATCTAAAATAAATGAATTGATAATAATAATTTGTTAGTGTGTAACCCAATTATGCCGTGGAACTTCTTCAAAACAGCTTTATCATTTACCCAATCACAAACGCTAATAAACCTAACAAAGAACAGACAGTACTCGACTCAAAATCATAAACCTATCCCAACACGCGTCACAATAATCGACCTTCCGTCATCTGCATAAAGTTCACCCCGTCAAAATATTACGGCAACAATTACAACACATTGAACAACGCAACAACCCCATAACAGGTCAGTCCACCTGCTTATTACCACGAATCAACCCTTCCCACCCCCTTCCAGGAAAGTTATAAGGGAAATTATCGCAACTGGCATTTCCCAGCGCCGAATAATTTATTATTATTACGTATTTTGTTTGAAGAATCAAAGAAGTATTTCTGATGAACTTAAAAATAGATTTTCTGTGAAAAGTTTGGAACAAGGAAAAGGAGGTTTTATTTGATAATTTATTGTGAGGTAATGTTGTTACATATCGAATATGTTCACCATTTTATAATGGCATTTTTTTTGTCGTCAACCCCACTCAATCGCTGACAAATTACGATGCTTTCATCACCGTAATAACACATAATAAAAAGGTTGTAATGTAACGTTGACACAATCATAAATCCTCGCGAATTTCCACCTAATTTCCAACGTTTCCCCAGTACGAGCTCGTTCGTTGTCCCCTCACGGAACCCAGTTACGTAGGGCCGAGGTTCCCGGGCGCGGATCGATTCGCCCGGGGTAGATCTGGTTTTTTCGGACACTATACCAACGGGAGGGTGAACGAACCCAGTTATGTAAGGCGGGTCGATAGCGGGCGTCATGCGCGCAGCAGTCGCGGCCACCCCTCACTAACGTTCGCGCGCGCTACCCCGACGGACGTGCACTTTATTTTTATCGCGTTTTTTCGTTCCTCTTTCGTTTTTTCCGTTTATGATTTAAGCCGCCACCATGTCGAAAGGCGATGGTGAACAGCAAAACGGTGGTGGCGAGGAGTCAAAGACGAACCTGATTATTAACTACCTGCCCCAGTCCATGACGCAGGAGGAGATCCGGAGCCTGTTCTCCAGCATCGGTGAGGTGGAGTCGTGCAAGCTGATCCGGAACAAGGGCGCGGCCTTCCCTGACGCGCTTAACCATGCGCTGCACGGCGGCGGCCAGAGCCTAGGCTACGCCTTCGTGAACTACCACCGCCCCGAAGATGCGGAGAAGGCCATCGCCACACTCAACGGCCTGCGCCTACAGAATAAGACAATCAAAGTGTCATACGCGCGGCCCAGCAGCGAAGCCATCAAAGGTGCGAACCTGTACGTCTCTGGACTACCGAAAACTATGACTCAGGCGGAACTGGAGCGCCTGTTCAGCCCGTACGGCAGGATTATTACGTCGCGGATTCTGTGTGAGAACTCCGGTGGGAGGCCGTTTACCGGCGGCGAGCAAGGGTTGAGCAAGGGAGTTGGGTTCATCCGCTTCGACCAGCGCGTGGAGGCGGAGCGTGCGATCCAAGAGTTGAACGGGACGGTGCCGAAGGGGGCCACGGAGCCGATCACAGTGAAGTTCGCGAACAACCCGAGCAACAACGGCAAGGCGCTGGCGCCGCTAGCGGCGTACCTGCCAGCCGCGCTGCGCTTCCCCGCTCCGCTCGGCAGATTCAGCTCAGGCAAGTCTCTCCTAGCGATCAATAAAGGTCTGCAGCGCTACAGCCCGCTGGCGGGCGAGCTGCTCGGCGGGGTCCTACCCGGCGCCGTCGGCTCCGAGTGGTGCATCTTCGTGTACAACCTAGCTCCCGAGACCGAGGAGAACGTCCTCTGGCAACTGTTCGGGCCCTTCGGCGCCGTGCAGAGCGTCAAAGTCATCCGCGACCTCCAGACCAACAAGTGCAAGGGCTACGGGTTCATCACCATGACGAACTACGACGAGGCCGTCGTCGCCATCCAGTCGCTCAACGGATACACTCTCGGCAACCGAGTGCTGCAGGTCAGCTTCAAGACTAATAAGATCAAGACCATCTAAGGGGATCGCCCCAGATTCGGCCTAGCCGGACGCTAGGACGGCACAGCAGGACGCACCCATACATACTCATACATACTCGCACGGCGCTCGCTACAACAGAGCCGTGCCTCCGACACACCAGTGCCGGACATACAGTGGACACAGGCTTGTCACCTTTCAGTGAAAATTTAGTATTTTGTCGTGTTGTATACTTATATGTAAAATATTACGTTTTCACCGTGTTATGCGAAAGTGATGGACTTCAGACTTTTACGGTGACGTATAAAATGCCAAATACTTGATAAGCATGAGTCTAATGTAATATAGACGTAGGTGACATTCCTAAATATTGGACCTGACTTTATAGACTGTCTTCCCGAGGCCCGCCTCGAGTCGGGGTTGCCGGGCGGGTGTTTTTATAATTGTAAAACTAGAGAAATGTTTTTGACTGTAATGTGTGGCAACCCTTTGTTCGGCGCCGGTACAGTCGGCCGCAAAAATTGGGTTAAGTGTTGAGGAAATCAAAATGGCGTCGAGGCGCGGCCTCTGTGCGCAGGTCCGGATAAGATGGCGCTGAATCAAGGGTCGCCACCACCACGCAATAATATAATAAGCACGATCCGCATGAGATGTGGACCATCAGGCCAGAACACCCAAACATACATATTGGTAATAGTCAATAACAAAATAATAATATT
Source organism: Noctua pronuba (assembly GCA_905220335.1). Classification (NCBI taxonomy): domain Eukaryota; kingdom Metazoa; phylum Arthropoda; class Insecta; order Lepidoptera; family Noctuidae; genus Noctua; species Noctua pronuba. Next base: position 13,423,350 of record LR999916.1, on the reverse strand, counting down.
TAAACTTCGCTTATGAACGGTTGTGGTTTAAATCGAGAAAATAGTTTTCGAATATAAAATAATCTTAGCAATAATAGCCTAAATGCTATGCTCCAATTTTTTATGCGATCATATCGTAATAATTACATTAACTTACGTATTAACGAGTTAAGGCCGGTAAACTAAAGACGACACACGTACTACCCTCTCGTGCTCGCGAGCCTACCACCGTTCGGGACGACGGCCGCTCGAAAGGCCACAAATCGAAGTCAAATAGTGTTATATTGTTAAAGATTGGAAAGAAAAAAAAATATATTATCTATACGTATATTTTAATCATATATTAAAATTAAGGATGAAAAAAAACTAATCAAAAACTGTGATAGGTTTTGATAAAATTTTAAAGATCAAAGAGCGGGTGAAAGCGACTGTTCGAGGTCTTCCGGCCTGGCAGTAGTTAGTATTAGAAAAATTTTTGAGATACATTTTCGGTGGTGGTGTTACACTTGATACGACGGGCGATGCCGAGGCGTCCGGACTTGACGGATGTTCCAAGTTCGTGGAAAGAGACGGGCGAAAATCGATCGAGCCATTTCTGGGGAGCGCGCACAGGCGAGAGGGGGGCGCGGGGTCCGGGCGCGGGCCCGCGGGCTCGGGGGGGTGTCGCGACCACAACCCACCCTCCCACCCACCCCCACCCTCTCCTCGCGGCGAGGACGAGTCCGTTCGCGGAACAATGGTGCATACTCTAGTCTAACGATATCGTTCCAAAAATAAAATTAAAATCGATGTCTAAACATATGATCGGTACCTGCTATAATAATAATGTATGGATGCGGCCCTGCGTCTATTCGACCTAGGCTTTAATTGTCTTAGTCTAAATCGAAATTTGTAAATAGAAAAAAAAAGTTGTTTAATTGAAAAATAATAAATGAATAACTTATCTGTATTGCCGCGTCAAAACACGTCACACTAGGATCTATAAAATACATAAAACTTTACCCGACAAAGACCTACTATAAAACATCGAACTTGAATAGATATTTTAATTATCGTGCCGTCCTAACGACCCTACGATTTTTGTAAAAAAAAATATATACTTAATATTATGTAAAAAACAGTTTTGTAACATTTCAAAAATATTAAAATAAATAGGTATCTACTCATTACATACCAAAAGATGGAGATAAAAATTTACAAGTATTTATATATTTATTATAAATGTAAAACGTGCAATAACTAATAGCCGTAATTTAATAAAAAAATATATTATTAAAAAGGTCAAAAATGACTCGAAGAGGCGTTGATTGACATAGTATCAACATGTACTGTGGGGTTCGCGCCACTTGTTTAGGTACTATTTATTGTAAACTATTTGTTTATCCGCACTCAGTACGCGCGAATTGAATTCACTCATTTTTTCCATTAATTTTAATAATATAAAATCTACAAAAAAAATGCTTGATTTCGATACAGCTTACCAATGCTTTGATATTCCATTTTTTAGTCTTAATACTTTTATTAGGAGTACTATTATTGATTTAGAGAAAATTCGTGAGTTACCTAGGCATTTCTAAACGTCACTTCAACTGTCAACTTTGACAGCTGTCAATTCGAAGTAACGTTTGCAAATGCTGATTTTGTTTGATTTAATTTTAACGGTTGGCTAAGAAATGAGTATTTGTATGGTCGACGTGTGAAGCACAAGATTCGCTACATACTTATTATCTAAACTATGTAGTTGTCTCTTAGGTTAAAAATAGTTGTTGTGTTTTGTGTTGTTTTCATTCAGCATGAAAATTTCAACTATTCTAGTCATAATATTCCGAAAGGAATCATTATTAAATTATAATAAAAAAATATTTGATATTTTGAATAGTTGAAGTTAATGATCAATGTTGATAATAATAATCTTATCTAATGATAATTTTGTCATAAATTTTTTCGTCTTAGATTTATTGTCATTAATTTAGTGTATGTGCAATTAATTGTATTTTATGTGTAAACTTAGTGTGCATTTAACTTATTTAATGTATAATTTATAATTATTATATTCCTAAATATTAGTTTTTATCGATGTCGATATAATTATCGTCGAATAGTCTCGCCTCTAGTCATGATATGAATGGTACAGCGTACAGGTGAACACAAAAATGTTATTCACCAGTTTATTTATTAACGTCGATAAAAATTGATGTTTTTTTCGATAAGGTTAACCTAGATTGATTTATTTATTAGGGAATTATATCGGGCAATTAATCTAGGTCGGGAGCTTGGATATGCTAATTTTGTTCGGTAAAAAATGTCATAATTCGGTTAAACACAATTTTACGGGTCCTTCTTAAAAGTTATTTTCTCGAATATTTGCGTAAAATAAAGCTTAATACGTCGTATTGAATCGAAACATAAAACACCAAAGTATTTTACTGAAATTTCATCGACTTTTTAGATAATAAATAAGAAATAATGAGATTGCAGAATGATAAAAATGCAAAAATGATATTTTGGAGTGAATTGTTCGTTAGGAGTTCGGTTAGGTGTTACGTGACTAGTTAGTAGAATGTTTTGTGCGCCCCTCTTCTTTCGGTAATAATTATAAAAAATAATAATAATTAATAATAGTGCTCAATAGCTTAGAAGGCGATGCCTGTAGTACGTAACGCGAGAAGCAATAAAAATAATTGTGAATTTTATAAAACAGAACACACGGGTAATAACTACACCATAATTAACTTAATATTTTTGTATGTATTTTAAAATATACTGTAATTCATATCTTCATAGATGTAAGCGGCAAACACGCAAAACGTTCTACTAATTCAGAATGGTTCCAGTTTTAATTACTTTACAAAAAAAAACTAAATTTTGGTCGCAGGTCCTGTGTTATAAACGCAAAAAAAATATTAAAAATAACCTTGCTAGGTATCGCTAGAGGAATCCAAAAAAAACCTATTTTATGAAAAATCGTCACGGACCGCGAGAGAAGTACAATAAGAATCGACTGAGTCAGAATTGTGACCATAATGTTTTAAGAAAAATGTATAGTAACTAAAACTTGAACCATCGAAGTTGTCTACAAAGCTATGGTATATAGGTTGTGGATAAAAATGTCGAAGCTAAGTAACTAACCCCACTAAGTGTCAAGGGATATCTGATCAATAGCATACGGCTACTTTTTGAAAGGTGTTTTGATGCATTTTTATGAAATTAAAAAAATAATAATATTATTAAAAAATATTAAAAAATCGTAATTAATTGGCTACACAGAAACAATACTCTAATACGCATAGGCTAATTGACAATGAGGCTGTGAAATTAGCAAAAATAAAGTTAAAGAGACACGTCGTGACGATTGATCGTAATTTAAATAAATAAAATATTAACGTAAGTTAAATCACAGAACAGAGAACTAATGGGGAGTTTCTCGCGCAAAAAAACTCATCGGCACACATCATTTCCTAATTTCCTATTGTGTCGATTCATAATGTTTTCCCAAACGAAAGCATCAGCTTTGCCTAGCATGAGAATCAACGTGCCATAATAACTTGTTACCAAGTCTGTCCTGTTAATCATTGAACACCACTTTTAATATAAGGAATGTATGTATCTTTATGATCTGTCCGTTAACGGATTTGAGCTTCAAGCGGCTTGAGCGAAAGCGCTGACTCCGCTTGAGGCTACATACAGCAATAAAGCGTTAAGATTGCGATAGTACATAAGATATAGGTTGCTAGCCCATAGCCTGATAACCTCTCTGTTCTGTGATTGGAATCATGCAATCACGCGTACAAAAAACATATTAATGCCCATATTTAATAAGTAAATCAATTGAAATAAATACTCCAAACTGCGTGAACTGTTTGACTGTCCAGTGTGAAAATAATGATAGGAAATAGTGAGATGGGAATAAAAGCATATAGAGTTTTTCTATACAGCTTATCGTATAGAGGAATGGCCTTCAACTCGGCTGAGCACAAATAATTATCACTGTGGCCGAGGAGTACGCGATTCCGATAGTTAGGTCACAAAATGAAGAAATGATCTTCCATAGTAAATAAATACGTAAGTTTTATATTTCTGCACGTAAAAATATTTCAGTGTAAACATTTAACTGTGTCCCCATACTCGACGCGCCTAAAACAATGCTCAATTTAATAAAGAACGCCGCGTCTAGTGTTGCGACACAGCTTTCTTATCGATAAAACAGCAAAACGATTGAAATATTTTCCACGTCGTAGAAAACTCGAGACATCGACTAAATGTGTTACTATTACTTCATAAATGTCAAGATTGCTAGTGAGAGTACAGAACGCAATGCACAACACCTAATGATACTTGTATGCTGCTACAGCTGTATTGTTATAAAATTATTAAAATACTACATTTGCTCACCTTGTACTTCCTTGTATTTTGGATCCGTTTCTCTAGTAGTATAGCTTAATAGTTTAATGTCTATCGATAATTTTATAAATACAGCTATTTTTAGCAGCCTATCGCTTCCCTATAACGCATGATCATCGTCACAAATGTTCCGAACACATAGTGTTGTACGACTTGTTTCGAATAAAATTCCTTTCAACTAATCTAATTGACGATTCTGATTAAAATAGCCCTATGTGTTTTTATCCCTGAATAATCGTTATAGACAGTGAAAACCGGAGCGAGAGGTAAAATAATATCGACCTGACGTAGGATAAAAAGCTTTATTTACAAACATATTAGGATGAAATTAGCTTGACAATACGCCGTCGGGTAAAAAAACAGATTGCAATAAATATGTAAATAAACATCAAAGGATCGGTCCTGCTTCGGATAAGCGAATTATGAATAAAAAAAATATTAATAACCCATAGTTTCGAATTTAAAATAAAAAGTAATATCATGTAATATCAATTTCACTGTCTATTTATTAGTATTCGTTTTCGGTGTTGATTCCTCTTAAGCTGCATGATCACAGTTGGTTCCCATTTCGTTTTCTTCAGTAGAACTTGCTGTCGTATTATTACATTTCACATTTCAGTGTAGTTAGTTTAATTTTATCGTGTTCACTATCGATAGATTGTATTCCGGTTGGCAATAGTGTCGCATCACTATCTTTTGCAATATTTTCGACGCGATGGGAACGAACTTAGTGTCATACAGAGTAGATTGTGATACTCCTAGTGCATACCTAGTCAATACTCATAAACCCATAACCATCCTAGGTCGGGAGAGTGCTAACACTTTCCACGATCTCTTCGTGTGACTTTCCTAATGTGTAAAATCAATCCGACTTCCCCCAGACTCAATAAGGCTAGGAAATAATTTAGAAAAAAAATGCATCGTAAGATAAGAATCTCAAAAATAAAAGTATTGAATAAGTATTTTACCAACTTCAAAGTTAAGGTGTACTAGACAATGAAAGCAATGATATTTATAATAATTAAAAAAAAATGAGATTATGAATAATTCGGTCAGCCATTTTCCTTATTCTTGCTGACGTCACTTTGATACAAATACGTATTTTATAAAAGTAAAAATGCAAAAAAAAGTTTAAAAAAACACTTAAGATCTTCCGGTATTAACATTTAAAAGAGTCAGTGTTAAAAATTTCATTTTCGTCTTTTTATGAATTATTATAAAATTAAGAAGGTAGACGTCTATATGTGTTGGTGGTATTAACCGATTTAGTTGATATTGTACCTAAAAATTAGGTATTTCTATAATAATTATTGTGTCGGTTTAATAAATTACCTCTACCTTAAAGCTTTTGTGAGAAATTATAATTTGCACAAGAATAGGCGACTAAGGTAAACACTGAAACTGGAACTACTTTTTTGTTCTAAATTCCAACTATTCTTAGTTGGTAAATAGAAGTTCGACTTATCAGAGTCTCAGCTTTGCGTCTGAATTTAAATTTAACGCATCGCACCTTTGAAAGTCCAAAAAGTTTTCAAAAATGTATGAAAATGTCAAAACTTTTTCAATAATATTTTGACAGCTAATATATTTTTAGTGTCCATGACAGTTTTAGTGTCGCTCTTAGTCATAAATGTTGTTTCCGATAATTTATATAAGATCGTTCTAAGGATATTGTGTAGAGTTCTCCAAAGCCGCTATCTTTTTCCACCATATAACCAAAAGGGAAAAGCGAGCGTTTGCAAAATTCTCCACGCCATCTTTCTTTCGATAACGGATTAGAAAGATTTTGAATAAAAAAGAATATCCTCCTAAAAGTAAGCATTAATAACCAATATATTTACATCAGTAGATACTTGGCTGTTTTTACGTAAATCTTAATTAATATTTTCACGTAATTTATGTGTCTATATTTAAAATTAATTTATTGGAATTAATTAAAATTAAAAAAAAATACTGAAAAAATGTCACATTCTTCACTTTATACAATAGTTTTTACAATATGATATTTAATATCCTCAATGGTTGTAACTATACATTTCTTGTTCTAAATATATAAAAAACCCGAAATTGAGTTTTTTTTCACCCTAACGCATGTATCCTTTAATGTCATGCAGTTAAAGTACATTTTACTGTGAAAAACAGTGATCTAGAAGTAGGTACACACAAAAATATACCACACACTTCTTGTAGTCTGCAGCTTTCATAGTAAAAAGTTTAATTAGCTAGCTCATTTTAATTGCCAAATTAGCTGCCATTTTTTATATACCATGAATGCGAAGTGACACTGCACCAGCGATTGCCATAAAAATAATTGTTCAAAAAAGTTGCTTCAACAAAAACATATTGTAAGCACTTTTCATGCTCACTGTACTTGAATTTGTCTGTGCTGTGACACTTTTTATTTTATTTCTTCACGGTTTAAGTAAATAATCGTTTTTCAATCTTAAGTAACTGCGAATTTACAGTTTTATCAGAACATTCTTAATTGAAAAGCTAAATATGATAAAAATATGAGCAACAAGATCTGATTTTGAGTTGCTTCATTACCGACCTGGACCTATTTAACTGTGATGCACAAGTCAAAAATCTAGATTGACGTTAAGCCACACTGAATCTTATTAAAAAACCGTTGTAGGAATAAGAAACTCTTTGGGATCAATTCTCACAAAACTAAACCTTCTGTTCTTAAACAAATGACAACCGGTTCGCCATCTTCCACAACATATCCTGCCAGCTATCTTCATGAGTCTTCATCGTCAGTTCTTCGGGCTGAGGGAGCGATCTGCAATCATGGAATCGTCGGCTTCAGCAATCAACTGGCAAGAACAGCGCGTAAATCATAAGTACTTTTACTTAGTAATAGTTTTTCAAGTAGAATCATCTCTCATCTTAGAATATTTAAAGTTGGGTGCGCACATTGTACAAAGTAAACATTTTCAATTCTTTTACACCTGTATGTTTTAAAATTTAAATGTTTTAAATTAAATGGCGAATTTTACAAAAGAAACTGAACGTGATCATCACACCTAAACGAGTTCATTCAAAAGCTGACATTGCCATCAGTATTGTAAAATAACGACACTGACAGTTAGCTAATCGCGTTCAATTTCAGTTGTAAAATCTGAAACTTTCTCTGGCATTGCACAATGTATGTACCCAACTTAACAGATTTAGTTAACTAATACAAGATCTATCTCGCAAACCATTTCGCTCTTTCGTGGGAAATTATACCGAAACTATTCCTATACTTACACTGTCTTCTTTTTATATCTTTTCTGTGTTTTATTTCTTTGCTCGTTCACGTAGTACCAAAAAACTATGGTGAGTGGTGAGTAAGCTTAGCTTTCGCTAGACCATAGTGATTTCAACAATATTTCTCTAGAACACCATACCCTTATGACTGTTAGTATGTATGTATGGGTGCGATCACTTTCTTAAACACTTTTAGAACTACTTTCATCAAATACCTTATTCACCCATCATTTTTGATTCCTACCATACTTATACAAGGTGTAAACGGACCCTTCACGAAGCCGTCAACCAAGCATTCTGCACATCAAACTAAGTAACTCTAAGCAAAAATTATTGCTGGGAAACGACTTTTTTTGGGATGAAAAATCATGGTAGGACTCAATGTAACGCATTCAAAATGTTGTGCTGGATGCATTGTATAGTTCAGGGGTCATGGAGGTATCTAAAGTAAACTTGTACTTAAAACTTTTTGACCTCAAATAACTCCGGTACTAGAACGTTCCCAGGAACGGTCCATGGCAAAAAATGATCGCAATGAAGGGGAGAGCAAGTGCCTATCGGCTTCGTGAAGGGTCTTTTTACACCCATTATGTATTTTCTGTAGGCAAGAACATGCTAAGTTGTGCAAGAAGATTTGATTTGACTTGAAGATGCAAAAAGAAGATTGAATGAAAAAATATTAAGACAAAGACAGAAACACAAATGAGATGATTTTCTGAAGATCGATAGGCTTTCATATGGGCAGGCGTTCCATGTAAAATATCGGCGGGTCAAGTCTGTTATTATGAGTGGTAACTATGGCAACGTGCCAAGACAACGACATTACCATTGTCCAAAAACAAAGACATTCAAATATAACTAGCTATAGACGGGACAAGACCAAGAAACTGACAATTCCAAAACCTGTTACAAATTAGTAACAAGTCGATCATTCCAGTGCGATACGTCGCCTTTTCAGGTCGCATTCATATGACACAAACACACTCAAATATTTCCGACCTATAGACGGGTCATGGCGAAGAAAATCGTAATCCAAAACTCGTTACTACTTAGTAACAATTCGTTCTGTCTAGTGTCATCTGTGTCATACGCCCGCTTGTCAGGTAGCATTCGTGTGTCAAATCGAAAATATTCAGGATGAAAATTATTGTATGACAATATTCCCAATGTCCGCTCTTTATGTGTTTTAAATCTCTTTGTCCAAAAACTTTGAAGCCTCATAAAATCTTGCATAAGATAACATCACGCCTGCGGCCAATGGAAGGGGTCTCATAATCCAATGGTGCTAATATGTCTGCCGGCAGGATTCACTTAATATAATTTGTCAGTCAGCACATTGTTTTGACATTGCGTAAAGGGCATATTGAAAAGGCATATGTGAGAGTTTTGAATGTGGATTAATATGGATACAGGAATTTCGAGGAAATTAAGGATGGACTGTGTGAAGGATGATATGGCTAGAATGCTGGTGACTACGGAGGCGACGGCTGAAACAAAAAGAAATCGTATTAATAAGAGCAGGAACATAATGATAATCTACTAGCAGGCCATATTATCAGGCTCATCTACTACTTGGCTACCAATAGGCTAGTGGTATGACCGTCGTACTACCAAGTCATCAAGGTCTCGAGTTCGAACCTCTGATTTTTCGGATTCATGTGCATATTGTATAATTATCACTTGCGTCGGTGAAGGAAAACATCATGAGGTAACCAGCATGCCTGAGAGATGCATGTAAAGCCAAGTTAGAGGCCCATGGGTGGCATAAAAACTCTGACACCAGGTTAGGGACTAACCACACGATAAACTAAGAAGATCATAATGACTTTTAGAATCAAATAAACCGCCATGAATATAAAACGTGGTACCTAAACTCTTTATTACAAAGAAAAAGTTAATCCACACGGGGTTTATTCTTTTCTTCGAAATGAAAAAGAATTAAAACATACCTTCTAGTAGGTATACATAGTTTTAAGGAAATAAAAATCATCAATAATATTATTTTTTTCCAAAGACCTTCAAATATTTACGAGCAATAGACGGGACAAGACGTAGAAAATTGTAGTCCAATACTTGTTAATACTTAGTAACAAGTCGGTCTGTCTAGTGTCACACGCCCGCTTGTCAGGTAGCATTCGTGTGAGAAAATCAAAAATGTTCGGAATCATATTATTGTAAAACAATACTCCCAATGTCCGCTCTATAAGTATTTTAAACTTTGATTTTTTCCTGAGACGAGATAACATTTCGAAAAGAGAAGAAAACTAAAGAAGGTTAAAAATAAGTATAAAATAAAACTATGAAAAGAGGTTTTACACTTTTTGTTGGCAGTAACATTTACTTTTTAATTTTAAAATGTTGCTTTCAAAGACCTCCTTTTTGAAGTCGGTGCATCAAAACACATGATTTTAATCCCTGCACCCCCATCCCGAAACGAAAGGGGTAGCATAAGCCGATGGAATTAATTCGTCTGCAGGTTTCACGTATCATTTTGTTACTAATTACTGACAGAATCCATTGTGAGTAGCCCTTTCTTCTTTGTGTTTTAATAGAGGCTGCGTAAAGGGTGGTTTATTTTAATGGTAATGAATATGTATATACGGGGTGTAAACAGACCCTTCACGAAGCCGTCAACCAAGCATTCTGTACATCAAACTAAGTAACTTTACGCAAAAATTATTGCTGGGAAACGACTTTTTTTTTGGGGTGAAAAATTACGTTTTACGGTAAAACTCAATATAATGGACTCAAAACATTGTGCTGATGGATGGATTGAATAATACGGGGGTCGTGAAGGTGTTTAAAGTAAAAAAAACACATTAGAAAAATGTATTTTAAAAAAAACTTGTGAAAAAGTTGGAACTTTGACCCCCAATAACTCCGTAACTAGAAGGTTCCCGGTATGGTCTAGAACAAAAAAATGATCGCAATAACGAGGAGAACAAGTACCCTTCGGCTTCGTTAAGGGTCTTTTTACACCCTAAAGATCATTTTTTTTAAACCTGCTCCTACGTCTTAGTTTTCTTTTGTATAACAATATTAAATCAATAGCAATATGTATTCGATTTAAAAGAGTGTCCATAGAGTTTCTTACACATTCTTCTCCATAGTAATCTACGCTTTGGAATGGTAACTACAGTACTTTCACAAGTTATTAAGCCTTGTGACTGGGACTGTAGCTTCGTATTTTTGTTTTTTTTTTACATTCAAAAGTGCCTGTAATGGTATAATATTGAAATAAATGCTTTGAATTTGATTCAGTTTCAGTAATTTAGACTTTGTTTATGAGTCAAGAAATCTATATCGAATTCAATGATAAGTATCTGTTTTCTGACAACCTTTTTTTATCTTAAAGATGTGAAAGAAGGAAAATTTATTTATTTGACTCCCACAGGATAAGAAAAAAAATAAACTAAAAGAAAAAAACTCAAAAAAAATAAACAATAATACATACTTAAACTATATTGGTCCTGTACGAGTCCAAAACGTGAACGGAACAATACATGAATACAAATCAGTGGCGAAGGTTCCATAGAACCCGATTCCTACCGTGTTCCCTTTAAAAGATGGCACAGACAGTATTCTATAGGCAAATAATATAATCACATTAAAGATATGCACTCCAGCTTACCTCCCACAAAAATTGACCCTTCGCTACTGATACACATATCTGTCTTACAACATAGGATCCTATCTTAGCATGTGAAATAGTTTACCTAGGACGCGAGTAAACCCGCAGGCAAAATACGTAGTTATTATGAAAAGTACGAAATCCAAAGTAAACGCCCACTCAATCGCTGCAGCATATTGATACAACGAGCACGTTCTGTCTAACAAACAGCGATAATTCATCAATTAAAATGGGTGGCGAAATGAAACAACAATCATCAATCACGCACAGTCAACTCAATTATTTTGCATTATGAGTCTTCTATACAAGGTGTAAACGGACCCTTCACGAGCCGTCAACCAAGCATTCACATCTAATTAAGTAACTCTACGAAAAAATATTGCTGGGAAAATACTTTTTGGGGAGAAAATCGCGTTTTACGGTAGGACTCAATATAACGCACTCAAAAAGTTGTGCTGATGGATGCATTTAATGGTACGAGGGTCATAGAGGTATAATTAAAGTAAAGTTATAGCATTAAAAAAAAACTTGTGAAAAAGTTGGAACTTTGACCCCCAATATCTCCGTAACTAGAAAGTTTCCAGGTATGCTCTACTACAAAAAAGTATTGCTATGACGGGGAGGACAGGTACCTTTCGGCTTCGTTAAGGTTACTTTTACACCCATTATTCATGAAGTCGTAAAAACCGCGCGAAGCAGCGGCGGGTGTCTAGTACATAATTAATTAGTAAAAGATGTAGGGACATCTATGTAACCCGATATTGGTATGTTACTCAGGAAGGTCAGATAGGCAGTCGCTCCACGTAAAATGCTGATATTCAGCTGTATCCGATTAGACTGGAATGTGAATCCAACAGGGAAAAGATTAGCCAAATGATGATTGAAATTTATTCCTTACCTCTCAAGTATCTTTCTTTCAGTGATAAAACCACTAAAATTAACTTAAAACGAACAAAATACATCATCATCATTCTCTTGTCCTTATCCCAATTAATTTGGGGTCGGCGCAGCATATCTTCTCCTTCCATACTTCTCTGTTACTCGTCATCTCAGCAGCCACCTCCTTTTTTGCCATATCATCCTTCACACAGTCCATCCATCGTTACTTTCTCGAACAAAACACATGCAGGCAAAAAATTAAATGAAAAACCTCTTCCTTATTGACACTTTTTCATACGCAAATCAAGCTCCAATATCACCCTGTACACAAACATGTACTCAATTTCGACCTTATGTACTGCAAAGCCGTGCCGCCAGTGATTCCTATTACATAGGTACTTGGATTGCTTTCAAAGGTACGTTTCATGTGGCTACCGTCCTAATTGACTGGGCAGCCCAATCAAAGGCTACGGACGTACTGTCGGTGGCAGAATTCTTTTGACATCAATATGTATTATCCATTTTTTTTACAGTTTTCCAAACTTTTGAAGAGTTTTATGTTTTTAAACTTGTAAAAGGGAAATGTTTAAGGAGCTCGTGTGTATAAAAAATAAAAAATAAATTAATTAATTATATTTATACAAAGATGACTGTTCGAAGCAACAATTGTAATCGACCACGTTTTGCTTACCTAGCGATACGATACGGCCGCACTAAGTGCCCCGCGAGCTCAGTGCATAACGGACAGCAACCGGGTGCTTTCATTTCCATCATTTTAGCGATAGCTTCGCCTAAACGTTACCCTAATAAACCCTTTACCGTTGTTTGAGTGTTTAACTTAGTAGCATAGCGTATACCACCAGGTACCACATAGTCGCGTTCCCTACATTTTGGACCTTCGAGCCGGATGAAATGGATGGAATAGGACATTAAGATGATAATGAACTCTTCTACATTGCTGTGATACGGGAACGTGCCCAAAAGACTCACAAGTTTTCTTTATATATTTTCCTTTAACAATATGAGTAATGTCCAAAATAAACTTTAAAAAAATATCATCGTCATTTGTACAAAAATGAATATTAAAAACTCCAAAATGACCAGTGCGTTTTGTGCAAGACTGTACGTAGGGAGGCAGCCAATATTGATTCAATCTCTGGTATCGGATCACACTGACCCCTCCCCCCCCCCTCCGGGTGTGCAGTTATTAAAACTCTTTGATGGATGAAAATGATGTAGTGATGTGGAAACCTGATGGTTGCGAGAGTAATTGACATTTTGATGGAGTGCGTAAATATTATGTTACTTGTTTACCCCTTTTTGGTACAATTGAACATGTTTTTTACGACTAAAGATGAGGGTGTAAATACACTTAAGATTAATCGGTTACACTGACACCCGTATCTTAGTTCTCTAGTTTAAGTGATTACTTATTCAAACATTTTTATGAAATCTACAAGAATTTAAACGAAGTAAGTAAGGGCAACTACAGTACTTTCACAAGTTATTAGGCCTTGTGTCTGTGACTGTAGCTTCGCCTTCTTTGTTTTTCTGACATTCAAAAGTGCCTGTTATGTCTAATTGAAATAAATACTTTGAGTTTGAGTTTAAGAACCGTCAAAGAAAGAAAAGCTATGAATTGTAACTTTTGACAGTTCTAACTTCAAGCAATTACTAAACTACAGAATGAAAATCGTATCTTAAATAGACTTTTACTCAAGAAATCAATTTGACTTGTTTAAAGATCATAAGGGTGCTAGGATTCGCCGATAAATGAAGAATGCTCACAGCGCCTTCAAAATACGATTGTTGACTGGCATTTGATACAATCAATTTCTCCCAGTGCCCTAGATTAGTTACTGTGGTTTTAACCATCTTGACCCCACATGGTTCTAACCTACCTAAGCCTAATCAAAAATTACTTCAGTCTAAATTATATTGAAATGAATAGCTATTGCTGGAACTCCGTCCGCGTGACGATGATTATACTTAATAAAAAATACTACTTCCCTATTTGCATCGGATTTTGTTAACAATTTCAAGGGTTTTAATTTTTTTAAACGAAACCCAAATATTTTTTTCTAAAACAAAAGTTGCCTAAGTCACTCCTTATAACATCAGCTATCCAGTGAAAGTCCCATCAAAATCGGTACAGTTTACGGTAGTAGTACGGTACTTTTCGGAGATTATCCGGAACAAACAGATATCGATTTTGTCGGTACTTTCGCTGGCTATCTGATATAATAAGAAGTAACTTAGGCTACTTTTATTTTAGAAAAATAAGTAAGCTGTACCTGCGAATATTGCAGCTCCTATCTATGTATCTGCGACTTACATGTAGGCAACTACGGTAACGATTCGGTGGCCGCGCGTCAGTAGGATGGAGGAGCAGCGGCGAACGGACGCGCGCCGTTCTTCCCTCATTCACCATAAATTCAGTACATAAATTGGCAGTCGCTCCAAGTACTGGTATTCAGCTGCATCCGATTAGACTGGAAGCGGACCCTCCATAGTTAGGAAAAGGTACCATACTATATGATACAAATAAAGTATTGTACCATATAGGGTGGAACTGAGCACAGAGCACTGCAGCGTCATCCGGCGGCGGCGGCGCGCGGCGGTGCCGTACCGTTCAGTCGGCGCGTTTTGCGGCAGAGGGGTTAGGGCGACGCGGCTAACGGACGCGCGCTTCGCTCTAATTCCTCTCGCAAAGAAATTTGACAGTTTGTGGTAACTTGATGTGCTGGTGACTGTACTAACGCTGGAAAAAGAAAACATTGTAAAACCAAATATTTTTAACAGAGTAACCATGGAGTTTCGTGCCGATTCTTCTCCATAGGAAACGACCAACGGAACCTTGCAATTATCTTTTGCCGTTTTATAAGTGCCCATTAGGTCTATGTGAAATAAAATATTTCGGTTTTATTTTATTTTGGGCAAGGTTGAGCTGGTCCCTATAGTACACCCGCATTATGTTTAAATTATCACGCCTGTAATCCCAGAAGGGTTAGGCAGAGGTGTACTTAACAGTACACCCACATTTCTCCAGTTATGTTTCCAATTCAAATTTATTTATTTGTAGAACATCGGTAAACAAAAATTCAGAGGTCAATATAATTAATAAAAATGAATGCTATGTCTTGCCGTCAACAGCGTACAAATATTCTAATTATAATTGTTTATAAAAGTCCCATGTAATAGGGGGTGAAAAAAAAATTGCTATTCCATACATTTTGACCGTGTAGGTATTGCACTTTTGTTGGAAAAACCTGGTTTGTTTTTTAATAACCGGTGAAAAATTTATATGTGAGGGGGGGCTCAGAATGATGTACTGAATACGTGGCAACCGTTTTCATCAATTCAGCTGAATCCGATTAGACTGGAAGCCGACCCTAACATAGTTGGGAAAAGGCTAGGCCGATAATATAGACACAAATAAAGTATTTTATCGTATAGTATGAAACTGAGCACAGAGCACTGCAGCGCCATCCGGCGGCGGCGGCGGCGGCGCGGCGGCGGTGCCGTACCATTCAGTCGGCGCGTTGTGCGGCAGAGGGGTTAGGGCGACGCGGCTAACGGACGCGCGCTTCGCTCTAATTCCTCTCACAAAGAAATTTGACAGTTTGTGGTAACTTGATGTGCTGGTGACTGTTCACTCCTCGTAATTGACAATGTTTTGACGTAATACAACACAGCACTGAAGACACCATCTGTGTAACTTGTTAGATTAATTAATTAATTACCGATTTTTTGTGAATGTGTGAACTTGGTAGGTCTTGTAGATTCTTAGATTTTTATGTCCTGTTTTACATTTTTATGATTTGCAACCCCTTGTAGTCAGGCTTAAGCTGTCCTCCCATAATTAAGTAGGTACAGCCGCCACCGCAACAAGTTACTACAAAATATCAAATTCTCTCATTCGAATTTGAACGTTAGGTGCAGCGGCTAACGGACGCGCGCTTCGCTCTAATTCCTCTCACTAAGAAATGTGACAGTTTGTGGTAACTTGATGTGCCGGCGACTGTTCACTCCTCGTAATGACGATGTTTTGAGCATTTATTACACAGCACATGTTTCAAGAGAGGTCAATATTAATAAAATGAACGCTATGTCTAGCCGTCAATGGCGTACAAATATTCTAATTATAATTGTTTAAGTGCAACGTAACAGGGAGCGAAAACAAATTTGCTGTTCCTACATTTTGACCGTGTAGGTATCAGTAGCAAAGGATCAATTTTTGTAAGAGGTAAGCCGGAGTACATATCTTTAATATGATTTTTATATTATTTGTCTATAAAATACTGACTGTACCATTTTTCAAAGGGAATTCGGTAGGAATCGAGTTGTATGGAACCTTCGCCACTGGTAGGTATTGTATTTTTGTTGGAAACGGCTGTTTTTTTTTAATAACCAATGGAAAATTTATATTTGAGGGGCTCAGACTGATGTACTGAATATGGTAACCGTTTTCGCGTCGGTACCCAAAATGTTGGAAATAAAAAAAATCTGAAGTTGAAAATTAAAACCCTAGGCAAATAAAAATATATAGTTGCCGTTTCTATCTTTGTAGAATAGAATGTACTTTAATGTACACCAAAATTGAAACACAACCTGTTATACAATATTGCTAATTCCATTAGTAGTAGTACTAGGGTATTCGTTTTCAGCTTTAGATATTTTTATTATCACTACGTGCGGACTGTACCTGCGAATATTGTAGGTCCTCCTATCTATGTATCTGCGACTTACATGTACCATGTATGCATTTACAACTACGGTAACGATTCAGTCGCCGCGCGTCAGTAGGATGGAGGAGCAGCGGCGAACGGACGCGTGCCGTTCTTCCATCATTCACCATAAATTCAGTACAAGATTTACACCATTGTTTCTCAACCTATGGTCAGCATCTGCCTATCCTTCCGATTAGACTGGAAGCCGACCCCAACATATTTGGGAAAAGGCTAGGCAGATGATATAGGCACAAATAAAGTATTGTAACATATAGTATGGAACTGAGCACAGAGCACTGCGGCGCCATCCGGCGGCGGCGGCTTGGCGGCGGTGCCGTACCATTCAGTCAGGCGCGTTTTGCGGCAGAGGGGTTAAGGCGCAGCGGCTAACGGACGCGCGCTTCGCTCTAATTCCTCTCGCAAAGTTTGACAGTTTGTGGTAACTTGATGTGCTGGTGACTGTACTAACGCTGTAAAAAGAAAACATTGTAAAATCAAATATTTTTAAAAGAGTAACCATGGAGTTTCGTGCCGATTCTTCTCCATAGGAAACGACCAACGGAACCTTGCAATTATCTTTTGCCGTTTTATAAGTGCCCATGTAGGTCTATGTGAAATAAAATATTTAGGTTTTTTTTTTATTTTGAGCTAGGCTCAGCTGGGCCCTATAGTACACCCGCATCATGTTTAAATTATCACGCCTGTAATCCCAGAAGGGTCGTGGTAACTGCAATTCAGCTGAATCCGATTAGACTGGAAGCCGACACCAACATAGTTGGGAAAAGGCTAGGCAGATGATATAGGCACAAATAAAGTGTTGTATCATATAGCATGGAACTGAGCACAGAGCACTGCAGCGCCATCCGGCGGCAGCGGCGTGCGGCGGTGCCGTACCGTTCAGTCGGCGCGTTGTGCGGCAGAGGCGTTAGGGCGCAGCGGCTAACGGACGCGCGCTTCGCTCTAATTCCTCTCGCAAAGACATTTGACAGTTTGTGGTAACTTGATGTGCTGCCAACTGTAACTACGGTATCGATTCAGTCGCCGCGCGTCAGTAGGATGGTGGAGCAGCACGGTGAATGATGGAAGAACGGATGCGCGCCGTTCTTCCATCATTCATCATAAATTCAGTACAAGATTTACACCATTGTTTCTCAACCTATGGTCAGCATCTGCCTATCCTTCCGGTCAGACTGGAAGCCGACCCTTACATAGTTGGGAAAAGGCTAGGCAGATGATATAGGCACAAATAAAGTGTTGTATAATATAGTATGGAACTGAGCACAGGGCACTGGGGCGCCATCCGGCGGCGGCGGCGCGGCGGCGGTGCCGTACCGTTCAGTCGGCGCGTTTTGCGGCAGAGGGGTTAGGGCGACGCGGCTAACGGACGCGCGCTTCGCTCTAATTCCTCTCGCAAAGAAATTTGACAGTTAGTGGTAACTTGATGTGTTGCCGACTGTACTAACGCTGTAAAACAAAATTAATTTGTGATGAGACTAATTGTAATTTATGATTATTTATTTAGGTATTGACTGTAGAATCTACTCCATATTGTGACATTTATAATTTTTTTGTTTTTATTTATTAATCATCATTTTATTAATTTTGACATACATACCTACCAAATAATTTGTGTTTACCTCTTGCATTAATATTTTTATTTTATTTCGCATGCAATCATATATTTGTACGCCTCTTGGCATAACATAGCGATCTATGATCTTTAATTTAAGAACTGTATTCACTACCTTATGTTACACAAATTAAAATTTATTTTGATTATGATTTTTGATTTTTGAATTTTTAAAAGAGTAAATAACCATGGAGTTTCTTGCCGATTCTTCTCCATAGGAAACGACCAACCCGAACCGTGCAAATATCTTTTGACGTTTTATAAGTGACCATGTAGGCCTATGTGAAATAATATATTTAGGTTTTTTTTATTTTGGGCTAGGCAGAGCTGTACCCTACAGTATACCCACATTATGTTTAAGTTACATCGGTAATAAGGTGCGAGCCTATTGTCATCAATGGAGCACAAACCCAGCCTCCTACTGAGAAATTCCTGAAGAAAAAAACCAACAACACTTTGGACCTGGGAATCAATCCCAGGACCTCATGCTCAGCAGTAGGAATTGCGACCACTAGACCATCGAGACAGTGAAATAAGAAAAAAAACCAATGACATAAATAAGTCAGTTTGCGGTCACTTAGTATAACGACATATGGTTATTTCATGTTTCACGCGTATCACCCCTCACTAGCAGGTAACGACGCGTGACGATACGAGGTGCATTTAAATCACTTGTAACTAGGCACAGCTGATTTTAGTGTTCAGGGGGAAGCGCTAGGGTACCCCGCGAAATTCAAAATTCATTTTTTGCAATTTGCAGGTCAGTTGGTTATATGTTGATTAAAATTTAATTCGCGGCTGTAAAAAAAAATATTATGACTTTACAGAGTTATTATTATTTCCTTTATTTATTTTTAAACATATTAAATATATTTTTAAATATTCTAATATAAAACAATATAAAAAAAACATTTAACCATATTAAAAATGGTAGCCCACCAGTATCGGGAACAGGGTCCGAGCTACCGGTGGTCAGGGCTCTTGAGAGAGGAATCTCCTAACAATACGCGCCTTGTCTAGAAGTACTGCTTTCTGAATCAAGCCCTTGATCCAGCTGCCAAGCGAGAAGAATTATAATCATCAATGCAACTCTTTTAAGTTAATTTAATCCCATTGAATGACGTTTTTGAGAAATAGTCATGAAATTACTCTGTTAGTTAAAATTATTGAATACTTTTGAGGTTAATGCTCACTTACAGTTCATGTAGATCCTATTAGGTATGTCAAAGAATGAAATAAAATTACCATAATAATATTATCATAGTAATTGGTGGTCATAATATGTATTATTTGCTTAAAAAACAAATTCCTAAACAACATAAAACTTACTTTTAATGCATGTACTAAAGCTATTTTTTTTTAAGATATTTCGGCGCTGTTGCAAGCATCAACCATGATCACGGATAAACCGGAGTTTACCGTTTTCAGTGTTAATGATAACTGTTAGTAACCATGTCAGTTGAAAAACTTAGGTCTTACTTAGTTTCTAAATCCGTATCAGAAGCAGTAGTGTTATGACGACAGGCCGTGTCGACGGCGCGTTCGTGTTCCACGCGCGCCTCAAAGAGATGTCAGCAATCAGGAAGGGGCCCCGCAAGGGCCGATGCCTGCCGGGGCTGCGGGACTGTGCGAAAGAGATACCGTGGCCCTGGAACACAAAGGGCAATGAAGGAACATGGATGGGTTTTAGTCAGTAAGAGTCTGACACTCCCTCCCACTCCACCCAGAGCGGGAGAAGTCATTTGATGATTTCCCATCCGTAAAAAAAAAAAATCAGTAGTGTTGAAATACTACCCCAGAACATCATAACTAGTGATCGGATATTCGGATGCATACCTATTTACCTAAAGTACGTTTTTTGCCGGCTTAAGGTACCAAACTATGGAAGCGGCTTCTTTAAATGTATTTTTTTCTCGCGATCGCGGTATTTTATAAATAATACAGTGTCTATAAAATGTAGTATGTACTTATAAGCATAATTAATATTTAAAATCTATTTAAAACCAGGCAAGAGATTTGTTGAAAATAAAAAGTAAAAATACAGAATTATACAATTTTAAATTTTGCTGTTGAATTTTCTTACAGGACAAAATGGTATGCATGACAATTCATGTGAAGTAAAATATTAAAATTAAAAAAAGCTTGTATTTAAAAAACCGGGACTTTTTCCGTACTAACGCGCGTGCTATAGGGTGTAAACGGACCCTTCACGAAGCATTCTGTACATCAAACTAAGTAACCCTACACAAAAATTATTGCTGGGAAACGACTTTTTTTTTTGGGGTGAAAAATAACCTTTTACGGTAAAACTCAATGTAACGCATTCAGAACACTGTGGTTATGGATGCATTGAATAGTAAACGGATCATGGAGGTATTTTAAGTAAAGTTATAACCTTAAAAAATTGTATTAAAAAAAAAACTTGTGAAAAAGTTGGAACTTTGACCCCCAATAACTCCGTAACTAGAAGTTTCCCAGGTATGGTCTAGAACAAAAAAATGATCGCAATAGTGGGGAGAATAAGTGTATTTCGGCTTCATTAAGGGTCTATTTACACCCTTTATACTTGTCAACACTCAAACTTTAGGTAAATATGCATCCGAATATCCGATCGCTAATCATAACCAAAAGATAGGTCCTTATTCAAAGTTACCATAAACCCAAAACTTACTCATCCAAAAACTACTAAATAAATTCTCCGTAACAAACATTGTAGCTGACAGTCAAAACACACCCTCTCACCGGACGAAGGGTGCCATGGACGCCGACAAAAATCCCTTTGGCGAAGTGGAATTTAATAAAGTTTCGCTTAATAAGCTGCCATCGGCATGGCAGGCGGGGCATGAAGGTAGACTGGGAAACGAGGAGAAGAGGAACTCGTTTGTTATGACTAGACTGACTGGAAAAAACAACCAAGAAAGTAAGACGTTTGAAGAGAGGGCGAAATAAATACGCTTTAACATAAATATGTTGATACTTACGAGCCACAAGATACAAGCGATACTTAGTTTGTGGCTCACCGATTATATAATAAAATAAAATAAAATCTTTTTTAAAAAGTGATTGTTCAAACATCATTGTAGCCCTGGCTCTTGTACTAGGATTTCCTGTATCACAAGAGCCATATATGACACAACTGTTTTACTTCTAATCTACACTAGTATTATAAAGAGGAAAGATTTGTATTTTTGTGTGTGTGGTGTGTGTGTATGTTTGTAATGAATAAACTCAAAAACTACTGTGCTGATTTCAAAAATGTTTTCACCATTAGAAAGCTACATTCACCCTGAGTAACATAGTCTATATTTTATCCCAAAAAGTTTAAAAAATAAATGTCCACCCGTGCAAAGCCGGGACGGGCCGCTAGTGATTAATAAACTAATTTTGATTTTGAGTTATAAGTCAACATCGGTAATGGAAGTTTTACAATGATGACAATATTAAAATGCGAACTTCTGCCTCCTAAAGTAGGCTGTGTTTTAGGAGTCAATGCTCCTTAAAATGATTGGCACACTAATGGAATTGTCAGTCATGCAAGTAGTTAAATACACAAGAAGAAGACGACATGCTGCGTGGTGAAAAATCACGTTTTACGGTATGAGTCAATGTAACGCACTCAAAACACTGTGCTGATGGATGGATTGAATAGTACGGGGTCGTGGAGGTATTTAAAGCAAACATCTAACGTTAAAAACATGTATTAAAAAAAATACTTGTGAAAACGTTGGAACTTTGACCTCCAATATCTCCGTAACTAGAAGGTTGCCAGATATGTTCCAGAATAAAAAAAATGATTGCAATGATGAGGAGAACAAGTGCGTTTCGACTTCGTTAAGGGTATATTTACACCCTTTATAGGGTCCTGTATAAGTAAGCCTTTTCCTAATATGTGACAGGTCAAAATTTATCAAACTAACACAATGGCATTTTGTAATAAGTAAGTACAGAATAGAATAGAATATTCTTTATCAAATAACATTCTTAAAAGAAAACATTCCACATAGGGCGACACAATGAACGGTCTTATCGCTACAAGCGATCTTTTCAAGACAACCTTTGGATGGATTACAGGAAGAGAGAGAGACAGTACTGCAGGTAGACTGTGGTGTATCATTTATCTATATACATATAATAAGACAGTAAAAAAACTGTGTCTGTACATTGAAGATATTTAAAAAAAAAAAATTGAGGGCTGTTTAGAAACAGTAATAGAGCACGAATCCAAAAAAAAATTCTGTCTGTTTGTCTGTTTATCTGTTTGTCTGTTTGTCTGTTTGTCTGTTTGTCTGTTTGTTTGTACACGCTAATCTTCGGAACTACTAAACGGATTTGAAAGATTTTTTTTTTGTTGTGTAGGTATTAAGTCTGGGCAACATATAGGCTATAATTTATCTTGGAAACTTGAACACCTGATGCAGAACCGCAATAGAATAGCTAAACTATAAGAGATACAAAAATGGTACCATAGCAAAAATTGTTCCACGTGATGAGCATTTTCTGCTGAGAGAATAAATTTGAAGATCTGGAACACCTGTTGTGGAACTCCAAGAGCCCAGCTACACCATAACACATATAGGAATGACGTCTTACAAAAATTGTTCAATCTGATGACCACTCTCTGTTGATTTATAAAAATCGAAGATCTGGAACACCTGTTGTGGAACTCCAAGAGCCCAGCTACACAATAACACATATAGGAATGACGTCTTAGCAAACATTGTTCAATCTGATGAGCACTCTCTGTTGACTTATAAAAATCGAAGATCTGGAACACCTGTTGTGGAACTCCAAGAGCCCAGCTACACCATAACATATAAAAGGTCTAACTTTTTAAACACGAAATATTTCAAGAGTAACTTCTATAGGTCGTAAAGTCACCATAGCAACGAAATTTTTTTTTTATCTAAGTGTATTTTTATAAAAAAAAAAAAAAAAAATTACTTGACCCACAAAATAAATACTGTCTAAAGGTTTAAAAAGTAAAAAAAAGTTTTAAAAAGTAAAAGTAAGTAAGTAAGTTTAAAGTTTGTAAAGGTTTTATGCAAAATGTCGCAAGAATATTTAGAACTATAATAATTTCGTAAAAATAAAAACATTCAGAAAAAATTTTTTTTTTCGTTGCTATGGCGACTTTACGACTTGTAGAAGTTACTCTTGAAATATTTCGTGTTTAAAAAGTTAGACCCTATATAGGAATGACGTCTTAGCAAAAGTTGTTCGGTCTGATGGGCTTTTCCTGTTGACTTCTAAAATCGAAGATCAGAAACATCTGATGTGGATATCAAAGCTATCACTAATTTCACTGTATAATTATAAAATAACATAAGCTGGGAGTATCTCCACGCGGTGAAGGCGGTAACAGTTTAGGACTGATATTCGATGACGACGGTATATCATTGAAAATTTGACTCTACTGGATTAAAACTCCTATTTATTTTTTTTACTTTATCGAATAAATATGCCTTCGGGCTTATGTTATTTGAGTGTTTTAGACTTTTTCCACTTATCTTCGTGACGGGGTAGCCTACCCGGTAACGCAGGGGAGCAGTCACTTAGATTTTAATTGATCAGGTATCTTCACAATAAAACTATAACCATGCCTAGAAAGAGGTCAAATCTTTCCCAATGTTCCAAAGGAGCTAAAAGATTGAGGATCATAAGATCCCAAGAATCTACCGAAGAACGTCAGGGAGAACATCAGGCTGCAACTCGCTCCGTGGAAACCTCTTCCTCTCTTCTCTTCTCTTCCTCTTGGATAACGAAGCACGCCTGCGTTCTCAGCGTATTTACGCATCTACATCCAGGTCTCTAGAGAACTGTGAAGAACATGATGCGCGACTGACCGCTGATCGTGAACGTCATGCATTGTCTCGCGAATCGGAGACGTTCACGGATAGAGAATTACGCTTGAGTTCCAAGCGTATCTACGCATCAACTTCTAGGTCTCTAGAGACAAGTGGGGATCGTGATGCGAGACTGACCACTGATCGTGAACGTCACGCATTGTCTCGCGAGTCGGAGACGTTCACGGATAGAGAATTACGCTTGAGTTCCAAGCGTATCTACGCATCGACTTCTGACTTACAAAAATGAAAGATCTGGAACGTCTCGAATCGTCTCGCGCATCCCGTTGTTTTCCCGTCCCCGGGCTCTTAGAATTCGACATCAGACCTTTCAGATCTTCGATTTTGACGACCCCGTTGTCGCTGGCATAAGCAACAGGATCCGCGTACGAAGTCGCGGGCAGAAGCTAGTATATTAATATGAACATAAGTAAAGCGTTTACAGCATACCTTTCAAGAATAAAAGTTAATTCGCGTTGAAATTTGACACGGTGTTTATCTTAATTTTAATTTGTCCTGCCATATCTGAACTCTACCAAACACATGCAATCTATTTCAAAATTCACCAGATCAAAGGCACCCACTAATAAACAGTCCATACATTCATACATCCGTTCAAATCATTAAAACCGAAACATCCCTTTTCGCAAATATTCAACATAACCCTGCATTTGATGGTCGATCAATCAGAGTATTCTCGTCAAAATTAATAATAGCCCCACAAGGGGGGTTGCCATGGTCACAGACAGACAACCCCACCTTTAGGGGGGTGTATGGGGATGTAAGGGGGTGTATTTGTATGACGTTATCCCCCTGTACCTGCCGCTCGGACGCTGATTTCAATTAGTGGTAGCTCTAATTGAAATTTGAGCGTGCATGAAGGATTATAGTTTGAGCGTGTGGACGTTGTGTAGGCAGTATTGTGATTGTGTGCGTGTGTTTTTGGCTTTATTTACTTGGGTGCTGCATTAAGCTTCATGATCGTCTGGATGAGTAAATGTAAGGGATGAAATGATCGTACGATTTTTTTTTAACCCTTGTAAGATATGTTTTAGCACAATTTTGCTTTAAAAACTGTTTTATTTAGGTAAACGAAGGATATCATAACAGGTAAGATTTATTGAGTGGTCAAAATTTAACGTCCGAGGCATTGATGTGTGTGTTCCATCAGGAATTTCTCAGTAGCAGCCACGGAGTCTGGATTCGTGCCCACTTGATGGCAAGGCTCACCCCGCATTACATGGAACTTAAGAATAACTCGCAGAATGTGGGTGTACTATTAGTTACAACTCTGCCTAGCCCCCCGAGGATTAAAGGCCTGATATTGTTGTGTAGTAAAATTTTATGTTTCTTTAGCTTTCGCGAGATTATTGGCAGGCAGTCCTTTATTTTTTTGTTCACCTTCAAAAGGCGACCGGTCTTTGGGGATAAGACCAGGGAGTGTGGGACCATCCGCACAAGGAAGGAGGCACCGTTTCCTCTTAAAAGACCTGTCCGGAGCCCCCTCTGTGCAACGCCTGTTAAGGCACATCCCCGGGAGATTGTAAAGAGGTATCCCCTGAGCAGCACGTGACCACTGTGCCGCCATCTTCTCTGAGGTCACTCGATGGGCGGACAATTTTAGCAGGACACATGCACCTCTACCTAACCTTCGGAGTATACAGGCGTGATGTTATGCTGGTATTTCAGTTAATAGTTTCCTCTTTCTTCCAGGTTACCGGGCAGGCGAATGGTACCTATATCTATAAAACCGCTAACAGCTCTTCAATGAATAGAAGAAGTCCAATAAGCTACGCATAAACTAAACTCAAATATAATAATCGTTGTTGAACATGTGTGTTTTATTTGCCTACAGTTTTCTACAATCCGAAGTATAATGTGAAGGACGCACGGGTCCATCTTCAAGGTTAAGCAACACTTGCCGAGGTTGGTCCCTGGATGGGGACCAATAACCATTCATTGCATACCCCGCCTTGCCTCGAAAAGCACGTTAAGACGTTGGTCTCGGCTGTCATTTGAAGATCTTTGACAGTCGTTACAGGTAGTCAGAAGTATGTGAGTCTGACAACCAGTCTTACCAAGGGGAGCCCTTTTGCCCAATAACTGGGTTGTGGAGGTCAGATAGGCAGTTACTCCTTGTTAAATGTATATGTTACTGCTAAAAGCCGAAGTAAGGTTACACCTAGTTGACCTAGTTCTAGCCGGCTATATCTAGGTGCGGCCGGTAACTGTTTGTTACAATGCAACCAATTTGGATATAGCGCGTTTTGTCATAGTTCTAACCTAACCTAACCTAATCCATTTGGTCGGTGTCCTAGCAATAAAAATGATAGTTAGTGTTAGTCGAACTAGGTGTAACCTTACTTAGCCGGCTAGAACTAGGTGTAACTTTACTTCGGCTTTTAGCCGTAACATATACACCGTGACTTTTTAGTCGTCTTACAACGGCAGCCCACTTCATGTATCCATTGATTACTAAGCATTCATAAAAAAAATAGGTATTTATGTATGAGATTTTAATAATTTAAAAATAAAAATATTATTCAATATGACGCATGACGTAGTTAAAACACCCTGTTGTGAGCGATGATCTGATCTACTGGACTCGAGCGCTGGGTAGGTATACTCTCCCGTTTGACACGTAAACATCATTAACAGGATGTTTCATAATTTTTTCTAAAGTTTATTTATTTTTCTTTGTACCTATCACGGTTGGTAAAAAAAAAAAAATCGCGGCTAGAACTATTTTATGTCGGGCACTTTGAGTGGGCCACCTTTGTAAGACGACTAAAAAGTCACGGTGTACAGCATACTCAACTAGATCCATCTAGACTGGCCGACCCCAACATAGTTTAAAAAGGCTAGGCTGGCAGCTTTCCACAATTCCCTTCGTTTATTGGAAATGTGTCACAATTTTGTCGTGTTTCTCGCAAAATTGGATGGAGTCTGGTGACATGTGTCTTGTCACCTTGTCAGTCGCATCTCGGATTCAAATGAAAAGATTTTTCATACGTTTTCTCGCAACAAGGAGCACGTGAAGGGACGGGGAGGGGATGCTGTGTAAGTATTTCTTACTCTCACTCAATTTAAGAAATATTCTCTGCTACTGGTATAATTTACAATTCGACGGATATTGGAACTGAGCCATTCTGAGGTAAGTAAACTGATTAATAGTATAAGTTTTTAAACTGACATAGTCACTAACATTAGCATTTACGGAAAAAATACGGAATTTACGGGAAAACGGGGTCCAGGGACGTTTATCCGTGATCATGGTTCTTGCAACAGCGCCGAAATATCGGGAACGCAGATAGTAAACATGGTAAATATCCTGTTTTCATTGTTAATGATCATTAATAATAGCTGGATATTGTGATTTGTTGAATCACAGGAATATTGAATACGTGAAATAGATATACAAGACATATGTATTATATCCAGTCTGTACTTAGTAATGTTAGCAAGATAACGAAAATGAAATTAGCAGAAAAGAAGCGGTCGATCCAACGACTAGAAAGATATTGGAACCAGAAAGCTTGCAATGGACTTTCCACGAATGCGACACACTTTAGTTACGTGTTTGTGAAACGGACGATATCCTCTAAAGCGTCTTGATTTCGCCTCATACAATACTTGTTTGTTTGCATCTAACATCACGCCTGTAATCCCTGAAGGGTAAAGCAGAGGTGTAATTAATATGTAGTACACCCACATTTCGCCAGTTATGTTTTAAGTCCCATGTAATAGGGCTATCAACTATCAACCGGGCACAAATCCAAATTCCGTGGATAGTACTGAGAAAAACCAATAACACTTTGCACGACCCGGGAATCGAAACCAGGACCCCATGCTCAGCACTCGCGTTTGCGACCAAGCGATCAAAGAGGCAGTCAATTGTATTGATACTAGCTATTGATTAATACAGGTTTTAAACGTGGCTGCTATTTTGAAAATAATACAAAATTGTGTAAATAAGGCAGGTCAGACGTCAAAGAAGAACATTCAAACACCTTTTCACAAGTTAACAAGACAAGATCTCAGCTGAACTATTCATAAGCTACACCGCCGATTAATTATAACAAGCTAGCTTCGATAAACAGTATCCAATATGAAAACATCATTAAACTCTCTTCTGTACTTATATCCAACCCCACACTATCCCCCCCCCCTCCTCCCCCATCTGTTAAGTAAGGGACACACCGAATGCAATATCAGTGACAGAGCGAGCCAACATGATCTGTTAGCACCTATGTAAAGTATATTCGAATAGTTGGTTCCAATTTGTTATTTCCTGTAAAACGAATATCAACTTTATGTTGTTGTAAAATTAAGCTGATTTGAGATTGACTAGTACTTTTGAAAGTCGCAGAAAACACTGGGATAACGGACGAATAGAACCGAGAAGTGTGACAGAAGACAGGAGTGACCTATATCACCCAGTGGGTGATTCCGGGCTGATGATGATGAAAAGTCATTATTATTTATTTGTATCTTTTTCCCGAAAACACAATATAATTTCATGTATTTATTTGTTTGTTTCCATGCAATAATCCTCCTGACCGTTATCGTTCACGGTGGCCAATCTCAGCATAGATTAGCCGTGGGAGATATTATAGTGCAGAAGTGTGTGCGGGTTTTTAGTTTTTATAATGTGTGACTCTCTCTCGGCGCAGAAAGAGTCGGCGAGACGATCTAGACGCGTAACGCGAGGCCTGGTCCGAGGCACGGGAAAAGAGCACGTGAAATGAATTGAGGGAGGCCTTTGCCCAGCAGTGGGACAGTACAGGCTAGACCCAGCGGCTAGGGTTGTGCTTTTACTTTCAATAAATTAATGAATTAAATATATTTATTAAAGTAAATCATTTCACCACAGGTAAGGGTCGCGTCGAGTCGCCAACTGTGTTAGCAGACAAACTATCTCTTTATGCAAACATCGTTACCTCACAAATCGATCGATTCGAACGACGAGCCCTTCCTCAGATGA
Organism: Noctua pronuba; assembly: GCA_905220335.1. NCBI lineage: Eukaryota > Metazoa > Arthropoda > Insecta > Lepidoptera > Noctuidae > Noctua > Noctua pronuba. Next base: position 13,394,021 of record LR999916.1, on the reverse strand, counting down.
CACATCAAAAATATAACGTTCAATAATCGCGATTCGAAATTCCTGTCACAGTATAAAGATAACCAGTGAAACAACTAGGAACGTTTTGTGAAATCAGACACAGCTGTTAAGGTTGTCAACTAAAATTTTTAGTTATTTTGTACTTCTTTATCTCGATGCACACAGCTTTGGCGTTAGTAAATAGTGATAGCCTAGTGATGTGAGCGCCGGACTGCCAAGTCATAGGCCACAAGTTCGAACCCAAGGTACCTCTGATTTTTCGGATTCATGTACGTATTGTATAATTATATCACTAGCTTCGGTGGAGGAAAACATCTTGAGGAAACCAGCACGCCTGATAGATATTTCTCGACGGCATGTAAAGCCAAGTCAGAGGCCCATGGGCGGCATTAAAACTGTGACACCAGTTTAGGCACTAACCACACGAAAAAGAAAGAAGAAACCTTTAACGTACTCACGAGTAAAGCATAAGCAAAATCAGCCTATGAAGGTTCCCACTGCTGGGACACAGGCTTCCTGTCTACGAGAGTGACTGGACTTGTAATCCACCACGCGGGGAATTTTTGGTTCTAATACATAGCGGTTTCCTCACGATGTTTTCCTTCATCATTTTAACAGAAAAGGTGGAGGTGGAAAGATGGTGGAGGAATTGTGGAGGTGATGAAGTAAATTATCTAAAGTAATGTATTGTCACTTACGGGGTCTCTTCCGTGATTATCAATTATTCTGAGCTCCCGATATTTCGACGCTGTTGTACACGCCATGATTGCGGGATGACAGACAAATGAGATGATGATGGGGTGATGTCATCACTCGATCATGGCGCTTGCACAGCTTCGAAATATCACGGAAGATATCTCGTAAGTGACAATATAAGTTTAATTATAAACCGTAAAAGCTTAAAACAGTAATGCGCCTGCATCCACGACCTACAATACGTAAATCGGGGCCGTTTCTATTAGCACCTGTGCAGTCTGTGCTCCACTTGCTCACGAGAAACCTGTTTGCATGCCTTGTTTTCTTTGCATAATATATGTGTGGGATGTGAGCCGATTCCGACCATTTGTTCCTAGTTGAATTACTGCACGTTAATACTCGTTCAATGGTGCTCCCAGTGTCACAAAAATGTGATGCATCCCCTCTGTCACCCTCTGTAGCGAATTCTCCATTCAATGTATTGTTCGATAGGGTGGCGCAGATATTCGCTTTGTCGATCCCTTTCATTTGCCGATCGAGTTGATATCGATACGGTATGATCTCAATGATATGCAGGGATGTCAAAGGAATTTTTGAGGGTGGGTTGTTGATGCCTACATACGTGGGAGTATCTATTTTAAAGCAATGATTTGTGTATTTATGTGAGATAGCTTTATGTGAGGTGATCGTGGCTGCACACACAGCCACTCGGGTCGATCTTCACATTAAGTCGCGCTTACCTTGTGTAACAAGTCTTATCTATGTGAGGGTAGATTCATATTAGTAAACAGTCCATGGATAGGCTTGTTATAGTCGAGCTACGTTTGTCATTTTTAAATCCATCAAGTGTGAGTGTCACTGTCAGTTATTAAATGATTTTGACATTGAAGTGAATTGTCAGTTTAACAAGTCGCCGACATGAGGCAGTCTGGAACGAGGCACCGGTGTGATAAGTTTTAAGGTTAGTAAAATAATGTGATGTGTACTCAACTAGGCTGAATAATTTATAATAAATATTGTTATTGCGTTGATTCACTCGTTGTTTCAATTCTATGATTCCCTTCTGAGGTGTGGTTACATTTCAGAAGTGGGATTCGCGAGACATTTTGTTTTGTGGTGAACCACCCCACGAGCTCGACCGCCGATAAACTGAACTATATTTCTTTTAAATCGGAAAATCAACGCAACTACAATAAGAAAATGTGAGGTTTAACATTACGATAACATTGTGAACCCCAATTTGAAGGATTAAAGCGTTCAACCGTTTTCTTTTTGAAAATATTTATTGTTTATGGTCATAATGGAATAGATAGATAGATTATGTAGAAATATTGGTTTAAACTAGCAATCGAGTATAATTAACACCAAGGGATGATAAAATCTTTATAAAATTATCATCGATTTTCATGATGATTACAGATTTAGAAAAAAAAAAAGTGGTTAACTATTTTCGTGACGGTAGTTTAGTAGAAATACAAGTTTAAAAGGGAAAAATAGTGAACAAAATGATTAGAAATAAATAGAGAACGCCAAAATGTGTCGCCATTTTTGTGATGCATACAGATTAAAAAAAAAAAAAAAAAAAAAAAAAAAAAAAAAAAAAAAAAAATCCCATAAATATGTAGGAGAATTAAATTAAATAAATAAAAATTCAATAATTTATGATAGACCGAGACTAACAATTAATAGTTATAAAATAATGTTGAAATACCCACACTAAAATTTAAATTCAGTGACTGTGTGTGTTGCAAGATTTGTACACAATACATTAACAAAATGTTCTGAGTTCCAGAAAAATGAGCGACAAAGAACCCAATGCGGATTATCGACGCACCAGCAACCCTTCTTGCAACTACGAAAGACCGAGGATGCATAGCGAATCATCTCGTGGTCGGAAGCGAGACCTAAGGGAAGTCGAGAGGCGCAGTCGTAGCCGCAGTCGTAGTGGCCGTGGTGACGGCCAACAACAAACGCAAGGATCTCGGAGGCGCAGTCCAGCTCGTGACCATCGGCACAGCAGCGCAACGCGTCATCAGCTGACAAGCCGAAGCATAAGCAGCTCGCGAACGCTACTCGAGCAGGAACGTGAGCTGTCCAGGGAGAGGGAAAAATTAAGAACCCTTGAAAACCAGGTACGCAAAGAACGAGAGAGATTAACGGAACGGAACAGATCACGTAGGCGTTTCGAGACGCCTGAGCCTGGACCTGGTAATCGTGCGCAACCAAATGCTTTCAATAAAAGCCCAACTCGGTACCGTTCCTTAATCACTCCCGTGAAACGACACACGCCGAGTGTTGAAAAACATGAAGCACAGGACAACAAGAAAACTAAATTTATGACTACGGACCTGTTTGAAGATTTCTTTTTGAAACTTTTTAGGTCTAAAGCAGGGGATCGTGAATCTTTTTCTAGCTCAACTTTGAATAACGTCGTTCCAGATTTCGACCCTATGTCGAAAGAACAGACTATTCATATCTGGCTCGATAAAGTCGATGAATGTTCAGAGATTTATAATTGGAACGATAAGCAAACGGTTCACTATGCCCTGCCTAAACTCACCGGACTGGCTAAGACATGGTTCCAGGGTCTACCCTCTATTAAGCACACTTGGCTTGAATGGAAGTCGATGCTAAAGGAATCATTTCCTGCAACCGAAAATTATGCTGAACTTTTGACAGATATGCTTAATAGACGGGTACGCTCTGGAGAATCTTATGAGCTTTATTATTTTGCGAAAATTAATTTACTGAACAGATGTAAGATATTTGGAAAGCAAGCAGTGGATTGTTTACTTTATGGGGTTGAAGACAGGGGAGTTCGTGTAGGTGCTCAAGCAGCAAAATTTGATAGACCAGAAGATGTACTTGAATTTTTTGAGACCATTAAGTATCATAATAGGAATCAGTCGGTTTTTAACAAAGATTTTAACAGGGAAAAGCGTCCTAACAATACATCGGCAAAGAGTACAGAGAATTCGGCGTCAATTAAAAGTAGTGGCGGGAGAGGGCAAATTAAGTGCTTTAACTGTCAGGGGATTGGTCACCCCAGCTTTAAGTGCCCTAAACCGATCGTCAAGTGCACTAACTGTAATTTTATGGGACACGACAGTTCCCACTGTCCTAAATTAAAGGATCAAAAGAATCCGTCAAAGGATAAGGAGGTTCTTGAGGTTTCTTTCACCGAAAATAGTAACGATAAATACAAGGTTATGACGAATATTAACGGAATCGCTACAGTGTGCCAATTAGATTTAGGTAGTGAGGCAACACTAATTCGTGAAAATAATGCTTTAAGATTAGGATTGAAATGGGAAAGCGTTAATGGCCCATATTTGAGAGGACTAGGGAATGTACCATACTTACCGCTAGGGCGCACTTTAGTGAATATAGATGTACAAGGTGTTTCAGAAAGAGATGTCGAGGTGTTTATTGTAGATGATCACTTAATTAATTATGATGTATTGCTTGGACATAGCTTTACTGAAAGACCTACACTTAAGATTATTAAAACTCCAACAGATCTAATATTTGAACGGGTAGGACTAGATGATTATCCTAAACTAATTCTTTATACCACTTGTGATGTTACAGTAGACATCGGTGAGATGGTATCAGCCCCTGTAAGGTCAAACGTTGCTTGTACCGGAAATATCTACGTAGGCGGATCGGTTAGGGGCTGCACGGGTCATGAGTATTATCTGTTACCGGGAGAATATGAAATTCATAATTCTGAATGTCATTTATTAATTCAAAATGTTGGTTCGAACCTAGTGCACTTCAAAGAGAATACCCTCATTACACGCGCTCAAATTGTTGGACCGAGGAATTTAGATTTACATGTTTTAAGAATTACGAATAGTTTGAATAATCACGTCTCAGTCACTCCTAATTGCGGAAAACAGCTGTCGGAAAGTCAAAACCGTCAATGCGTGGAATTGCTGGAAAAATATAAGGACTGTTTCTCTTCTGGTATGCACGACTTAGGATTTACCAACGTTACGGAAATGGAAATTCACCTTAAGGATTCCACCCCTGTCGTTTATAGGCCGTACCGGCTACCTTACTCTGAGCGTAAACTAGTTCAGGACATGGTCGGTGATATGATCAACCATGGTATAGTGCGAGAGTCTAACTCCCCTTACGCTAGCCCAATTGTCCTAGTTAAAAAGAAATCAGGTGAAAAGCGTCTCTGCGTTGACTACCGCGCCCTGAACAGCCGCACCAAAAGAGATCACTATCCCCTGCCGAGAATTGATGACTTGTTGGATCAGCTTTCAGGCCAATCATTGTTCACTTCACTTGATTTGGCTTCGGGCTATCATCAAATTGCCATAGCCGAGCAATCTAGAGAGAAAACTGCATTTGTCACACCCGACGGACAATACGAGTACAATCGTATGCCCTTCGGGCTGGCAAATGCCCCAGCAGTTTTCCAGAGAGCGATCCACAAGGTCCTCAGTAAGGCCAAAGTCGGATATATAGTTATTTATATGGATGACATTATGATTCCCTCAAGAAATTTTGAGGAAGGACTAACACGACTCGAAGAAGTGCTAGACCTCCTACGTGAGGCAGGGTTCACTCTTAAGATGGAAAAATGTCACTTCTTCCAAGAACAAATCGATTTTCTTGGATTCGAGATAGATAAAGATGGTATCAGACCTGGGGTCCAAAAGATTGAAGCGGTGTCCAGGTTTCCTACTCCCAAAAATCAACATGAGGTCAGGAGGTTTCTTGGACTCGCTAGTTTTTTTAGAAGGTTTGTGGAAGGATTTGCATTAATTGCTAGGCCTTTGACAAACCTTTTGAAAAAGGACACGCCTTGGAGCTGGGGCGATATACAAACGGAATCTTTTCAATCCATTAAAAAGCACCTAACCGAAAGACCTGTCCTAGCGTTGTACAGCCCCAACGCCGAAACGCAATTACATACCGACGCGAGTAAATTCGGAGTTGCAGGTATCTTATTACAGAGAAAAGATTCGGACCCCTGGCGGCCAATAGCATACTTTAGTCGCCAAACATCAGCGGATGAGATGAAGTTGCACTCATTCGAGCTAGAGACACTTGCAGTCGTGTGTGCCTTGAACAAATTCCGTACATACCTCATTGGGATTAAGTTCACTATTATAACCGACTGCAACGCGTTACGCTCTACTTTCACCAAAAGAGATCTCATACCTCGCATATCTAGATGGTGGATTCAATTTTTAGAATTTGACTGCGAAATCGAGTATCGCCCTGGTGAAAGAATGTCACATGTAGACGCACTCAGTAGGGGCCCAGTGTCAGAACCATCTGAAGACATTCATGTTCTAGATATCATGTCAGTTAATACGGAGGACTGGATTTCTACGGTGCAGTCTTCCGACGATGAAGTTAGACGTATTAAAGATGTTCTAGAAGACCCGGAAACATCTAAAATAGCTGGTATTTATAAAGAATACACCATTAAAAACGGACGCGTATTTAGGACTTTAGGTGAGGGCGTTACCAGATGGGTGGTCCCAAAAGGCGTGCGATGGCAACTCTTGAAATCCAACCATGATGACGTAGGTCATTTTGGCTTCGAGAAAACATTGGACCGAATTAGATCTCTCTTTTGGTTCCCGAAGATGCGAAAGTTTGTAAAAAAATATGTAGCTGCATGCCTTGAGTGTGCCCACCATAAACTGCCTTCGGGAAGCAAGGAGGGATTGCTTCATCCGATTCCTAAAATAGAGTTGCCATTTCACACTTTACACGCGGACCACTTGGGTCCTTTTCCACGAAGTAAGCGAGGTTACACTTACATACTTGTGATAGTCGACGCCTTTACAAAATACGTCAGCATTACACCTGTTCGGAGTACGAAAACCAAAGAGAGTATAAAAACAATGAAAACTCTCTTTAGTTATTTTGGGTGTCCCTCGCGACTCATAACAGACAGAGGCACAAGTTTCACAAGCAAACAATTCAAGACATTCGTACAGTCGATAGGTGCAAAACATATTCTCAATTCTGTTGCCACACCGAGAGCAAATGGGCAGGTCGAACGGTATAACCGGACGATCCTGGCATCCCTGGGGTCCATGGCTCATGGTAAAGACAATAGTTTGTGGGACGAATTTCTGCCGGACATTCAGCTAGGACTTAACACTACAGTTCATGACGTAACACGGAAAACACCAACAGAGCTATTGTTAGGTAGGACGGTGGCGAACCCGAGCCAAGGCATATTAAATAACGTAATTGATGATATAGGACAGAGTAGTAATCAAAGTTTAGAAGAAACTAGGTCTGAAGCGAGTGAACGAATTAAGAGAAATCAGGAGAAGAATAAGAATCGGTATGACAAACATAGGAAAACGGCTACTAATTATAAGGAGGGCGATCTAGTTAGGATAACTAGGGCAATAGTATCGACGACGGGCCAATCAAAAAAATTAGAAGCGAAGTGTCAGGGTCCATACAGGATAAAGAAAGTCTTACCAAACGATCGATTCCTTGTTGTAGACACCCCTTTGACTCGAAAAGGAGCAAAATACGAATCAATTGTTGCTATTGATAAAATTTATCCATGGTTGAGTTTTAATGCCCCTGCTTGCTCGTCCAGCGATGAAAATGATGATGAAAGTGATGACAATCAAAGGGAATAATATTGTTATTGAAATGTGAGTTATTTTTGTGAGTTATTTGATTTGTTAATTTATGTGATATTTAATTGTTATTGAAATGTGAGTCATTTTTATTAATTATTTGATTAAGTTAATTTATTTGATATTAAATTGTTATTGAAATGTGAGTAATTTTTATGAGTTATTTGATGTTTAATTTATGTGATATTTAATTGTTATTGAAATGTGAGTCATTTTTATTAATTATTTGATTTGGTTAATTTATGTGATATTAAATTGTTATTGAAATGTGAGTCATTTTTATGAGTTATTTGATTTGTTTAATTTATGTGATATTTAATATAATGTATGTTATATTTTTAATTTATGATTTGGAATGATTTCAAAATGCGATGTACAAGCTATATGAGATGGCGTCTGGCATATGATCTTGCCCGTCGCCTAGTGATAAGTGAGGGTGCTTTGAGCCGGGCAGGATTGGCGTTGGGATTCGCCGCCCATGAGTGGCTCAAAGTGCTGCTGCTGATGACGGAGTGATGGTGAAGGAAGTAGCCTCACTTCGCTCGGCAATAGACATGATGATAGATTGAATGAGAATGTTTGAACTGGGCAGGATTGGCGTATGAACTCGTCGCCCATGAGTAGTTCTAACATTGTGAGCTGAAGCGTTGTGAGAGTGAAGGAAGTAGCCTCACTTCGCTCGGAAATAGACTCGATGATGGATTGAGTGAGAATGTTTGAACTGGGCAGGATTGGCGTATGAACTCGTCGCCCATGAGTAGTTCAAAACATTGCGGCTGAAGCGGTGTGAGAGTGAAGGAAGTAGCTTTCACATCGCTCTAGCTATAAAATAAACAATAATGATGATCTGGAATATTTTTGTTTAGTTGGTAAGAATCGAGACTATTTTTATTTTGTTATCTTTGTTAAATAATACCTAATAATGTACAGGTTATTTTTATAATTGTTAATGATTGATAAATTGTTTGATGGATAAAAGATGCCAAATCTATAACACAGCACTTATACAATAATAGGGAACGAAGGGACTCGTTCTTGAAGGATGGCCGACTGTAACAAGTCTTATCTATGTGAGGGTAGATTCATATTAGTAAACAGTCCATGGATAGGCTTGTTATAGTCGAGCTACGTTTGTCATTTTTAAATCCATCAAGTGTGAGTGTCACTGTCAGTTATTAAATGATTTTGACATTGAAGTGAATTGTCAGTTTAACAAGTCGCCGACATGAGGCAGTCTGGAACGAGGCACCGGTGTGATAAGTTTTAAGGTTAGTAAAATAATGTGATGTGTACTCAACTAGGCTGAATAATTTATAATAAATATTGTTATTGCGTTGATTCACTCGTTGTTTCAATTCTATGATTCCCTTCTGAGGTGTGGTTACACTTGCTTGGTAAGTGGATGGGTGACCACCGAGTTTCCTGCGTGCCTCGTCAAGCACGTTAAGCCGTTGGCCCTGGCTGTCATTTGTAAATCTTTGACAGTCGTTAGTGGTAGTCAGTGGCCCGAAATTCTGACAACCATTCTTACCAAGGGGTATCGTATTACCCAGTTCTAACTGGGTTGTGGAAGTATTCAGCTGAATCCGGCTTTCGCCCGTAGGTTCTCTCACGGGATCGTCTGTTCCCATAATTTCCCACCAGTGATAAAATTTTCGAAATAGGATCAGCAGTACCGAAGATTACCCCTACATCCAAACTAACAAACATAAAAACTTTACTTCTTTATTATAATACTAGCTTATGCCCGCGGCTTCGCCCGCGTTGAGTTCGGGAATTGCCCACGGGATCTTACTTCTGGCATAATAAGTAATCTATGTATGTATAGTAGATACATGGTTTTTAAATAGTTGCTTATAACTTGCAAATATTAGTTCATAGTAATATCAATTAGGTACTTTACATATTGTTATGTGAATATTGATACCTTGGTTTGAGATTGGAGACCGGTGACGAAAATCAAATGATTAATTAGGAATCTATTTATAGACATAAAACTTTTACATAATATTTAATATCAATGTCGCGTATCACGAGCCAACGCGAAAATCGTTGGAATAAACAATATTTACAGACGTCTACCTCAGAAAAATCCTACCTACTTACTTAATAGGTAAATACTCCGCGCCCCGCCCGCCCCGCGCAACACTGCGCGCCATGCGCCGGTCTACGTGAGCTTCGAAGCCCTATTTGACTCTATTGGGGGATGATTTTGATTTTTGAAAAAACTGTGATACACCATATCTCATAATTTTAATTGAAAAGTATGTATACAAATTTTCAAGTCAATCGACTCAGAGAATAAAAAGTTTCACAGAATATTAAACACCCCACTTCACCCTCTTAGGGGTGGAATTAAAAAAAACTGTTTCTTAGCGGATACTTCTCTTCACAAAGAACGCACCCTCCAAATTTTATGTCTCTAGAACCAGCCGATTGGGTTGTGCGTTGATGTATCAGTCAGCCAGTCGACAGTGAATGCTGATTTTGTGCTGTGTGTGCTGTTGATTTTGGAAAACTGTGATACACGTATCTCATAATTTTATCTGAAAAGTATGTACACTAATTTTCAAGTCAATCGACTGCGACAACAAAAAGTTTGATAGAAAATTCAACACCCCATTCCACCCTCTTAGGGGTGGAATTTCGAAAAACCCTTTCTTAGTGAATACCTAACCTTCACAAAGAATACACCCTCCAAATCTCATGTCTCTAGGACCAGCGGTTTGGGCTGTGCGTTGATATATCAGTCAGCCAATCAAGACATTAAATTTTTAAATTGGGGGATGATTTTGGAAAAACTGTGATACACGTATCTCATAATTTTATCTGAAAAGTATGTACACTAATTTTCAAGTCAATCGACTGCGAGAATAAAAAGTTTCATAAAAAATTCAACACCCCATTTCACCCTCTTAGGGGTGGAATTTCGAAAAACCCTTTCTTAGTGGATATCTACTCTTTACAAAGAATACACCCTCCAAATTTCATGTTTCTAGGATCAGTGGTTTAAGCTGTGCGTTGATATATCAGTCAGTCAGTCAGTCAGGACTTTGAATTTTATATGTATAGACTAGCTGTCCCGGCATGCGTTGCAATGCACCTTTTCCTACCCTACCGTACCCTTTTTACCGACTCTACCTATCTATCCTATCTACCTACCCTACCCTACCCTACCCTACCTATCTATCCTACCTACCTACCCTACCCTACCTACCTATCCTACCTACCTACCCTACCTACCTACCCTACCTACCTACCTACCCTACCTACCCTACCTACCTACCTACCCTACCTACCTACCCTACCTACCTATCCTACCTACCTACCCTACCTACCTACCCTACCTACCTACCTACCCTACCTACCCTACCTACCTACCTACCCTACCTACCTACCCTACCTACCTACCCTGCCTACCTACCCTACCTACCTAGATTTAAACTATCCTATCTCTCAAGTTGGATCGAACTGCACATGGTGTGCGAATTTTATTATAATCGGTTAAGTGGTTTAGGAGTCCATTGAGGACAAACATTGTGACACGAGATTTATATATATTAAGATTAGTAACATAACATCACGCCTGTAATCCCCGAGGCAAAGGTGTACCTAATAGTACACCCACATTTCGCCGGTTATGTCTAAGTCCCATGTAAAAGGGGCGAGCCTTTTGCCATCAACCGGGCACAAAACGGGGCTGTTGCTGAGAAATTCCTGATGGAAAACCCCAATAACAATTTGCCCAACCCAAAAATCGAATCCAGGATCTCATGATAATCATAATATTACCTAGTATCTAGGTAGACTCAAATCCCTTTAGCCGGCTCAACGAGCAATCGTGCATGCATAATGAGATCTTCGGAACTATGTCCTTGGGTTACCGGGCCAAATACTACGAAACGTAGCTGTAGACATGACTGAGGACCTACTTTTAATGTATTATTACGGTTAATAGACAAAGTATAACCTTTGTCCAGGAGAGCAGGGGTTTTTAACATATTGTAAGTATACAATGTTGATAGTTTTCATATTCGACTAGTTTTCTATTCTACATATTTACATCACTATATCAGGTCCAGTTGAAAACTAACGTCGGGTACTACCTATTTGTCCGGCACTTTGCTGAACTGGGCCTATTTGATGCAGCCGTGAGGCACACAATAATAATCTGTTTTTTTGTGTTTAAGTTTAAGTTTTTTTGTTGTGTACACTTGTGACATGTGCCAAATAAATCTATTTTCTTACTTTCTATATCCTTGTTACTTGTGTTGCCCTATAATTTCCTTAAATAGTTAGTTTGACATAAACTTTGACTATCTGCCTAAAAATAACCAGATACTCCGCTTTTTATTTAAATAAGTGCCGATTTAGTTCATTTGAGATCTTTTTATTTTGACATCTTAGAAAACACCCAATCTATCGGCGGCGACAATCACGCCTGTTATGCCCAAAGGTTAGGTAGAGATGTACCCATTAGTACACCCACATTTTGCCAGTTATGGTTAAGTCTCATGTAATAGGGGGCGAGCCTATTGCCATTCACCGGGCACAAATCCAGACTACGAGGTAACAAATATCCTGAAGAACTCTGTTCTCCACGATATTCTCAAATATCCGAAAGATATCTTCTCTCAACCAAAACGAGAATCTAACGTTTCCTAACAAAATTTCCGACCCTCGAATTGGCACCCCAAAAAAAACATTAGAAGGTGTGACGTAAGCGGGTTCATCGAACTTTCATCCCCCGTCACTTGTGGCGTAAACAAGAGTCAATGACCTTGCAACGAGGGTTAGATATTTTGTTAGAAAATTTGACAGAATGACGTCACGGGTCCTGAGAGTAAGGACACAGTGTGAAGGTAATCTTGCAGTAAACCAAGTTGGCCTTTTTTTTTGACCAAACACGGGTGTTAGGGTTTTCGACTTTTTGACTAAACTGTTTATTATGTTACATAACATCACGCCTGCATTTTCCCAAAGTCAGGCAGAGTTGTAAAAGTACACGGTCCACACTTCGCTAGTTACTGACATGTACCTAGTAGGGGTGAGTCTATTGCTATCAAACGGGCATAAATACTAACTCGGAGCTGCTACTTCTGAGAAATTCCTAATGGAAACACCCAATAAGGCTTGGCCGACCTGGGAATCACACCCAGGACCTTATGCTCAACTGTAGCTCTTGCGACCACTACACCAACGAGGCACTACACACACAAAGAGTAACGACTTGTGTCGATAGGACAGCCCCAAATGACTCATGTGTAACCAACCTGAACCTTGCTTATAATTGGTGTATAAGCTGCAAGAGGGTGTGAGCATATTCCAACTATTTGATCCTAGTTGGAATCATCATTTTGTTGATCTTGATGTCGGCGCAACACGTTTTTTTTCTTCCATTCTGCCCCGTTAGCCATCACACTATCATTTACATCTTTTTCTTACTTATCATTCCTCAAGCAATCCATCCATCTTTTCTTTGGCCTTTCTCTTCGTCTACATCTATCAACATTTATATTCATCTCTTTTAGTCACACGCGTTTCATCCCTCCACATCACTAAACTTGTCTATACCAACGCTGACGATTCCTTTGCTATTTGTCTTGTACTCAATCCTTACTTCCGTTTGTGTGATCTGCCTGTTATGCTGTTAGCACTTCACATGAGCTGATGCTACTGAAAGTGCCAAAGTCGTCGCAAAATTTGAATACGCTAAGAAGATTCCAAACAACCATCTCTACATTCTCAACTGCCGTGCGCTACATGCAATCTTTTTCATTCATCTTCTTCAAAGCCCAGTACTCCGATTTGTTCGTAGTTGGATTACTGTATGTTAATGCTACTGTGAAGTAGGGATGAACAGAATGCACCGGCCGTTCATCCTTAGGGACGGAGGGACGAAGCAAGTTGTGAATCGACTGGGGTTCGATTATGTTGGTATTTTTTTCTTTTCCATTCAATTGAAAATGGGCTGGCAATCTGTTGTTAATGTGCGGAAAGATTGGTTTTGTTGGCTTTGATGTTTGATCCGCAATTTTTTATTGTCATTTTTTGTTTGTAAATACATTTGATAAGTTTCGATGCAAGAAAAATATTCTTGGTGATTTCTTGATAAAATGTTTATTAATTGGAACAAAGGTGTTTACATTAAAACGGACAAAAGTGTACTCAGTTTTAATTCAATAGTCACTTTACGATACGGTAAAAATGCTTAAGCTAGCGACATTAATTACCTATATGTGCGGTGTAATCGTACAGTCAGGTTCACGCATCCAAGGACTGACATCGGTAAGCACGACTGCACCTTGAAGATCAACCCGTACCTCTGTTATTATCAGTGATCGGAGTAGGTAGATTGATTTTTGGTATTTGTATCATAAATGCACACAGAAAGAATAACATGGATAAGCCATTTTTCCGGAAAGTAATTCCGGTATTTCCGAATTCAATTAAATATTGTTAATGTTGGTAGTGATATTATTACTACTCAATTCAAAATTTAAAGGAAGGTATCAAAACTAAATTAATTCATTATTTATCTGTTGAATAATAAAAACAATCACACCAATTCCGGAGGAATGTCCATAGTAATATGTACGTTTCGGATCAATGACCCCAGTTCAATCTACCTACTCCGATCACTGGTTATTATTTAGCCACGAGCTCGAGTGAAACTGTATAGCCTATTTGTTTACATTAATTTGTAATGTACGTAGGGATCACCTAACAAGAGGCGAAATGTATTGATTTTGTTGATAAAGCCCATTTGCGTATGTTGCAGAAGTACCTACCAGCGTACCTATTCCTTGAAAGAAAGACATGGGTACACCCGTATTATAAACAAGTCAAAGTGATAGTACATGAGTAAAAATAATATTTATGCTGCAGTTTAGTCATTGCTGGATGTTAGAACTGTCAAAAGTTAAACTCAAACTCAAAGCATTTATTTCAATTAGACCATAACAGGCACTTTTGAATGTCAGAAAAACAAAGAAGGCTAAGCTACAGTCCCAGACACAAGGCATAAGACACAAGGCATAATAACTTGTGAAAGTACTTTTACAATATTGTTATCTTTGCTTTCTTTGACAGTTCTTTTCTTACTTCGTTTAAATTCTTGTCTATTGTATAAAAATGTTAGCATATTATATTTGTTACTTAAACTCATGTAATTATTTTAACTTGACTATAGATTCGGGTGTAAGTCACAAGCATTTTACCGTTTATGTATTATGTTACATTGAGTATATACAGGTCCCAAGTAGCAGGAAGCGAGCCTATTCCCATTAACTGGAAACTATTCCCAAACCCATTTACAATCCCGGACTGCACTTACTTTAAACTGGATTGCCCGTTTGGTAAATGGTCACAAAATTACATTTGACATAGGTAGGAGGGCCGGACATCGGCAGAGGGGTCCGGTAAAGTAATTAACTTCTGATACGCCGCTGATTAATCTGATTGATTAGCGCCTAGGGCTGGCTGTGGACCATGAAACGGATGGGGGGCGGGAGGAGAGAAAGAGTAAAATGATGTTAAAATAGAGGGTGTTAAAGTACCCGTCACCTAGGCGTCATACGAGCACTCTGTACATCAAACCTAGCAACATTGCTGGGAAACGAGTTTTATTTTTGGTGTGCAAAAACACTTTTAACGGGTGCACGAGATGTAACACGCACAAAAAAAAAACATTGCGTTTATGGATGCATGCAAAACGGTGGTATTGAAAGCGCCAGGGCAACCAGCGAAGTTCAAATTTTCTTACGCTTTTTGCAATTTGCCGGTCAGTAAGGTTGTATGTTGATGAAAATATGATTTGATATGTTTTTTTTTATTTCTTTATTTATTTTCACACATACTTTTTAAATTTTTAAATATTCTATACAAAAGATTATAAAAAAACATTTAAAAATATAAAAAATAGTAGCCCACCAGCACTGGGAACAGGGTCCGAGCTGCCGGTGGTCAGGGCTCTTGAGAGAGGAACCTCCTAACAATACGCGCCGTGTCCAGGAGTACCGCTTTCTGAATCAAGCCCTTGATCCAGCTGCCAAGCGCGAGCCTCCTCAGGTGTTGGTCGAGGCTCTTGGCAATTAAGCCATTGGCGGACACGACTATCGGCACAATGACTGCTGTACTCACGTCCCACATGTCGACAACCTCGCGAGCCAGATCTATATATTTGAATTGTTTATCTTTCTCTGCTTTCACGAGGTTCTCGTCATGCGGGACCGTTATATCAACAATCATTGCGCGACGCTCCAATCGATCTATCACCACAATGTCAGGTTTATTGGCAACAATAGTCCTGTCAGTGATGATAGATCGATCCCAGTACAACGTGATATTACCATTATCGAGAACTGGGTCGGGCGCATACCTATAGTATGGCACTTCTGATTCCACAAGGTTGTACTTCAAAGCAAGTTGCTGGTGGATAATCCTGGCAACGAGGTTGTGTCTATGCAAGTACTCTCCGTTAGCCAGACGAGAACACCCAGAAATAATGTGTCGGATCGATTCTCCCGGACGGTGGCATGCCCGACATATGTCTACCGTACCATCCTTCACAATGTATTTCCGGTAGTTATTCGTCATCATAACTTCGTCCATTATTGCACAGACAAAACCTTCGGTTTCCCCGAAGAGGTCACCGAAACGCAGCCAGGATACGGACGCTAAGAAGTCTACATCGGGCCCATGTAGGGCCCGGTAAAAGCGTCCGTGAAGCTCCTTGCTCTGCCATACCTCCTTGCGGTCATTAGTGACTAATACTTTAGGTTTGCGCCAGTTCTCGTTAGCCAGGGAGAGCGGGGTGAGGCCCTTATCCACTGAGACCACATCTCGGTGCATCCCCACGTCGGCTTCTAGGAAGTATTCCCTGAGACTGCATACCTCACGGTTGTGTAGGGTCTTAGCATTTAAGAAGCCACGACCCCCACACTTCCGTGGGATATACAGTCTCATCACCGACGACCGTGGGTGATGCATCCGATTTGCGGTCAGTAGTGCACGGACCCTCCTATCCAGGGCATCAAGTTCCGTCTGAGTCCATTTGAGTATGCCGAAAGAATACATCAAAACCGGCATGACCCAACCGTTGAAGGCGCGCACCTTGTTTCCGCCTGATAAAAGACTACCTAGTACTTTATTCAGGCGGCCAAAGAAGCGCTCCCTCAACGATTGTTTCATGTCGGCATTATTGATACCTAATGCTTCCGACATACCCAAATATTTGTAGGTTTCTGTTGAGGAGAGGGATCTAAGGTGTATGGAATCCGAGAGTTGCGTTCCCACGGATTCCATAATCTCCCCTCGCTTCACATGCATAACTGCACATTTGTCCACACCAAATTCCATCCTGATGGCGCTACTGAAAGTTTCCGTTACCTTCAGTAGCTTCATCAGTTGCAAATTGTTGGGGGCAAAGAGTTTCAGATCATCCATGTAAAGAAGGTGAGATATGACCTGACCACCTCTCCTCAACCGATAGCCTAGACCTGAACCCTCCAGCAGTGTACTGAGAGGGTTCAAGGCTAGACAGAACCACAACGGACTCAGACTATCACCCTGGAATATACCGCGCTCGATCCTTATCGGTTCGCTATTCCCCTGGATCTGTCGACATCCTGGATAGCGAAGGACCGTTCTCCAGTGTCCCATACATGACTTCAGGAAGGTACGCAGAGTTGCATCAACTTTATACAACTCTAGCACCCTCATGAGCCATGTATGAGGCACAGAATCATAGGCCTTCTTATAATCTATCCAACATGTAGACAGATCCCTTCGGGAGCGGCGAACCTGTTGGCTAATGGCCATATCGATGAGGAGCAGCTCCTTAGTACCACGGGACCCGTTCCTACATCCATTCTGAGAGGCAGACATGATAGAATTACTATCAATATGATGGTTGATTTTAGCTCTCAAAATGGATGTAAGAACTTTATAGACCGTTGGTAAACAGGTGATTGGTCTATAATTTTTGGGCTCCGCAGTACTACCTGATTTATGGAGCAGGTGGGTAATTCCTGTTGTCAAGAACTGGGGCAGCGACCCTGACTCTAAGGCTGATTGAAACTGGGACGCCAAGCGAGCGTGCGATCTTTGGAACCACTTGATCCAGAAGTTGTGCAGTCCGTCCGGCCCTGGAGATTTCCAGTTAGGCAACGGACGGACTGCACACGCTACGTCTTGGGGGCTGATGATGATTGCCCCCATTTCCGGTATAGGATCACACGCTTGTTCAACCTCCCGGGTCCAATCGCCCTCAGTGTGACTGACAGGCACCGACCAGATGCTGCGCCAGAACAAACACATGGCGTCATCATCCGGTAGACGCGTGTCAGTGACACCTTGGTCCGGTCGTTCCCAAGCCCTATATACCCACCTTTCATCGCTTTGGAATGTGCGATTCTGAGTGTATCGCTCCACTCGCCGCTTGTACCTACGGATACGGTTTGCCCATGCACAGATCTTCTGCTTCAGGAAGTCGATACGCTCTGTGACGCGGGCCAAGTAATCTCGAAAACTAATACCGGTTCCCGAGAACGCCCGCCTCACAAAGCGCATCACTCTAGGGCGAGTATTGCCCTCCCTGAAGCAGATTAACTTGCCAATGAGTGCTCTAGCCCCACCGATACGCCGCTCAATCCTGCTCTGCCAAGCTGGAACAGCTAGTTTTGGTCGTGTAGCTCTGTCGTTATTGGGAAATTTGACGTGAGCTACACGACATGCCGCTACAGCTCCGCAGTACAACATTGAGTGGGTATCGGCGAGGTCTTTGCTGCTGTCAAAGAAAGTTGACAGCTGCGAATCTAGAGCACACACCAGCGCCTTGTTTTTCTTGTGCATAGGCAAACGAGGTAGACGTGGTCTAAGTTCAGGCGGTATGGAACGAAACTCCCGGAACGCACCCTCCAAAGCACTCCTCAATTGTGCGTTGCACTGGGTACTCACGGATATGACTTCGTCATCATCCTCTTCACCATCGTGGTCGGATCGCGGTGGAACACTGGATACATTTTGCAGCTGCACCGCGATCATTGGCGAAGCAGGCGTAACTAGGTTACTCCGTGAATCGAAGCGTAGTCGATCAAGTACAATGTCATCCAACATATGGTTACGCTGGATGACCCGCACCTGATCCGACAGTCTCTGCGCCGACACGCTGACACCTGGCTCAAGCACCTGAAACAGAGAGAGCATCCGACCACGGTACGCAGTCAAGTTGCTTTATTATTATTTTTTTTGTTGTTTTTTTATTATTATTATTTTCGGAAATTTTCTGTATTATTGCACCTACTGTTTTGTCTCTGCATCACCCTAAGGTAGACTGGTAGAAAATGCCCAAGGCATTAAGTCCGCCTTTGTACATTACGTGCATAAAGTTTAATAAATAAATAAATAAAATATGATTTGCGGCCGTAATACGCATCATGTATTTACATAATTATAATGATCAATGCAAACCTCCAAGTCAAATCTGTAAAGTCATATTTGTTACGGCTCATAAAACAAACCAAGAGGCTTTGTAGGGATGGATATAGATTACAGGGTAAAACATATGTTTAGTTTTATATCATTTCCAGGGATAAAACAGGGGAATGCCTGTGTATTAGCGAAGTGCGGCTAGCCCCGATTATAACTCCAAATAATATGGTACTACGCTTTACTTAAAATGCAAATATTCTCAATATATTAACTATTAGCGCCATCTAGCGGATTGACTCATCAACATTTGCAACCCAAAGAGACGTAATCGGGAAACAAGTACCGTTAGTAAAGGCTAGATGGCGCTAGTCTCGTGTAAAATTGGGTGTAGAGTATACAGTAGCCCTAACTTATATTAAATTATTCTTCTTCTAGGACTACCTCGTTGACCTAGTGGTCGCAAGCGTGACTGCTGAGTATGAGGTCCTGGGTTGGATCCCCAGGTTGGGCAGTGTATTTGGGTTTTCCCATCAGATATTTCTTAGCAGTAGCCACGGAGCCTGGATTTGTGGCCGGTTGATGGCAATAGGCTCGCCCCCTACTACAAGGAACGGGACTTCAACATAACTGGTGCAATGTGGGCGTTAGCGTACTATTAGGTAAACCTCTGCCTAACAATTCGAGGATGACAAGCGTGATATTATGTTGCGCTATTATATTCTAAAAAGCGAAACTAAACGACAAATTTCGTATTATTAAATTCCATTTATTCATAATATCTATAATTATCATTTCTTCAGAATGTTGTCTATCTCGACATATGGCTGCCAACTTCACACGTAAACACCTCGTTACCTGAAAAAAATAGAAATATTATCAGTATTTTAAATAACAGGCTGTCTCGTAGGTTAAGTGATCGCAATCACAAATCAGGGCCGTCCTAAAGCTCGTTGGGTTGACGATATCGTCAAAGTCGTGGGAAACACCTGGATACGGGACGCACAGAACCGGGAAGTGTGGCAGAAAAAAGGGGAGGCTTTACCCAGCAGTGGGTGATTCCGGGCTGATATGATGATGATGATGATGAATCACGACAGCTATCCTGGGTTCATACCCCGGCTGATCCCAACATGGTTGGGAAAAAGCTAGGCCATTAAGAGGGACTGTGATTCTCCCTTTTGTATTCCCCTTTTTTCTTCCTAAATAATGCCTCCAGCTAGAGCAATCTTTTTTTTTCTTAAAAACCAAGTCCAGACACGTTCCCGTCATTTCCTTTTTTTGAGCAACTAATAAGTAAATGAAATATGACCCTCTAAAAATTACAAAAAATGCCCCATTTTTACGACCGTGATTAAAGACTTAACTACCAGACAAATTCGAAAAGTTTTTAACGTAAAAGAAATTGACAGAACCTAGACATACTCTTTCTTAAAATTTTAACGTTAAAAATAATTGAATCAGCTTAGTTTTCGAGGAGAAAAAAGAGGATGGGAAACGTCGACGTCGTCAAAATTTTCGTGACATAATGTGACTTCTCGCTCCAACAAATGACGCCTTTACGTAACAAAATGAGATAGCGATACTCGAAAACGCTGATCCATGCGTGTAAATGTGATTTCACTCTCTGGCATCCATGTAGGTGACGCTTAGACTCAGTGAAAACTAGTTTGAATGTATTTTCTTACCTTGGTGCGTAGAGATGTGCTGCCTCAACTTCTTGATACTTATAAACTGCTCGCGA
The DNA here is from genome assembly GCA_905220335.1 of Noctua pronuba. Lineage (NCBI taxonomy): Eukaryota > Metazoa > Arthropoda > Insecta > Lepidoptera > Noctuidae > Noctua > Noctua pronuba. Next base: position 13,373,513 of record LR999916.1, on the reverse strand, counting down.
CAAACGCGGCACTTGTAATGGTAGTCCACGATCTGGAAATATAACAACAAAATTAAGTTAGTAAACATTAATATAACTTAAAAATACATTATGAATTTATTTTGGGCTAGTTTCTGCCCGTGGCTTCGGCATTGTCCAGCCTGAACGTCCATTTTTTTTTTAATATTTTCCCCCCACTTTTTTACTGTATCATGGGCGAGCCCCCAATCGTATAGACTCACATACACTAACAGCCACATTCTAAATATGTATGTATTTTTTAAATCGAAGAATCGTTTTAGAAAATGTTTTCTGCATCTAAACTTGGCTTTTTCCGTCAAGAATCTCTATGTAGCACCCCGAAGTCTAGATCCACGCCCGGCTGATGGCAATAAGCTTATCCCCTATACATCAGACTTAAACATAAATGGCGAAATGTGGGTGTACTGTGTAGGTACATCTCTGCCACACCCTCCGTCAAACCAGAAAAGGAGCGGGCATCAGTATTTTTCGTGTTTCCAAGTTAGGCAGAATCGTGAAAAAAAAATGAATATGGGGAAAATTCAGACACACAATCTAGCAACCCTAAGTCATTCCATGGTTGTAACAGCTCTAAATTAGATCTCATCCTCCAGCGTTCGTATTTCCGACGATAGACGATGATACCCGATGCACATTTTTTTTTCTTTTACACCTCTATGGTTCTCTTATTTAAAGTTTTAACTCACCTCAGCCAAAATAGAAGATATAACCTTCTTGTACTCCTGCATGTCTTCTGAAGAATGCGTCTTGAAATGCGCCAACAGATTGTACACAGTGACAAACGAACGGCTGCAGATCGGGCAAGCAATGCTCTCTGGAAATAAAGAATAGCATAGTATGAGCATATCGGTCCCACGGCTGGGACTGGGAGAGTTACTTAGAAATTAAGGCTAAAGTCTGCTTGTACAAAACTTCACAGAAATTCACAGCAAAAACAAATCGTGTGTGCGGGGACCTTCCTCTTTGACACCTAGTCATACTTTAAAATACGTAGTCATTAAGCATATAACAAATAGCATGTTGCACTAAAAATAATTGCGATTCATTAATAATTTTAGTTAAAAAAAAATTGACGGGAAGTCAAAGTTGGTAGGCTAGGCCCTTAAAGTTCGAAGTTATGTGACATACACCAAATATAGAATATTTCATTAAATGAACGGTTTAATATTTATCCTGTTCTACTGTTTCATTAGAATTGTATATAGCTCGGTACTTACTTAGCAGCGTAGCACGTAACGTATCAAATACGGTATCAAGTGAGTACGTAGGCACGAGCCCGCTAGTGGTCATACAGGTTGATACCGTATCTGATACGTAACGTGCTACGCTGCTAAGTGAGTACCCAGCTTATGAGGGTGCGTGAAAATTATGATAATATTTGAATTTAAAATCTTAGACTATTATCAAGTTTTGGACCATAAAATAACTTGATGTTTTTTAATATCCTATTAAGTGTTCCACTGCTGGGCAAAGCGTCCCCTTTCTACTTCTTTCTTTTTTAGTGTTCCGTAGCCAAATGGCAAAAAACGGAACCCTTATAGATTCTACATGTCTGTCTGTCTGTCTGTCCGTCTGTATGTCACAGCCACTTTATTCCGAAACTATTAGAACACAGTTGAAACTTGGTAGCTAGATGTATTCTATACCCCTTTACGATTTTTATACAATAATAAAAAAAATAAAAGATTAAGGGGAACAAACTAAAAAAATAATTTTCATCAGACCTATACGTGCGGGATGTCTATTGATAGGTCTTTAAAAATGACATTGAGGTTCCAGAAACTATTTTTTCTCCAAGTCAATCGTTTGTAAGATAGGCACTTCCAAAGTGGTAAAGTGGTAAAATGTGTCCCGGGGGGGACGGGACACATTTCCTCTAATTTCTAACATAAGAGGAAAATTAAGAAAAAATGTAGGATTGTAAAACGTAAAAAAAACTTTTAACGAAAATTGGTTAGAATAAGATTTGATGTTAAGTTTTTGAGATATGGGACTTTTTCATCAAACTGCAGCAGTAACTTTGTTTTTCATTGACAAACTATGGAAAAGAAATTTAGTTTTGCTTTTTTGTTTGGTGCTACGGAACCCTGTGTGCGTGTGAGTACGACTCGCACTTGTTTCTTTCTTTCTCTTTCTTTATGTATTTAGCGCGACATAAATTTAAAATACCATCACATTTCAATCAATCGTTTGACTATGACAGACAGAATGATGTTTGAAATATGTTTAGTACTAAACGAATTTAGTCACATGAGCCTTACAGTCAACATCGATAAAGTTCAAATTCCAACACGACTGAATTTTTTTAGGGGTATTGTTACAAATGCTCACTCAAAAATCAACTTTAACTACATAACGATAAAGTGGAAAGTTGAGTAAGAAGCGATGAACTATAAATTATCTAAGATTCTAAATTCATATGTCAAACCTACCTGTTAATCCCTTTCTATCCAGACCTGTTGAAAGAATAAACGGTGAAATCGTACTTACATGCACGAATCAGAATTTTACTTGTATCTCTATCTCTTTCTAGCATTTAGGAACTTCATTTGCGTGAGTTTATGTATGAATAGCAGTAGCGTGAACTTCATTTGCGTGATTTTATGTATTAATTGCAGTAGAGTGAACTTCATTTGCGTGAGTTTATGTATGAATAGCAGTAGAGTGAACTTCATTTGCGTGAGTTTATGTATGAATTGCAGTAGAGTGAACTTCATTTGCGTGAGTTTATGTATGAATTGCAGTAGAGTGAACTTCATTGGCGTGAGTTTATGTATGAATTGCAATAGAGTGAACTTCATTTGCATGAGTTTATGTATGAATAGCAGTAGAGATCACTACTCGTTGGTCTAGTGGTTGTAAGTTCAACTATTGAGCATGGGGTCCTGTGATCAATCCAGGTATTGAACAGTAATTATTTTGTCATAAGAATTTCACATTCCCGTAATCTGGAGTTGGCTTGCAAGCTACTACATGAACTCATGGCCGTTTTGCACTAACAAGGTGACACCTAAATGAATACCTAGGAAACTTATGCCAAGCTACGAAACTGTGTGTTTTTGCCACTAGAGCTTTTTTTTGGTGTACCCTCGTGGCATGAGCCAAAGAAAGAATTCTTCTTCTTTTCTTATATTACGATACTTACTCTTAGTATTCTTCTTGACGCCTCTCCACGAAGTCTGGAAGCACGGCGCACACATCTTGCAGTAGACCATCTCTTTCATGTACATCTTGTCTTCATCAAAATCTTCTTTATCTTCCACATCCTCTTTAGGGTCAGTTGATTTTCTGAAGAAGAAGTATATTATAGAATAGAATATTCCTTTCTATGTACACCATACAAATAGAAGCTGACCCCAACATAGTTGGAAAAAGGGTAGACAGATGATGTACACCATACAAATAACATTTAATTGTTGCACTTGTAAATGTTACTCTAGTCTTTAAATCAGAAATGTATATAGTGTAAACAATTGTTGGTTAACCTAAATAAATAATAAAATATTCCATATAGTCTGACACAATGGCCGTCTTATCGCTAAAAGCGATCTTTTCAAGAGAATCTTTGGATGGATTACAGGAAGAGAGATAGAGACAGTACTGCTGATAGTCTGTGGTGTACCATTTACATAATAATACAAGGTGTAAACGGACCCTTCACGAAACCTTCTACCAAGCATTGTGTATATCAAATTAAGAAAACCCAATTCTGGGCTCGCCATTATTCATAAGCTATATATTGCAATTTGTGTGTGCAATCTATAATATAAAAATGAATCGCAAAATGTGTTGGTAAGCGCATAACTCAACAACGCCTGGACCAATTTGACCAATTTTTTAAAAAAAACGTTCTCTGGATTTCAAGGATGGTTTTTACGGCGAGAAAAAATCGAATAATTGCCGGAAAAACCCTTAAAACAGCCAACCAAGGTAGGGTAGGTAGGGTAGGTAGGGTAGGTAGGATAGGTAGGGTAGGTAGGTAGGGTAGGTAGAGTAGGTAGGGTAGGTAGGGTAGGTAGGGTAGGTAGGGTAGGTAGGGTAGGTAGGGTAGGTAGGGTAGGTAGGGTAGGTAGGGTAGGTAGGGTAGGTAGGGTAGGTAAGTAGGTAAGAAGGTAGGTAGGTAAGTAGGTAGAGAAGGGTAGGTAAGTAGGTAGGTAGGATAGGTAGGTAGGATAGGAAAAAGGTGCATTGCAACGCATGCCGGGAACAGCTAGTAAAGAATAAAAATAACTCTATGCAAAAATGATTGCTGGGAAACTTTTTTTTTTTTTGGTGAAAAATCACATTTTACTGTAGGACTCAATATAACGCACTCAAAACATTGTGCTAATAGATGCATGCTTCTTCTTATTCAAAACTTTCCTCACAATGAAATAACAGGTAAAGTAATTACCGATCGTTAGGTTCAACCAGCTTATACACCGCTGATGTTGCTTCCCTCGGCTTATAGACCACGAGTACCTCCCCATCTTTACTGTCTTCTTTACTCAATATCACTTCATCGGACACATGGTAAGGCTTAGGTTTTCTCGCAGCTAGACTGAACGTAGTCAGAACTTTCTTCTCCTTGTAACGAGGGAGTACGCATTGGAAAATCTCAGACTTCTTGTCGCCTTCCTCGTTTTCCACACATGTCTTGCTCCATATTGTGGTTTCTGGTTTTCCTGTAATGTTTCATTAAGATGGTCATATACGAGTAACTAATTTTATAGAAATTATCATGTGACATCATTAGCAGCGGTGGCCCAGCGGTGGCAGCCCCGACTTACGAGCAGTAAGTCATGGGTTCGAACCCAGGCAGGTGTATTACTATGCAGGTGTATATTTCAACACCACTGCTCACAAAACAGTGAAGGAATACATGTGAAGCCTGGTCCGCCAGATGGGTTGCTAGTATGAAATGAATTAGTTTATATCAATGGCTGCTGAGCAGTGGAGGCCCAGTGGAAACAGCCAAGCACACTAACCCAAAACTTAACAAAATAGGTTACAATAAAAAGTCTAAGGCACACAGACCTGATTGTTTGTGAGCAACATTCCGGAATACCACCGTTCTTGAGGAACTATAAGTGTCCCCTCTCTCCGGTTTCAACAAGTTGTCACAATGTTTGAAATGCTCCAGACACACATTGTTCCAGTTGTTCATCCTCTTTATGTCAGACTCCTCATACTGTATAGCTTTTACAGGTAAACACAATGGGTCATCATAATCTGGAATCCGTATATTAAGCTGTTTTCGATCCAAAACGACTTCTTTGGGGGGAAAATACGTTGTTATCTTTGGTTTCCGGCCCAAACTATAACCAGTAGATTTTAAAGTCGGACGAGGTTTTAAATTTTGAACAGGTTCTTTATGGTACGTTTTAAGTTTTTTAACAACTTGCTGCCTTTTCTTTTTGCCTTTTGAACTTGGTGGACTTGGCGGCAGAAAGTCATCATTAGGATCGTAGTCAGAATCGTCTTCGTCTTTCCTTCTTTTACGTTTCTTTTCAGCCGGTAAGCGTTCGACTAGCAGTGGGGTTGGCTTCTCTTCGAGCCGGGGTACTAAATGTGGGACTGGGACTGGTACAGGGACTGCTTGCACGCATTGTTGGACAATATCAGCATCTTCATCCAGAAACTCTATGTCACCATCCGATTCGGCCATAACTCGATCAACAAAAAAGATTTAACACAAACACAAGCCAAGCCAATGCATGTAATCAAAGCAAAGCAAAGCAACGTTTTCGTCACTCACAATTCACATTCCTGTCAAATTTTTGACACTAATGACATTGACAGGAACGGAACCGACACTCGGGATAACGGGAAGGGTTTTTGTTTGACAGTACTCCACTTTTAAATTGTCTATTAAATGAACATTCGTTCAGGAGCGTGCAAAATTAAAACATCTTTCTATTTTCACAAGCTATGGTAAATAATGTCGATTATTCCAACTAACTCGCGTGTCTCTATTATCGCCAAGTAAATAGAAAACTCGTGTGAAGAAGACCAAAGGATCAGTCAAACTGGTACAGAGAAATTGTCAGAATTTGATGTCTGGAGCCGTGTCTGTAATTTGTCGGTAACGGTTATTAGTGCACGGGACACTGGACATATCGTCAATCGCCCTCGCGATCTTGCTTCCATACCAACATAATTATTTAACACTTGAAAAGATCTACTTATAGAGACCTACAAGAACATAGATAATTGATCTACTCAATCCAATGCAAACATCTCGTCAGTGATAAAAACAAAATATGACGATTCACCTAGACAATGAATCACTGAATCACTTGAATTCGTTATCTACTAATTAATCATACATGTGAAAACCCATCTTCATTTCAAAACAAGCTTATCTTTATGAGGCTTTGTTATTATAATTGGAAACAAAGTGAGCTGTGAGTGAGTAAAGGATACGGAAATACTTCGTTAAAATGAATGTCGCAAGAGTTAGGGAAACCCATAATGTCTTCGACAGATTTGCTTATTTAAGTTAGTAAACATTACGATCCATAGAATCTATACTATAATATTATAAAGCTGCAGGGTTTGTTTGTTTGTTTGAACGCGCTAATCTCTGGAACTGCTGGTCCGATTTGAATGATTCTTTCAGTGTTGGGTAGTCCATTTATCGAGGAAGGCTATAGGCTATATATCATCACGCTACGACCAATAGTAGCGTAGCAGCAATGAAAAATGTTGCAAAAACGGGGAAAATTGTATTTTTAATAACTTGACGCGGACGAAGGTCGCGGGGAACAGCTAGTTATATCATAAATGTGCCCAACCCATATTTGGGGCACGTGAACACATCCTACATGAAATGATAGATACGATGTGCAGTATGAGTGAGCGAGAAAATATAAAACAAATCTCATTATCAACTAAATAAAAACCTGAACATTTTTGGCGCGATATGGCGAATTTATGATTAAAATCTATGTCATGATCAAATGAAAATCCATGGCTCTGTAGATCGCGCGATCGATATTTATTGTCCGAATTGACAAAAAAACGTGTGTATACAAACGGCGTCAATCAAGGGATTATAATCATGAGCTTAATTCTTTTATTTATCGCGAAAGGTGTGTCATATGACAAAAATGTCCCGAAGTAGACGGGTGACGTTTGATTTTGTTTCGATAGACCTTATCGTAAGTATTAACGTAATATCACTTCAAATGCTATTATTTCCTGTAATTTCCCGAATATCACGCAAAGGCCACTTCGGATCCAAATTCCAGAGACGGAATGAGCTTGATCACACCCCTCTTGCTCAATAGGCCCACCACTAGTGTGGGCACACGGGTAGCACGTCCAGGGGTCGGCAAGTCAAGCAATTATGCACTGTAATTCTGTTCAAACTTTACAGCGGCTCGGAAGTTAGCTGCGAGTGATGGTCTGCGCATTATACAGTAAAAAATGCGTCCCGTGCGTCCCGATGATACATAAAATTGTGTTCTGCGCAGCTTCACGTTAGGTGTTCCAAACCCCAATAAAGTTTGAACCTATAAACTTGCGCAGATTGTCACTCGCAGCTAACTTCCGAGCCGCCATAAAGTTTGAACAGAACTATATAACGGTTCAAACTTTATGGTGGCTCGGAACGTCTAACATAAAGCTGCGCAGAACACAATTTTAGCTATCAGTGGAGCGCAGAGGTCGCATCGTTTTCACTGTATAATGACAGACCGTCACTCGAAGCTAACTTCCAGCCGTCATAAAGTTTGAACAGATCTATACCTTGCATAGCAAACATTAGAAACAGTGGCGGGGGGGGGGGGGGGGGAGGGCAGGGCGGCGAACTTATTGCAACATCAGGTGTTAGTCATCAGATCAGATAAATACTATTTTCATCAGACCTACGTAATAAAAACAAGGAAAACCAAGCAGTGGCGTACACCTTATTACACACTGGCTATACGGGGTGTAAACAGACCCTTCACCAAGCCGTCAACCAAGCATTCTGTACATCAAACTAAGTAACTTTACGCAAAAAAATTTGCTGGGAAACGAAATTTTTTTTTGGGGTCAAAAATCACATTTTACGGTAAAACTCAATATAATGGGCTCAAAACTTATTGCTGATGGATGCTTTGAATAGTAAACGGACCATGGAGGTAATTGGAGTAAAGTTAGAACCTTAAAAAGTAGTATTTAAAAAAAAACTTGTGAAAAAATTGGAACTTTGACCCCCAATATCTCCGTAACTAGAAGGTTCCCAGGTATGGTCCAGAACAAAAAAATGATCACAATGACGAGGAGAACAAGTGCCTTTCGGCTTCGTTAAGGGTCTTTTTACACCCTTTATAGCACGGGGCGGCAGATTATGACCCCCGAATTTTTAGAATAGAAGCACTGATTCTTTTAGCCTGCGGCCTACCTTCTATCTTCCTCAAAGCGGGTTGGCGATTTCAGATCGAACTCCAAGGTTTCCTCTTCACCGTTAATAATGACTCGCGCCTAAGTAGAAACTACTTAGAAAATAGGTATGACTTTGAAAAAGCCAGATTAGGTTTAAATTCACAACTTAATGCGTAAGAAGCGGATCAGATGGATCACACACACAACAAAAAACAAAACAAAAATAATCATCAAAACATGCGTTATCAATATCATGCGATATAAATAACAATTACCTACACAATCATTATCAACATTACATTCTAGTTAAGATTATCAGTTTAACAATGTATTATAAAAGTAAATCGTGGTGTAAAACTGATATCATTATGATTACGGGGAATCCAGAAACTGAAAAAGAACGTGTTGCTTGTTACTTGTAATCTGTAGGGGGCATGAGATATGTCCAAGTGCTAATAAATATATATACGTTGGTTAGCCCGGCCGTATCAGTCCACTTATAGATATTGAAACACTTGATGCTTTTATGAATACCTAGTTAAAAGCTTAGCAATGAAAATCCTGGTACACAGACATGCAATAGTTTCTATTAGGTGTAGTGCAAACAAGTGTATAAAATCAGTTTGAAAAATGTGTCGGTGCCTTGTGAAGTTTGTTTTATTTTTCGTTAATTTAATATTTCTGGTTAGTATCCATTTTATTATTATTTAAGGTCTTATTTGTGTTGTATTTTTTTTTTAATCTTTGAATTATCAGGCTATGATCAGTTAAGTCATTTATATTAATAAAAGCATATCCAATGTCTCTGCTGCGTAAAAATATTGATCAATTTAAGTAGAAGTAAATACCTTATAAATTAATTCACAAAATGTATGTCCAATGATGCTAAAAAATCATATATTATGGCAACCGTGGCATGGCAGGATTATTTTCAGGGGGTGCATTGTTTTGTGCAAAAAAATATAAAAAAAAAATCTGGATATTGTTGTACTTATATTTTATTTTAACGTCAAATGGGGTGCAAGTGCGTTGCAACCCCCTCCTGGCAACACGGTGGCATGGCAATTATTTTACAGTAAAAAAAAAAGGTTCGATATGGATAGGAAGCTCTCCAATTGGTGGACCGATAACCTAACATACCTAGGTCTCGGGAATCGCCTGGATGCAGGCAAAACCGGTGGCTGTGGCGATCTTTAGGGAAAGCAAAACCCTTTGTCCAGTAGTATTTCATTTAATAGGCAAAACCCAACATGGTCCCATGTGTTGGAGTGACCAAACACACTTCACACTTCACTTTGCACTTCTGAGGACCTAACAAACGCCCGGGAATGTAGGGGATAATGTTCGAAAGTAATGATCCGATTCTGAAAATTGTTTCACTAATGGGAAGTTACTTTATCGCCGAGTGTCATAGGTTATAATTAAAATGTTACTGAGGAATCATTTACGATCACAACGGGAGCGAAGCCGCAGGCAAAAACTAGTTTAATATTATAATATATTTTTTGCCATCGATTCGGAAAGAAGATGCAGTAATTGTCAGATTTTTGGGCTAGTGATCATAATAAACTTTTGTAGATAACGGGTTATTTATGTATACGTCATTGGTCTAGTGGTCGTAAGCGGTATTCCTGAGTATAAGGTCCTGGGTCCTGGGCAACATAACATATTAATGCAACCTTAAAATCCATCTTAAAGTTTTGTCTCGATTCACCCCTGCATTTCTAATCACCCCGTTTTACAGTAGGTGGAAGTTCATCAATGCCACAGCTTGACTTATTTTTTAAGTTTTTTATTAATGCATTTTTAGTTTTCTTCCAATTTATAATATTTGTCTTATTCCAGATCTTAGGCCTATTGGTGATCGCCGGCGGGGTTTTTGGGATCTACCAATTGGATTCATTTTTAACAGAATTAACAGATCAATTACCAGACGAATTACCAACTGAATTAGTACAAGAGTTTCAAGTAGATTTGGGTTTCGTCCCTTACGTTATCATTGGATTGGGATCTTTTATCTTCTTGATTGCGTTCTTTGGCTGTTGTGGAACGATTACAGAAACAAAATGTATGCTTGTAACAGTAAGTATTGCGTTTAATATGGATGTATTTGACTTGACGCTTTCATTTAGTGTCAGGGAAATTAATTTTAATACGAATTGACACCTTACGTCAATTAAGTATTTGCCGTGTTAAGGATGATTTCCACCAAACGGCTCGCATAGCAGCGGATCGGTACGGATTGTACAATCTTTAAACGATATTAAATCGTGTACACAGTATTTAAAGTCTATATTACCAAGCTACGCACAGCACATCTGCTCGAGTTCTGGCGTCTTCCGCGACATGCGATCGTAGCCGAAAGTAAGCTGCGACGCGCGATCGGCTCCGTTCGCCTGTCATCGTATCCAACACGGTAGGAACGAAACCATTTGACTAGGCACAGAAACGGATACGTTCGCAAGCACGACAGAGCCGATCGGCTGTCGCCACGTCCGTTTGTATCCTTTCCGATCCGATGCGATGCGAGCCGTTTGGTGAAAATTGTCCTTTATAGTGTCCACAAAACTGTTAAAGAATGGCGATTGTGATTTGAAAATACAGTTTAAATTAAGTTGGTAGTGAATTTGCGTAGTAAGTAAAATAAAATTAAATAAAATTCATTTACCTGATTTACAATAGTCGTAAGTACATAGACTACACAGTATTTTTGGACAAAAATAGAGTGAACGCAAGCGTGGACATTTTGCCATCAGAAAATTTGACTATCATCGAGCTAGAGAGTAGAGCCTATCTAGTTTAAAGCGTGAAATTTCCAATCAATATTAAAAAAAAACTTATTACCTATTCTTCTTTGTATTGTATGTCGGGCTGCTGTCCACAACTCCACGACCAAATCGCGTATTTTGCGTAAATAGTAGGTAATTAAAGGAGGAGCTCGTGGCTAAATAATAACAGTCACTCGGGTCGATCTTTAGGTTAAGCCGTGCTTGCCTAGGTTAGTCTGTGGATGGGCGACCACCCATAACATACCGAGTTTCGCGCGAAAGCGCGTTAAGTTTTTGGTCCCGGGTGTCATTTGAAGATCTTTGACAGTCGTTAGGTAGTCTGACAACCAGTCTTACCAAGGGGTATCGTATTACCCAGTACTAACTGGGTTGTGGAGGTCAGCTAGACAGTCGCTCCCTGTAAAATACTGGTATTCAGCGGCATCCGGTAAGACTGGAAGCCGACCCCAATATAGTTGGGAAAAGGCTAGGCAGATGATGACTAGGTAATTAAGGTACTTAGATATTGTGTAAGGACTTGGTACAGATGCCAGCACATCAAGCTACCTAAAACTGACAAATTTTCCAAAAAACCTTGAACCTAATGCCTGTTTTTTAATCTCGGAGACTAAATTGACAAGTGAAACTGTCAAAACTGACTTAAATCCTATTGAAATCTATGTCACTTTGCCATTTTTACTTGTCAATTTAGTCTTCGAGATTAAAAAACAGACTTTAATGCTTTAGCGATAAAGTTGAAAATCTAATATATAAATTTGACAGATGGTAGTAGCTTGCTGTGCTGATGTCTGTACATCATACTAAAATGTATTTTATTTTTTCAGTATTCCATATTTATGGCTCTTCTAGCAGCTGCAAAAATAGTAATAACAGTACTGCTGTTCGTCAAGCTTACTTTTCTCACAGAACGAGTTGAAAACGTTGTAAACAATATGTTTCAGTCTGATGACTCTTTATATTCGAATGCGACCTTCCACACTCTTGAATATCATGTAAGAATTTTGTCGTATCTCTATCCCTTACTGACACTTAGAAACTTCATTTGCTAGAGCGAGAGTGAGTATTCGTACAGTTATTTCACTTCTGACTTTGCATCACTGTCAAAATCACAGTGACATTTGAGTTGCAATAAGGGTGCTGTCAGAACCAAAGTTTTCGACATAGCCCACACTAGCAGCAATGCGCTGGCTATATTAACTGTAGAACTGATGACCGTTGAGGTAGACGTGTTCTTGAGTGGAGACCACGAATCGGCAAGTGAAAGGTGGTACGCCCTCAGGCTCGGTGGAGCGACGATCTTCTGGCATCTGGAATCGAACTAAGTGGAGTGCGATTGAAGAGGCCTTTGACCAGTAGTGGACTTCTGGCTGACTAGGCTGATGATGAAGGGTGTTGTCACTGACAAGTCTGTCAAATAATAGCGATCTTTATACCTGTAATTATAAGGTTGATGTTAGATGGCAGCTGTCAGAAGTAAAAAAATTGTGGGAGGACTTTTAAAACATTAGGCCTCTTATCGCCGTCGAATAAAAATGATCAATCTTTCGACCGTGTCATTGTCCCCTTATCACAATAGATTCGAGAGGATACAATATTATAATGGGTATCAAATCAAGAAAAGATTAGAATGAACCTGTTTCCGCTTGGTGACGCATGCGAATTAAATTTAAGCGACACGGATGTAACTGCGGAGAATGTTTTCCTTATAGCTTGGGTCGAGACAATGAGATGAAACTATACTGTATGTATGTACCCTCAGTATGAATGTAAGTACAGACGCCATCACATCAAGCTAACCAAAACTGAAAAATTTTCCCAATCAACCTTAAACCTACTGCTTTAGCGATAAAGTTGAAAATCTAGTGAAGAAATTTGACAGATTGTAATAGCTTGATGTGCTGGCGTCTATACCAAGAAAGTGTTAAGTACCCACTCTAAAGATGACACACCACAAATCACTCAAAAGTTCCAGGAATCAATATACTGCAAGATTTTCTTCCGGTTTCACAAGTCAACTTGTTTAAAAGTCTTCTTCTTTATCGTGTGGTTAGTTCGTAACCTGGTGTCAGAGTTTTTATGCCGCCCATGGGCCTCTGACTTGGCTTTACATGCCGTCAAGAAATATCTCTCAGGCATGCTGGTTTCCTCACGATGTTTTCCTTCACCGAAAAGCAAGTGATAATTATACTATACGCACATGAATCCGAAAAATCAGAGGTGCGTGCCTTGTGTTCGAACTCGAGACCTATGACTCGGCTAAACAAGGTCTTGGGGTTTGGGGGGCTTGGTTTAAAAGTTATACATTACGATACATTTCTTAATTTTATATTATTTTCGACAGCTAAAATGCTGCGGGACAACAGGACCAGAGTCTTATGTAAACGACTACAATCTCACATCACCAACATGTTGCAACCGCAATGGAACAGTGACATTACCGAATGAGAACTTACCAATAGTTAATCTTCCAATAGAAAATCAAACTACGAAGAATCAACAACGAGAGAACCTACCAGCTAATTCTGCAGGAAGTATTAGTATAGGAGATCTTGATATTGATTTAGGAGAGCTGGGAAATCTAACAATGTGTAAGAAAGAGGATGCATATCAAACTGGTTGTACGGCAAAGATTGGCGCTGCTGTCACGAAAATCGGGAGATTTTTCGGAATTGCATTGATAGTCGTTATCGTTTTCGAGGTAAATATACGAACAAAGTAATGTAGTTGGGGAAATTAATCGATGTGCTAATGGGCACCCTATGTTGCAGTAATGTCAAATACAATACAACTGTCAAAGAACAACAGTTGTGATTTTAATAAAGGGTTTTTTCTAGCAGTTTCTCAACGATTAATTTTCCTAGCTTTACCTAAAGAATCAATCTAGAAATTATTTATCATAATTTCAATCTAGAATTAACTATAGTGAGTCGACAAATTAAGGTAAGACTCCATCTGATGAGACCTGCACAGGGTGACTGGTAGCAGCTGGTAGAGAGTTGCGAACGTTGCCAACGATCGAATTGAACAGCTTGCGATCGGAGATGCTTATGTTCAGCAGTAGGCTGATGACGATGATGATTCATTGAAAAAAAGAAAAGTCGATAACGTACAGAAACGTAACCCGGACGCCAGCACATCAAGTTACCCGAAACTGTCAAATTTTCCCAATCAACTTTGAACCTGATGCTTCAGCGATAAAGTTGAAAATCTATTAAAGAAATTTGACAGGTTGTAATAGCTTGATGTTCTGGCGTCTGTACGAACTGCAGCCGTCTTCGGAAAAAGGAAAAGTTCGCACTTTGCCACTTGGTATCGTTTTTTTCTCTTGCAGGACTTCTTCCACACAATAAACTGTGACTGACGGTTTAGTTTATTTCAATAAATGCATTTTTTTTGTTTTCAGCTGTTCGCCATGTTCTTCACAATTTATTTAATTAGAACGATGAAAGTCAGACTCCCCAAAAGATATATTGAACAACCTAGGTATTATTATTAAGTAAAAACAATAAACGAAATGATTTGTTTTTTTTTCTTTTTGAGATTGAAATATTTAAAAATGTAATTTATATGTACATATAGTTTATGAATAAAGGAAATATTATTGAAATGACATTAAACAAAGTATTATAAAAATCTTCTATTGTTAAGAAATATAAATATGTGAATAAGTATTAAAATAAATAATTATTTTTGTATTTTTTTCTGTTTTATTCTCTTATTTAAACCATGTAGAGTCAAAGGAAACTGGTGATTTAAAAATTGGAGATCAACCCAGATTTGTCCGTGTGAGGTACAGACGCCAGCACATCAAGCTACTATATTATGTCAAATTCCTTTAAAAGATTTTCAACTTTATCGCTAGAGCATTAGGTTCAAGGTTGACTGGGAAAATTTGACAGTTTCGGGTAGCTTGATGTGCTAGCATACCTATAAAAATGTAAAGCATTAGTCAAGCTCGTACGGATAAATTGTGGACACCGAAATATCTGTTAGTATCCGGAGTCGCACTCGTAGTTTGCCCATTTAACCGAACCTTGAGAGGCGCTGCAAACGCAAATATAAATTAAAACTGTCATTCGTAGCTAGTCGTATTAAATGGCTAAAGCGGCGAATTGACTTAGGGAGCTCGCTCACTATGTGGCTCCGACCATGACTTGGTTGTATAACTGGCCGTTATCTTGAACAATTAGGGTTCCTGACTTTACCTACATAACCATACAGTTAACTTCCTTAACTTCCTTTCCATAATTTACGATATAATTCGTAATTAAAATATATATATTTTAAATAAACGTTGCACTGCTCTAAGACTTATTCCTGTATCGTGGAAGCGTTTACAAATATTTAAGTCACATACACTAAAAACAAATTGGCACAGCAATGTTTACAGTATTATACTATAACGAAGTAACAACAGGACCAACTGATTTTTTTCTAAGGGGGACCTTAGACAAGGAACTAACGTACACAGTGTACTGAGCTGTAAGCCACCTGTAAGCTGAGTGATTTCTAAACGTGTGGCTTGCTGCTTGCCTGGCCGTGCCATAGACAAGATAAACGCTACTTATTATTGTCAACATGTCGGACAAGTTAGTAATTTAATCAAATATTTTGTTAATTTTTGTGTTTAAATCTATCAATTTACTTACAACACCTTGTTTTATTATAAATAACAAACAATCTACACGTTTTCGTTGCAAAAAAAGCTTTAAACCGGTGTATTTGTGTCGTGTATTTTGCGTCGCTAATTCTTGACATGTGTTCCACTTTTATCGTGATCGATAAAATATCTATTTTTGTTGCAGTGAAGACTTGTTAGGTGACGATTTAGGAGACCAGAGCCTTGCGGACTATAACCTTGGCAATGAAGAGGAGGAACAGCTCTTGGCTGACGACTATGAAAATGCTGGTCCTCAAAACGTCCCGACGTCCATTGGGTCTAGTTACCGAGAGAGAGATTCCCTTGATTTGGGACCACCAGACTACCCCAGTCATGTTATGGAGTATAATCAGGTTTGTAGTTGTGCTGATGACTGACCGAATTCTTTTTTGTAGTGATTCTGCCTTTAAAAGTTTACAAATATGGTTTAAGATTACAATAATATTGTGTAACAGTCTCAATCATCTATATCTTTATGAAAGATACTTGTCTTTTCTAAAGTTAGTGTCTTTTTAAGAGACTAGCCTTAGCCCATCACTTTTTTCCTAATAGGAAATTGTGAAGATAATGTAACTCTCTGTATTTTGATTATGATCTTGGTTTCTAATCAGAAAATTGTAGTGCCAAGATCATCTCATTTAAAGTTGTTTCCGAGAACCTTACCAATCTGATCCTTCAGTTTATCAAAGACTAGCTTATGCCTGTGGCTTCAACTGTGTGGAGTTTCATAATTGTCTCATGGGATTGTACTACTAGGATAAAAAGTATCAAACTCAAAGCATTTACTTCAATTAGACTATTACAGGCACTTTTGAATGTCACAAAAAAACAAAGAAAGCATAGGTAAAGAAGAAAGTATCCTATGTGTTAGTCCAGGTTATAAACCATCTGTGTGCCAAATTTCATCTAAATCCCGTCAGTAGTTTTTGTGTGACAGAGTAACAAACATCCATCCATCCTCACAAACTTTCGCATTTATAATATTAGTAGGATAGGATAGTCGAAACATTTCTTTCAATTAGGCCTTTAAAAGGCACTTTTCAATGTCAAACTGTATGCAAAAATAGTATTGAATTTAGTTGCCTATATTGTTGTAATTAAAATACTATACCCACTCTCACTCTTTGAGGTAGAAACCCGGGTAGCCAGTGAAATTCAAATTTTAGTTTAGTCAGTGTCAGGCTGTATGTTGAACAAAATATGGTTCGCAACAATAACAAATATAGCTTTACAGAGTTAAAATCATCAAAACAAACCTCGTGAGTTCACTTAATCCCATTGAATGACTTTTTCATGAAATAGGCTACCTTAACCCATCCCGCATAACTAAGTAAACGTATCAACTAAACTTATACTGTCACTTACGGGATCCGCAACGAACCTGCGATCATGGCGCTATCAACAGCATCGAAATATCGGGAGCTCTATATAATCTTTACGTATCTTTCCTCACTTACAATATTTACCTTTACAATTCATTTCCAGCCACCAATGGTGTACCAGGCTATGGCTGAAGCCGAATGCGTGGTGCCCAATATATCCGTAGAAGTTCCCATTGCACCGATACCAGAGCTCCCTACGTACGCACCATATGAACCACCTGTATATGAGGAGCACGCAGTTCCACCTGCTATAGTAAGTTTTTTTTGTCAGTAACATAGTCCTTAACTACTAATACTACACCTATGTTGAGTAGTGCAAGAGAAGTTGTGTATTTGTATCTACCCCACCAGTAACGAAGGGTCCACTTTTTGTAAGAGGTAAGCTAGAGTACATATCTTTAATGTGATTATATTATTTGTCTATAGAATACTGACTGTGCCATTTTTCAAAGAGAAGCCAGTAGGAATCGAGTTGTATGGAACCTTCGCCACTGTACCCCACACATTTTGCATGCACTTGCACAATGGATTGAATGAGAGTCTTAAACTCTGCTTGATTCAACTCTCTCCCTGTGATTGATCAATCAATCTGATCTGTTGAGTATTGTTCTAAATATGGACCAAAGACCTGACAGTCTAAAAAGCCACTTTTACAGAATCATTATCGGATACTAATATGAAGCATGTTACAATTTGTAAAATGGCTGCAGATGCAGTTAGTATTATGAATTGTCAAGTTGTGATCATTTAACTAATTGTCTATTATGATTCTGCTAAAGCACCATTTTTAGGCACCCTGAAGCGGCACTTTACATTATTTTCGAAATAAAGAAGAATCTTCATTGATTGTTTTTGTTTTTTGCTTTTTGCAGCCAGCATCCCCCATAGAATCACCGCAGATCGTCCCAACTGATATGAATGCACTACAAAGTAAGTTATCATGTTTTTTTTAAAATAGTGTTTATTGGATTGATCATAATTGTAGGATATCAGGAATAGCATCAGATATGTTGCCGGCCCAGGAATCAAGCTGAAATGATTGCCGACATACGATTAAAGTTCCACGGACCCACCGCTATGTTTCCACATTTATTGTGCGAAGCGCCAGTCTGTAGAATTCACTGCCGGCTTCACTGTTTCCCAATCATTATCATCTGGATCTCTTCAAAGTTCGAGTGAATCGGTTTCTTCCAGGCAAGTGTGCTCCAACTCTAGGCCTCGTCATCGCTTCGCAGCAAGCCGATGGCGGCCAAACACAAGCCTACTTAGTGTATTAAAAAAAAACCACTTTTTTAATGTTTTAGAGTAAACTGGGCTTCAGTCAGTGCCTATGTTTTCGTGGTAATAATTTACTTATTTGTCAACAGATGGTGATTTAGATGGTCCCCGCGAACGCTTTGTGTCTGAGAGACCCCCAGGGGCGCAGAGGTTGCCGCAAGTCAGGGATATACCAGACAGCTTAGGTAAATATTACTCACATCTCTTTGCAATAATACTTAGTATAGTTAACGGTAATCAGTGGCTCGGAAAGTCTGACAACCAGACTTGCCAAGGAGGAATGTATTACCCAGTACTAACTGAATTGCGGAGCTCAGATAGGCTGTCGCTCCATTGTATCGTATTGCATTGTATAACGGGCTGGTATCCGCAACTCCATGTCAAAGCGCGTATTTTGCGTGCGGGTGGGAGATTTATTCGATCCACCCTAACTCTCCGAGACTCGCTGCTGGGCTAGCAGCGCCTTGATGTTGCTGACGGTCTCGCGGAGAGTACCTGGGTTACCGAAGTACTTTGTCCTGTATGTTGCAACCACTGGGCAGTGCAGAAGCACGTGGGCTGCTGTCTCGTCTTCCACCATACGAGCTCGGCACAGGGGGCTGTCTGTTACTGTCGCTCCATGTAATATACTGGTATTCAGCTGCATCTCGTAAGACTGGAAGCTGACCCAACACAGTTGGAAAAAGGCTAGGTAGATGATGATTTGCAATATTAACCTACCTGCTATGGTTCACAAGTATTTTATTTCAATTGAATGTTGTACAGATAAGGTGGTGATACCGCGCGGCGGGTTCGGTCGCGGTCGCACGTCGTGGCGGAACCCGCAGTTCGTGCAGCGGTTCTCGCACCAGCCGCACCCCTACCGGCGGAATAATGTACATCGGGTATGTGTGATCTTACTATTTCTGCTTATACAAGATTCTAAGATAAGATTAGTCGATTTTCTAACTTCAATTTTTAAAGCACTGTCTCGTTAGTATATTAGTCGTAAGCATGACTGCTGAACATGAGGTCCTGGGTTCGGTTCCCAGGTTGGGCAACCATGGCCATGGTTATTGGTTTTTTTTTAATTAGGAACCAGCTTATGCCCGCGGCTTCGCCCGCGTGGAGTTCGGTAATTGTCGCACGGGATTGTGCTATAAAAATTCCTTCGTGTTAATTCAAGTTATAAACTGTCTTTGTGCCAAATTTCATCCAAATCAGTCAGTAGTTTTTGCGTGAAAAAGTAACAATAAATGAGACAGTTTGTGAGGATGGATGGACATCCATCCATCCTCACAAACTGTCTCATTTATAATACTAGTAGGATTTCCCAGTAGTGGCCTGGTGTTAGAATAAGAAGAAAACAAATTGTAAAAATGTAATTTGAAGTTTGTCGTGTTTTGTATTTCCAAAACTTCGCATACATAACGAGTATATTTTCTCATATTCACAGGGCAATTTCAACCAGCAACAGCGTCCGTCATTCCCCCCTCCACAACTCCGACCGAGCCAACCTCAAAACCGGCCCGAGTTCCCACCAGACATGCG
Organism: Noctua pronuba; assembly: GCA_905220335.1. Classification (NCBI taxonomy): domain Eukaryota; kingdom Metazoa; phylum Arthropoda; class Insecta; order Lepidoptera; family Noctuidae; genus Noctua; species Noctua pronuba. Next base: position 13,353,501 of record LR999916.1, on the reverse strand, counting down.
GCCTGACATGCGGCCTGACATGCGGCCCGACATGCGACTAGAGCCCCTCAACCACCCTCAAATGGGACCCGAAATCTCCCCCGAGCGTCCCATGCTTCCACAAGACATGCAAATGTTCCGCCCACCCATGGAACGCCCCCCATTCATCTCCCCCCGTTTCCAATACCGACCTCACATGGAAGAGCGTCCCCAATTCGGGCAAATAAGGCAGAATTTCGAGCCTAGGCCTGTGTTTTTCAGGCCTAATTTCCCACCTAGGCAGTTCGCTCCTCCTATGAGGGAGATAGTGCCTAACTCTAGTCATATGCCTCAAGTTACGATTAGGCAAGCCTTACCTATGCCGGGCCCGAGTATGGAGAAAGGTGCGAAAGACCCTGGAAGGGAGCCCGAAGTCAGAATGTTACCGGTGCCACTACCAGCGAACTTGCCACCTGGAGGATTGGCTGGGAAGAAAGTGTTGATCAATCCACATTTTAAAGGGAACTTCCAGCCGCCTGTTGAAGGTAAATATTGCTTTTTTATGCCGTTGTGTACTTTGTAGATAATCTCCTTTATTGTGTGTTTCCGCCGATTGCATGTAGCGGAGATGAGAATGTTGAAGTGGATGTGTGCTGTGACAAGAATGGGTACAATAAGGAATCACTATATTAGAGGAAGTTTGAAAGTTGCGCCAGTTACAGAAAAGTTGAAAGGGAATCAACTGTCGTGGTATGGACATGTGATGAGGAGGGACGAATCGCATGTGACTAAACGAGCGATGAATATAAATGTTGATGGATGGAGGGGGAGAGGAAGACCAAGGAAACGATGGATGGATTGTGTGAGGAATGATTTGAAAGAAAAAGGAGTAAATTATAGCGTGACGATTGACTCATGAGAATGGAAGAAAAAAACGTGTTGCGCCGACCCCAAGCAACATGGGACAAGGGCAGGAAGATGATTATGTGTAGTTTTTAGATTATCTCATTTATTGTGTTTCCACCGGCGAAACATTTACATAAAACATGTTCTCTGATGAGAAAAAAAAATCACTAAAAGAAGAGAGAAAAAGAGATTTCAATATGTTTGAAATGTTCCAGCAGTGGGAATGTACAGTCGCTAGCGTATCAAGTTACCACAAACTATCAAATGTTCTCATTCGATTTTGAACTTAACTATCAACATTTTATAGTTAAAATCATTTGCAGAAATTTGACAGTTTGTGGTAACTTGATGCGCTGGTGACTGTACAATTTTACTACAGACAATTTCTGTCAAATGATATGTATGTAGGAAAGCATTAAATTATACAAATTAAATAGTGGTCCTCCAAAAAAAGAAAACAACATTCTTACTGTATGCTCTGTCACAAGCCAAAGAGTATGGAAGAAGAATTCATGCTGCGCCGACCCCAAATTAATTGCGATAAGGGCAAGGGAATGATGATGATGTCTACCTGCTTTTAAAAATGTTCTGAGTGAATTTTTGTGAAGTGCATTAAATACGATGTCAATAACGTTGCCAGCTTACAAAATAATTAGAGTTCCCATACATGCCAATTAGAACTTCATAGTGTATGACCGTCTGTGTGTCAAAGCTTACTGTCTCCGAAAATATCTTTTAATAATTGTGACTGTGTTTAAAATAAGTAATGTCGGTAGGGTTACCAGCCTACATACCGACGCGAATACAAAAGTCGCCGCCGCTCAGTCCGACCATAGAGAACAAATTCGGTAATTCTAGCTTATTTGTTGTGTATTGCATGGTTTTGTAGCAACACTAGATTTTAGTGCCGATATTGATGATATGATTTCGAATTAGTTTATTTCTATTGTAATTAAAATCGTTAGTAATGTAGTAAATTTTAGTTTTTGTACTATTTGTTAACTATCTTAAATTAATAATGTCAAATAACAAAAATGCTTCCTAATGTCGTACAATTTACTTACGGATTAAAAAAAATAAAAGTGATTTGTGTGAGATTTTGAAAACATAATTGGCAAAATGTGCGTGTACTATTCCGTACACCTCAGCCTAACCCTTCTGGGATTACAGTCGTGATGTTATGTTTTTTTTTAGCCTTGTATATCCCACTGCTGGGCAAAGGCCTCCCCCATATCCTTCTACTTTTTTAAAATTCATCTTGTTCCTCAATTATGACATTTAATATTCTATAAATAGTTTGCTAATGTTTCAAATCGAAATGTTTTAAATGTTACTCAGTAAGAGTAGATCGAAAACAGTATCGGCGCTATATTATTTTTTTTTCACTTGTATTGCACAATATTTATACATCCTGCTTGTTTTGATGTTAATTTAGTCAAAACTCTACACACACATAAACTTTCTTAGTCTGCTTCTGAATTTATCTCTTTATACCTAGTTATAATTATTTAGAATGTATTTTATTGGATAACAACTTATACTTAATGTCTGTCCAAAAATTTACCATTTTTCAAAATTTTTTGGACTATGTCCATTGTGTTCCTACAGTAAATTTGTGCCTAAGTGCAGTAAGTGCAATTGTATTTTAGCAGGACAAATAACAAAAAAAAAAAAAAAATGATTTCATCTCAAAACATTGTATCGTACATAGTAGCAGTAGTACTATATTTAATTTTTAGTTACTCGAATAATAACAGCCGCTGCTGGGGGCCGATCTTCAGGTTAAGCCGCGATTTCCCTCCGTGCTTCGGAAAGCACGTTAAGTTGGTCCCGGCTGTCATTTGTAGATCTTTGACAGTCGTTAGTGGTAGTCAGTGGCCCGAAAGTCTGACAACCAGTCTTAACCAGGGGTGTCCCAGGTTGGGCAAAGTGTTATTGGTTTTTTCTATCAGGAATTTCTCAGTAGCAGCCACTGAGTCTCAATTTGTGCCCGGTAGATGGCAATAGGCTTCCCCTATTACATGGGACTCAAACGTAACTGGCGAAATGTGGGTGTACTATTAGGTACACCTCTACCTAACCCTTCGGGGATTACAGGCGTGATGTTATGTTATGTAATAATAAAATAAGAGTCTGTTTTATTAAACTTTTGGCTCTCCAATAGCTATTTGATTAATTGATAACTCTGCTCTATGGAATGTAATTGTGGTACTGTTGCACAAATGAGAGCACTTATATCGTGTCCTGTTTTTTGTTCATTCGAAGAACTGGTGGCCTACTATGACGTCTTAGAGCAGGAGTAATTCCAGTGTGGGAAAGAGATGGCGCTAGACGAGCTGTCTCTTTCCCATACTGGACTCTCTTTTCCATTACTCCTGCTTTAAGACGTGATAGCAGACCCCTGATGTACGCAATTGAAGGCACCAAACTCGTAGCCCAGTCCTGTGTCAATCTACATCCTAAGTGGAAGAAGAACAGCTGTTTACCCTGTATTTATTGCGCAGGTCCAGTAAAGGATATCGATGATGCAGCAGAACGGTTTATAGCGGAACAGCGCAGTGCTCTGGCACGGGCTGCTGTCAGGAAGTATGCCAGACGATCTCCACAGAGGTAAGTGTATAAAAAGGTCGTCACCATATTCTAGTCACTATAGACCGACCGCTTTAATGAGTCCTCCGCCTTGCCCCATCAAAGGCACATTAAGCGTCCACAAATTCCTAACAATATCCCATATATGTTATTTGCTCTAAAATAACCATAATTCACGTAGTATTACGATATTAATTGAACCAATACGGGATGAACCTTCAGAATATTCCATTTAAATTGATACTTTCGCGAGGACTCGTTAAAGCGGTCGGTCTATAGAATATACAGGGTGGAAGGGACGTCGACGCACAAACGACTACCAAGTATTCAGTACATCATACCGAACCACTCCACATAGAAATTTATCGGTAATTGAAAGAAAAAGCAGCTGTTCCATACATTTTGAACATATTTGCACATAATTTATGAAATGAAATAAATGCTTACTTAATTTAATATTTATGTTATTACAGATACATAGAAAACACAACGATAGAGATAGAGAATGAGCTGGCACATCCTCCGCGAAGGAGTAACGACGACGACGATCTGCTGAGACGGCAGGAGGAGTTCATCAATGCCAACAGAGCGGGGCTTAGGAGGAGGTGAGTGATCACTCTCTCTCTCTCTCTCTCTCTCTCTCTCTCTCTCTCTCTCTCTCTCTGAGATAGTGATTTGATATAGAAAGACAAAGAACTTTCCCTGTTTTTCATACCTCGATAAGTGTTGCTGACCTTTTTGTGTAGGTCATCGTCCATAACCATTAATTACTTTTTCTCAACCTTTTCCCATACCGTATCTTAAAATCTCCCCCCCCGCAGGATGCGCTCCCCGTCCCCCGCGCGCCGCTCGGCATCCCCGCGCCGCAGCCCCGAGCGGCGCACGCGCACGGACGCGCCCCGACACACGGACGAGGTAAATAGATCGCAGATAAAAACATTAACATTTGTGTAAATAAATATTCATGTCATTGTTGAAAATGTATAAAAACAAATCGAATTATAATTTGCATTGTCAACATTCGTTCAACAAATTGAATGAGGGCTATCGTTTTTGAGCTCACCAGATGGCACCACTGTCGAGTAAGGTCCTGTCATTCATTCTTATTTTATACTTTACAGTACCCTTAACAGTAACTTCAGCTGATATATATTTACAAATATTCTCCCTAACATTAACAAGCATGAAATATCTAAAAATCATTCTACCTCCAAGTACTAACAAATAAGATTCTAAGTTGCTACTTAAAATATTCAAGACATAATCAATCAGGAATGGCTGAATCTAGATTCAGCCATTCCTGATCACAATCGTGAATATTAGTAAAAATACGTGATTAAAAAAGCACGCAACGCGCGAACACTTACATCTGACATTTCGAAAGACCTTACTCTACACGAGCGCCTCCAGCGGCAATTTCATGCGCGATGGCCCCCATTGCAGCAGCTCAATCCTTTTTGTTCTTCTAGTTTATTGACATTAGTGGCTTTATAACTTAGTTTTCGGTTTATAAATAATTAGATTTGTTTTAAAAGGTTGGCATCTGACATGTCGATAATATGTCGTCCTGTCAACTATTGTCACGGATTGTAAAATGTAAACCAGGGGGGGGGGGTCACGCTTAGTTATACGCAATTTTGTGCGGCCGTGGCGACATCTTGAATTCTGTACCAAAAGGTTATGCAGCTAAAAAGTCTTAACAGACCTCACTAGATGGGGCAGGTGTCGATACCTTTCGAAAGAACCGCTAAAATAATTTAAAAACGAAGTTAATGGTCCAGGCCCTGCAGTCTCGACATTAGATAGCGACAAAAATCGGTCGCTAAGTCATATCGTTGTCAAATTCCTTTAATGGATTTTCTACTTTATTTGGAAAAAATAAGGTTGAAAATCTATAAAAGAAATTTGACATCGATTACACTTAACGACCGATTTTTGTCGTTATCTAATGTCGAGACTGCAGGGCCTGTTTTATTATAATTATTGAAGCATAAATTCACTACATTTGTTTAAAGCTATCATCATCTGACTAGCCTTTTCCCAGCTATGTTGGATTCGGCTTTCAGTCTAACCGAATGCAGCTCCATATCAGCATTTTACATGGAGCGACTACCTATCTGACCTCCACAACCCAGAGTTAAAAAACCCAGAGTTAAAAAACCCAAAGTTAAAATTATAAATACTATTTTGATTAGATATATTTTTTAATAAATCGAACAATAAAAAATAAATTCGGAACGAAAACGAACGAATGGAACGTCATTGTCAAACATCTTGTCTGATGTCGGAGAACCCGTTATAGGAATACCAAAGAGTATAATAACGCCATCTAGATATCTTAACGGGAAGTAAAGCTCTATAGGTAGCTGTAGGTAGATAGGAATGTATGTATACCTTTTTCTTACGTATAGGTCGGTATATTGTTTACTTGTAGTTGATCTTTAAAATTTTCTTGGTATTTTGCAAATAGGTTGCCATCTATATACAATGTCGCCCATGCGCATGTGACCGCCCGTAATTTTCTGAATATTCATGAAGAATTGTCGAAAATAAACTTCAAAAGGGGGGGTCTATCTATAACATTTTTCATGTTATTCAATTTTGAATTTTTTAAGTAGAGTTTGTAGATTTGCTTTCTATTTTTTGACACATCTCCGAAGTTTATGGGTCGATTTGAATTCTGTTTATTATTTCTAAAAGCTTATGAGTTATTTTAACAGGTTAATTAACATTTTTACTAAAAATTATCGACTACGAAAAAAAAACGGAATCGAAGTCATTTTTTTAGTAATTTTTTTTATATTTATTTTAAAAAAACTTGTGTAAGTCCATAAATTATCTCGATAGGACGACTTTTTTAATCATTAGTTGTAAGCTACTACATAACAGCTACAAATTCATAGAACATTGTTTTTACCTAACTGTAACTAAATCCAAGGTAAAACTCTAAAACTCTGATGAGTCAAATTTAGGAAAAGAAAGAATTTAGGAAAATGTGAAAGTCAATTGAATGTTGCTCTTAGCAGTGAGTACTAAAAGGTTAAATTAATAATGAGGATGATAATGGAATTAAAAACAAACAAGCAATAGCTAGATTTTTACTAAAAAAATAAAAAATACAAGAATTTTAATTAATTAGATTTTCGAAATGGCCCCACCCTCCTGTAAACAAACCAAAGCTCTCATGGCAACACTTTTGATTGTACGACGTAATTCTTCACGGTTTTCTTTTATTTCCACAGCAGCAGCAAAAATCCTAGCCGTTAATTGCTCGCGGCTTTCGATGGGCACGGCATACACTTTTTGTTTCACGTAGCCCCAAAGATAAAAATCTAAGGGTGTAAGGTCGGGAGATCGCGGCGGCCAAGCAATAGCACCTCTTCTGCCAATCCACCACGGATAATTTTGATTTAAATAATCACGAACTAGTCGTGCGAACTGTGCTGGAGCTCCATCTAATTGCAGATACATCCGCCTTCTTGTTTCCAGCGGTACTTCCTCCAAAAGCAACGGCAACGTATTGACTATAAAATCTAAAAACGCGTGTTGATCTAGTCTGTTTGGTAACACAAAAGGGGCAATAAGTTCATCGTCAATCATTCCAGCCCATACATTTATGGAAAATTGAATCTGGAAAGTTGTTTCCCTAATGACATGTGGATTTTCAGTGGCCCACACATGGAGATTGCGATGATTTGTTATACCCGCCCTTGTTTTTTCTTTAGAGATAGGTATCAACAATGTTCTGTGAATTTGTAGCTGTTATGTAGTAGATTTCAAATAATGATTAAAAAAGTCGTCCTATCGGGATAATTTATGGACTTACACAAGTTTTTTAAAAATAAATATTAAAAAAAATTACTAAAAAAATGACTTCGATTCCGTTTTTTTTTTCGTAGTCGATAATTTTTAGTAAAAATGTTAATTAGCCTGTTAAAATAACTCATAAGCTTTTAGAAATAATAAACAGAATTCAAATCGACCCATAAACTTCGGAGATGTGTCAAAAAATAGAAAGCAAATCTACAAACTCTACTTAAAAAATTCAAAATAGAAAAACATGAAAAATGTTATAGATAGACCCCCCCTTTTGAAGTTTATTTTCGACAATTCTTCATGAATATTCAGAAAATTACGGGCGGTCACATGCGCATGGGCGACATTGTATATAAAAGGAGAACTGACTGACTGACATATCAACGTACAGCCGAAACTACTGGGGCTAGGAATGTGAAATTTTATACACGGCTTCCTATTATAATGTAGGGGAGCACTAAGAAGGGGTTTTTGGAAATTTAACCTTTAAGGGGGTGAAAAGGGGGAATTTTTTTTGTATGGAAAATCTTATTACGCGGACGAAGTCGCGGGCAAAGTGCTAGTAATTCATAATACTGGACAGCTATGAAATATGAAAATATGATAATTTTAATGAAAAAAGGAAAAAAAAAATTCTCTATAAAAGTACTATAAAATTAATTAGAAAACTTAATTATTTGATTTTCTTTTTTGTATTAATGTTGGGTTCACAGAGACATCTATAGATAATTATGAAACTAATAGTTTCTCTGTTAAGTAAAGTAGATGGCGACTCTTTCTTCGCTGAAGTTGTGTCTGTTCTGCCTCCCCCTGGATTATCATTTTCCAATGACGAATTGAAGAAAACCGCACAAGTGTATTTGAATAAACATAAACACAACGAGAATGTAGGTTTAATTAATTTATTAACATTAAAATGGTTTATTTAAGTTTATGTGAAGAAACAGATAGCGTTCCTATTATAATGTGTACCTCGAACAGACAAAAGGAAAAAAAACAAGATAGAAATATATGTCAGTGTACTTATTTAAAATTGTTTCATTTAATTTATTGTTCCAAGTACCCGAGTCTAAACGAAATCATATAGCTATAATACCTACCTACCTAATAATAATAGATATAAATACGTATATGCACCGTAGTAGTGCATAGTGTTGTTGGTACAGAATAATAGATGTCGCCACTATTCACATTTTAGCAATCGAACTATTCTGAGAGTCGGCCCTCTTTATAAGTATTCTACTCTTTGATGTAAACACAATTATAACAAAGCTCACAGTCCAACGCTCTATTTTTATTCGATTTGAATTAGAGTTGCCTCAGTGTCAGTTTGTAGGGTTCCGTAACCAACGGGATCCTATTACTAAGCTACCGCTGTCCTTCCAAAATAAAAAATAAAAAAAATAAAGGGGGCTCCCCTACTAAAAACGAGTTTTTTTGGCTTTTTTTGTTACGATGGTACGGAACCCTTCATGCGCGAGTCCGACTCGCACTTTTTTTTTAATTTCGTGCTGGCTAGTGCACTCCCCTTCCACCATCCTTTTTGTCTATGGTAACACCAACATTTCACCATTAATGTTACAGGACAGTGAATACAAGCGCAGACTGCGTGAACAAGAGAGTCTTCGCGAGAGAGTGCTGCGAGCCAAAGAAGTGCGGCGCAGGAAGAACGCCGTTGCTTTACACAAGCAGCTACAGGACAAGTAAGTTATAGTCTGTACGAGAAGCAAAACTAATGGGATACTTGATATCATGTCCTCTTGTTTGAAATGATGGACGCTATTGAAGGCGTTAAACTTGTAGTTCAGTTCTGGTCCGACTCAATTTAGATTGCCATCGAGACACTAAATAATAACAGCCACTCATATCAATCTCCAGGTAAAGCTGCGTTGGGCTAAGTTGGTCTGTGGATGGGTGAGCCCGCAGGTTCTCTCGATGTACAGCCGCAAATAAAATAGTCCTTCTTAAAGCATACTGCACATCGCTGTACTCGGGAGCCCTGTGGTTCACATATACACAAAAGGCTTATAATGCTCTGCGTATCCAATGTAATAATGCGTTCAGGGTATTGTTGCGATTGCCACGCTTCTGTAGTGCCTTAGCAATGTTTGCCGACGCACGCACTGACAGTTATGACGCGTTGTGGCGTAAAAAATCTGCCTCGCTACGCCACAGACTGCGTGGCAGTCCCAACACTATCCTGCAATCGATAGCAGTCCGGGCAGATAGCCCGCTAGTGTGGGCGCTAACTAATCGCACCGATCTGTTCTGGTTATTAAGTACTAACATAGGCTAAGTTATATTGTTACTAACACAGTGGACCTCTCTGTTGTCTGATAAATAAATAAATAATAATAATTACATACTAAGTGCTTTTCGAGGTACTCCCTCCGTACCTCGAAAAGCATTTTAAGGCGTTGGTCCTGGCTGTCATTTGTAGATCTTTGACAGTCGTTATAGGTAGTCAGTGGCCCGAAAGTCTTATCATGGGGTATCGTATTATCCAGTACTAATTGGGTTGTGGAAGTCAGATAGGCAGGCGCTTCATGTAAAATACTAGTATTCTGCTGCATCCGGTCCGACCCCGACATAGTTGGGAAAAGCCTAGGTAGTGATGATCGAAAAAAGAAGATAGGATCTTCTTGAGTTTTTCAGCCCGGAGCAGTTATTTACATAACATGAGGCTTATACATAACTTACGAAATGTGGGTGTGCTAGGTCTGGTATGCTCCTGCCTAACCCTTCGTTGAAAAATGGGTATGTTTTCTATAACTAACCACATTTTAAACCCTTACAGAGAACGTGAAGCTCATGAGAAAGAGGCTCTACTGAAGCCTCCCAGCTCGCCCACGTTAGCCCCTGTGCCTGCGCCCGCGCCGGCCGGCCCGCCCGGGGGGCCCGGCGAGTTGCAGCACACGAAGCCCGACACCACGAGGACTTCTCCGGACAAACTGGACAAGTTGGAGAAACTGGACAAATTGGAGAAGTTGGACAAGGTTCGGATAGATGTGAAAGTGGTGAAGGAAGTGAGGGACCGCTCGCCGGTTAAAGAAGAGAAGGTGGAAGTTAATTCTACTTGTGGTGAGTTTGTTTTGTTTTTATACAGCGGTTTGTTTTATACAAGGCAGCTGCTTGGTCTACATATGTAAGAAAATCTTAGAAGTTCAATTGGACCCACTTCCTGGTTTCCGATTGTGCTGAAATTTTGCATACGTGTTTAGTTTCGATGACAATGCATGGTTACCTAAGGGACGCCATTCTAAATCCAATATGGGGGTCTTCCAAAAATGACGGACTAGTTACTTTTTATGCATTCCCATGATATGAGTATCAAATGAAAGGGTTTGTTGAAAAAAATACGAGAAGTAAAATGACGTCATTCTAAAGCGTGATTTTTAGTTTTTTTTAACTATAATATTTATTTTCAATTTTAAACCTTAACGTCTTCACGTAGGCAGTTGAAAACTTCACAGAATATAAGAAGGTAAGAAAAAAAATGGGTTTATTTGGCACAGTCCACAAGTGCACACAACATTTAACATAAATTAATTATCGTGTTTCACGGTTGCGCCTAATAGGCCTAGTTCAGCAAACTGCTAAGCAGCTAAACTGCCCGACGCTGGGCAATGTCTTACTACCTCCTATATGGGCCAGTAAAAATAAGAAATATAAGAGAAAGTAGTTTTAGTCAAACAAAATTCTAAGTGGGCGAGTCCAAATTCCACTCGACGATGGGTTTTTGGTTTATTCAGCTCAACTTTACCAATGACATTTGTCTCTCCACAGAAAACCTGACCCCCCCTCACAAGCTGGGCACGCTGACGCCGCCGCTGCCGGACAGGCGCACCGACAGCGACGACGACCTCGACCTCATCCTGGGGGACATCGACGGGATCCTGTCTGACGACGAGGACTCGGGCCGGTTCAAGGAGAAGGCTACTAAGAAGTAAGCACATCTGTCTAGCCTCATCTCAGCTGTGTTGGGGTCCACTACCAGTCTAATTGGATTTTATGAAAAATGAACTTTTTACTTTAATTTGCCGTATGACAATATTAGAAATTCTGGGAATTGCTTCCCAGAATTTGATCCTTAATAGCATCGCTATCGAGTGGTGTAATAATATAGTATCTTCTTTTTCAAATTAAAGGGATTTAATTCCTGGCTAAAGGTGATTTTTCAAAAATCAAATGATGTAGTATTAGCTCTCATCAAGTCGGGCCCGCTATTCAAAGGAGTCTTTCTTTGGGTATTTTTTAGCAATTCCTTAAACTTGGCTAGTAAAGGATTTGGCCTTCCACGCCCACTTAAAAAATTCACCCAGTATATAACACCTGCCCTTCTCTACTTTCTAGTGTTTTAGCCTGTAACGATTATAATACCTAGTACACACAGATACAGTTAGCTAACCCAATAACACCATTCCATTCCAGACCAGACCCGCCCAAGTCGAAGCCTCAGGTAGACTTGCGCTCGAAGCTGCCTCCCAAAGTGTCCAGCGAACACAAGAAGCAACAGAGACAGAAGATCGTGTTCACTGAGGAGAGAGAAGAGGGGAAGATTAAGAAAAAAGGTTTGTACAAGAAGAATTTTATCTACTTAAAGTGATTCCTTCAATGTACTGGTACTGTTAGGCTCAGCGCAGACAGAACGGAGCGCAGCGGAGAGGATTTTATTAACGCACTTGAAAATAAACCTTAAAATTATTACAATAAAGTGCATAAATGCTTGAACCTGACAAAAAATGCTCGCACGTCCTCGAAGATACGCGGGAGTCCCCGCGCGGCGTCGAATCGGCGCCCGCGTCGTACGCGTACTTTCAGTGTTGTCATAGAGTTTAAAGGTGCGAGGTCGCGTGCAAGCTCAAGCATACGCGATCCGTAAAGAAAATGCCCGAGACCGCGCGGGGATTATTCCTCTCTGTCTGCGCTGACCCTTAGTCTGCACCTACCAAGATTTAATTGAAGCAAATTTCAGAGCTGTTCAGGTGGCTACATACTGGTCTAACACAACTTGAGTTCATCGACATGTAAAGAAGAGGAAATTAGCCTGAGTCATCCCACTGCTGGAAAAAGGCGTCTCTCCATGACTTCCAGTTGTTTCGGTCCAGAGCTATTGTTCACTACTGGTCGTTAGTTTTGTCCAGCTCGACCCGCCATCTTCTCGGGTCTGCCGCGACGCCTTCTGTCTGTGTCAGGGCTCTAGAAATTGGCTATTTTGGCCCACAGCTCATTGGGCATGCGACAGAAGTGGCCAGTCCAGTTCCACTTCAGCTTAGCGGCTTTTTTTCCTTCAATGTAGCCCGCCAAAAAGTAGTTTGTCTTAGTTTTTTTTTTGCAAAAATGGGCGCAGTTTTACTTTGTTTGCAAATTTTTTTACCGGGTGATAATGATAAAATAACTATTCAAATCGACCACCAATAAATCTTTTCGGTCATATTTTTATGAAAGGGCCTTATTTATTTACGTTGTCGGATCTCCCTTAATATAAAGTTTATTTTAATTAGTGGGCTAAATTTCACGACACAAAAAAAGGCAAAATCACTTGAACATATGATTTTAGAAAATCTAAAGCTATCTCTCACATGCCAACTTATAACAATGTCTCTCTCTTATGCTTTAATAAACTTGGGAGCGGCCTATGCCCAGCAGTGGCCTGTTAAGGAGTTGAGTGATACCTTTCCTCACTTCAATGTCATGCCATATTTAAATCTCGTCACATAATAAGATAATGTTTTATTACAGAGAAGTCCCCCCCGCGTCGAGCAGTCGTCACGAGCTCGACAATAGCGGAAGATACAGAACCACCCGTCGAAGTTAAAAAGCCTAAGGTAGCTATGGAAACGTATTTATTAAACCTTTCTAGACCCGCCGACTCCTAAGAGTCATTTTCCAAAAAGGTGAAAAACTCTCGCGCACTTTTTTGATGACACTGAATAAAGGACTGTATCTGTATTGCCTTTAAGTGTATAATTCGACGCAGACATTGAGTGTTCTCTGGCGTGAGCTCGAGGCTGCCGTCCGAGCGACCTTGTAGCGGCACTACAAGAAGTACTGCTATTTATGACATAAATGAAAAACTATATACTAAATTCCTACATCGCGCAGTTAAAGTTATCCGCGACTTAAAATTATATAGAAAAACCCGACAACACCAGACACAACACCCGTCTGTCGGAGGATTCTCCCTTTTTTTATGGGGGATGAAGAACTTTACACCCTGTTCTTCATCCCCCTCAGAACAGGGAGTAAAGTTCTTCATCCCCCTCAAAACCTCTAGGCTGCTGCGACTCAGTGGCTCCGGCAGTTAGATCGGCATTTTGTACATCTTATGAACTATACAGTTCGAGTATTGAGGAAAACATGACTATAACTGTCGGGCAGTAGACAACACCGGCCTATTTTCTATGAAGTATGAGGAGCTTTACACTTTATTCCTTTTCAAATGATAAAAAAAAACCAGTTCTACAAATAAATGTGTTTTTATTTTCAGGTAAAATCAAAACTGGACATGACTGTTAAATCCAGGCAGAGGATAACATATGAGAAAGAGGTATGTTTAATATTTAGACCTTACTAATTAAACTTTCACATCCATGTCGAACTTTTAGAATAATATAGGAAAAACGGCAATCTTCCTAGCGTGTTGATGGCAATCTAAACAAGGGGAACATTATAGGCGTATTGTGCTACAAGCACGATATCGTATCGTATTACCCAATACTAAGTGGGTTGTGGAGGTGAGATAAGCAGTCACTCCTTGTAAAGTACTGGTATTCAGCTGCATTCGGTTGGTCTGGAAACCGACCCCGACACAGTTGGGAAAAGGATAGGCAGAAGTTTTGGGTTCGATGTACAGATTAGGTATAGTGTTATTGGGTTTGGGTTTTTCAATCAGGAATTTCTCAGTAGCAGCCACGGAGTCTGGATTTGTGCCCGGTTGATGTCAATGAGTTCCCCTCCTATTACACGGGACTCAAACATAACTGGCGAAATGTGGGTGCACTATTAGGTACACCTCTACCTAACCCTTCAGAGATTACAGGCGTGATGTAATGTTATGTTATTTGTCTACAGCAAGCCGAAAAAGCAAAAGAAGACGAGAAAAAAGCAGCATTCACAAACAGACGAGTTATCCTCCAACGAAAATCGCCCAAAGAGAAATCATCATCATCCGTATTCTCCAGAATCGAGGTTAAAACGGACCCGTCTAAGCCCAACCCGGGCATATTCAGCCGGGCCGTCAGAACTGCTATCGGTCCCGAGAATAATAGAATAGTCATCAAGAAAGACGAGCCACAAATACAGTTTGAAAGTGACTCGGAAATTGACGAGGATACGTTATTAGAAGACTCGGGTAATATCGCCACTGTGGCCAACTTACCCCACGGGATGACTGACACGAGGTTGAAGACTTTGGCCGGCAATGATGTACAGGTAATTAGTATTTTAGGGTTCTTTTCTTTGGATTGTTTCTTTCTTTCCTTGAGGGCGGTGGTTCGAATGGTTGTTTAATATAAAATGTGGAGTCTTGCTCAGCTAAGCAGTCGATAGTCCTCTCTAATAGCAATATTAGTATTAGAATAGAATCAAAACTAAATGAGTTTTAATTTTTAACAAAAAACTAAAAATCACGCTTTAGCCAAACCCTTTCATTTGATACCCTCCTGAGAATGTATAAAAAATTACTGGGCCGCCATATTGGATTTAGAATGATGTCACTTAGCTAATCATGCATTGTTATCCCAACTAAATACGGATGAAAAGTTTCAGCTCAATCCAAAACCGGGAAGTGGGTAAAATGGGTTTAACTTCCTAAGTTTTTTATACATAGTTATAAGGTGAAGCTAATAAAAGCGTGTTAAAACATTGTTTTATAATTAGAGTTCTTTAGAAAGTTCAGGTGCGTATTACTCGCAAATTAATTGGTGGGCGTGTATGACCAGATGTATGAACGTGGATGAAGCAAAGCGAGTATGTAAGGATCGTAGCAGGTGGTGGTCTATGACATAAAAATAAAGTTAATCTAGTCAAATGTGATTATTTATTACATTAGTTATTTAATATAGGTCAAAGATTCCAAAGAGCAAGTAATACGCTCTTTGTCCGTAAAAAGCATAAAAAAAGAAAAAACAAAGATTATTATGACTGTAAATCTCTTAGATATGCATTTTTGTTTTTCAAAATAAACTTTTCGGGGAAAACAAACTCGAAAGAAGTTAGTAGCGAAGAAGCAGAAGTAACGTTGCTATATTCCAGTTTGGTGCATATAGGTGCTGGTGTAATACCAGAAATATGAGACACTTCTAGCTTAGCCTTAGAAATGGCGACGCACCCGTTTCGACCACAGGGCTGTTGGCTTGTTTATATATCGAAAACAAAAAAAAAACAAAAAAAAAAATTTTACAACCTTTGTCTTTCTGCCACAAACTAAAAGTATCATTAAAATTTAAGGATTCATGAAATGACTACTAACTTTTCTAAGTATGGGAGAAGAAGACATGTTGCGCCGACCCCAATTAAATTGGGATAAGGGCAGGAGAATAGATTGATGGATGGTTATGTTAAAATAAACATGACCAGCGAAATGTGGCTGTACCATAAAACAGGCACGATGTTAGGATAAAAAAAATCAAAGACATGCCGTTGTTTCAAAGTTATACATTCGAACCACTTAACCCATGATGTTTATTACAAACTCGCTGTGATATAAATGTGTGATATTTATTTATATGTACATATTTACTTATTCCTTAGATACACTGTAGTATACAGATTTTTAAAATAATAATATTATTTTACTGAAATATTTCGTATACAGGTTTATCAATTGTTTATGATAATTATATCGATTATAATTATATTAAAGATATAAATAAAGTATTTTGCTTCCCAAAGACTATTTTTCAAATACCAGACGGTATTTCAAATAAAATATCTGCAATCAAAATTATTTTATATGCATTTTTAAATTTAATTTTACATTTTTTTTTGCAAATTAGCCAAATATGAAATAAAAGATGACAATATTTTTAAGCTATTACAAATTAATAAGCCTGTATATTCTTTCTCTAAGCTAATACTATTTTTGTTACATGCTAGTTTATATACCTTAAATTATGAATTAATCAAAATCTTATTATATACCTATACAAATATGTGATAATTGATTTATTTGTGACAAAGACAGTTTTAGCTTTGTTATATTTTTTTAGCAATAAGATAAGTATATTGATCGTTATGTTTTCAATGCGAGGGCTATTTATATGTTTGATAGAGTATATGCCATATATTGGTGAAGAGGCATATAAATAAAAATATGTTAATGACAAAAATGCCCCTTTTATTCAATGATCGATTTTAGCTAAACTTTACTACTATTTAATATAGCTAAGGGGTTGTTCGAACCGCCCTCAAGGTAGGGCAAAAGGCGGCAAATATTAAAATATTAAATAGATTGCATACGTATGTATTTGTAATATAAAGGGTGTAAAAATACCCTTCACGAAGCCGAAAATACTTGTTCTCCCCGTCATTGCAATAATTTTCTTGTTCTGGACTATACCTTCTAGTTACGGAGATATTGGGGGTCAAAGTTCCAACTTTTTCACAAGTTTTTTTTTGAAAATACAATTTTTTAATGTTGTAACTACTTTAAATACCTCCACGACACCCGTTCTATTCAATGCATCCACTAGATCAATGTTTTGAGTGGTTTACATTGACTTCTAACGTAAAACGTGATTTTCTACCCCAAAAAAACATTTTTTTTTCATTTTTGCGTAGAGAGTTTTACTTAATTTGATGTACGGGATGCGTGGCTGACGGCTTCGTGAAGGGTCCATTTACACCCTGTATTTTTAATAGGTAAAGTGTAAAGTTTAGCATATCTAAGTGATTGTTTACAAGGGACATTCTCCCATGGTCTAAAATATATGTTAAGAAAAAGATCATGAAAATAGGACATTTATTTTTAACACATTGCTCACTATGGTCCATATTACAATTTTAAAAGACTTGCATGTTCTTTATTACAATTATGTAATATTTTATATGGATAATACAATTTTAATATTGTATTTACGTATCAGTCTTAGTTGTAGCTATACATTGGTTTGGCTCCGGCCATGTGTATACTTATTTTTGGTTCACCAGAGCTTAAATGTCTTTCCGTCAAATCGTACCTATTAAAATTGGTTTGTGAACAGGATTTTAATTTTTTATATCTTATATTGTTAATACTAAAGATAGATAAAGTAAACATATTAAAATTGTGTTACACTTAAAATAGGAAAAGTGTTAAGTGATTGTGTTAACCTAAGATTGTATTAGACTGATATAGCCAATAAGTTAACTATTTTTTATACTTTTCAACAATGTCTTTGTATTTATCACATATGCTCATTTTATATTCTGCACTCCGTCTGTTTTGTGTATTGCAATGTATAAATTACTTAACATTTTTCATATTTTTGACAGCTTTGTAACCTGACATTAGTTCTAAGTAAATATTTAAGATATTTAAGATTTTAAGCAAAAAAAAGTTTTTGAAACAAAAAAAACACCCACGGATTCATGTTCCAGAATTTAATACTGGACAAAGAAGAGCGATCAGCGAAGATTACATTCAAAACGACGGTCGCAGCTGAGAATTTCAAGAAGAAATTTAACAACAAGATGGTTGCCGCTAGCCGATTAGCCGTCACATTGCGCTGAATAAATAAAACAAGTTAAAACACCCACAACTCTAAACCACAGTTAAAAGATAACATAGTTGAAATAATGTATGGTAATACTAATATATCTACTGTTTCTAAACGCTAGGAGTCGTGGCAGCCGTGGTCATAAAATGTGCGAGCAGGACAGAGAATATTTAGCACGGCTGAGTCTCGTGTCATCTCGCTCTCTCGTTTTGTGACCGCGGGTGCCACAATCGTTGGCCTACTCTGTAATCAAGTAATAACATGCGATTTCCTAGATTATGAATGTTATGATCTAACCATATTTAAAATGTAACTTTAACATACACGAATGTTACTGTAAAATTAGTTGTTTTTGTATTTTAATAGATTAAGTTACAAATTCAACACCGTTTAGGTTGACAATTGAATAGTTTTGGTGTAAACGACTATTTGATTATGTTATGTAAGTAAATATATTATGTTTTGGCAAGCGCGCGAACGGCATCGTCAGATTTTGTATTTTTCAATGCATTCTAACGCTTATCTTATCGAAATAAAGTATACATTTGCACGAACACCTCAGGGAATCTAGGGGAATTTTCATCGTGCATAATGTATTCTATTTCGATTGTCGATCGTCGGCCCTTATGTTCTATAACATTACTTTCGTTTAGTCCTAAGTTGGTGCCCTAAAATGTTTACAAATTGTACATTAGTATTAGTTTTAAAGTTCTTATACACGTTGTGTAGAAAAATAGCAAATTAATGATATCTCGAAAGTTTGATAGATAGATTCTGCTTCTTGTAAGTAGAAAACACCTTTTACCGACATTGACGTCAGGCTAAAACACACTACTGCTGTGTACACACGTCAAAATGAAAATACTTTAGCCAAAAATTTAAATCGTTAGATCCTTCCTCGCCAAAAGATGGCCACGTTTCTGTTTCGTCGATAATGTCCTATCCAAGCAGAATTTGCGAGTCACCTTTCTCAGTGTAGACTGTTTCGCGTGACCTATTTACGGTGGGGCTGTATCTTACGAATTAAATCTTAGGCTGAAGAAATAATAGCCAGTTAAAAATATGATTTTTGTATACTTTACATGATGATAATGAAAGTTTGCCATTAAAAACTAAAGTGTTATGGTTTAGGTCGATTTTATTGTCTTTTAAAGTTATTTACTGTTTAAATTAGGAGAGCGTTAATTGTTCTATACATTGTATTTCTAATTACGCATTACATACGGTCAAAAAATGTCAGCATTATTTTGAACTATTGTAGCTGTTACAAAATTTTAATACTACAAATTAAAGTGACTGCTTTTGTTTAGAAAATTTGGTTTAGTCATTCTTGGTTTAGAATTCTGTCATTGATAAGCCTTTATTGATACTTAACCATAAGTACTATTCTAAATATTAATAAATTTAGGAAAAGTCTGTAATTGCTTGTCAAGGTTTTTTTTTCAATATTTTGATTAATTGTAACAACACCACATTTACGATATCAATATTATTTTAGCAGTTTACAAATAATCTGTAAGTTATAAAACCTGTTTGTTAGAACTTTATATTGTACTGTCGTGTTTTTGTTATATCCTACATTACATACAACACATTGTAACAAATATAAAGGGTGTAACAAGAACCTTAACAGAGCCGAAAGGCACTTATTCTCACCGTCATTGCGATATTTGTTTTGTTCTAGTCCATACTTGGGAACCTTCTAGTTACGGAGATATTGGGGGTCAAAGTTCCAACTTTATCACATTTTTTTTTTTTTTTAATGTAAAATTTTTGGTTTAAACACCTCAATGCCCCGTTTACTATTCAAAGCATCCATCAGCACAATGTTTTAGTGCGTTGAACTGTGTTTTACCGTAAAACGTGATTTTTTATCCAAAAAAAAAGTTGTTTCCCAGTAATAATTTTTGCGTAAAGTTACTTAGTTTGATGTACACAATGTTTGATTGACGGCTTCGTTAAAGGTCTTGTTACACCCTGTATAGAATAAGATATTTACATGTTTTAACCCTGCCATCGTCATTGACGTCTATAGGAGTCAACGTCAAAAGACGTAATAAGAATACTATTTTTCTTTTCTTTTATTTATTTATTATTCACAAAATCCACTGCTCTTTGTTTTTTTTTTCAGGAAATGTTAAGTAATATTGTTAATATTTGTTATTTTCATACTTTCTATAGAGTTACAAGATAAATGTTTCTATAAGTTCTTGTTCGCAAAAGGGTTATAATTACCGTTCTGCTTTATTCCTTACCATGTAACTATTACACTAAGTTTTTTGTATACTCGCCAGTTTTTACCTAAACTTTCTTATTATATTTGTTCAATCTGATTTTCATAGCATATAATATTGTGATGGAAAATGATCGATAAGTTTTACATATATATCTGTATGTGTATGGCATTCTATACTAAATGCCACTGAAATTACTTTCTTAGTTTCAATACAAAACCAATAGCATTAATTTGTTTCATGTGTAGATTTTTAAATCTGTCTCGACAGTATTTTCCGAAAATGTTGTATTTAAATTTCGTCGTGTACTACTTTTTGGAATAGAAATTGTGTACTTATAAAAACAGAAGTTTTGTCTACTTGTAACTCAAATATACATATTTTCAAAGCATTGTTTATTACTTAATATAGCCATACATTTGAGATATTGTGCTTTTGAAATTCAACTTGTACTCAGAAATGTATCTGACTTAATACGTTATACATATTATTAAGTATTTTTGGAGATATTGTCTATGGCTTTCATTGTCTGGCCGTCAAAATTATGTAAAACTTTTTCAATAATATGAAGTAGAATCATTGATTATAACTAGACTTTAAAAAATAAAATACCTTTGTAAAAGTTACGCGAAAGAAAACGCAAAGATTTTGCTTGGTAATCCTGTCTAAATGACCTGAAAATAAAATATTAGCATTTTTTCATGAATTATCTAGAACGAAAATTCATATATTTTGTATGGAGTCAGTCAGTGCTAGAAAAGGGCTTGTTTGATTCGAGGGAGAAAAATAAAATATTTTTAGTATACTTAGGATAATAAGTATTAGTGAATAATAATATTTCAGCCTGCAGTCTTTCACAAATAATCATAGGTGTCTAAATTTAAAACCAGGCAAATTTTGAAAATTGCTTTTGTAAGCATTTAAGACTAAAGTACATTACGTAGAATTAAAAAATATCTACTTGTCATTTGTTTTTACGGTTCCGTACCCGCAAGGTAACCAACGGGACCCTATTACTAAGCCTCCGCTGTCCGTCTGTCTGTCAGCGGGCTGTATCTCATGATCCGTAATAGGTAGACAGTTGAAATTTACACAAAATGTGCATTTCTGTTGCCGCTAGAACAACAAATAATAAAAATAAATTAAAAATTAAAAGGGGCTACCTTACTACGATGGTACGGAACCCTTCATGCGCGACTCCGGCTCGCACTTGGCCGGGTTTTTTTAATTAAAAGGTTTTGAATCAGGAGTAGGTGCTTAAAACTTTCATTGCATTTAATTTAAATAGATGTTGAAATAACACCAAGGGAAGTGTTTCAAACGTGTCATTCGAATTTTGATCAGGACTACGATAACTAAAAACTAGTGAGATCTAGTGGATCTAGAAACATCTAGATTCAATGATAAAAAGAAAAAAAACTTAGTTTTTCAAAGAAAATATAAGCGCTAAACTAGCCAAATATCCGATTTTTCTTACGATTTTAGCAATTTTGCTGCAGTAGGCTTTTGTAATCATTATCCAGTTCGATCTTAATGTAACTCTTTCTCTTATATATTATGTAAAACGAATGTAACTTAAGTTTTGTCATATTAGTGTTTAGGTGTGACAACATATATTTTTAATAGTAATCTGTAGAGGTTAAAAACTTATTGCTTTATGCGAGGCTGCCTTGTAGTTAGTGATTTTAAAACGTCAAACACCATATTTTTGAATCGCCTGTCTAACTTAGTAAGATAAAAGCAACTCATTGGAAGAAACGAAGTTTATTGTTGTTTTACGTATCTGCATTTAATTAAATAAAAATACCTAAAATAATCATTTGGAATACACATATACGGAATACTTTGGATTATGGTTTTTATTTTTTAATGCCTCGATAAAAGTTACTGATTTCGAGGCAGCCTCGTCGAAAGCAATTTTTTTCGCAATGCGACACTTAATGTTATTATAATAAAGCAAATAAAATACGCAAGATGTGAATCGTTGTTTAATTATTTTGTACAAAATACCAGTTTTTTCTTAATAATGTGATAATCTTTTATACCGATCTCAGGAAATAAATATTGGAGGAGAATAGTTGAAAGTCTTTTAATTTCTTTTTTGTATAATTGTTTTACCCTGTACTTAGACTTAAGATGAATAATATATCATATTTACACTGATTTTATAATAATGACCTGTGAAAAAACTTTTTGAATGTGAATATTATAGAATCGGTAAAGTTCACTCATCGAATGATATAATTATGAAAAATGAGTGAATGAATGTAGAGATCTGTGCACACAGCACAATAATATTGTAAATTAAGAAAGCTAGACAAAAAGTCTTTTATTGAATGGCAAGTAAAGTAATAGATATTTTTACCAAGTAAAACATTGCTTTTTATTAAAATCTTGCCAAAATTGTAATTTTTTACAATTCGAAGGTTTTCTTGTTATTTTTGAATTTATTTTGTGATGCGGACAATTTAATTGCCTAAAATGTGTTCTTTGGAATATATTTCGAACATCAAAAGACTGATTTTTTTTAAATAAATGACGTGATTTTTTACATTTTGTATTTTATTTGAAACGGACCCTTAATCAAGTATTGTGTGTGTAAATAAGTAAAATTATAAAGGTTACGAGTTGACTGAAATAAAAGGCGTTTTACAAAAAAATAAATTTTATTCACTGGTCAATTCTTATAACTAAACACAACATAATCCCCGAAGAGTTATTACCTAACACACACATTTCGCCAATCGCCAGTAATGTTTCAAGTCCCATGTAATAGGAGGCGAGCCTATTGCCATCAACCGGCCACAAATCCAGACTCCGTGACTGCTACTGAGAATTCCTCATGGAAAAACCTAACAACACTCTTTTAGAGAACTGAACAAATATAACCTGAGTATAAACTAATAACACTACACATGCAGTTACACTCAAAAACCCACGTCAATATACTAAACTAATTATTGAGTATAACTTATTCACAACCTTAAGTTGGACTATCCCTGTCTTTATAAAAACAATATCAGTGTATATGTATCGAAAATTGATACTTAAGCAAATTGACAACCTACAACTACAACGAGGTAGGTTGTCACTTTGCCGCGATTTCTTTGCGCATTATTACCATTTCATACAATTGTGTAAGAATCATATATGTAGTTAACGTTTTGAACGCACGCGCGTGCCCTCCACGTCAAGCCACAGTTTCGCCTACCATATTTGTGTTATTTGGCGTACAGGGCACGCGCTTGCTTGTCACGTACGTGACAATAGCGTTCAAAATGTCAATACGGACAATGCCTAAGGGTCCGTTTCCACCAAGCGAAAATATCCTCGCGCTCTTTTTTGATTTCACTGAATAAAGGACTGTAAAATTCGTCGCAGACAAAGCGTCTTCTCACGCGTTCCCGAGGATGTGCGAGCGCCCAATTTCATACTTAAAACTGCTAGATTTATTTATTTACCACTAATTATAGCAACATTACCAATACGATGATATAAGACAAAAAAACAGAACAACATAAAATAAGTAAAATTACACCCAGTAAAAATATTAATAGGTATATTAGTTAACCATGACATTGTTATACAGTCGGTTATTCAGTGACTTCAAAAAAGTACGCGAGGATTTTTCCGCATGGTGCAAACGGGCCCTTAAGGGGTAGTCTATTTGCTTGAAAATTGGTCCCAATGGTTTTACAATACATCGTTGCTGCAGAAATAGATCAAAAACACACCTTTTTCTCATGGGTGCGAGTAGAAACTATATCCGCAACCGCTACGATCATAACATACATCTTTTCTTCCGTCCACACTCATACATCTGACCTTGTATTATCCATATTTGCTTTACAATATACCACAGAAGGCAAGTCCGTATCCCAGCACTGGGAACCGTAGAAACGTTAGGGAAACATCAACATATACAAATCTATACTAATACTAGCACTTCGCCCGCGACTTCGTCCGCAAAAATTGAGATAGCTCCCTGAATAGAAATTCCCCCTTTTCACCCCCTTAAAGGTTAAATTTCCAAAAACCCCTTCTTAGTGCTCCCCTACATTATAATAGGAAGCCGTGTATAAAATTTCACATTCCTAGCCCCAGTAGTTTCGGCTGTACGTTGATATGTCAGTCAGTCAGTTCTCCTTTTATATATATATATATATATATCTATACTAATATTATAAAGCTGCAGTGTTTGTTTGTTTGTTTGTTTGTTTGTTTGTTTGTTTGAACGCGCTAATCTCTGGAACTACTGGTCCGATTTGAATGATTCTTTCAGTGTTGGGTAGTCCATTTATGGAGGAAAGCTATAGGCTATATAACATCACGCTACAACCAATAGGAGTGGAGCAGCAATGAAAAATGTTGCAAAAACGGGGAAAATTGTATTTTTAATGATTTTACGCGGACGAAGGTCGCGGGGAACAGCTAGTAGATTATAAAGCTGAAGAGTTTGTTTGGTTGAACGCGCTAATCTCAGAAAATACTGGTTCGAATTGAAAAATTCTTTTAGTGTTGGATGGCCCATTTATCGAGGGAGGCTATAGGCTATATAACAACACGCTACAACTAATAGGAGCGGAGCATCAATGAAAAATGTGGCAAAAAAAAGGGAAAACAATATTTTTATAATAATTTTACCCGGATGAAACTCGCGGGCAACAGCTAGTCAACTATAACCTGACCTCATTTTGCATGAGCTTCCCTTACAATGAGAGATCAGCTTAATTTGGTCATGCATACCTTGATTGGTCGTCGTGGGTACTAGAACACATAGTCATGTCTAAAGCTAAGAAAGCTCGCCACGTTGAAGTATGACGGCATCGCGTTTAGAATCGACGTGTACTGGGGGGTGAAGTCTTCGGGGTGATAGATCTTGTGCGAGTGGTGAGAGAGATCCAGGATTGGTTGAGATTGGAGAGAGGGCGGGACCTGGAACATAAAGAAGGTTTTATGTTATAAGAAAGAAAAAAAAAATATTTGGCACATGCCACAAGTTCACACAGCAAACAAATAAAAAACAAAAATAAAATTTGCACAATATAAAACGTAAATTAAACAGAAAAAAGATACAATATTGTGTGTCTCACGGCTGCGCCAAATAGGCCCAGTTCAGCAAACTGCCGAGCAGCTAGTGCCCGACGATGGTTTTAACCCTTTAACCGCCACGATTTAATACCTTTGACTTACCTCCAGCGCCACGTCACTTTAGGTATAAGTTGGAATAGTGTTGGGAATACTTAATATCGATGCATAAATTCTTTATTTATTAACAAAACTAAAAGCCGGAAATTAAATCAATGTTTTATTTACTTACTTAATAATCTAACATTATTCAGTTTTCAATCAATTAAAAAAATAAAATTAAACGTGCTTCTGTAGTTACAAAATCAGTACTCGGGAGATGGGCACGTTGTTCGTTCTTCTGTTTGTGAGGATTCTCCACGAGCATGTCGTATTAAATTTAATATCTTCATGTAAACTTCTGGATTTATTGGATTTCCGACCGCACAGTTTCCAGCTCAAAAGCTATTAAAGACGCGAAGTATTCATTTCGTGGATCACTTGGTCTCTGATCAAAAAGGCCTACAACACTAGTTGCATTTAGCGATAAAGCTTTCCCGTGATTTTACGGTGACGGCGCTGAGGCAACTGACAATACCGCGCGATTTAACCTTGAATCTCCTTGGCAGCACGTAATATTACGGTGACGGCGACCGGCGACTGTCTGCACTAGTGAGGTTCTGCGTTATGAGATTTCTATATTTTTGTCGTAAAAATTAAATAATTTTTAAACTTAAATACATTTTATTGTGTACAGATACTTGTATCAGAGTAATAATATGGATATTTTGTAATGAAAGTACCCACTTTCATTGCAAATAGTGACAGTAATTTATATAGTGCCTTGTTTATTCTTAGACATCCTATTAAGTATTTTCCGAATTCGCCCCATCCCTAGTACTCGTAAAATTACGTGATTGGCGATACAGGTAGGGTGACAGTTATGACAAAGTATTTGAACATCAAAATTCACGGTATTTATCATTCAAAACATTGAAAAATGTCCATAACAATAAAGGTTATACCCTACATCTTAAAATTGACACATTTTATATGGAGTTTGTGCAGTATGAGAACTTTTTCAATGAAATAACGTAAATATACGTGTGTGGCGATTCGGGCACTGTTTTCAGAGCCCGTAATATTACGGCGTCGGCGCTTAAAGGGTTAAACTGGATCCGAGATGGTGATGTGACGGACATAAAACAGTTTGGTTTCTAATTAGGTATGTATATTTTTTTTTTTAGTTAGCCCGTGTTGTCCCACTCCTGATCAAAGGCCTCCTTTATGAATACGTACTTAAATTACTACAGTAGTTATAATTCTTTTGACATATTGTCTCAGGAATAACGATCGATTTTGAAACTGATGCAAACTTAGAAGTAGCTCACGACGTCTTGACAACGTGGGACAGGACAACTCAAAGTTGTTCATGTGCCTTTTCCCAAACTATGTTGGGGTCGGCTTCCAGTCTCCAAGGGTCGGAACCGGTTTAAAATATACCGGTTAAAACCGGTTTATTTCGGTTTTACTCCGAACTTTTCTGAAGAACGAGAACGTTTTAAGAACTTTATTTTAACCTAAATTAACCGGTTTATTCGACGAGCGGCATGTCAGTAAACGCTTTGCAATTTGTGACTACTTGTAAGGATAGAAGATATTGAGAGCTTTCTTCTTCATTAAATGAAGCGGCGCTACAAAAAAAAGCTAAATGGCTGACTATTTAACTGGTCCATAGGATCTGTGAAAAGTAATATTATGTTAACCGATTTTTTTACTTTAAAAAAAAAATG
The DNA here is from genome assembly GCA_905220335.1 of Noctua pronuba. Lineage (NCBI taxonomy): Eukaryota > Metazoa > Arthropoda > Insecta > Lepidoptera > Noctuidae > Noctua > Noctua pronuba. Next base: position 13,326,438 of record LR999916.1, on the reverse strand, counting down.
GGCCTACTCTTGACCTCAATCTAGTCCTGAGGACAGAGATGAGAGATTGACGATGGAACGAGCTAACCCAAAAGAAGCCTATTAACTCGCGACTTAAATAGATTGGGGTCATATGAACTTGGAACACCGACGTAGGCAGGGAATTCCATGCTTTGGCTGTGCGCATGATAAACAATATAGCAATTAGCAATGCGAATGTGTAGAACATCGACAAGGTATGGGTGATAAACCTGCAGTACATCTGGACTTCCGATGGAAGAAGTCTGATGGTGGAATGAGCTCGTAGAACAGAGTCAAGTGTGTCTAATTGGTATTGGCTGAGCCATCCCAAAGGTGACAGCAATACTCTATGCTAGACCGAACTTTATATAAGACTAAAAGCTGCCCAGGCTTGAAGTAACTCTTAACCTTATTTAGGATACCCAACTCAGCCGCAGTTTGAGCTTTCGACTCAATGTAGGCACCGAAGTTCAGATTTGCACTCAACTTCGTACCAAGAAGCTTGAGGCTGTCGGTGAACAGGCACACTTGTGTTTTGGTGGCGTTAAAAACAACTAGATTTTCATAACCCCACTTGGAGACAAGACTTGAGGTTGAGTTCAATGAACGCACTTCTTCACCGCTGGCTTTTGTGCTGGATGCATAACTCTCCATGACAGTACTGTCGTCTGCATACCCAACAACACAACAATACCAGGAACCAGAAGGTCATTCGTCATTCATCGCGGAGAGAACAGACCCTTGAGGAATTCCGGCATCAATAGCAATAAGATCAGAGAAGCAGCGATCAATGGCCACTCGGATTGACCGTTCACTCAGGAAGTCAGATATCCAGCATCAAAAGTCAACGGGAATGCTCTATGCCGGAAGTTTGCTCAGCAGACTTGCGTGACATGCCCTGTCGTAAGCCTTAGAGATGTCGAGCAACACGGCAAGGGCTTCGCCGTGTTTCTCGATGGCCTCGCCCCAGCAGTGCGTAGCAAAACCAGAAGATCCCCCGTTGATCGTCCCCGGCGAAAGTCATACTGACGGTCAGTGATCGTTTGCTTCTAGGTACGCCAGCAGCTTCCCATCGAGAACCTTTTCTATAACTTTACAAATTATTGAGGTGAACCTTGTTCACGTCTACGCTATGGAGTACTTTACGAACCTCTTTCATGTGTATTGTGGTCTCCGGCATCGAGGAATCACAGTGACGAATTCTTGGTGGCTCGTTTGAGTCATAGACGTGATTTGCTCGCAAATAGAGATGCAAACAGGTTTGCCTTCTCGGTAGCGAAGTGAGCTAGCGACCCATCCGGTGGGGGGGGGGGGGGGTTATGTGAGCCAAGATAGGTTGGTTTCGACCGATTTGGATAGGGACCAAAACTGTTTACTACCAGAGGGGTCGGAAGTTTAGTCCCTATGCGACTGACGTAGACGAAACGCGCCTTTTGGATCACCAGCTTATAGGACTTTGTGGCAGAATTTAAAGCTCTTTTCTTCGCCCGAACCCGTCGAGCTGGAACTTTACGGTCACGAGCTTGCACCCAGACTTGGTATGCAAACGACAGTCGGACATTAAACCAAGGACGGGCTTTGTGACCGAGCGGTATGTCGGAGAATGGAATAAAGTATTCCATTCCCTGCCATATCACGTCCGCAACCGCTTCAGCTAAACAAGTGGGGTCACCCGAAGAAAAGCACACTGGATGCCAAGGGAAGGATGCAAAGAAGTGCCGCATCTCATGCCAGTCTGCTGACTTGTAACGCCAAACTCGCCTCTCGCGCCTTGGGCTATCAACCGGAGGAGTGCTGATAAATTTACCAGACAGTGGTCAGATGTTCCCAGTGGGGCTGATACCGATACTGAGGGCCTGTCTGGGTCAGTGGTCAGCAGTAAGTCCAAGCAGTTGGGTGTGTTACCGCCAACATCTGGCACCCGCGTAGCTTCAGTCACCAGCTGGGTGAGATCTAGCGGCAATGCAAATCTGCGCGCCTCTCTCCCAGCATGGTCAGTATTCTGGAAAGTGAACGAAAGAAGCTCCCCCGTTGGGTATCGTTGCTGGATACAATCCGCCTTCTCCATGAGGTGCTCTAAGAGTCTGGTCGTCTCTTGGCCACCGCTATGGGACCGGTAGAAACCGACGTACAGTGATTTATCGACCCCGGTATCCACCAGTATCCAGATAGTAGATAACCCGGAATCCTCAAAGCAACGAAGACATCGAAAGCATACGTCATCGTGGACGTACACACAGATGCCAGCTAGTTTTATGAACTTTTGTTCAAGCGAGTAACCTGGGTAGTTGAGGTACGCATCTGCGTCTCCGTTAAAACTAATACGTGCGGCTTCTCGGTCTCGAGGTGGTGGTGGACCGGATCGAGATTTGAGTGCAACCCTCTGAGGCTCTGATGTTGGTGAGATGCACTTTACGTGGGAGGACGTGCCACCGCTTCAAAACCGGTTTCTTTTTAAGCTTTTTCATGATGTGGAGTAATTTAGTGGGAAAACAGAATGATGGTCGAGACGCGGCTCAGTTACCCAACGGCACTCATCCGATCTATGGGAGATTCGAGCCCCCCGTAATTGCGACCGGGTGCTCCGCCCAGTCGCCAACTGGCACCGTGGAGAATTTCGGGATTTTTCGCGAGTTGGCGGAGCAGCCTTTAGACAGCCCTACGTTGCTGGCGCAGTACTTGCACCCCCTACTAACTGCGGTCGGCCAACGGCAGAGACCATGCCTCGGATCCCGCTACCCTGCAGTATGAGTCACCCGGTACAGAGTTGCATAGAAACCCTGACTGGTCCGAAGCCGCGCAAATAACCATTTCCATCCCCTAATGGCACTGGCACTCCCGCACGCCGACGTAACACAAGCTGTTTGGCGCCGGACTCCGGCAGGAGGGTGGTACGAAACTAAAAAAATCTTAATACTGAATAAAAACTGCACAGCGCGCGACGTTTGTTTATTGTACGTCCGCATTAACCGGTTTTTATTGCTCTTAACCGTTTAATCCGAAAAAACCTTTATGAAAATTCTGTTCCAAATACCGGTTTAAAAAAAACGGTTTTTGCGAACAAAACCGAATGTAAAGGTTTTGCGTCAAGTACATAATAACGGTTTAAAAAATTTAACCGGTATCCGAGCCTTGCCAGTCTCACCGGATGCAGCTGAATACCAGTATTTTACATGAGCGACTGTCTATCTGGTCTCCACAAACCAGTGCTGGGTAATACGATACTCCTTGGTAAGACTGGATGGATGTCAGACTTTCGGCTTCTGGCTACTTTTTACTTTCATTTATAGATAATGTCTGTGTTTCGTGTTTGATGTCTAAGGTATAGGTCCCGTCACGTAAAAAGAACGCTGACCGCTCGAATAAACTTTGTCATTTTTTTATTCTAGCCTTTTCCAAAGTACTAAGTAGCTTGTTAAGTACCTATTACGATTCTACAATGAAACAATTATACTTATATGATAAAACAATAGCTTAGTACTTAAGGACGTGACTGTATAACGTGCGCAAACACATCTTCTGTCGTTCAGCGTTCTTTTTACTTGACGGGACTTTTAATTCGTTGTTTATTAGAATTTGACATTATGATTACTTACTTTTAAAGCAACATCCACTGTCAACTGGACGCCCTTCTCGTTGTAGGTCGCAAACGAGTGGTATATCACATAGACCGGCCGGTCGAGCTGCTGGAAGCAGACCCGCGGCGCACTGTGCAGCGACCAGCTCGTGACCGTGATGTTGGCGCGCGGCCACAGGGTTATCACGTTGTGGTGGGCCCCTACAAAAGAAGAGGAGATTATGTAAAACATTATATTACATCACGCCTGTAATCCGAGGTCGAGGTGTCTAGTAGTATGCTCACATTTCGCCAGTTATTTTTAATGATGTGATGGGGCGAGCCTATTGCCATCAAACGGGCATAAATCCAGGCAGTTATTTTTAAGTCCCATGTGATGTCATGGGGTGAGCCTATTGCCATCTAACGGGCATAAATCCAGGCTCCGTGACTGCTACTGAGAAATTCTTGATGAAAAAAACTGAGTAACACTTTACCAGGCCTGGGAATGGAATCTAGGACCTCATACTCAGCAGGTGCGCTTGCGACCAAAATACCAGTTATATTATTTCTTTATCGTGTGGTTATTAGCGCCTAACCTGGTGTCAGAGTTTTTATGACGCCCATGGGCCTCTGACTTGGCTTTACATGCTGACGAGAAATATCTCTCAGGCATCGGGCAAGTTCTATGTAATAAGGGACGAACCAGCCACAAATCCAGACTCCATGACTGTTTGGGAAATTCCTGATGAAAAACCCAATAACATGTCAACCGGTCTGTACACCAAACTAAGTAAGTCTACGCAAAAATTATTGCTGGGAAACAAAATTTTTTTTTTTGGGGTGAAGAATCACTTATTTCGGTAAAACTCAATGTAACGCACTCAAAACTTAGTGCGGATGGATGCTTTGAATAGTAAACGGGTCATGGAGTCAATTAAAGTAAAGTAAAAACCTTTAAAAGTGGTATTTAAAAAAAAAACTTGTGAAAAATTGGAACTTTGACCTCCAATATCTCCGTAACTAGAAGGTTCCCAGGTATGGTCCAGAACAAAAAAAAAATTCGCAATAGCGGGAAGAACAAGTGCTTTTCGGCTTCGTTAAGGGTCTTTTTACACTCTTTATAAAGTGACCCATAGGCCCCATAGTTACTTACCAGTAAAAACAAACCGGTATCTGCACTCCTCCCCGGTACACACCCGTGTCTCCACTCTCGCGGACGCGGCGGGGACGAAGGGGGCCGGCGGGTCTGTGTACAGGAATATGGAGCTTTTCCTGGAATTTATAAATTGAGAATTGTTAGGGGTGATTACAAGAAAATTAAATTGTCTGTTTTCTAAAATCTAGATTTAGACACAATTTGGCTAGTGGGTATGAATAAAAACCATTTTAAATAATCTCTGTTAACCGTGTTTCTGTTGTTTGTTTTTTAACCGACGAAAAAAGAGGACTAGGTTCTCAATTTGACGCGTATATGGTGGTCCAAATAGTGACGTCATAAAAAAAAATTTGATTCCTCACGCCCAGGGGTATCCGAAAATACCTCATGTATGTTCCGCGATTCTTTATAGTTTTCGAGTTATAGCTTCTAGAAAATTGTATGGGAACCGCCTTAAAAAAATAATCTAGTTATTTTTACAGGGCTTTTTGTTACCATTGATGCTTATGAGATTAAAAAAATAAGTAAAAAAAATAAAACCCGACTACTGAAAAATCACGCTCTAAAAAGTATGAAACAAGAAAATATTCACATCTGCACGCGTAGCATGACCACCGTAGAAACGGGTTTCTTTGACGGAAGAATCGACAAAATGACAGAATCTGCTGTGCGTGCTGAAATTGTTATTACAAACCACTCAATATTTATCGTCTATTAAATAAACAACTGACACGTTTTAAATTTTAATGTATTTAATAAATATTCATAGTGATGATCAGAGGATAGCCGTGGTCGTATGCCACTTTGCCCTAATGTTTTTGATTCCTTACTGCGTTAGTGTTTTTTTTTTTTCGGGGTGCATACGACTACGGCTCTTTGAAATGTGCTCCATCATTATTTTAATTTTATTTTTTTGTTAATGACTTTATGTTCTCTAGAGGGCGCCATATCCAATTAAATGTGACGTCACATAACTTTTAACCAGCGGAAGATCAAGACGCTACCAACGATACCTCATTTGTCAAATTATGATAAGTAGTTTAGAAGTTATGAGGGAACAGATGAACATACATACATTCATTCTTTTTGCTTCGCCGTAGTCGGGTAAAAATCTACAGAATTTGTCCTGATAATTTCAAATGTGTTCAATATTTCCCACTGCTGATACTTGTCGCCTATAGATAAGTACTTAGGATAAATAAATAAAAATTATGCATGTTTATACTCACAAATAGCGACTAAATCCGGTTCTAAAGAGCGGCAACCCACAGTACACCTTGTGCTCACAGTCCGCGCTCACGTCGTCGCGCACGTTGAGGTGCAGGCCGGCGCTGGCGAGCGCGGACTGCACGCGCGACGACGAGTACGGGTCGAGTTTGGTGACCACGATGCCCGAGTTCCGGGAGACAGTGTTGTTGTTTATGTCGTAGGATACTATTTCGGAATGCTGGAAAGAAATAAGTAGCAATGAACAGACTAGAACCTATACAAATAAAATACAATTTACGTGTCTGTTTGTTATATCAAAATAACAGATTTTTAATGAATACATATGAAAATATTTACGGCACTTATAACAAAAACACATTTTTTTCAATTTTTATCTGTTTGTTGCGGCTAATCTCCGAAACAGCTGGACCAATTTTGACGGGACTTTTACTGGCAGATAGCTGATGTTATAAGGAGTAACTATAATTTATTTTAGAATAAGAATTAGGGTTCTGTGCCGAAAAAACCGCAGGCACCAGTAGTTGGTAAATATTTTCTGGAACTTTTTGAATTTCAACTGTTGACGCTGACAGCGTCGAAAATCCAGCAGTGCGTTTGTACGTGTCGTGTGGTGTGGTAAAAATGGGTAAGCTATCTAACTAGCCAATCGCTAAGACAAGTATAGCAGCCTTTTATACGAAAATGACCTTATTCATATGTAATTTCTATAAACGACTGCGTTCAAGCGTTGTATACGACTATAGACATTAAATGAAATGGATAAAATACATTTTTGTGTGTAACATCACTAGAAATCTCGCTTAATAAAGTAAAAATAAAGAAACATTATATACTCACAAACCAAGAATGCCTCTGCAGCGAGATTCCGTCAGCATCATACGGACTGAATGGTATAAGCATGAGCACCAGGCAGATGGCTCCGAGGAACGATAGCACCATCCATAAGCGTTTGCGGGAGAACAGCAGTTCCAGGCCAGACTGTAACAAAATGATGAATATTTTACCAAAATGGAAGGCAAGGATGGGAGGCTTTGATGTAAAACTGTCGCCAGAGCTGATACTCTGGTGTGTCGTACTTCTAAAACGCTCAACGCCCTTCTGAGATGTTTTAGGCCACTTTTACAACCCAATTTCCCCTTGTTGATAAGTCGTGAGATTTTAGGCCACCCCTCCTACCCCAGCATCACGAGTATTTTTTATTATTGAAAAAATCAGAAAGTTTATGAATGTTTTAATAAAAAAAAAAACAGTGATTTAGGTACAAACTCGCTTGCTTGGGTTTTAAAAAAAAATTGTACACGTGTCACATTAAATATTTTTTTATCCCACGACAAAATACACGTGATTTTCACATTATCCCCCCCATCGTGGATTTTTGTTGACCCCCTCCCCCCTTGTTCGAACCTCTCGAAATAATAACAATAAAGGGTGTAAAAAGACCCTTAACGAAGCCGAAAGTTGTTCTCCCCGTCATTGCGATCATTTTTTTGTTCTAGACCATACCTGGGAACCTTCTAGTTACGGAGATATTGGGGGTCAAAGTTCCAACTTTTTCACAAGTTTTTTTTTAAATACATGTTTCTAATGTAAGATTTTTACTTTAAACACCTTCACAACCCCCGTACTATTCAATCCATCCATCAGCACAATGTTTTGAGTGCGTAACATTGAGTTTTACCGTAAAACGTGATTTTTCACCCCAAAAAAAAAAGTCGTGTCCCAGCAATAATTTTTGCGTAAAGTTACTTAGTTTGATGTACAGAATGCTTGGTTGACGGCTTCGTGAAGGGTCTGTTTACACCCTGTATACTCACTATAGTACTGGAGACGATAACAGTAAGCCCTGCATTCAGTATCGCCACGGTGAGGTCAGGAAGGTCTCCGGAGGAACGGCTCATGATGGGCAGGATCTGTGAGTTCACGCGGAGGGCGAGCGAGAACATGAACATCACTGATGGGATGGAGAGAGAGATTTCTAGCAGTAGGTGTTGCCAGCCTGAAAAAAGAAATAATATGTAGTTTACTCAATAAAATGTCATCGAACTAGGATTGTACTTGAGTGAATGGGTACGATGATTGTTCTTATATTTTTTTGGAATAATAACTTTTCAGTAATTGAAATTGATTCATGACAAGAATTTGTGTGAATTTGTTGTGGTCTTCAACAAAAACGGGTAAAATAAAAAACTATTTTTTCAAAAAAAAAACACTAATAAAATCTTAAATTATTTTCGGAAGTCGGCGACAAAAAAGTCAATGAAACAAACAAAGTCACAGATTTCCGAAAGTAAAGTTATTTTAGACTTTAGGCGTGTTGTTATGTTATCTTACCTTTCAAAGCGACAAATCTGACTGTCGTGAGCGATATGAAAGCCATGACGCTCATTATAAACAGCGGCGCGCTGAACAGATATCTGAGGGAAGTGAGCCCCGGTATACACACTAGTATTAGTAGTATGAGCGAGAATATCAGACGCGTTGCTGACATCGCTTGCAGGCAGCGGAGGGAGCGGCTGAGACCGTTCTGTGGACAACGAAATAAAAAGATGAATATTTTTATTTACATCAGATACAACGATCCATAATTTTGTTAGTAATTCATGCCTGCTGGAGCTACGGGACTGTGCGAAAGAGATGCCGCGGCCCTGGAAAACAAAGGGCAAAGAAGGAACATGGATGGGTTTTATTCAGTAAAAGTCTGACACTCCCTCCCACTCCACCCAGAGCGGGGGGTTATTTGATGATTTTCCATCCAAAAAAATAATAAAAAATGGTATAATGGGAATGTACACATAAAAATAATGTTAATCGGTTATCAAATAATCAGAGACACACTCACAATACTATTATAACAAAATTTTACACATAATAACAAATATAAAATTTAAATTAAGTTAATACAATATTTTTTTTTGGTCAACAACGGTGTCAACGGTAGTTCCCCTTAGGGTCAATTCACACCGAAGTGGCAACGTCACGTCAGTGGAGACGTCACGCGCCTGAGTCTTTCTAACGATACTATGCATTTCCTAATGGAGATAAAGCATAAATGGCTTGCGAAACTGCGCTGCCGATCGTTTCCACTTCGGTGTGAATTGACCCTTGCTGCCCCGCTGAACCACCCTGTATATTTGTAATCACGTTCTCGAAAAATGCTCTAACGATTTCGATGAAAGTTGCAATATACGGGTTTCCAGCACGCGTAGCATGACCACATTGACCACCGTAGAAACGGGTTTTGTTGACGGAAGAATCGACAAAATGACAGATTTCTTTTCACAGTCTATCATTTTGTCGATTCTTCTGTCAATAAAACCCATTTCTACGGTGGTCATGCTACTCGTGCAGGGCCGAAAAATGGCTCTAGCTAAGTTTCATATCATTCTAAAATGGGCAGCACCAGGAGGTTTCCAGGTGTGTAAAGGGTACGTCTACTTTGGTTTGATATTTCTTCACACTTTCCTATTTATATTAAAAAATTGCAAGGTCATATTCTTACCCTCTTCAAAGTCCACGCATCAAAAGCATGTGCAGCCCCCACGGCCGCCAGGAGGTACGGTATCCAGTATAATGGCGCCACTAACCATGGTAGAGTTAGATACCTGGAACATAAGATATTCTTGTTATACCACGCGTAACGTTCGCGGTCATAAAATGAGGGAGCGAGCTGACACTTCTATTTAGTATTCACTGTCCTACTCGCACATTTTGTGACCTATTTACTTTTACATTTTTCAAACAGAAATTGCAATTACAATAATTATAATTGAAGTTCTTCAGAAAGGTTAGGAGCGTTGTACTCGGAACCGGCGTGCGTGTATGATCAGATGTATGACGTGACGTCGATGAGGAAAGGAGTGTGTAAGGATCGTATACCAGGAGGTTTTTTGTTGTTTCTGGTCTTCTTTCTTCTGTATCGTGTGGTTAGTACCTAACCTGGTGTCAGAGTTTATATGCCGCCCATGGACCTCTGACTTGGCTTAACATGCCGTCGAGTAATATTTCTCAGGCATGCTGGTTTACTCACGATGTTTTCCTTCACCGAAGCAAGTGATAATTATACAATACGCACATGAATACGAAAAATCAGAGGTGCGTGTCTTGGGTTTGAACTCGAGACCTATGACTTGGCAATCCGACGGTCACACCACTAGGCTATTGTCTGGTAACAACCACTTGGTGAGATTTCAAGCACTTTGCAAATAAAAGTGTTTGTTTGAATTATCGCTTTTTATGTCTCTACGACGACGATGCGTTTGCAGTTTGCGTTAAGGTGTAAGCACCGGGGTCGCCCGCGAAATTAAAATGTTCTTACGTTTTTAGCAGTTTGCCGGTCAATGTACGACTGTATACTGAACGAAATATGATTCACAGCAATAATACGTATGTATTTAGAGAAAAAGTCATGAAAAAGTCATTTAATGGGGTTAAATGAACGGATTGTATTGATGATTTTTTTAATGATTATAACTCAGTAAAGCCATATTAGTTACGGTCGCGAATCATAAACGGTGTAAATAGACCCTTAACGAAGCCGAAAGGCACTTGTTCTCCCCGTCATTGCGATCATTTTTTTGTTCTGGACCATACCTGGGAACCTTCTAGTTACGGAGATATTTGAGGTCGAAGTTCCAATTTTTTCACAAGTTTTTTTTAAAATACCGTTTTTTAAGGTTTTAACTTTACTTTAATTAACTCCATGACCCGTTTACTATTTAAAAGCATCCATCAGCACTAAGTTTTGAGTGCGTTACATTGAGTTTTACCGTAAAATGTGATTAACCAAAAAAAAAGTTGTTTCCCAGCAAAATTTTTTGCGTAAAGTTACTTAGTTTGATGTACAGAATGCTTGGTTGACGACTTCGTGAAGGGTCCGTTTACACCCTGTATATTAATCAACATACAACCTGAAAGTGACCTGCAAATTGCAAAATAACGTAAGAGAATTTGAATTAGGGGGCTACCCTGGCACTTTCACCTTAAACGAAACGGAAAGTCAATTTAATAAAATTGTGTACTAACCTCATTTGTACAGTGGTAACGACCATGAGCAGTGTGCATGCTGCGACCACTATCAAGCCGACCACTACAGCGGCCAGGCGACCTAGCAGCGTATACAGTAGGTGCTGGACTGTAGACCATCCTGGAAATAATATGATTTGTTAAAATATCTATACATACATATAATACAACTAGCTGTTCCCCGCGACTTTCGTCCGCGTGAAATTGCTATAAAAAAACGATTTTACCCGTTTTTGCAACATTTTTCATTGATGCTCCGCTCCTATTGGTCATAGCGTGATGTTATATAGCCTATAGCCTTCCTCGATAAATGGGCTATCCAACACTAAAATAATTTTTCAATTCGAACCCGTAGTTCTTGAGATTAGAGCGTTCAACCAAACAAACTCTTCAGCTTTATAATATTATAGTATAGATTGTAACAGGCCGATGTTTGTATATTGTATTGTATAACGGGCTGGTATCCGCAACTCCACGTCAAAGCGCGTATTTTGCGTGCGGGTGGGAGATCTATTCGATCCACCCTAACTCCCCGATGTTTGTATATTGAAGATATTGAAAATCAATCTTTATTAGAGTAACAGAAGCCAAAACAACAGTTTTTAGATTTTCTGTCTGTCTGTCTGTCTTTCTTTCTTTTTTTGCGCATCACGCAAAAACGACTGCATGGATTTGAACTCAGTTTTCACCGCTCTACTGCTTGATGCTTAACTCAAAATATAGGCTACATTAGATATAGTTTTGGACCCGATAGGTGGCGCTGCGCGAAGCAAGAGCGGGTCGCTAGTTATAAATAAGAGGGAACATCACATTTATGACATATGACACGGCGAACGAATGCGTCACTATTATGTGACTAATATAAATACTCACTAGGCCCAACCAACCACACGTAGTAAGCAACGCTAGCCAACCCCAGCAATGCTATGAACACGTCTACAACATATGACATGGCGAACGAATATGTCACTAGGAACACGTTGAGGTAGTCGTAGTACACTGCTGCCGTGGGCTCGATCTGTGGACAATGGACGTATGTGAGCACATCAACTATTTAGACCAGCGCCTATCAGACTCATAATTAGGGATCGGATATTCGGATGCATATTTATCTAAAAGTACATTTTTTCCCGGCAAAGGGAACAAAAGTGTGGAAGCGGCTCCTTATAATATTTTTTTTCCCGATTTCACGGGATTTCACTAAAAAATAAATAGGTGAATTTTTCAAGTGAGCGTGGACGGCCAAATCCGAAACTATGAGCGAAAAATACTCAAAGGAGTCTCGATCTCGATTTTGATGAAAACTAAAACTGCAACATTCGATTTTTGAAAAATCAATATTCCTATCCAGGAAGCGTAGCCATTGATTTCGGAAAATGTAAAATTTTATGTTTTTCATATTTTTAATTAATGGACTTGAAAGGGGTTTCTAATGTTTTTATGATTAAAGTTATAAATACGTAGAGTTATTTAGCAAATTCGTTATTCATCCTTAATAACTGCGTTTTAATAAAGTACATAAAACTCGTTCTTGTTGCGCAAATCAGGCGTTGATTAGAGGTCCCTCGCGCCCAAGGCGAATCAGAGTTCTGTTTTAGCAATCTTTCCGAGGCAGCAGAGGCTAAATCGCAAAATCTGTCGAGCCAATAAATACTTTTATATCCTTGTCTTCAAAGTTGGCTCCTTAATTTTGGTAAAAAATATTTTAATTTATTAATCGGATTGCAATAATATCGACAAATTTCTCGGTTTTTGCTCTAAAAAATACATAGTTTCTGTCAATAGATGTGTGTTATCATTCGATTCTATTGAAGGGCCAATGTTGTTTTATTGATTTACACGACAAAATCATAATAATAACTGTATACTGCAGCAGCAAACAAGAAATAAACACGAACTAAAATCACAAATATTATTCCTTACCGGCTCATCCAAATCTTCTACATTAGCAGTTTCTCTCAGTAACGCGAGCATCATGTCCCCGGCGCCCTGTAGTACGCCGGGCAGCAGTAGCTCCGGCTTGTCGTTGCGTGTGTGGTACACGTTGGCCCATTTTACAAAGGCCACGTCAACTCCTGCCAAATGAAAATTAAGCTGAAGTGGGACTGGACTGACCACGTCTGCCGCATGCCCAATGAGCTGTGGGCCAAAATAACCACTTTCTGTAGCCCTCACACAGCCAGAAGGCGGCGCGGCAGACCTCGTAGATGATGGCGGGACGAGCTGGACAAAACCAACGACCAGTGGGAGTGGCCCACATTAGCCCTGGATCGAAAGAACTGGAAGTCATGGGGAGAGGCCTCTGTCCAGCAGTGGGATGAGGCAGGCTAACAGTATCAGTATCAGTATTATTTTTAGCCTGGATTATCCCACAGCTGGGCAAAGGCGTGACTTCCCCTTCCTGTACCCCCTTCTGCGTTAGGTTACGTTCGGTGCTGAGCGGTGACATGCTCCAGTTCTGGTGGAACTGTCACTAAGATATCTTACCATGTATATCCCCGAAGTCCCTCCATATCCTGAAGTCAGTATCAGAAGGTATGATCCCCGAAGAGAACAGGAACTCTGCCAGACCTTGTGCGTTAGGCTTCGGTGCTGAGCGGTGATATGCAGCTAGTACTCTTGGGTCTGTTACCTGATAAAGAGATTATAGATAGTGTGTTTTAAGGATTTAGAAAAATCGTCTTTTACAAAAAAATCAGAACAGAGAGTAATAAGTGATTGCTATGTTATACATACAACGCATAGACAACACAACACAATAAAAAAAAAGTAGTTGATTTGCTGGCAGCATTATGACACTATATAGCCGAAGATTGATAGACGGTGTAGACCAAGTAATAGGGAGCCATTTGGGTACCAGGTTTACCAGGAACCAGTTATAAACAGTTCCTTTTCTTACCTCTTTTTCAACGAAAAAATCTGAAAGCACGTAAGATTTAAAAGAAAGTATGACCACTTCCAACTTTATTACTTAGGAAATAAGTCGCAGACCGTTAGTGAACTCGGCAGTACCTGAAATATGGTAGGTTTCCCGTTCATCCCCGCTGCGTCCAGGTTGATGACGACTGAGGCGCCGTTAGCCCAGGGGTGCTGCAGGAACGCGTGACTTGCCTGTCAACAAATTAATAAATATTATTTACTAGCTTTTCGCCTTGGCTTTACCCCGCTTCGAGATCGGAAATAATCCCAAGCGGTCGTGCTACAAAAATAAATATAGGCTAACTGGTAATTAGTGACCAATACTTAAACACGTGATTGTACTCATGAAAACAAACAACTTTCCCAAAGAAACATTGTTTTTATACTCATTCACTTTTATCCCAATAACACAATGAAATCGCGAGCCGCGCGGGTGCTCTGCTTACCCACTGTTGCACGGTACCATAGTAACGGCGTCACGCGGCTAACAGCTGATAGGTCACAGGCGCGCACCCTCGAATATATATTTAATATTGAACTAGGGCAGCGTCATAACAGCAGCTGTTGGGCGCTACTGAAAGTGCCAAACTCGTCGCCAATTATGGTAGGTGTTATTACAACATTCCCTCTGGTCAGAGAAATTGGCAGTAAGGTTCCCTATTATATCAAGGCCACATTACACGTGGTAGTAATGAATAACGCCTCCTACAACCCGGATATCAAATGATTTATTATTATTTGAATCATATCGCGAACTATTTATTGTATTTTATGACGTTTTATTATATTAGTAGTGAGTAGGTAATAAAGTTTTATCAACAACACATAAAAACGTAAACTTTGTAGATTTTATCAGTAAATAAATTGCCGAGATCTTAACTAGTGATTTTTATACAAATAAAGATGGAACGTATGCCTGATTTCAAGTGACAGGTATGACAATAGCATAGTAGCCTGTATTGGGGTCGGCTTCCAGTCTAACCGGATACATGTAGCGACTGCCTAGCTGACCTCCACAACCCAGATAGTACAGGGTAATACGATACCTCTTGGTAAGACTGGTTGTCAGAAATGAAATCTGGTTATACAGGGGTGTTACAAATAAATATAATGTAGTAAGTCCATCTATGTCTTGCGTTGAAGCGTACAAATTAAATTTATGCATATATTCAGTTCTAACTTCAAGCAATTACTTAAACTACAGCACGATTTTTATCGTATCTTAAATAAATACTTTTACTTAAGTAATCACTTTGACTTTTTTATAGATATGGGTATAATCCAAATAATAATATAATAAAAATATTGTTAGGAGGTTCCTCTCTCTGGAGCCCTGACTGCCGGTAGCTTGGACCCTGTTCCCGATACCGGTGGGCTACTATTTTTTATATTTTTAAACGTTTTTTATATTATTTTGTAAAGGAATATTTAAAAATGTAAATCTTATGTGTACACCGTGACTTTTTAGTTGTCTTCCAAAGGTGGTCCATTCAATGTGCCCGCCATAAAATAGTTCTAAGCGCGATTTTTTTTTTTTACCTACCGTAATATATACAAAGAAAAATATATAAAAATTAGAAAAAAATATGAAACATCCTGTTAATGATGTTTACGTGTAAAACGGGAGAATATACCTACCCTGCGCTCGAGTCCAGTAGATGTGAGCGATGATCAGGGTGTTTTAACTACGTCATGCGGCTTAATATTGAATAATATTTTTATTTTTAAATTATTAAAATCTCATAAATAGCTATTTCTTTTTTATGAATGTTTAGTAGTCATTGGATACATGAAGTGGGCTGCCATTGTAAGACGACTAAAAAGTCACGGTGTAGAAATGAATAAAGAAATAAAAATTAATTTCTAAAAGAGTTACCTGTAATCCGTTCTCCTCAGCTCCATTAAATAGGAATATGATGTTCCGTTTCAGCTTCGTTTTGCTTCGAGAGAGTTTTGTTAAAGATTCCGCCATGATTGCGCAAAATGCGACGTTGTCTGATGCTCCTGTAAAATGAGAAATAACAACAATTAGTTATTGTGATATTCTACAAGGTGCAAGCGGACCCTTCACGAAGCCGTCAACCAAGCATTCTGTACATCAAACTAAGTAACTTTATGCAAAACTAGCTTTTGCCCGCGGCTTCGCTCACGTTAATTTAGAATTTGACAATCAATTCGGATTGTGCCTACACTGCTTGTAATAATATAATTCAATCATAATTCCAAAGACACGTGGCGCCATCTATTATCATAATAACGTTATTGTTGTTTTTCTCGGGAACAGATCTTTATTCCGGGATGAAAGGTACCCTGTGTCCGTTTCTGTACACCTGACAACGTATGTGCAAAATTTCAGGATGATCGGTTCAGTGGTTTAGGCGTGAAAAGGTAACTAACAAACAAACATACTTTCGCATTTACAATATTATTGCTGACAAACGACTTTTTTTTTTGGGTAAAAAATTACGGTGTATGATAGGGCTCAATGCAATACATTGTGCTGATTGTTGCATTGAATAGTACGGGGGTCGTGGAGATATTTAAAGTAAAGTTTTAACATTAGAAACTTTTATTTGAAAAATAACTTGTGTCTGAGTTGGAAATTTGACCTCCAATGTCTCCGTAACTAGGTTCCCAGGTATGGTCAAGAACAAAAAAAAATCGCAATGACGGAACAGACAAGTGCCTTTCAGCTTCGTGAAGGTTCTGTTTACACCTATTAAAATAAATTTTCAGTTTAATTGTAACCAGGGAGGTGGGTCAAAATAATTTTTTAAGATTTTTTTTACAAAGTTTCGGGTGAGGTTTAGAAAAGCTTGTTAAAATTAATCTCCTACTTAGTACAAAAAGGCCCAGAAACGAAGTGACAGTTCACCAGGTGTGTCTAGGACCCATTAAAACTTTAACACAAAATAAATTCTCTTACCTCGCGCATAAGGCACAGAATCATAATGGCAGTTGACGAGTATGGAGCTTCCTAGTGTGCCGTTTGCATGAAATCCGCTCTCTCCCTCTAACAAAGCAACTATATTTGATGCGTTCTGATACATGTTGAAGAACGATGTTGTGGATTTGTGGAAGTAGTCACCTGGAACATAAACCAAATTAATCAGATGAAATAAAATCATAACATCACGCCTGTAATCCCTGAAGAGTAAGGCAGATGTGTATCCAATTATAGTATACCCACATTTCGCCAGTTATGTTTAAGGCTCATGTAACAGGGGGCGAGCCTATTGCCATCAAATGAGCACAGATTTTAACTCCGTGGCTGCTACTGAGCAAATTCTTAATGTAAAAACCCAATAACACTTTGCCTGACCCGGGAATCGAACCCAGGACCTGATGCTCAGCAGTCACGCTTGCGACCACTCGACCAACGAGGCAGTCAAAATCAAAAGTCAAAATTCAAAATAAAATCATATCTCAAGTAAATGAATTTATAAACACCTTTTGAACATGAAACTAGTACAAGTCCCATAATGTCCGCTCTTCATGTTTTGGCTGGGGAGACGAAGCGACGAAACAAGCTCCCCAGTTCGCCATTAAAATAAGTTTAAAAACTCACCGGAAGCAATCTGCCAGTCAGTCTGCACCACCTGATTAGCGCGAGTCGCTATATGATCGAGCATCACTTTCAGGTCCATGGTCGCAGTGAGATGGAACGCAGTGCCGGACACGCGCGGCTCCCAGCCGACCATGCGGTCCAAGTAGAGGCGCGCTGTCTCTTCACTGAATGTGTCCGAGTTCTACGAATAAAACATGTAGCATCAACATCTGTGTATGCTGCCCTAGTATTTGAAAACACAGTCGGTACGTTCACTTAAAAGGTACTAAGTTCCTGTGTTTAATTCTATACACAGTTTTTTTTGTCTAGGACCATACCTTACACCTGGTATTATGTTTCTTCTTCGTGGACGAAGCCGTGGGCAAAGCTACTCATTTATATTGACCTTTATTATTATTATTATTATTTGCGATGGGAAATCATCAAATAACTCCTCCCGCTCTGGGCGGTGTGGAAGGGAGTGTCAGACTCGAACTGACTAAAACCCATTCATGTTCCTTCTTTGCCCTTTGTGTTCCGGGGCCGCTCTATCTTTTTCGAACAGTCCCGCAGCCCCGGCAGGCATCGGCCCTTGCAGACCCCTTCCTGTATGCTGACATCTCTTTGAGGCGCGCGTGGAATACGAACGCACCGTCGTCACGGCCTGTCGTCATAAGACGGGCGGACGGCGAGCTAGCCCATTACTCACCGTCCACAGGCCCGCGCCTACGGTGGCCGAAGCATCTCCCACGGCGGCTGGGAGGTTGTTTGGCTTCAGTTATATCATAGAGCATCGCCGTCAAGTCCCTGGTCATGGTGAGATAATATGCAGTGCCGGAGCTGTTCCTTTTTTATTCTAGAAGAATGAATGCTGAATTCTAGAAGGGATATGGCGTTACAGAAGACAAAATGTACTAAAAACAAGAAAAGATTAGGTAAAGTATCGTCAATCTGTAGCGGTTTTAGTTGTACTCTTATCCAGCTGCTACCAGTCATCCTGCAAGATACACACTGCTCCATCTAGGGAGAAAGCATTGAGTTTGTGATTAGCGCCATCTATTGGACAACAAAGTAACGACGAAGATGGAAAGCGACTAAGAAATATGTAGTAGATATCGCCACTGCTACTTGAAACAAACCTAAATCCCAAATATGATGAAATTTAAAAAAAGATACTCACATCCTCAGGTATATCTGTGTCGGATACAATGGCAGGCAAATCATCTTCCACCAGTTGAGTGAAGTATGCCAACAGTAGGTAGACCCCTAGTACTAGGATGAGCAGTATGCTTGGTACCTAGAATATTAAGTGGGGATGAAGATTAACGGGAACGAAGTTTAAAGCACGGAATCCCATTTTTTCATGCTTCCTATCTTTTTCTGTAGCTCAGAACCATCATTTGTTAGAGCGAGAAGAGCGTGCTACTGAGAGCATCGCCGATGCTGCAGCGTGCGAGAGCATTCCCGTGGTGCTAGATGAAGCGCAACCCTTAGGCAGCGTGATTGTTTTCTAAGCAGGAGTTGAGTCCTGGCCTTGCCATCAATCAAAAAACAATTCCGGGATACTTCTGGTAAAATTTCTCGTGGAAACCAATAACATTTTGCCTTATCTGGGAATTGAACCCAGACCTCTCACTCAGCAGTCGCGCTTGCGACCACTAGACCAACGAGGCAGTCTAGTACTGAAGACACTAAATAGAAATAGATTTTCCCACAAAACAAAACACAACCTTTTTTATATGGACATCACAAAACACACACATACTCATAA
Source organism: Noctua pronuba (assembly GCA_905220335.1). Taxonomy (NCBI): domain Eukaryota; kingdom Metazoa; phylum Arthropoda; class Insecta; order Lepidoptera; family Noctuidae; genus Noctua; species Noctua pronuba. Next base: position 13,307,234 of record LR999916.1, on the reverse strand, counting down.
CATTGAATAAAAATGCATGCAAAAGGAACATCTACTTAGTGCTGTGTATTGTTTTATTTTTACTACAAAAGAAGTTTTTAAATCAAGAAACATAGAAATTGTTAACTAAAAGGATCTTATAAGCTTATATTTTAGAACCAAATAAGTAAGAACTTAGTATATTTGATAGTTAGTAAAGTGGTTAGTTTGATTTTGTTAAAAATGGGCGACCATATTAGAATATGAAAAAAAAAATATTATATGAAGGTTGCGTGAAATGAAACGCCTCTTGAATACCTAGCGAACAGGTGATTTTTTCAAATCTACTTAAATGGCCAAATGTGAAAAAGTATAGAAATTGCAAAAAAAAAAAACTAAGTCTCAGGCCAAATTGACAAAAACTAAATCATTTTGGACAAAATTTTAGTAAGTAGTGCTTTTTTTTTGAATTTTGCCCTTAGAGACTTAAAAAGATTCTTGGACTTTGTATATTAAATTTATTTAATACTGTTTAGGTCACTCATTCTGATAAGTTAATTAGAATAAAAATAGATAATGAGTTTTAAAAACCTATGAAGGTATTTATAAATATTGGGTATGTGAGGTATAGCTATTTTTTATCGCCGAATTCTTCAGTTTCGTGATTTTATCCATCGGTTTGATGATAACTAAGATTGTCCTACTATTTTTTTATTTAGTGATAAAGTAATTAGGGCACCTACTTCTTTAATCTGATTTCAAGCGCAGGCCCTTTTAGCATTTAATACTTGGATTTATTTATTTTGTTTAATTTTATTTAAGGTATTTTTTTTAATGCGAATAAATTCACTTTTCTTTCTTTCAAATTCTATTCTGCAATAACACAGGTTTGTGTACTTGCGAATTCCATGTTTTTTTCTGTTTTAGTATCAAATATTTCCATCTTGCAAGTAGAAAGTATACGAGCTACAAGTAGCAAGAAAGAAGTTTCAGAGATTTGCTAGCGTGCAAGTTTCCTTGACTAAAAGTCTTGTAGCATACGAAGATTTGGAACCAACCAAATTCGTACAAATTACTTGCAAAATAGAAAGACGTGACCTGAAATGAACAAAGTTTTTATAGACCATAATTCTAACACAACCTTTTAAAGCCTATTCGCTAGACAAATTAATTTGGAAACCTATTCATGGTTTTTTTTTGTTTCCACGTAAAACACAAACCAAAATCTGTTTCTATTGATCTGGGTACCTATTTATTCAACCCATTTCACCAACGGTCTTATCCCATTTTACAATTCTTTTTAAAGCTAACATTCAATCAAATTACATAATAATTTGCCCTATTTATTAAAACCATGTATCCAAAACACTTATCCCTTTAAAACGAAAGACGTCACGATTCCCATACGAACACCCATTTATTTAATTTTTAACTTACAGCTCTGACAGGGTCATTCATATGACTGCCATTTTTTCTTAGTCCTCTTCTGACAACCTAAATAATAAAAAAATCTATCAAAAAATAGAAATAATAAAAAATTCTATCAAAAAATATGAAGACTCTTTTGATGATGTAAACACACCCTTATTTCGAACAATCTAAAGTCGAGTATGTCAACATGAACGATTAATAACAGATTACCTATTATTTTGTATTAAAAGATTATTTACTCTTAGTACCTATTAAAGTCTTAAAAGGCGATTAATAGACAAATTAAGACACTGCTTAGTTTTATCTATTGTTAATAAATTAAAATACATTAGAAAGAAAAGCTTGAAGGAGTTAAATGAGGTAGTGTTTGGTGAAATAATACATACCATAGGCCATTTACATGGTGATTTTTATGGTAAATTGTTGTGTGAACATGTCAGTGATGGAACAGAATTTAGTACTGTTATTAAAAGGGAAATGAAAAAAAAAGTGGATATTATTCATAGTAAATGAAATAGCTGTGCATTTGCGAAAAGTGAAATATCTGTGAATTAGCGTAAAGTTAAATGAAACAATGCAAGGTGAAAAAAACCTACTAGCAACTAGTAGTACAAAATGGATGAAATTGAAAAGTGAAGTAATTTAAATGAAACTTGTCAACATGACAGAAATGTTTGTGCCAATTGGTTGATCTACTTGTACAAAGTGAAGTAAACATAATCCACTAGTTGTGCAAAGTGAAGTAGAAAAATCAACTATTTGTGCAAAGTGAAGTAAAAGTGAATGAATAAGTAATGTATGAGTTAACCCGTTGCCAGGGCTTTTCCGCTCGGTCGTCTTCGTAATCACCGGTCGGGACTCCTTGGTAAGCATGAGGACGAGTCTGAAATGTAATAGTAGACAGTTAGTAGAGAAATGGTAGAAGTAGGTGGGTAGAAAGAGAACAGGTATGAGTGAAGTTTGGTACAGTTAGACACAAGGGAATAAACGGTAAAAGTAAGGTAAGATATTTGTCGCAGGCGATAGTAATTATGAAATTCATGATGACGGAAGGCCATAGAAGGCAGAACTTCGCGGAAAGCCATTGAAATCCGTCAGCTTATTTAGAGGGTGTAAGAGACACCGACACACAAGAGGTTACCACATATTCGGTACAAGATCCTAAATTTCGAAGAAAAAAAATTGCTGTTTCATACATTTTGACCGTATAGGATAACCTGTATATTGTGTCATAGTAAACGGTGAGATGGCGGAGGACAAACGTAAGCATGGCGGTGGACATCTCCGCTATAAGGATGTGCTCAAGAGGCACCTTACAGCTTGCACTATTGATCCAATATTAAATATAAATGGTGACATAATTGATGTTTATGAAACGTGTTGTGAGAATGCATCTAGCAGAGGCCACTGAGGCATAATCTACACGTCATATAAAATTCAAAGTCCTAACTGACTGATATATCAACGCACAGCCCAAACCGCTAGTCCAAGAGACATGAAATTTGGAGGGTGTATTCTTTGTGAAGAGTAGGTATCCACTAAGGCAGGATTAAATGTAGGGAACAGCTGGTTTTGTTTAAAATTACCAATGAAAAGTTTGTATGGGTTCAGAATGGTGTACCTACTGAATATGTGTTAATATCGGTTGTGCGTCGGTGTCCCTTCCACAATGTATATGTATAGTGTTGTGGATTCTCAAACACAATATAAAAATAACATTAATAAGACCAATTTTCTGAATAGTCACAGATAAGAAACAATGTGTAGAAAAAGGTAATAAATGAACTAGTGTGTAGATAAACTAGTTCTAATATTATCAATACTATCTCTACAAATCATTTTGCATTCGTTGGCAACGAGCATTGAAAAAGAAGCGATAAAAATTTTAGTTGATCTTTACTTAGGTATTTATACGGTTTAGGCGCAGAAAGCCTAATTCTCAAAATTGCAACAGAGTCGCAAAAGGACAAGTTCTCAAAATGGCAAATTCTCTAAAAGCCTAATTCTCAGAATGGCCAATTCTCTAAAAGCCTAATTCTCGGAATGGCCGATTCTCTAAAAGCCTAATTCTCTGAATGGCCAATTCTCCAAAAGCCTAATTCTCTTAATGGCCAATTCTCTACTGAGAATGCATCAGGAATATTTTCCATGTATATTAAGTCATTATTTACTAACCATAGTTTTAATTATTTCTTTTTTTTTTAAAAGATTATCTTTTTACTAATATTCACTAATAAATTGTTTTTTTGAGTAATATTATGACAATGTGTTAATATTATTTTTTTCACAACCAATTATGTTCTGAAAAAAATGCGACGATTCCCGGTGTCCACCTCCGGCTTGTCCACTAGTGGTGGACAGTGCATGACTTTTATTTTCATATTCCCGCTGGCCACCGCTGGTAGACATTAACTCAATTTGTTCCAAGAAACCAACCACTTTTAACTATTTTTATTACTATATTTGAAGACTAGATTTCGCAAACTACCAGGAGGCCAGAATCATGAAGAAGTATTATCTTCTTCGAAATTGCTTGCTGCATGATAATCGAAATTCACAAAAATAAAATATATTATGTATACCTACTACATCTATATGTGAAAAAAATAATTATATAGATTTGATTGTGAAATTCCTATTAACAATATACAATACCTCCTTCATGATTCTGGCCTCCTGGTAGTTTCTGAGACTTCACTATCCCTACTTGTCCTTCCTACTACGTAATCTTCGAGTGTAAACTCGCACAGTTACCTGCCTGAGGCATATATACTAGCAAATCCAAAGCGGGGTAAAATGTAGAAAATGTGCCATTTTGATAATTAGCCATTTAGAGAATTGGCCATTCTTAGAATTAGGCTTTTAGAGAAATAGCCATTCAGAGAATTAGGCTTTAAGAGAATTGGCCATTCAGAGAATTAGGCTTTTAGAGAATTTGCCATTTTGAGAACTAGTCCTTTTGCGCCTAAACCGAAAAATATGGTCATATTTCAGGATGTGATTCAGACCATAAAACTGAACAACTTTCTCCATGGGACCACCATCGAAATCGCAAAAAAAAAAGCAGCGGTCCCATACATTTGGTTAGAGTAGGTATTGAAATTTTTATGGGACAGCTGCTTTTTTTACACCTTGTATTTAGTTATTAGCACGTAAGTTGAGTAATAATAAGTTTACCGCCTAGAAAATGTTCAGGATTCAGAGCCTGTTTTTAGCTTAAGAATTAAGCATATAATCAGCCTATATCGTTCACACTGCTGAGACACATGCCTCCTCTCTATGAGAAGGAAATAGAGCTCTAATACACCTAATCAGTTATCGGGTTGGTGGGTGTCTTGTCTTCGAATATGTGTGTCTAGCTAGGACATGCCGGTTTCCTCACGATGTTTCTTCATTGTTATGAGAGCAATGGCGTTGAAATCCTAACTAATATTATAAATGCCAAAGTAAGTTTGATTGTTTGTTACCTTTTCACGCCTAAACCACTGAACCGATCATCCTTAAATTTTGCATATACGTTGTCAGGTTTACAGAAACGGACATAAGGTACCTTTCATCCCAAAAAAAGTAATGTTCCCGAGGAAAACAACAATAAAGTTCTTATGATAATAGATGGCGCCACGTGTCTTTCATCTTGAATCATGATTGAATTATATTATTACAAGCAGAGTACAACCCGAATTGATTGCCAAATTCTAAATTAATGCGAGCGAAGCCGCGGGCAAAAGCTAGTAAATTATACGAAAAGAAAAGTATCTGGCTGAATGCGAACCCACGACCTGTCCATGTTGTGGATAGTTATGACAGGTATTGCAAAATATCAGTAAGATAAACTATTGTCATCACAACTATGTAACAGTAACCAGATAACCAGTAAACCAACTATTTTTATGGAATCAAACGCCGCACCGGTGTTACCGTGCCGGTGGTGACGAGACGTGCGGAAACCGACCAATCACATTTGATGAAATCTACATCACGTCTCTCGTCTCTCCCGTGATCGGTCCAATCTTGCACATCTTCTCTCCGCTCCGGTCGTCTCCACTTTGGTGGAGTCCTTGCCTCAGGATAAACTTCTTTCATTTTTTTAAACGTTTCACTTGCCTCGATGCGACAGCACCGACTTACTCACGAGAAACCTGAGGTCCTAGCACGAGTGCGGTGTAAACCGTGTAAATGTAACGTTGTAACGTCAATTCTAAAATTAAAAATACTCGTTTCACATTTCATATTTTCATGTTTTTAAGAATTTATTCGTAGGTATCTATGGACGATACTGATTGTGCTTGTCCTGTAGGATAATTGTATTTTCGATTAAAAAATCAACGTACCTACCTGCTTAGGTAGGTATTTATGGGACTGCATCGACTGTTACCTGAAGCATGCTTAGAATTTGTGTAAATGCTTTTTTTGTGTAATACTGATATTATTACATGCTCGTGCACGAGCATAAATAATAAGCATAAAAATAGGTTAAGCCGTGCTTGCCTAGGTTGGTCTGTGGATGGGTGACCACCCATTACCTACATACCGAGTTTCCTTCGTGCCTCGGAAAGCACGTTAAGCCGTTGTCCCGGGTGTCATTTTTAGATATTTGACAGTCGTTAGGTAGTCAGTGGCCCAAAAAGTCCGACAACCAGTCTTACCAAGGGGTATCGTACGTATTACCTAGTACTAACTGGGTTGTGGAGGTCAGATAGGCAGTCGCTCCATGTAAAATACTGGTATTCAGCTGCATCCGGTTAGACTGGAAGCCGACCCCAATATAGTTGGGAAAAGGCTAGACAGATGACGATGATTGATATTATTACATGTATGGTGCCTATGTTTTTCTTTACACAGGTAAATACCAGCTGAAATACTACATGTTGATAAAAATATTTCTGCTTTGTTACAATACAGGTACCTGACAACACTCTTTTCTGTTATCGCGAGCATTGCCCCACACTTGGAGGTTATTCTGTGATTCAACAACTGAAGATAATTCCTTGATTATTGTTCGAAGACAATCGGATGTTGTTTTGTTTTAAAATAATAACGGTATGTACCTATTATGAGGGATGATTGTCTCTTAATAGAATTGATCTTTGTTAGAATGCCAATACTTTCTTTTTACTAGGTATAAAACAAGACATACATATCTTTATTTATATATTAAAATAGAAGTGTATGTTTGTAATTTAAAAATAACGGCTTACTGAATGCATATAAAAGTAAATACGGTACTTTTTTTTTAATTTTTCTGTTTTTTCCGATTTTGGCAGGTCTTTTACTAGCTGATGTTGTAAGGAGTAATTAGGTTTTTATTTTAGACAAAGGATACGGTAATGTGTAAAATATTTACCCATGAAATTGTTAACAAAATCCGATTCAAATACGGAAGTAATCTACACTAATCTTACTAATATTATAAAGAGGAAAGATTTGTATTTTTGTGTTTGTGTGTGTGTGTGTGTGTATGTTTGTAATGAATAAACTCAAAAACTACTGTGCCGATTTCAAAGATTTTCAAAGATTCGATGTCAAAGTTGTAGCACCCCTCTTTATAAGTCAGGGGTGCGGGACGGTTCAAAAGAAATACCGCGGTCCTGGAACACAAGAGGCAAAGAAGGAACATGGATGGGTTTTAGTCAGTACGAGTCAGGCACTCCCTTCCGATCCGCCCAGAGCAGCAGGAGTCATTTGATGATTTCCCATCATAAAAAAAAACGGGTTGAAAAGCACTTTGGTTGTACTCTGTAAAATTCAGACAAAATAATAGCCTTGAAAAACAGTAGGAAAATTAAATCAACATCACATCACGCCTGTACACCGCGAAAGGCTAGGCAGGGTGTACCTCTAGTAGGTACACTTGTCACCAGTTAAACAACAATGGCTCCAGTTCCTCTTTTCGCGACCGTGACCCTGGCCGTGAATGTTCTCTCTTTCAAGGTCGAGGGCATTAAAAGGGTTGCTTCAAGTAACTCGAGGAGTCGGAGGATATGGAGATGAAATACAGTGTGGAGTGGTGTGATTAAAAAGATTGTTCAATAATATTTTTTTATTCTGTAAATTGATTTTTACTACAGCTTTTACACGGCAACTTAAAAAAAAAATGATGAGGTCGGTGTTTCCTACCTGACTACTCTGAGGAGAGCATCAAAACCAAATCAGAGTTCACAGTCTCTTTTAAGTCCAGAAATGATTTTTGTCGAAAGCTAGGCATTTTAATCGAGTTTGATTTGGTATTTGTGACGAAATATTTAGACAAATAACTTCAAGGATTTTTACACAATATGAATGAACAAACAACGACCTCTATCTTGTCCGGCTAAAGACCTATCCTTTAAATTCCTTCAAAGATACTGTTCGGGGTTGGGTTAAGATAGAGATAAAGGATGAGATAAGAGATGAAAGTCAGTTTAAGATGAATGAATTCACTGTATTGTCTGTTTCCACAAATATAAGATTAAGATTAATTTATACTAGGATAATGGTGAACGATATGGGATTTTGAGTCACGCGCACGGTATGTCGCCGAATTACGTACTGAACTATTGCGGTGTAAGTGCAATAATATAAATGATGGAAACATACTGAGCGGGTGGCGCAATAATGATGACCCAGGTAAACGTACTGTACGGTGGTTGACCCGTACATGCTCCCGGGGGCAAAGATAGGGGTTAGTAGGATAAAGATGGAGATGAGACTTACAAGATGATAAACAATATTCAACTTATCAACTATATGACAGGGATAAGGATTAGTAGTGAGTGATTAACAATATTTAGAATAATTACAAGTAAATTACAGTCAGACTACGGCTAGCGCAATCTGCGGGATTTTCTTGGGATTTCACATACCGCCACCTATTTTTTGGGATAATTTCGCAAATCATTTTTACTCGATTGGCAACAAAGGGTTTCCATTTTTGTGGCTCACCATTTATCCATCCTAGAACTGCCATGGAATCTACCCAGCCATAAGCTTGGATTTTGAGATCAGATAGGGATGAGATTATTTTGGCCATTAGTTTTGATAATAAAAGAGCTCCACTAAGTTCCAAGCGAGGTATAGATTGTGATTTTTTCAGAGGTACCACTTTAGATTTTCCAGCAACAAGAGTTACGTATGTCTTGTGGTTTCTTGTGGATTTACAATAAACAACACAAGCGTAGGCCTTTGTGCTGGCATCACAAAACCCATGAATCTCAATTATATCATTCTCCATGGTTTGTATCCATCGAGGTATTTTAAATTGGGATATATAAGGTAAGTCGGCCTTTATTTTATTCCATTCCAGGGCAATATTATGAGGAATCGGTTGATCCCAACCTAATTCCGTTTTCCATGTCTCTTGAAATAATATTTTGAGTTTTATTGTGACTGGTGATACCCAGCCCAAGGGGTCAAAGATTTTTGAGATTTCAGACAAGAATTGTCGTTTTGTTGGGATGCCTTCTGTGGTAATTTCTATTGGATGAAAGATAAAATAGTCTTCTTTTGGATTCCAGCGAAGACCTAAAGCCTTTGTAGATTCTGGCTGTTTAAAATGAAATTCTTCATCTTGAGGATTAATATAATCGTCTAAAAGTTCCGGCAAGTTTGAGCGCCATTTTCTAAGATTGAGGCCGCCTGACTTAAGAAGGTTTGTCATCTCTGCTTTGAGATGTTTAGCAGCTGTCGCGGTATGAGCTCCATGCATGAGATCATCCATGTAAAAAGAGTTTTCTAAGATATCAGGAGCGCTGCTATTGGGATAATTTGGCCTTTCATCGATGGCAAGTTGTTTCTGTGTCATCATGGCCAGGAAAGGTGCGGCCTTTGTACCGTAGGTGACAGTCGCTAGCTGATATTCTTGTAAAGGTTGAGATTGATGATTTCTCCAAATAATTTTCTGGAAATTTTGATGATCAGGATGTAGCCAAATGTTACGGAACATCTTTTCAATATCAGCCGTGAATGCGTATTTAAACTGTCTCCATTTTAAGATGAGACTTAAGAGATCCTGCTGCAGGTTCGGCCCCCTGCACATAAGATCGTTGAGGCTGTGACCTGTTGAGGTTTTTGCAGAGGCATTAAAAACAACTCGTAATTTTGTTGTTAATGACTCAGCTCGAAGTACGCCATGATGCGAAAGGTAGCAATCTGGGGTTACGTTGACATGTGTCGCAACGGGGATCATATGTCCGAGCTCTAAATACTCGGACATAAACAATTTATAATCACGTGCCAAGTCTGGTTGCTTAATTAATTTCCTTTCTATTTGAAAGAATTGCGCAATGGATTTATTTTTAGATTCACCCAACTTTTCTTCAAAATTTTCTTTAAAAGATATTTTCACGACATAGCTGCCGTCTTCGCGTCTTGAGGTTGAGGATTGAAAGAAGTCAACGCAAGCTTGATCTTCTTGAGATATTGATAAGGGTTCACGAATATCCTCCATTTCCCAGAACTGTTGGATATTGGTGAGATTGTTTAGGATCACATTGCACTGAAATGTTTTACAGTTACCGCTTAGGATCCATCCCAGCTGTATCTGCTGGGCAATGGGTAACATTCCCTCGGAACGGCAGATACCATCCAATAGGATTTGGGAATAAACGTCAGCGCCGAATAAGATATCAACTGACCTACTTTTGTTGAATTCAGGATCAGCTAGGATTATTTGGTTAAGAGTTGGCCAGTTGGGTTTAGTGAAGGTATGACTAGGCAATTTCTTGACTAGTCTTTTCATTATAAATACGTCGGATTCGAAAGTGAAGTCATTAATTAACGACATACACTAAATTGAGATCATGCCCTTACAGCTATTTTCATTGTTTCCGATTCCAGAGATAAGTCCAGTGCATTTTCGCCGACGCAGGTTAAGGAGCTGTGCAGCTCGTTCAGTAATGATTGAGGTCTGAGATCCCTGATCTAGAAGAGCTCTCATTCTTTCGTAAGATCCGTCAGCTGCTTGAACCTTGATAATTGCTGTCGCGAGGAGTATTTCTGTAGGATCATTTTGCATAGATACTAAGGTGTTCATATCTTGCTGAGGTGGAGATTTCGTAATAGGGGCCGTGTTCGGCCCCGATCGCGATGCATCCGAATTAGCATTTCTTGACGTAAAACATTCATGTAGAATCGTATTGTGGTCTTTATTGCACTCTTTACACTTTACTTCCGAAAGGCATTTTCTACCTTCGTGATAGTGCAAACAGTTGACACAAAGGTTCAAATTTGCGATTGCGTTTCTACGAGCCGATGGATGCATTTTTGCTAGCTTTTGGCAATTTTGTATGCGATGATCGCTTGCATTGCAAATACCACATTGTTTGAGTCTTTCGTTATTTTTCCAATTGGACTTTGACGATTGCGAAATGACCTGGTTTGTCGAATAGGTATGATTTGAGGTATTGTTATTTTGTTTGAAACGAGAATTAAATCCTTTTGAATAAGATTGTTGGTTATTAAGATAGCCTTTAGATGATGAGGATGCATGTTGGGATTGAGATGACTTTTGAATGTAGGGTTCTTGTTTCTTCCGTGAAGTTTCCAGCGACGTAAACTTATTTTCCAAAAACCGAAGAAATTCTTCCAATACTGGCAACTCCTTTGGAGATTTCAACGAATCTATATAGTCATCGTTGGTTTCAGAGTCTAATTTCTCCGCTAGGATACATACGAGGAAGGGATCCCAAGTAGATACATCGATTCCGAGATTTTTTATAGCGTTCACGCTTTCGTACGTTGTATCGTGGATCCGCTTGAGGTGACTCGCTGATTTTTGCTGAGATGTCGGGATATTTAGGAGGTTTTTGAGATGAGATATAAAAATACGACGCTTATTGTCATAGCGATGCGTAAGGATATTCCAACAAACGGGGTAGTTGTCTGAACTTATTTGAAGATGTTGGATTAATTTTTCCGGCTCGCCCTTTTTTTTTTACCGATGGGAAATCATCAAATGACTTCTCCCGCTCTGGGTGGAGTGGGAGGGAGTGTCAGACTCTTACTGACTAAAACCCATCCATGTTCCTTCATTGCCCTTTGTGTTCCAGGGCCACGGTATCTCTTTCGAACAGTCCCGCAGCCCCGGCAGGCATCGGTCCTTGCGGGCCCCTTCCTGGTTGCTGACATCTCTTTGAGGCGCGCGTGGAACACGAACGCGCCGTCGACACGGCCTGTCGTCATAAGACGGACGGACGGTGAGCTAACCCATTACTCACCGTCCACAGGCCCGCGCCTACGGTGGCCGGGAGCCACCACGTGGCCCCCGACGCCCGGTGCGTCGCCCGCGGCGGCTGGGACGAGAGATTCTCTCCCTCTCACGTCCCGCCACCTCCTTCGCTAGCATGACTGCTTCGCAGAAGGAGGTGACGGCTTCCCATTCCCTCTCGCTCCGGACCATGGCCTGGACCAGGGCCGGGCGCGAGAGGTCGCCGCCGCCTATCCGGCTCGCCCTTGATCTTACTTTTCAGGAACTGCATTTTTTGGGCGTTCGATAAAGATGGATTATTGTGTACAGTTTCTGTAAAAAGATCCTTGAAAGATATCCAGGACATATAACTTCCTTCAAAGGTAGCTATTTCCAGTTTTGGGGTCGATTTCTCAATATGAGCCACCGACCACATCTTCCGGTTAATATCCCTTTTCAGAGTTTTATAATATTTCTCGTAGTTCGAGAATTGCTCGTCGTACTGGGCGTTGGAGCCGTTGAGCTCGTTGTCCAGTTCCCAGTGTAGGGTGTCAATAGCTGCCCAACGAGTTTTTAAAGTTTTTAGGATGTCTTCAAACTCCCACTTTTCAGAGATAAGATTGAGATCAATGTCAGCAGTTTCTCTTGAAAATGCCCTAAAATTAGTAGCTTGTTTGTTCAAGAGGTCTTCTATATTTACGCTATCCTTAGGAGGATTATTTTGAGATGAGAGGTTCGAGGTTTGAGGTATTGCAGATGGTTGAAAAGTAGGGGGTTTCAAAACAGGGGTTTGAGGTCTGTCTGTGGAAGGCTTATAATTCTGAATGGCTGTTTTAATATTGCTATATTTCACCTTCATTTGATCATACTGATCGGTAGTGAAATACGCATGAGATCGATCACCAAAGGATAACAAATTCATATGATTGTTATGAAACTCCGTAAAATATTGCTCTAGGCTTTCTAATCGTCGACGTAGGTAGTCGGGGGTCTTTCGCTGTGCTCCATCTTTCTTGAAGTTGGAGTAAAGTCTATCTATGCCTTCAATGATTTGCTGTTGAGTAGCTAAAATGTCTTCCATTGTAGCCATTGTTAAAATTGAGAAGAAAGATACCTTACTTGTAGGCTTATTCTTCGGGGGCGAACAGGATCGCAAGTTGAGATGAGTGGCGCCTTCCTAGGCACCGGGATCACGAGATGAGGCAAAGTGGCGCCTTCCTAGGCACCGGGATCACGAGATGAGGCAAAGTGGCGCCTTCCTAGGCACCGGGATCACGAGATGAGGCAAAGTGGCGCCTTCCTAGGCACCGGGATCACGAGATGAGGCAAAGTGGCGCCTTCCTAGGCACCGGGATCACGAGATGAGGCAAAGTGGCGCCTTCCTAGGCACCGGGATCACGAGATGAGGCAAAGTGGCGCCTTCCTAGGCACCGGGATTGAACAGGATCACGAGATAACACACACTGTATTTTCCAAGGTTTCTAATTGCGTATAACGAAACCGGTAAAACGCACACACAAAAGAACAAAGTACAAAGTTTTGCACACGCGTTTCGGTCCCGCTAACGTGCTCAAAGGACCAATGATGACTATATAGATTCGTTGAAATCTCCAAAGGAGTTGCCAGTATTGGAAGAATTTCTTCGGTTTTTGGAAAATAAGTTTACAGTTACATAATCCCATATCGTTCACCATTATCCTAGTATAAATTAATCTTAATCTTATATTTGTGGAAACAGACAATACAGTGAATATATTAATCTTAAACTGACTTTCATCTCTTATCTCATCCTTTATCTCTATCTTAACCCAACCCCGAACACTAACTGTGCCATTATTCAAAGGGAATCCGGTAGGAATTGAGTTGTATGGAACCTTCGTCACTGAATCCTTTAAATTCCTTCTAAGATACATAAGCATAATAAATTAACATCACGCATGTAATCCCCGAAGGTTTAGGCAGAGGTTTACCAATAGTGCACCCAAATTTCGCCAGTTATGTTTAAGTGCCATTTAATAGGGGGCGGTCTATTGCCATTTGCCATCAACCGGGCACAAATTCAAACTCCAGCCTGCTACTGAGGAATCCCTGATGGAAAAACCCAATATCACTTGGCCCGACCCGGGCATCGAGCAAAACACCATGCTAATAGCAGCTTGCCCATTCTTCTCCATAGAGATCTACGCTTTGGAATGGGCAACTACAGTACTTTCACAAGTTATTATGCCTTGTGTCTGGGACTGTAGCTTCGCCTTCTTTGTTTTTCTGACATTCAAAAGTGCCTGTTATGGCATAATTGAAATAAATGCTTTGAGTTTGAGTTTAATGCTGACAAAAATACTAGTATAATAGTACAATAGATTTTTATTATTCAATAATAAGGCAGAAAACAATAACCTTAACCTTGTCTGGCTAACGACCTATTACTCACATTATATGAATTGAAAGAAAGTTGTTTTTTTCACGACTCTTTTTCTAATCCTACGGATTAATATAATCCCAGAAAAAGATAATAATTGCCAGTTAAACTAAAAATACTTTTATGGACGTAAAAATAAGCATCAAAATGCTATCGAACCGTCAAGTTGGCGATTATTTTGCAAAACATCAAAGACAAGTATGGCTGGTCCAATGATTTGTTTGATTGGAGCTCATAATCTATTCAAATAAATTAAATTGAAGTGTCTGTTTGCTGTATCTAAATAACAACTTTTTACTGAATGCATATGAAAATATGTATGTATACGGCACTTATAACAAAAACACATTGTTTCAATTTTTGACTGTCTGTTGGCCTGTCTGTTTGTTCCGGATAATCCCTGAAACGGCTGGACCGATTTTGACGGGATTTTTACTGTCAGATAGCTGATGTTATAAGGTCTAGTATATGCTACTTTTATTTTAGAAAAATAATTAAGTTTCTGTGCAAAAAAAAAAAAACCCATGAAATTGGTAACAAAATCCCGATGTAAATAGGGAAGTCATATTTTTACAATAAAATCACGCGGACGAAGTCCACTAAATTTCTTGTTTATCGTCAAACTAATCTAGGATTAGGAAGTGACAATTTAATAGGCACTAATTATTTATTTAGAATTTATGGCATGATAAATCCATGCGTCAGTAAAATATTTTTTTCCATAGAATAAGTGACGAATAGGCTGGTATCATTTCCTGTTGCTTGCAGATTTTTATCACGGAAGTAGCCTTTATGATCTTTCGTGATAAAAAATGCTATCACGTTAGAAATAGAATATGAGTTAATAATACATATTTCGTATAATCTGATCGGCTATGATTTAAACAGCGTCGGCTACATGCAAGATTGACAGATTGGAAAGTTGGAAATGCGTGTTTAAGTAATGAACTATGAGAAAATAATTAATGCAACGGAATGGGTGGTCACCCATCCACGGACCAACCTAGGTAAGCACAGCTCAACCTAAAGATCTATCCGAGCAGCTGATACCAATTTTTTTTTACAGATGTTTTATCTGGCTGAATGACAGTATCAGCTACTACCTACTACTAAAAATACTTTGTAGTACCTACTATATCTACCTCTAATAAGCCCTCTAGCTACGCTCAGTATCAACGAATAGCACTTTACCCGCCAGTGCCGCCGCATCATTCTTATGCTTGCTTGCACAGTGCAAGTAGTGGATACGCTACAATACAAGTTTATTTAAACGCAAATCCTGAGCCACCTTCGTTCGGTAACAAACGCTTCAGTTTCGATGCATCTGCAAGTGACGATTGATTACAAACTTTATCTAAGAGTAATTAATGGTTAGTTTTATTATACCATCTTTATACTTAAATAAATAGAGATTTCCGTCGGCACACCAATATGAACTTTCGCCCCTAATTTAATCTCTTTTAAGTCTAATTTCGATTTCAATATCGTTCGAATTTACTAACCCTCTTGTTGAGATAGGTACTTCAGTTGGTGAACTCGTCGGACTGCCAAGTCTCGAGTTCGAACCCAAGACCAAGCCACGCAGCTCTGAATTTTCGGATTCATGTGCGTATTGTATAATTATCACTTGCTTTGGTGAAGGAAAACATCGTGACGAAACCAAACTAGAAGCAGTTAGTTACTGTCTCGGACAGTAGGTACTGAGATTGAGTGTCCAGATAACAGATTTTATCTACGAGATATGATTTATAATCAAGTATAAAAAATGTATTTACATTTATGTACTTACCTACTAAATATCTATAATTTAGTTAGTAGGTAACCATGTGTCATTTTCAGAGAAATTGCCAAAATATATGGTTTTAGTTTTTTCCCCAGTATCATAATACCACGTCCGTAATCCCCGAAGGGTTAGGCAGAGGTGTACCTAGTATAAAGGGTGTAAAAAGACCCTTAACGAAGCCGAAAGGTACTTGTTCTCCCCGTCAATGCGATAATTTTTTTGTTCTAGACCATACCTGGGAACCTTCTAGTTACGGAGATATTGGGGGTCAAAGTTCCAACTTTTTCACCAGTTTTTTTTTTAAATACATGTTTTTAAAGTAAGATTTTTACTTTAAACACCTCGACGAACCCCATGCTATTCAATCCATCCATCAGCACAATGTTCTGAGTGCGTTAGTTTGAGTTCTAACGTAAAAAGTGATTCTTGACCCCAAAAAAAAAAAATTGTTTCTCAGCAAAAATGTTTGCGTAAAGTTACTTAGTTTGATGTACAGAAGGCTTGGTTGACGGCTTAGTGAAGGGTCCGTTTACACCCTGTATACACCTACATTTCGCCAGTTATGTTTTTCCCCCAGTAATTTTATAAAAACTTATGAAGTTAATTATCAAGCACAGATCTAGAGACTGGTGTGCTACTGAGAATAATTTTCGAATGGAGAAACTCAATAACATTTAGCTTTCCGGGATAAGTTTAAACCAAGGTCCTCGCACTTAACGGTTGTAAATTTTTATTACCCCATAACCACAGCCTTTAACATCCCAATTGCTGGAACACGGGCTTCCACTTTTTGATAGGGAGTGGGACATAATCCACTTCCTGGATCCAGAGTGGGTAGGGGGGGGGGGGGGAGTTTCTTGTTACCCTCATCACTGTTCAATGTTTGTTTTTTTATCATCTGCCTAGCTGCACTAACAACGATGTTAGGTGGTGGCTTCCGGTTGGGAGATGCAGCTGAATACAGGAATTTACATGGAGCAACTGTCTATCTGACCTCCACCACCCAGTTTGTTTTTTTAATAAATCGTTAATATTACTTGACTTTGTCTGAACTTGACTATTTAATAAGGAAACATTCACACTGTTTTATCAATATCAATGCAATAAAATGATAAGTTTTGACTGCGTAACTGATATACACTTTTATAGCTGCAATAATATTCGTTTATTGACTGATACAGGTGCCTAAAAACATGCAAATTTATGGCAAATAATAATTGAGATTAGACGGTATCTTTTCTAATGAGGAAGAATAATGTAACGGGGAATGATTAGGAGGTAATAGATGGATTTTGTAGTTCTGGGACAGCAAAATAATATAATAATATGATTTATTTATGCTGTACAATTCTGTCTTATTCTGTTAATTTTGTTTTAATATTTATTTTGTGTGCCGTTGACAGCAAAACATAGAGACCTTTTAACTTTATCTTTACACCTATGTTTAGCAAATAAAAAAGTTACAAAGTGACATGTAACGTCTGAGTGAGGTTTAAATGGAGTGGTGGCTGATTTTTCCAGGATGTTTTTTCTTTAGAATATAATTGACTTGATCTGATGATAAATATTCAAAATTATTCCTCAATTTCTTGAGTTAGAAAAAGGGGATTTAAACTGTAGTTTGCTGATTTTTTCTTATTTAGTTCACTAAGTAAAAACTTGTACTGGGTAGTTTAGTATAATTACCCCTTTTTTTTGTAATCTCTTCAGGTCTCCTCTTTGTGAAAGCGCATGAATTGCAATGTAGGTCACCACACAGGCCCAGTGTGGGTTAATGGATATCACACCATGTCTTTCGAAAGTTTGACTCTAGGACATGTATGTTTCCTCACTTTCTGGAGTTTTCGTCAACATAAAAATTGTTCTGCATAATAAATTTACCGTTCATTAGTATTACCAGTATTGAACTTATAAGCGCAATACCGGTAATACTAAGCATTGATAAGCGCTTTAGTTACAGGGATAAGTAGGTAGTTTTCAATTAGTATTTGGTTAGGTAACAAAATAGTATTGTCGGCGATGTTTCTTCAAAGCTTTAAGATAATACTATGCTAATGACCTCTAGCAGCATCCGGAGACTGATGTGTTTTCATCACGGGCCAGAATAATCAACATCAAGTCTCCTAAATTAGAATTTTTTCATGATCATAAGATTTGTAAGTTCAACTTGATGGATAGTGATGGAGAGGAATTATATGAAAGAGAAAGGAGGAAATTATGCCGTGATAGGAGAGAATGGAAGAAGAAAATGTGTTGTGAAGTAGAATGGAAAAAAGGCAGGAAAATGATGATGATAGGATTTGTACGTTTTTCAGTATTTGAAATCAGTTTTTTCTAAAAAACACAGTTTCCAAAAAACCAAATCAGTTTTTTCTAAAATACGGATTTGGCAACTCTTAAGCCACTAAGTAAAAAAAAAAATAAGAATTAAAATCTTAAATTGTGAATTATAATGAAAAATTAACATTATTAATTTAGGTACTATAGAAATTATAAATACATAAGCTTGCTATTATCTGGTTAAATATTGTTTTAATAGTTTGGACTGAAATAACTTTACCTAACTGAAACAATAGCAAGAAATATATATATTACGGATTTAGTTAATTACACACGATAATTATAGTATAGATTCATCAAGGTTTTATTAGTTACACAGAAATATCTATTTGCATAGAAATGTTTACATGACAACCAGAAAGAAAAGTTTAAAGATAAAATAAAAGACATACATACCGCAGAGATCCTGTTTCGATTCAAAGTATTTATCTTGTCTGGACCACTCATTATGGTTATTTTTCATAAACTTTCACAATTAAAACTGAAATAATTATCACAATTTAATTAAATAATACAGAAAATTAAAAGCCGGCTCACTTATTGAAGGATAAAATGACACTGACAGGAAAACACACCGGTTTCTCAATGTCACTGTCAGTCATGATAACAATAGTTTTTTTTATCAAATAATGTTGCCATTTTAACGTAGTTTCTACTGATGTGGTAAAATTAAAAAAATACTTTATTTAAAAAATAAACATATCGTTTCAAAACTTAACTGGTAAAAATAATAGCTGCTAGCATCAGAAACCGAGTTCGAAAACACAGTGATTCCAAATATTTTAAAAAGTATTGACAAGAGTGAATTATAGTTATTACCTAGTGATCTTATAAGGATCAGAATGTTGAAACAATGGATGGAGTGAAGAATGATATGGTGTCTGATGAGATGACGAGTAATAGAGAAGTACGGAAGACGAAGACATGCTGCGCCGACCCCTAATGAAAAAGTTGGGAAAGGCTAGACTGACAATGATTTTTTCGGTTCAAAGAACATTGTAGACGGCGTTGGAGACTTTACGATAACCCATGAAAGCATGTTTCTTTTGCTAATCATAAATATTCAAAGACGGTACTGTCCTAACATCAGCTACGGCTTTCTACCTCGTAAGTAAAGCTAAACTTTTTTTTTATACCTGTTTTAAAACGTAATGGAAACTACCGGGTGCTGTGTAACTGAGCGGGCGGCTAGATATACGGGGTGTAAACAGACCCTTCACGAAGCCGTCAACCAATCATTCTGTACATCAAACTAAGTAACATTACGCAAAAAAATTTGCTGGGAAACGACTTTTTTTTTTGGGGTGAAAAATCACGTTTTACGGTAGAACTCAATTTAACGCACTCAGAGCATTGTGCTGATGGATGGATTGATAAGTACGGGGGTCGTGGAGGTGTTTAAAGTAAAAATCTCACTTTAAAAACATGGATTTACAAAAAAAAACTTGTGAAAAAGTCGGAACTTTGACCCCCAATATCTAACTAGAAGGTTCCCAGGTATGGTCTAGAACAAAAAAATTATCGCATTGATGGGAAGAATAAGTGAATTTCGGCTTCGTTAAGGGTCTTTCTCTTTTTACACCCTTATAGTGAAATCAGATCAGAGGGGTGGAATACCGCCCTGGCTTCAAGACCGGAAAGACTGCACCCTCATCCCTAATTAGGTGTAGGCTGCCCGCCGCTCGGTATTCAAGCTCACTGCGCTCAGTGCGAAATGCAACATAAATAGGTGTTGTCAATATAATATAGCTGTGGACGGATTGCGATCCATATTGTTACTAGATAGATGAGTAAGTAATTGAAGTGGGTGGTTCTTCCTTTTTAACATTTTGTTTTTTAATACACTTCCTCGGAAACTGTCTCTTATCGCACTACGATTTGGTTCAACATGCAATGTATTTCACACGCGTGGGTTTTTAATATTTTTCCGCACACGTGTGGACGTAAAAATTTCCACAGATAACTATAGGTACTTATAGTAAGTCCAAATTGGTTCAATTCCTATAGTAGGCGGTGATTTTTTTTTTTTTTAAATTCGGCACGCCGCTGGCCATCCAGTCTTGTGACGCAAAACTCACGACTGAAACGGAACGGCAGTTATACACTGCACCTTCATAAACTTACATGTAGGTCCTGTACGGTACAAACTTAGGTCGAGCTATCCTACTATCTTACTAATATTATAAAGAGGAAAGATTTGTATTTTTGTGTGTGTGTATGTTTGTAAAGAATAAACTCAAAAACTACTGGACCAATTTCAAAAACTCTTTCACCATTAGAATGCTACATTATCCCTGAGTAACATAGGCTATATTTATTACTAGAAAAAATTCGGTCTGGTCGGAAAAATATTAATAATTTTGTCCTAAATTAATTACTTGCACAGTTATGTCCATTTATGGACACACACAATAAAGTATGTCTATCTATCTTGCTAGACGAAATACGATCAATAAAGTCATCTATAGATATTTATACATGTTTGAGCACAACATACATTATGTGCCATCAAATAAACATCAAACACACTTCCGAAAAAAAAAACGTTTCAAAGAGCACCCCTTGCAGTTAGCAATGTTACTGCCGAACAATTGACTAGAACTGGGATCTCTCGAGAGTTGTACTTAGATGGGTTCCGTCGGGGCCCATTTTCTTTAGAAGATTCTCTCTATGTCAGATAGCTAGGTCTGTCAGTTTTATTGTTATTGACGCTAAAAGTAGCTGCCGTATAGATAAATTAGATCATTCCAAAACATAATTATTTAAATAACGATAGATATAACTTGCGTTCAATCTACTGCGTTTTACGATTTCACATAATACAATGTCGCCCATGCGCATGTGACCGCCCGTAATTTTCTGAATATTCATGAAGAATTGTCGAAAATAAACTTCAAAAGGGGGGGGTCTATCTATAACATTTTTCATGTTATTCAATTTTGAACTTTTTAAGTAGAGTTTGTAGATTTGCTTTCTATTTTTTGACACATCTCCGAAGTTTATGGGTCGATTTGAATTCTGTTTATTATTTCTAAAAGCTTATGAGTTATTTTAACAGGTTAATTAACATTTTTACTAAAAATTATAGACTACGAAAAAAAAAACGGAATCGAAGTCATTTTTTCGGTAATTTTTTTTATATTTATTTTAAAAAAAACTAGTGTAAGTCCATAAATTATCCCGATAGGACGACTTTTTTAATCATTAGTTGTAAGCTACTACATAACAGCTACAAATTCATAGAACATTGTTGATACCTAACTGTAACTAAATCTAAGGTAAAACTCTAAAACTCTGATGAGTAAAATTTAGGAAAAGAAAGAATTTAGGAAAATGTGAAAGTCAATTGAATGTTGCTCTTAGCAGTGAGTACTAAAAGGTTAAATTAATAATGAGGATGATAATGGAATTAAAAACAAACAAGCAATAGCTAGATTTTTACTAAAAAAATAAAAAATACAAGAATTTTAATTAATTAGATTTTCGAAATGGCCCCCACCCTCCTATAAACATACCAAAGCTCTCATGGCAACACTTTTGATTGTACGACGTAAGCGCTCCTGCACACGATGCCGCTACCGCGCCGTCGCCGCGCCGACGCCGCACAACTACACTGTACATACGAGTCGCGCGAAGACCGCCACCGCGCCGCCGCCGCGCCGCCACCGCGCGCGTTCCCAGTTATTTCATTATCCTGATTCATTCCATTGCCGGCCGCGTATGAACATGCACGTTCATAACTTTTTAAGAAATTATCATGGAAAGTTTTGATTACGAAACGTTTATAAGTTTAGTGGAGGACAGAGAAGTTTTATGGGACAAAACTTTGGAAGTATAAAGACAAGCGTAAAAGTTTAAAAGCTTGGTTTGATATCTGCCATATAATGAATGAGAACTTTGCAGAACTACCTGATACGGAGAAAAGTAAATACGGTAAGTATCTTATTACAAAACCGCGGTGGCGGCGCGGCGGCGGCGCGGTGGCGGTCTTCGCGCGACTCGTATGTACATTGTAGTTGTGCGGCGTCGGCGCGGCGACGGCGCGGTGGCGGCATCGTGTGCAGGAGCGCTAATTCTTCACGGTTTTCTTTTATTTCCACAGCAGCAGCAAAAATCCTAGCCGTTAATTGCTCGCGGCTTTCGATGGGCACGGCATACACTTTTTGTTTCATGTAGCCCCAAAGATAAAAATCTAAGGGTGTAAGGTCGGGAGATCGCGGCACCAAGCAATGGCACCTCTTCTGCCAATCCACCACGGATAATTTTGATTTAAATAATCACGAACTAGTCGTGCAAAGTGTGCTGGAGCTCCATCTAATTGCAGATACATCCGCCTTCTTGTTTCCAGCGGTACTTCCTCCAAAAGCAACGGCAACGTATTGACTATAAAAACTAAAAACGCGTGTTGATCTAGTCTGTTTGGTAACACAAAAGGGGCAATAAGTTCATCGTCAATCATTCCAGCCCATACATTTATGGAAAATTGAATCTGGAAAGTTGTTTCCCTAATGACATGTGGATTTTCAGTGGCCCACACATGGAGATTGCGATGATTTGTTATACCCGCCCTTGTTTTTTCTTTAGAGATGGGTATCAACAATGTTCTGAGAATTTGTAGCTGTTATGTAGTAGATTACAAGTAATGATTAAAAAAGTCGTCCTATCGGGATAATTTATGGACTTACACTAGTTTTTTTAAAATAAATACACATTTTTTTACCGAAAAAATGACTTCGATTCCGTTTTTTTTTTCGTCGTCGATATTTTTTAGTAAAAATGTTAATTAACCTGTTAAAATAACTCATAAGCTTTTAGAAATAATAAACAGAATTCAAATCGACCCATAAACTTCGGAGATGTGTCAAAAAATAGAAAGCAAATCTACAAACTCTACTTAAAAAGTTCAACATTGAATAACATGAAAAATGTTATAGATAGACCCCCCCTTTTGAAGTTTATTTTCGACAATTCTTCATGAATATTCAGAAAATTGCGGGCGGTCACCATGCGCATGGGCGACATTGTATATCTACGGAATACTAAAGGAATGGTGTCCACACTTCATCATAATTATTTATGTATAGTCACCTTTATCGATCATATTTCGTCTGGACTTCGTAGTGTGTTTAACCCTCAGTTTACTACTAACAAAGAAACCACAGACTTACGTATGCATAGACTGGGTCGCTTAAGCCTATGTGGACAACTGGACACGTTGGTCATCACTTACAATATTAAAGCCAAGGCAATTTGAATTTTATTTATTCCTTCATTTCGTGAAAGAAGTTGAAGTAAATGATATTATGATAGCGTGACGGTTGACAGGGGAGAATGGAGGAAAAAAACTTGTTTCGCTTACCCCAAGTAATATGGGACAAGGGCAGGAAGATGATGACATTAATGTATGTTTGTTGATTAGTGACTATAACCATGAAAGAGGGTTGCAGGCTATAGTCTACTCTTTCTAACTCGCAGGATATTTCCTAAGGAAGAAAGAGATGCAAATACTGCAGTGACTACCGTAGTTATGACTCCCTCTATGACAGTTATCGCTCTGTGGTTTTTATCCCCTGTACGTGTGAGAGCCTGGATGGGGCGCGGTACCTGATCGTTAGTCTGGCTGTCTGGCTTTGTGCTCCTCGCAAGCTGGACGTGTACTGTTTTACCTAAATAATTTTACTGAACCTATGTTTTAAATTAAGGAAATAAATTTTATTATAATTGTTCGAGTTAAAAACAGGTTTCAGTGAAAATTGCTTCGTTAAGATGTTATTGTGCTTCGCTAACTTGAAGACTGCGGCTCAGGTCAGTAATCATAAGCGATTTGGTTTCTTTTAGGGGTTTTATACCTTTGTGTATTGTGTTGAGGAGCTCGTGGCTAGTTATTAACAGCTGTTCAGGTCGATCTTTAGGTTTTTGTATTTATTTATTTATTTATCGACTTACATCTACCATTACAGCTAACCAATGCGGTAAATGTGCCTTAATACATACTTAAGCTAACTTAATTGTTACTTATAACTAATTACAAATAAAGCATTCCTTGTGAACTCACTTGTTCACTCAGACAACAACAGAATAAGTTCGTCTCGCTCGCTATGAGGTTGAGCGAGCTTAAGCTGGTTGGTCCGGGGATGGGTTACTACCCATGACATACCGAGTTGCCTCCGTCCCGGCTGTCATTTGCAGATCTTTGAAAGTCGTTATAGGTAGTCAGTTGCAGTGGCTCGAAAGTCTGACAATCAGTCTCACCAAGGGGACATCGTGTTGCCCAGTACTAACTGGGTTGTGGAGGTCAAATAGGCAGTCGCTCCATGTAAAATACTGGTATTCAGCTGTATCCGGTAAGACTGGAATCGGACCCCAGCATAGTTGGGATAAGGCAATGCAGATGATGATGTGTATTGTATTGAAACGCGATACAATAGTTATTCTTCCATAATTTAGTTTCTTCCGGTATCGTGATTTCACATTACTCTGTGTGCGACTACATTATGCTATGCATTACGAACGAGGTGGGGTTGTATGACGAACTTATTGAGCACCCGCGATTTAAATCTTCAATACTTCATTGTTTTTATAAGGAGTGATCTTTAGAAGGAACTTCAGTTATGATATTTATTTATTTATTTAAACTTCATGTACAAAACTGGTACATAGGCGGACTTAATGCCACAAGGCATTCTCTACCAGTCAACCTTTGGGTCAAATAGGACAGCATTGTGATAGAGTACAAAAAAATAAATAAGAAAAATACCATTTTGTTAACATAAATTGATATACATAAATAATTATATACTTATACACATATATACAAATAAAATGAAATAAACTAATATATTTTATAATACATACAAATAGTCCAAAAACGAGAAACGATAACAAAATAGTGAAGATTTAAATTTGAATATCTATTAACTGTCATTTAGCGCGAAATTCGTTCAAATTTTGTTTTTTTTTTAAATTATTTATTAGTACCACATTTTTCCTTGTTACAGTTTACACTGCCTGTCAGTATGAGGGCTTACTACAACAATGGTGCCATCATTTGGTAAATACCTAGTATACCTGTACCTACTCGAGTTAATAAAAATAATAATTGTACTCATAACAACTTTCCCAAAGATTATTTTTTTAATACTCTTTCACTTTTATCACGATAACACAACAGCCGTATGAAACTCGCCTTTGACCTATCAGTATCAGCTGTTAGGCGCGTGACGTCGTTCTGTCTCTTTACTATCGAACCGTGCAGCAGTGGGTAGGTAGAGCACCCGCGCGGCTCGTAAGCCCGCTTCGTAAGTTTTATTGTGATAAAAGTGAATGAGTATAAAAAATGTTGCTTTGGGAAAGTTATTTGTTATCATGAGCACAATCACGTGTTTAAGTATCGGTCACTAATTACCAGACACCCTATATAAATGACAGATTGGAATGTTTTCCATATAAAAAGCTAAGCTGTCAAACCGCATAGTATTAAAAACTATAACGTATGTATCTTAAAATAGTGTCTCTTTTCAGGTGGATTCAGTCTGCCAGGTCAGCTGGCGTGCTCGAACTCTGAACATAGACAAAATTAAATGGTCCTTCTATTTCCTCGCGGAATGGACGGTTGTGGGAATAGAAACGTTAAGTCCTTGTAAATAAGAGGTATGTTTCCAAAACCGACATGCACCAAAAAATACGTATACTATTTCTACTAGATAGGTAAAATACATGTCATATTAAAATAGGTAATTGAAAAACATCAAACACAACAACGGATTTGAGTATCCTAGAATAAATAAAGCTTTCTGGACCAGAGTCTATAGAATTTTGCCCAATGTCCTTTAAACCTTGTAAAATTAGTATAGAAATTGAAACATATGTTCACGATGTCCCTAAATAAAATGAATTAACGAATCACAAAAGCCTTTCACGAATCTTTTGCTTTCTTTAACGCAAGTTATTTTGTTAACACAAGTACTTACTTTGTTTTTTCAGCACGCTCTTCGCCACCGGTACCTACTACCTAGTATTTCTATTGCATATTATCCGGTCTTTAATTATCATAAATTTACTATGTAAGGTACACTTAAAATAGTGTCTCCTTTCAGGTGGATTCAGTCTGCCCAGGTCAGCTGGGGTGCTCGAACTCTGATCATTGACAAAGTTGGATGGTATTTCTATTTCCTCGCCGAATGGCGGGTTGTGGGAATAGGAACGTAAAGTCCGTGTAAATAAGAGGTATGTTTCCATACAAAAACCGTTAGCTTCATAATGTTACTCACCTGTATGTAATAATTTCATCATTCTCTTTCCTAAACCATGCATGTCGTCTCCCATACTTCTCTGTTAGTCGTCATCTCTGTAGTCTCCCGCTTGCTAGCCATATCATCCTTCACACAGTCCATCCATCGTTTCTTTGGTCTTCCTCTACTCTTATAACTTAACTAACTTTCCTCACGACATATTCCTCAATCATGGAGTACATAATTATCTTTTAATATGATTATATTATTTGTCTATAGAATACTAACTGTGCCATTTTTCAATGGAATCGAGTTTTATGGTACCTTCGCCACTGCTATCTAGATTAATACTCAACATTGCTAATACATCATCGCTACATTCTTCAAACTTGTTATGTATATTGTATCGGTATTAAAAATACTCCCTGTTTTCAGGTGGATTCATTCTGCCAGATTGCTCGATGTGCTCGAACTCTGAAAATAGACGAAGTTGACTGTCCAGTGTTTTTTCGCCCAAAGTTCAGGTTGTACAAACAGCTGCAACGTGCCTATAAATAAGAGGTATTTATATAACACTATTTTAAGCCCTTTCAGATCTAGCTTGTCCCTTTGCTGTCCTCCCCCAGCAACGCCCTAAGCCGAGGCTCGTACCCCTCAGGGGGTGCCCTTAGCGTGGAGTTGCTTGGTTTGTAAGTTTTTTGTTCTGGCTGGAGGCCTTACTCTCAAGGCACCCACAGGATAGCCCGGTTAAGCAGACGACAACCTCCTAGGTTGACCTGCGAGAGACCATTCACAAAAAAAAACTGCTGAAAAAGTTCAGTCTTTAAAAAAACTAAAGTAAATATGCCAACAATATTTTTGAGGTAGGTGCCACCAGCCTTAATATTTGGAATAAACGTTGTCGCTGGGTGCAAGACGCACGGGACCGGTCAATGTGGCGACACTGTGGGAGGCCTATGTCCAGCAGTGGACGTCTTTCGGCTGAAATGATGTTGTCACTTGGTACTACTAGGTAATACCACTAGGTATTATGTGGTACGAGTACTGTTGAACACGCCACTTACCCCACCTACCGCCCAAACTGCGGCGATGAGCGCAATTTTTGACGTAACTTTATTTGACAAAATGTACTAAGCTTACTAATAAATATTTTTCATTCGGTAAACAGGTGAATGCAGGTCGGTCTCCCAGACTGTGTTCGCTGATGCGAGCCCACCGCATCTACGTGCGCGCGAACATTACACGAACGGAAGTGTCCGCATATTTTGATGGACAACTATGGAACCACAGACATTGTCTATCTATTTCTGTGTATGGTTTTTTTTCAGTCCATATGAACCTAAACTCGTCATAAGGCTACACTTATTTCACGACTTTTCTCAACAAATTATGCAATATGTTTAAAAAACTCTGTCCCATTCCGAAAGGGGTGTATCGGTATACCAATGACATTCCAAATAAAATACGAAACGTGAAATATTCATGAAAGTAAATATATTATATTTCATAGCCTAGCAAGGAGAACAGCAGGTCACCCACCTGATTGCCAGAGATTTAATACTACCTACTTTGTGAAATCTGCTACATGTACTGCAATCTGTTTTATATAAATAAATAAGATTATAAAGATTAACGAATTGTAAAATGCTTGATTTTAGTGCCTCCACCATTTCCCACCAAAATTACCACCGTTTCCCTAAAATCCAACAAACTTTGAAAACGTGACAACACCATCTTCGGCATAAGTATGTTCGACCGTCAATTATTTGTTTATGACGTCACTACCCGAGAAGCGAAGCGAAGCCCAGTCAATGTCAAGCCTCCCTAGTGTGAAGAAAATTGGTAGAACTTTACACCTTAGCCTAGCCGTTCAGGAAAATAGCACGTTATTGATACTTTCTTACGAGTGTTTTGTATCATTCGCTGCGGAATTCTACAAGGGAGAACCATCTGTCCCCCACTGTTTACACAGCTATCTATAGGCAGCATTATTGATCGCAATCAGTCTGGACCACACCTGTATATGTTGCAGTGTGCACCGGCGCAGTGAGCTCGCACCCCGGGCAGACTACCTTCTCATCCCTATTTAGCCCAGACGACCGGTATTCCGCCTCCCTGATTATATATTACACGACATAACTACTGCGTGGCTTCCATTAGGGCCTTAAAAAGTTTTTTCTTTTTTTTAACTATGTGGAAAGCTTAAAGCAGTACCTGCCTAATTGATTAGCATAATCAGGCCTTAGTTTTCCCACAGAGACACAGACCAGGTCATAATCCGTGCAGGTTGGTAGATGTCACATGCCTGCGAATGTTGGGATCTAGAATATGTCAGTTTCCACACGATGTTTTCCTTCACGTTTTGGTAGTAGTGGTGTCGAGATTAATTATACAAAGTAAAGCGCCTGTCTGGCTTAATTCATACTCTGCTCGATCTGGGAATCGAACCCTGGAAATCATGGTCAGAAGTCGCGCTAACGACCTATAGACCAATGAGCCAATACCTACTCGTATTTGCAGATTATTTTAATAATATTAGATAGAGATTACATAAATAAAAGACAATTTTATTTGAAAAATATGTATATTCTTTTGTATACATCATGCGCTCACTGAAATGCATGCAGTGCATTTCAATTTAAAATGTATTCTCAGTTAAACAGAGCTTCTTCTTCTTTTCTCATTTCAAAGATCGCAAACATTCGTCTATATTTAGAGTGAGAGCATCCATCTGAAAAGAAAGATTTTAAATTAATAAATATTTTTCATAAACAAAACGTTTCCAAAGAAACGATGAATGGACTGTGTGATGTGGCTAGCTAGCGGGAGACTACAGAGATGACGACTAACAGAGAAGTATGGGAGACGACATGCATGGTTTAGGTAAGAGAATTATGAAATTATTATATACAGGTGAGTAACATTATAAAGCTAATGGTTTTTATACGGAAAAATACCTCTTATTTAAACGCATTTAACGCTTCTATTCCCACAACCGACCATTCGGCGAGGAAATAGAAATACCATCCAACTTTGTCAATGATCACAGTTCGAGCACGCCAGCTGACGTGGCAGACTGAATCCACCTGAAAAGAGACAGAATGTTTGGTGTATTTTACATTTTTTTTTTCTTTTCTTAGCCTGCTCTGTCCCACTCCTGGGCAAAGGCCTCCCTCCACTCCTTCCACTTCTCGCGAACCCGCGCGTCCTCCTTCCAGTTCGTTTGGAACTTGTCCAGTTCGTCCCACCATCTCCTTCGTGGCCTGCCGCGACCCCGCCTCACTGTGTCAGGGCACCAGTTTCCTGCTATTTTGGCCCACAGTTTGTCCGGCATGCGGCAGACATGTCCTGCCCAGTCCCATTTGAGTTGGGCAGCCTTTTGAGCCACGTCAGCTATATTTGTTTTGGAACGCAGTATTGTGTTTCGAACACGATCCGTTAATTTAACACCTAGTATACTGCGCTCCATTGCTCGTTGGCAAACCTTGAGTTTGGACTTCTAGATGTTAGTCAAAGACCAAGTCTGTGCACCATAGGTTAAGACAGGGAGAATACATATGTCCATAAGTTTACGTTTCAGTGCCATAGTATTTTACATAGTAAGTTTATAATAATTAAAGATCGGATGATATGCCACTTAAAAAATGCATCATAAATTAGAAATATGCAACGAAAACGCAAAACATGCCGAAATATGTAATGTGAAATTTAAATTAATGCCGCAAACAATGTTTTTTGTGACTAACAAAAATAAACATTTATAGGCATCAAGTTATTTTTTTTCAGTTTTATTCTTACAAACTTGTTACATATTTTCATTAGTTCCATTAAAGTTATTGATCAATCAAAATGTTTTCATTATTTGTCAATGAAAGAAGGGTCAGTTCCTCTGGTAAATTTTTGCATTTTTCTAGTCAGAAACATAAAAAAATAAAGGAAATACTTAGGGATTTTGTGTCAAAAATATGCAATATTTTGAAAACACAATCATAATATGTAAATGCATATGCAAATATGCATTTACATAATGTATAATCCGGTCTCTAATAATAACATTGCAGTTGACAGCTTTTGAATGGAAAATATGTCAAACTGCATTGATATTTATTCTTCAGACACTAAAATTAACTAAATATTAAAAAATCAACCCTCACAACAGTTTGTGTAGGAGCTCCACCGGTAAGTACTGTCATGCCCATCATTGCCTGACCTCTCTTCTCTCACCACTTTCCCTCGTCTCCTTTACAAGATGGGTTAGGTAATGCTGGGCACAGACTTTACTACCACCACACCTATTACTGCCGCCGAACAACGGTTCTGTGCTCCGGGTTGAAGGATGCCGGTATAGATACTTACTTACAGGCATATAAGACATTTCAGCCTTGTCTCTGCGATGCCTCTAGTATTACAGATGACCATAGCTGGCGGTGACCGGCCGCTGACAGTAAGTGGTCTGTTTGAAATTATGATCTTGAACTCGAGTAGGTACAGGTGTACTAGGTACTTACCATCTTGTAAGCGCCGTCTAATAATGGCACCATTGTTGTAGTAAGCCCTCATACTGACAGGCAGCGTAAACTGTAACAAGGAAAATTACGTATTAATAAGAAAATGTACAACTGTCTGAATATTTTGTGCTAAATGACAGCTAGCGGAGATTCGAATTGTACTTTACACAATCTCATAAATTATTTTTCTTTTAAAAAATGTTTCGTTTAAAGAACAATAAAATATTGAAGAATTAAATCCTAGATCGTAATATACAATGTGGACATGGCATAAAGCTAGTTACACATGGCGCAATGTAAAATCGTGATACCGGAAGATATAAATTCGGATAATTCGCGCAATTCGCGCAATTCGGATAATTAACGATCTTCACGTCAAGATCGATGTATTGACATGCTATTTGAGTGAATTCGCAAAAGTACTGTTGTTTATTTTATGTTATAGTGTAGATTAGAGTAGGCTAAATGTTGTTGTTTTGTAATTTAAATATTGTGTTTAGTGTATTTAGGGAACTTAGTATAGAACTTAGGATTGTTAGATGTTATTTTAATTACTTACTACTAGTTTTTTTTGTTTTTATGTTTTGTATAGTTTAATTGTAAATAAGTTTAAATTTAAAGACCGCACTATCGCATTAGGAATACACCTGTAATGATAGTTGTAAGGGAGATTTCAATAAATAAATAAATAAATAAATAAATAATAAAATGGTGGAAAAATAAACTGCAATATCACGTTTTTTGGAAATATTACCGCGATATAAACCATGAGATAAGTGAATAGATCAAGGTCAATTTATCGCACTCAAAACACTGATGGATGTAGAACAAAAAAAATATATCGCAAAGTCGGGGAGAACAAGTACCTTCAGCCTCGTTAAGGATATTTTTACACCGATTATTGACTGAAAAAAAATCAAATCAATAATTATTACTAACCTGAGCTGCAATTTTCAAGCTAGCGAAGCACAATAATCACTTCAAACTAGAAAAAATTACAAAATTCTGTAATTGCTCCAACTTGCACATAATGATTTCTTTCTTCACTTTAAACTCGCACATAGGTTTAGCAAAATTATTTAGATAAAACAGTACACGTCTAGCTTGCCAACAGCACAAAGCCAGACTAACGTTCAGGTGCCGCGCCCCAGCCAGGCTCTCACACATACAGGGGATGAAAACCACAGAGCGATAACTGTCATAGAGGGAGCCAAACGCACTAAAATATTCACTAAGTCCTTTTTCTAGTCACAGTGTTCACATCTCTTTCTTACGTATGAAACATCCTGCGAGTTAGAAAGAGTACACTGTAGTTTAATACCCTCTTGCATGGTCAAAGCCATTAATCATCAAACATACATAAATGTCATCATCTTCCTGCGCTTGTCCCATGTTACTTGGGGTCGGTCGGTGCAACACGTGTTTTTCTTCCATTCACCCCTGTCAACCGTCACGCTATCATAATTTATCACTTATACTCCTTTTTTCTCGAAAATGTACGATCAATATAATTCTAATTAGCTTCTTTTGGTAATGGAAGTGATGACCAACGTGGCCATAGGCTTTAAACGACACATTCTATGATTAAGTAACTCTGTGGTTTCTTTGTTAGTAGTAAACTGAGGATTGAACACACACGACGAAGTCCAGACGAAATATGATCGATAAAGTATCGTCATGATTTGTTAACATAGATAATCATGATGTAGTGTGGACACCATCCCTCATCTTCTGTATTCCGTAGATTTATGAGAAATAGTAAAATGCACCAGATTGAGCAGTATATATCGTAATTTCATGAATTATGTTATGGAATGGCCAAAATCACTTATTTATTTATAAGGTAAGTAAGCTACTTTTAGCCTCAATAACCTAACTGAAATAGAAAGAATTTTATTTATTTAGTACTTAAAAAGCTACTTATTTAATAAAACAAAATGGAAGTTAGTTTCGATAATGGCTACGCGCCAAAATATTAATGTACGAAATTATAGATATTTATAGGATCAGTTTCCTATATTCACTCCTAGCGCCACCTGTCTTCACAAATATGCACTTTGTCAACTCGTACAGGGAGAATAAGGACCAAGTCCTTTGTTTCAACGACCACTACTGTTCTCAACCACTGGCAGACCTATTTTTACTGATTGCGCTCCTGGTACCCTCTATATTCACATACAAATGCTTTGCCATTTCGTACGAGGGTAGTATCACCATCTGTTAGTTGTAGGAACCACAGCTAGATGGCGCTGTTCTTAACTGCTGACGGAAGTAAGTTTACTTGCAAACAATAGGTCAAGATCAAGGTTGCTCAACTTATTTTGAAGGTGGGCGAACTTTTTCATCCCATGTCAACCGGCGGGCCTGTAATAAATAAAACTTGTTTATAAACTTGTCCTGGAATGGATTACCGGGTCGAGCAAAAAGTTCTAGTGAGTTTTTCCATTAAAAATTTC
This sequence comes from Noctua pronuba, assembly GCA_905220335.1. Lineage (NCBI taxonomy): Eukaryota > Metazoa > Arthropoda > Insecta > Lepidoptera > Noctuidae > Noctua > Noctua pronuba. The sequence goes on along the minus strand of LR999916.1, from coordinate 13,273,946 downwards.
TGAGTAGTAGCCCGGAGTTTGGAAATTGGCGATACGATAACCCCGTGCATCGGAAAGCACGTTAAGCGGTTAGCCCTGCACCTGATCTCCCTCCGGTCGTGTCGGATTGCCGTCCCATTGGACTATGAGAGTAAAAAGAATAAAGAGTGCACCTGTGTCTGCGCACACACTTGTGCACTACAATATCTCCTGCGCCAATAGCTAATCTCCGCTAAGATTACACATAGTTGGGAAAATGCTGGCAGGTGGAGATGAAGTCTCAGTGTGCCGGGATACTGACGAAAGGTTGCCCCCCTAATGTATATGGCTATGAAAGTAGAAGAAAACCAAAGACACGATGGTTGGACTGTGTGAAAGATTATATGGTCACTTCTGACTGAAATGAATCGCCCCCTCTTACATGGGAGTTAATCCTAACTGGCAAAATGTGGGTGAGGAACACCTCTGCCTAACCCTAAGGGGATTACAGGTGTGATGACATGTTATGTTATGTTATGAATGGAAGAAAGTGCTGGAGTGGACGGAGGAATGTGGGAAAACAACCGACTAGGTGGACAGACGATCTCATTAAAGTGGCCGGAAGAAACTGGATAGCCATGACACAAAACCGCCAAAAGTGGAGAGATTTGGAAGAGATCTACACTCAGTATTGGGAGGCCACAGGTTGAAGAAGAAGAAGAAAGAATTATGGAAGAAGTCATGGTGCGCCAAACCCAATTGATGCCGCTCTAGTGAAATGTGGATGTAGTATGGAACTCTGTCTACCTTCTATTATTATCGGATCTGGATTTGCGCCCGGTTCATGGCAATAGGCTTGCCCCCTATTATATGACTTAAACATAACTTGCGAAATGTGGGTGAACCTCTACCTAAGTCGTTACACCTCTGTCTAGCCCTTCGGGGATTACAGGCGTGATGATATGTTTTATTCTATTTTTATCAATAACAAAAATCCACAGGTCCATGAAAACAAAACGTTTACAATATGTAGCCGTAGCGCAAATGTAGCAGAATACGAACTACGCCGTAGGCATGCTACGTCGTAGCACTCGTAGGTGCTACGCGGATTTCTAGCTTCTGGCCAATATTTGTGTGAGAATCTCATTGATCAGAATTTATCGTGACTTTTCTTATGAGTTTTGGTTAAATTTTTGATGATTAACTGTATGTTTATGAGCATTATAAATAAATATTAACTTCCCATAAAATAATATTGCAAAAAAACAAGGACTAATGTAATTAAGAGAAGAAAATGATTATTTAGTTCAGCACCGTAGGTGGTTCTTTTAATTTTTTTACTTTATTGTTAAGTGAATTTACCTTAGATTATTTAAATTTTAAATTTAAATAATATTGTTATGAATTATTAAAAAATAAATGTTTTTAGGTGGTTTTGATTTTTTGTTTTTACAAAACTTGAAGTTTTTCAAACAAACCTACCTTAAAAAGTTCCAACTCATGCCCAAATCATAACTGTTCCTTATTTTCTACTTACCCCCATGGAAAAAAATCGTGAGTACGTAAATCAAACATTTTAAAACGCATAAAACTGCAATCATTACTTCAGCATCAGGTCCTGGCCATCTATTTTCGTATAAATTTATTGATTCATACCCTACCTCAACACTCAATGTAAGCCTGCAACAGGTAATCATAAAAACCACCCTTACCTTCCTGTACATAAAGTCAAATTTCCTCTTTTACTTTATCACTGCACCATCAATCATTGCCAAACCAAGTTTATTTGTATCACAATAAAGTTGATACTTGTTTAATAGGCGAACTAGCTCTGTTACATGCATCGCCACCGTCAATTATTTTGAAGCCGACGTTATTTGTATAGAGGTAAAGTTGATAGTTGTGTAAATAGGGAAATAGGCTTCAGTTCTCGTAGAAGACCTGAGTTTGAGCTACGTCCGGCAGTCTAGCTCTGCCTGTCTAACTAACTGGGTGTATCAATCTATTATAAAAAGAAAATAGTGGTCTTCAAGCTTTGTTCGTGTATTTTCGTGTTTTGGACGAATCGAGACAGGATTTTTGGTAAGATTTATATTTATTTTCAACTAGCTATTGCTCGCGACTTTCGTTAGCGTAAAATTATTATAAAAATATTCTTATTATCTTCTTTAATTGAATCGGATTTTGTAAGCAATTTCAAGGGTTTAATTTTTTGCGTGGAACTCTAATCCTTTTTTAAAATAAAATTAGCCTATATTACTCCTTATAATATCAGCTATCTTCTAGTCAAAGTCCCGTCAAAATCAGTTCAGCTGTTTCGGAGATTAGCCGGAAAACAGACAGACGGACAGACAAAAACTTAAAATAATGTTTTTTTGTTAGAATTGCCGTATATATATATATATATATATATATATATACGGGGTGTAAACAGACCCTTCACGAAGCCGTCAACCAAGCATTCTGGACATCATACTAAGTTACTTTACGCAAAAATTTTTGCTGGGAAACGATTTTTTTTTTTGGGGTGAAAAGTCACATTTTACGGTAGAACTCAATGTAACGCACTCAGAACATTGTGCTGATGGATGGATTGAATAGTACGGGAATCATGGAGGTGTTTAAAGTAAAAATCTTACTTTAAAAACATGTATTTTTAAAAAAACTTGTGAAAAATTTGGAACTTTGACCCCCAATATCTCCGTAACTAGAAGGTTCCCAGGTATGGTCTAGAACAAAAAAATGATCGCATTGACGGGGAGAACAAGTGCCTTTCGGCTTCGTTAAGGGTCTTTTTACACCCTTTATATATAGGTATACATTCCAGTCCGAACCTGCCTTACGAAGAGTTAGGAAAACGGTAATCCCGAAGGAGGTTAATGCTCAAGTAGTTTTTAATCACGTCGCGTACAAGGTGGGAATCGCGACATTTCATGTTGGTATATAATTATGTACATTCAGAATATGCAGTTAGTAAAGAGCTGTTATTTTGAAATTACAAACAGACACTTCAATTTTATTTATTTGTATAGATATACGGGGTGTAAACAGACCCTTCACGAAGCCGTCAACCAAGCATTCTGTACATCAAACTAAGTAACTTTACGCAAAAATTTTTGCTGGGAAACGAAATTTTTTTTTGGGGTCAAAAATCACATTTTACGGTAAAACTCAATATAATGCGGTCAAAACTTATTGCTGATGGATGCTTTGAATAGTAAACGGACCATGGAGGTAATTGGAGTAAAGTTAGAACCTTAAAAAGTAGTATTTTAAAAAAAACTTGTGAAAAAATTGAAACTTTGACCCCCAATATCTCCGTAACTAGAAGGTTCCCAGGTATGGTCCAGAACAAAAAAATGATCACAATGACGAGGAGAACAAGTGCCTTTCGGCTTCGTTAAGGGTCTTTTTACACCCTTTATACATAGTTTTTGGCTCCGCAATTGTGCTGGGTCTCAAGATTTAACGGAGTGTTTCTTTTGGTAATGTTTGTTTTTGTTTGTTTGAGAGAATGTAAACAAGTTTGTTTGTTTTGTTGGCTACCTAAAAAAATCTGTTGAATTGCAAATGATGTATAGAAACTGGGATTAGTTATTTTGTTTAATTGTTTTTTTTGGTCCTGGGTTCGATTCCCGGTTCGGGGAAAGTGTTATAGGGTTTTTCCATCAGGAATTTCTCAGTAGCAGCCTTGGAGTCTGGATTTTCTGCTGGGTTGATGGCAATAGGCTCGCCCCCTATTACATGGGACTTAAACATACCTTATTGGCGAAATGTGGGTGTATTATTAGATACACCTTTGCGTAACCGTTCGGGGATTACGGGCGTCATGTTATGTTATTTTATATTACACGTATTCTACATAACATCGTGACTATAATCAAGGTTTTAAAGTTTTTGTAAGTGTGAGTACCATGTAGATTTTCTATTATGGTAAGTAGGGCTTATCCTAATCTTTATGGTTTTAACTGTGTTTTTGTTTTTTTTCTATCTCTACATTGTGCCCACATATAGAAGCAACAATACTGTACCCAGGACTATGTAATATATAACTTGATTTGAAAAGAGTGTCCATGGAGTTTCTTGCCCATTTTTATCCATGAGATCTACTATTTTCGAATGGGCAACTACATCCATTCACAGTACATTCACATATTCACATATTATGCCTGAGGCGGGACTGTAGGTAGCTTATTTTTGACTATGCAAAAGTGCCTGTCACGGGTCTATTTGAAATAAATGCTTTAAGTTTGAGTTCGTTTGAGTTTGTTTGTTACACTCACGTTTCACAAGATATGTTTTTACTTAATTCATTAACTAGAATTTTAAATACGTGTTCCAATTTACTTGTTTTATATGCCTTTGTCGAATTTACAATATTATTTGATTGAGCAACGCGATGACTGATTAGTGATTACCTCAGCGGCGTAACTTTAAGGCTGTGTTTCCAACAGAGATGAGCGAGGATGCGTAGTGAGGGATGTGTGTGGGACTAACCAATCACATAGCTGGAATAGCTCATCATCATCTGCCTAGCCTTTTCCTAACTATATTGGGGTTGGCTTCCAGTCTTAACCGGATGCAGCTCAGCAGCTGAATACCAGTATTTTATATGGAGCGACTGGCTAGCTGTCCTCCACAACCCAGTTAGTACTGGGTAATTCGATACCTACCAAGAAGACTGGCTGTCAGACTTTTTGGGCCACTGACTACCTAACGACTGTCGAAGATCTACAAATTACATCCGGGACCAACGGCGTAACGTGCTTTCCGAGGCGCGGAGGAAACTCGGTATGTAATGGGTGGTCACCTATCCACAGACAGCCCTAGGCAAGCACGGCATAACGTAAGCGACTGATATTATTTAACCACGAGCTCCTACCTAGCTAGAATAGATCAATCTGTGAAAAAGAATGTATAGTTCCACACACATCCTTCGCTACGGATCCTCGCTCATCTCTGGTGGAAACACATTTCTAACATCACATTACAATGTCGTCATCATCTATCTGCCCTTGTGCCATACTTGTGGCAGGCGCAACACGTTTTTTTCTTGATTGCAATCGTCTTCTCTCTCCTTCCCATTCACACTCTTTTGGTGAAATCATTCCCCCAACAATAACTATCCATCTTTTCTTTTGTCTCCTTCTCCATCCATCAACTCAAACTCAAACTTAAAGTAATTATTTCAAGCTAGCTCCATGTGGTGCCCCGCGACCTTAGGCCGTTACTTATTTGAATCGGATTTTGTTAATAAGGATTTTATTTTTTTTGTACGCAACCCTAATATTTTTTCTAAAATAAAACGTAGGCTACGTTACTTCTTATAACATCAGCTATCTGCCAGTATAAGTCCCGTCAAAATCAATCCAACCGTTTCTGAGATTAGCCGGAACAAACAGACAAAAAATTAAAAAAATGTTTTTTTTTGTTAAGTATAAATAAAAAATAAAAAGCTGTTATTTTGAAATTACAAATAGACACTTGAATTTTACTTATTTGAGTAGACAAACCCGTGAAAGGCACTTTTGCATAGTCAAAAATTAGCGTTTATTTCTTATCATCACTTTTGTACCCATTAGATAACAAAGATTCACCTCATCTTTATGTGTTCAGCATGGTTGGCTAAATAGAAGTGTATTTGACACCCCTGCCTACCTCATATCGTCCGTAAAGGCGTGATGATATTTTAAGTTAAACAAACAAACAAAGCCAGGATGGCACCGCTTTCAGGCCCGCGGGACGCATGCGCGAGTTGTCGATGTTATTGATTCAATGCATTACGCCGTGCAGCTATGCATCATAGGTAGACACACGAAGGAATCCTCTCTCTCTCTCTCTCTCTTCCTCTCTCTTCTTCAACCTTTGGCCACCCAATGCTGAGTGTAGGTCTCTTTCAAATCTCTCCATTTTTGGCGGTTTTGTGTCATGTTTATCCATTTTCTTCCGGCCACTTTAATACACTTTAAAGGTATCCTAGGTGTCGCGAAATATACTGAGTTTCTATGCCGCCCATGGGCCTCTGACTTGGCTTTACATGCTGTCGAGAAATATCTCTTGGGCATGCTGGTTGCTTCACGATGTTTTCCTTCACTTCGGTGGCAAGTGATAATTATACAATACGCCCATGAATCCGAAAAATCAGAAGGCGTGCTTTGGGTTCAAACTTGAGACCTATGACTTGGCAGTCCGACGGTCTCACCACTAGGCTATCACCGCTTCTTCCTTCTGCTTCTTGCTTTCTTCTTTCTTTGTCTGATACAAGTCATTGACAATCAAGACAACACAAATGAATGATGATTTGTGTGCTCTGATATCTTCTTGCCATTCCATGTTACTTGGGGTTGGCGCAACACGTTTTTTTCTTCCATTCTCCCCTGCCAACCGTCACCCAGTCATTTACTCCTTTTTCTTTCATATCACACAATTCTTCCATCGTTTCCTTGGTCTTCCTCACCCTTGCCATCCATCAACATTAATATTCATAATTCTTTTAGTCACATACAATGCGTCCCTCTTCATCACATAATAATATAGTAATCAGAATATACACGCTCATCACATCTCTGAAACCATCCAGCCGATTTCAATGGAAATTTGTGAATGTCTCTGGTTGGTTCCAGCTTGAAAGATAAGATAGTTTTGGACCTAGTAAGAGGCGCCATGCAAAGCAGGGGTGTTTAATTATATAAGACTATTGGAAGTCCAATGATGTTACTAATGTTTACCCAAAAAAAACATCCAAATTATGGTCTCGTTGGTCTAGTGGTCGCAATCGGGGCTGCTGTGCATGAGGTCCTAGGTCCGATTCCGGGTTAGGCAAATTTTTACTGTGTTTTCCATAACGAATTTCAGAGTAGCAGCCACGGAGTCCGGATTTGTGCCCGGTTGATGGCAATAGGCTCGCCCCGTATTACATGGGACTTGAACATAACTGGTGAAATCTGGGTGTACCATTAAGTACACCTCTACCTGATGTTATGTCATGTTAAAACATCCATATCCATCTTCAGAATTAAACGAATTTCAAAAGCAAGTAAAATTTTTGATCCTTTATCATAACATCACGGCTGTTACCCTGAAGGAATAGACAGATTTAAACCAAACTGAAAATGTCACCTAGGATATCATGCTAATGCATCATCATCTGCCTAGTCGAGTCGAACCTGATGCAGCTGAGTACCAGTTTTCACCAACAAGGCAGTCAGACTCTCACATTCTTCTTCTTAGCGCGTCGATGACAATTTAAATTGAGTCAGCCCAAAAAGGCGACGACTTTGACACGTTCAGTAGCGTCCATCAGCTCCTGTGATGTGCAAGCAACACAGGAGAAACAAGGACAGGCAGCACACGATATCAAGTGTCCCCTCGTTTGTGGGGCAATACCACATTTACAATCCAGGACAGAGTCATCTATGAATCTCCACCTGAACAGATTATCCTTGCTTTGGCCAACCTGTGTCCGGAGTCTATTCTTACACTTTTTTCTATTGTTACAGGTAATCCCTTTTTACGTCGTACAAGACCAGTGTAATTGCACGAAAATGGTTCGTTTAAGGGAAGATGAACCCCCATCACAAGAGCCTATAGAAAACGCCAACGTTCAAGGGCCTGGGGAACAGGCCAACATTCACGTGTCTGGGGAACAGGCCAGCGAAAGAGAGGACTACATGTTCTTCTTACGAGAACAGCTGGAGGAGTTCCTCCCACCGCATGATAAGAAACAGGACGACTTCATAGCGAAGCTCCCTAATCTTCTCTTCTTGCCTGACAACTCAACTGATGAGGTACAGAGGATTTACCATGAGCTGTGCGGAAAGCAGGCTCGATTGCTCAAGATACAGAAGGAACGCATTGAGATTACTACCTGGCTGTGGTGTTTCTATAAGCAGGAACTGCCTAATGTGCCCCTCCAGCAGGCTAAGAAGAAGGTGAGGAAGCTCTTTGCTGGGAAGCAAAGGTTCTACGTCATCAGCAAACAGGTGGAGGACGCGCTGTATAAACTACATGCAATTACGCCGTAGGTGAATTTATGTATTTTATGTAATGCTGTAAGGTTCTTTTGGTGTGTTTTCTTAAGAGGATGCATTCTGAGAGTTGGCAACGTCGCAAATAGCTGTCAAAAATATCACTAATATGATGAATTTCTTTAATATTATTAAACCAGCTGACCCGCGCAACTTTGTCTGCATTACATAAGAAAGAGAGGAGATGGGAGGAGGATCTTAGAATATGCGCGCGCGATACTTGATCATTATTTTGCTGCGGAGATATTTTAAAACTGTGATATCTCCTAAGATATTCATTAAAATCAAATGATGTAAAGGCAGTTCCTAAATGAAAATGAAATATTGCTCTGTGTCGAACTAAAATATTGATTGTAAATGGAAATAACTAATATTGGAATCACTTGGAAATCTTCCAAATGCTTTTCTTATATCCAAAACTGTTACAACACCTTATCCAGTGTTATTATTGCTATACTTGGTCAATATTTTAGTGCACCACAGAGAAATATTTTACAACGTAATTTTCACTTACTTAATTACACACTTAAACATTTAATTATCACTATGATTAAATAATTAAAACAGCGAAATATTTGACCACTATTTGCGACGTTGCCAACTTTCAGAACGCACCCTCTTGATGAGGAAGACAGGTCAAATCTGATTGTAGATGGCGTGCCCATAGCTTAGTCCCAATCTGACCAAAGAGGTCAAGCTATTTTGAAATGTAAAATGACATTGACAGATTTTCAACCAATGACAATGGTTGGTACAAGCTATGCTAGCGCCATTCAATTTACGCCGCCATCTTTTTTTTCTGATACAAGTTCACAAATGCTTACCAACACCAGAAAAAATAATTCAAGCGCCAAAGGAACCATACAGCACCATGTTTTTTGACAGTTGGCAGGCATGTTTGGTTCTGTATATCTTTTGTTTATACATATAAAGGTTTCTGTTTAAATCCTTAACAAAATTCGAAATCATGTCACTAATTTTAAGTTTTTCATTATTTTGGTGTTAATTCAACAAAAACCGCTTAACAGAGAAAAAACAAACTTGTAATAAGATAATCGGAAAAAATGCTCAGACGTTGACTTCTAGTCATACCTATAAAGGGTGTAAAAAGACTGTTAACGAAGCCGAAAGGCACTTGTTCATCCCGTCATTGCGATCATTTTTTTGTTCTAGACCATATCTGGAAACCTTCTAGTTACGGAGATATTGGGGGTCAAAGTTCCAACTTTTACTTTTTAAGTTTTTTTTTAAATAGATGATTTTAATTTAAGACTTTTACTTTAAACACCTCCACGACCCCCGTACTATTCAATCCATCCCTCAGCGCAATGTTTTGAGTACGTTACATTGAATCCTACCGTAAAACGTGATTTTTACCCCAAAAAAAAAGACGTTTCCCAGCAATAATTTTTGCATAAAGTTACTTAGTTTGATGCACAGAATGCTTGGTTGACGGCTTCGTGAAGGGTCTGTTTACACCTTGTATATTAACTTATCAAATGTAGCGACAATCATCGCGCTAACTACGAACTAAAAATCCTGAATTACGCAATTAAAGTTGTACAACTCAACAACGACCGTCAGCTGGCCTACCATCATGTCTTAAACTAGTATTTTTTAAATCTTATTCGAGAGTGGGAAAGAGATGGCGCTAGACGTCAAGGATATAGCTGTCTCTTTCCCACGCTGCACGCTGGAGTGTCATTAAAACAAAACTGCTTTAAGACGTCATGGTAACCCCTCAGGTCAGGGAACCCTTCTTTTTATGAAGGGTGAGGAACTCCAGTTCCTGTTCCTCATACCTCTCATAGGTAGTCATTTTTCTCATCATCACATTAAGTGTCTATGATATTTTCTACTTACATAATTATCATCAAAATAATTGTCTACGATAAATCACTAGTTTTAAGAAATGAATGTATGTTTGCATGATTGCATGTAAAGCCAAAACGGCTGAATAGATTTGGATGTTGTTTCATTACTATTAGTAAAGGACCAATATATTGGTCCTGAGGTCCGCTGTGGAACATAACTAAGCACAAAAGGGTAAATCCCGGAAAGCAAGGTAAAATAAACACGCGGGTGAAGGCTAAGGGCTCGAATAGTATCAATTAATGACTCATCATCTTCCTGCCCTTGTCCCATGTTACTTGGGGTCGAGGCAAGTCGTTTTTTATTCCATTCTCCCCTGTCAGTCGTCACGCTATCATTTACTCCTTTTTATTCGTATTGCTCACACAATCCATTCATCTTTTCTTTGGTCTTCCTCTCCCTCTGGATCCATCAACATTTATATTCATTACTCTTTTAGTCACATGCGATTCATCCCTCCCATCACATGCCCTTCCAAGATAGCCGATTCCCTTTCAACTTTTTTTGTAACTGGCGTAACTTTCAAACTTCTCCTAATATACTCATTCCTTACTTTATCCATTCTGTGTATCAATACACAAGTAGTATCAATATTTCAACAGTTTCTTCTGCACTGCATTGCAAACTGTCCCTTGTTCCGTTCTTCTTCTTCTTCGTCGTGTCGATGATTTCCCCTATAAAAAAATAAATAAATAAAATTTGTTTTATCCAAAACTCTGCCACCTCGACGGCGTTGGTGGTGGCCTCGGACAGGTCCCTCAAAGTGCACGTGGAACCACACATAGTGCATGATAGGAGGTGCTCTCTTCCGTTTAGTTTTTGTAACTAAAATCATTGTTACGTCAAAATTAAACGTCAAATTATGCGATTATAAATATTTACCCACTGTTGGAATACACGCCTTGTCTATGAGAGAGACAGGGTCATAATCAACCACGTGGACCCAGTTCATGCAACCAAACCACAGCAGATTTCGCTCTCGGCGTTTGTGTGCTAATTTGTGTGTTGTATTTCGTTTCAGAACTCGGCTGTCAAACATTCTTTCATATAGGGTGTAAAAAGACCCTTAACGAAAATGAAAACCATATATTCCGCCCATCATTGGGATCATTTTTTTCTTCTAGACTATACCTGGCAAACCACAGGTTCTGGAGATATTGAAGGTCAAAGTTCCCTTTTTTTTACTTTACTTTAATTAACTCCATGACCCGTTTACTTTTCAAAGCATCCATCAGCACTAAGGTTTGAGTGCGTAACATTGAGTTTTAACGTAAAACGTGATTTTTCAACCCAAAAAAAAAGTCGTTTCCCAGCAATAATTTTTGCGTAGAGTTACAAAGTTTGATGTACAGAATGCTTGGTTGACGGCTTCGTGAAGGGTCTGTTTACACCCTGTATATTGTTGTGGAGATGGAACCATTTGATGGGTTCTTTCGTTGCTTTTGGTTATGCATTATCAATTTTTTTCTTATTATAATCTGTTGTGCTATATTATGTGTTATGACATACCTTTTTATTTCTAGTTAAATTCAAAATCATAAATGTATAGGTACCTACGTGTTATGTATTAATTGTAGAAGTCAAAAATATAACAGAGAAAATTTCCTGTCATATCTGATGTCCTAGTACTTACGAATTTTGAAATATCATCTTTGCGTGTTTGGAAAATGTGCCAAAATTGTATTTTTAGTAAGTGTAATTAAATTAAATAAATACCTAAACGTTTGGTTTCATTTATTTTCATTCATGAAAACCTCTTGCTGAAAAAAAATGCATCCTATTTTCAAGTCAGTGAAATTCAAAATTACCACATTATCTAATATGAATTTTAGCGTGCCATGGAGTATGAATGTCGATAGCTTTAAGAGTTGGGGAAGACCAAAGAAACGATAAATGGAATGTGAGAAAGATGATCTGGCCAAAAATGGAGGAAGTCATGAGATGACGAGTAATAGAGAATTATGAAAGAAGAAGACATACTGCGCCCGACCACAAGTAAATTGAGAGAAGGGCGGGAGAATTTTGATAGTGACAAAGCAGTCCGATCACCTGTTAAGTGAAATTAAAACAAAAGAGGTAGAATGTCAATTGCAAAGAAAATATTCCAATCAGCGCCATCTAGTAAAATCTAGCGAAACTCATTTGGTCCTTCGGTTCATTAAACCGTTAGCAGTACCATTGTCACATACACGTATACACCGCGTTCTTAATTAGAGGTTTCTAAAACTTCCAATAGATGGCGTTGTTCACAAACGTGTACAGCCTCAATGTAATCCTCGTGAATACTCGTGATCTGCAGAACTACAGAGAGAGACTACGCCAGCATAGTACTCGAAGTGCCAATGAGGACAGTTTTGGTCATAACTAGCAGATGGCGTTGATCACAACTATGAAGAGCAAGTGAGTTACCTGCAGTTGACATAATATACGACCATGTCTGTAATCCCCGAAGGGTGAGGCAGAGGTGTACGCATTAGTACACCCACATTTCGCCAGTTATATTAAAGTCCCATGTAATAGGGGGCGACCCTATTGCCATCAATCGGAAACAAATCCAGATTTAGGTATATCAGTACCAAAAAATCCAATAAGTTACATTTTGTCCAACCTGGGAAACGAACCCAGGACCTCATGCTCAGCAGTCACGCTTACGACCACTAGACTGACGAGGCAGTCATGACCTGCAGTTGACTTGTATTTAAACATCAAAAGAAAGTTTAAAATCAGCAAAAAACAAATCTTTTGTTTGCTTTTCATTTAATTAAGCTTACATTTACAGCTATGTCGGGCCGCTCGCTCACCGCAGGGACATTTCAATACAAATCAATCTGTAGTGTGCGTCTTTTGCACTGAGATGCGGCCAGCCCAAATATATATTTTTTCCTTAGGCTATATTGTCCCACAGCTGGGCAAAGGCATCCCCCATAGCTTTCCACTCTTCTATCCGTGCGGTTTTCTCCAGCCAATCTATCACAAACACCTCTAAGTCGCCATCCATACCCTTTATTGTCTTAACAATGGTTTCTCAGTCACCATTTATAAAGTAATTTCAATTAGATTTTTGTTCATTATTATGGGTAAGTATGAAAATAGGACCAAAAAAGGAAAAAGGACCAAAAACCAACTTTTAATACGTACTCAATATTTTTATTAATATTATGCTCACAATCTAAGTACAGTGTAATTAGCTACCGAATAAATTAACTTTCTGGTAATTTCTATCAAGTTAGAACAATTAAATTCTTTTTTTTTACAATGAAAATATGTCGATACAACTCTCTAGAATATGCGATACAAAAATGTAAAAAAGGGAAACAAAAATATTGTTTACATAATTCTGACAGATACTTTTATGTAAATGACAGCTAAGTTTACGTAAATTATAATAGTATAAAAGTGACTATTTTTTTATACATCAATAAAGAAGGCCTTAGCTATACACGCTTATTTTATTAGTAGGTAAATACAATTACATATACATAATTTATACAATTATATTTACAATGAAACCTATGTACATAGAAAACACTAACAGATCATGATACAAATTATAAAAAAACATACCCAGAGGTAAAAATTAGAACTATAAGTACATTTTTTTTTATTACAATATAAACTAATGGTAAACATCACATTATTATAGTAAATAGATAGCTTTTTTTTCTTTATTTTTGGGTAGTAATAACACTAGTTTACAGTGTTTTTGCTCATGAGATGAAATTCATGTGTTTGCATAGAAGATGTTTAATAAGATTCTGAATTCAGAAAAAACTTAGGACGTCCAGTTTTCATAATATTTACATTTTGAATTTTTAAAATTTTAACATATCTATACATTGAAAGTATTACAAATTGCAAAGTTCTCGCTGTTTATAATTCTGATTTGTGTCAGTGTCCTTTTAAGTGGACCATATTTTTATCCCAGACACCAGATATTCCTCAAAACCCTTAAAATGTTGGTGTATCACTGAGCAAAGAAAAAAATAATATTGATAAACCAGTGTAATTAACATTCTTGATTCCATGGAAATCCAAAGAGAACACGTACAAAATGTTGACATTTTTTTCCTTTTATAACATTAAACGTTATGTCAAAAGTTTTCTAATCAAAGGCCTGCATGCACCACAAAAATTAAGTTTAGCATTAAACTTATTTAAATCACGGTTCTGTTTTGTTTTGTCAAACATTTGAAGATGACAGAATGTTGTTTATAATAATGCTCAGCATTAAACGCATTAAATGATTTGTGGTGTAAGTGAACCTAAAAATATCACCACAAGACTTGATATTTAAAAAGAAAAAGTGGGACTTACTAGGTCAATTATTCCTGTTCAAAGAAACAATCTTAAAGTATTTTTATGAAGTCGATAGAAAGGCATGACTGGTAACGTTCGGCAGTTAAGTAGGATTTAAAAACAGACTTGCATTTACCCAATCAGCAAAGTTAAATTGACTATCGATTCGCTTCAATACGTATTGACCGGTTTCTTTTATTGGACGTAAAAGCTTAAGGCTTGCACCGCACTAAATGCATAAACGTACAGACACCAGCACATCATCTGTCAAATTTCTTTATTAGATTTTCAACTTTATCACTAAAACATTAGGTTCAAGGTTGATCGGGAAAATTTGACAGTTTTGGGTAGATTGATGTGCTGGCGTCTGTACCATCTTATGTTTCTGTCACTCGTTTGAAGACGACGCAAGCAAAATGATGATTTTCATTAAGTTAGGTGGTGTTAAACGTTTTTAGTGATTGGTAGTGCAAGTGGGCTTTATCGTGTTTCAAAACCAGTAATTCAAGTGGTCTTTTTTTCTTTAAGTGACTGGCCAATCATATTTTTTACAAACTAAAAAAAAATGTTTGAAAAATCTTGATACAAGTTATTTTCTATACATTTCTGATAAAACTTTATTTTAAGTTTACACATTGACGTTAAGATCGCTTCGATACGTAAAGAAGATTGCACCTTTAGTTATTTTAATGATTCATCTTGAAAACAGCTAAAACCATCTGCAAACTGTACAGCCAAAACATGAAGCTCTTACCTCATTTACAGTTACTCTGTTTAACTATAACTAAATAAGATACATGTATTTGCAGGAAACGCCACATTCATCAACAATGTCAAAGTATACACTATCAACAATTTCATCAAAGAAAAACGAGGACATGTGACTTCCACCGACCGGCCTGCTGGAACAACCATCACAGAAGCCTGTGTCCCGTTGAAGGCTAATTTCTTTTGATAACGCAAACAGAGCTCACACTTCTAAACACTTCTTTATCCTCAGCAATTTCTCCAAGGAGTCTTCAACACCAATGTTCGCACATAGTCCTTTCTATTACGTCACTCGGCACTAGGGTGAGGGGGGGAGGGAATCGTCACTCTCTAGGTACGTCACGTAGTTGTCCTCTCCGTGGGGAGCCCGCGGTGGTGGCAGGTTCGGCATATCGTAGCCGTGCATCTGGAAGTAATCACAGTACTATCGTTACACATAATTCTGCTGTTAGGTCTCCGGTTTTGAGGGGGTGGTGGCGTTGGTCGTAAGTCTTGGGGTCTTAGGTAGTGGTGGTACTCCCATACAAGCCCAAAAGCTTGGCTTGCCTTTATAACCTCCTACTGGTAATGATGAGTTTCTGAACAGTCTGCTCGCCTTATGGGCTTGCTGTATTGTTTGGACCCAAGGAACACCACTGGTCTTAGGACCACTTTCGTTCTTTCTTTCAAAATCTCAAGTATATGCAGATGGAGAAAGAAAAGATCCGTTTAGTGCAGATTAAACAGATAAATTATGTGTAAACTTATATCCGTCATAAGGACAACAGTCATTTGAGTCCAGTAAGTGGGTAAGTTATTTGTTTCAAAAGATTTAATGGAACTATTAAACGAGTGGAGTTCTTTTGGTCAACCAGAAATTTACATAAACATGAAAACAGAAACATAATTAATTATTAATTTAGTTACTCATTCTTTTCGTTCTTAAATTCAGGTTACCAAATGGGATCAGACAGTCAGTTACTCCATGTAAAATGCTGGTATTCCAGCTGCATCCGTTTGAGGGAAGCCGACCCCAATGTAGTTAAGAAAACAGGTAACCCAAATTGCACGTTTTTATTCACGATGTAATACTAACCTGGTTAACAAGCTGCTGAAACGCTGCACTATGTTGCGGAGCCCTATCCAGATCGGCATGGAGGGCGAAGTCCGAAAGCGCCTTCCACGGGGGCTGGTAAGCCGTGACCTCCAGGGCTAGTGACCCCGCGGCCTCGTGACGCACCGGTGATCCCGCCACCAGCGGGACACCCATCGACATGTAGCCGAGCCGCCGGCCTTCCTGTGGCAAAGCATAAGTTGGGACCTTCGACAATAGAGAGTTTCATTTGTTACTTTTGGGATCGATTTCGTAAAGTAATGCTTCAGATATGGTGATATGAGAGGCAATAACTATACTCATATCCAACTTATTCGATGATGTGTAGCTGGGGAACACTAGCAAGTGGTAAAGGGCGGGCATTTTGGAGAACTGTCTCATGTTATTTTTGATGTTCAAAAAGTTCTGATTTTCAGTCTTAATTTGAATAGATGACATCTAATGATTTTGATTAAGTAGGAGTTCAGATAATGTCTGTATCTAAATCTTGCAGAATTTTAAGGGGCCATCTAAGCTACTCATGTTATGTAGACCTTAATCCCCAGGGTTCTTAACTTCCGTTCAATTCAAGTTGTTTTTTTTTTTGGCCTTTCAAAGGCACAGATTTTTGGTCAGAATTCGGTTTTCTGTTTTTGACAACAGTAGAAATATAAACGTTTCGATTTTGTGTAAGAAACGAAGTCTCCCAGGGTTAAAGTTGATATCAGGGCATGAAATACAGCGACGAAAATTTTTTCTTAAGATACTACCCATAAGTTCTGGAGTAACCGCTAACTATACTCCCAGATTTTGCAAAAATCTGCACAGTCAGCTAGACAAACGACAATTCATTGAATTCTCACGTTTTATTTAAAACTTTCCGCTCACAGGCGACATATAGCCAGACACATGTCAATGGGGATACCACTGGTAGGCGGTCACCACCGCAGGGTCGAACTCGTGATGATAACCAGGGACCTTCGACAAATAGAGAGGATGTATTGTTACTTCAGGTATAAGAGGTGATTTATGGGGTAGCATATGAGCTAACCTATGGCATTTTATAAGGCATCAGAGGTAGTGAGGGTCCTCGTTAAGAAGAAATATAAATTCTTCGGTGTAGAGTACCTCTCATAGTAAGGAGACGTGAGTTCCAGGTGCAGACATATTTTAGGCTGCTTTAATAATTTTTCATCGAAGTAAAGTGTTGTCAATGTATCGCATTAAGCAGGACCGGATTCAAACAAGTTAAAATGACCTCTGAAGATAAGCCCTGGATCAAAAGATCTGGAAGCCATGGGCAATCAAGTTTTTGCCCAGTAGTGGGCTGATGCAGGCTTACAGTATCAGTTCAAAGATTTAAATCATCAGATGTCACTGTATTTAAACGTTTTTTTGTGGATGACTTCATACATCCAGCGTCAAACGATGACCGCGACAATATCTTAGATTCAAATGGCATTGTGAACGAAACTGAAATGTGACCATTTTTAACGCGGTAGGGACATCTAACTATTTAAGTCTTTGATAGTAACAACAGAGCAGGACCCACCTTCTCTTGCTGCATTTGCATCTTGAGCTGTATGGTCTTCTTCTTGTCCTTGCAGCGCTTGTTCTGGAACCAGACCCTGATGACGCGGGGGCTCAGGCCGGTCATCTCCACTAGTTGCTCCTTCATCAGCGCGTCGGGTCGAGGGTTTGCAGCGTAGCAGGTTCTGTGGCGATTTGAAGGTGGGTTAAAAAAAATTATAAGCACATCGTGCCCGACAGTTGTTGTAAGTCGTGGATAACTTTAATAGCGCTATAGAGATAGATGGTGCTATAGTACTCTTTCTACTCTGTTGCGGTAGTACTGTTTCTACAGTATATAAGTAACCAGAAAAACTAGGTAACAACTGACTAGTTTTTCTTCTAGAAAACCAATATTGAAATTAAATAGCTTTGAAAGTGATGACTCGATTGGCTGAATGTCCTGGTTTCGATTCCCGGATCGGGCAAATTGTTACTGGATTATCAAGAATTTCTCAGTCAAGCCAAGGAGTCCGTATTTCTGCCCGGTTGATGGCAATAGGCTACATCACATGGGACTTAAACATTAACTGGTGAAATGTGGGTGTAGTCTAGAACCGATTTTGACGAGTCTTTGACCGGCAGACAGCTGATGTTATAAGGAATAACATAGACTACTTTTATTTTAGAAAAATAATTAGGGTTCCGTCCAAAAAATTAAAACCCTTGAAATTGTTATCAAAATCCGATTCAAATAGGGAACTAATCTTAAAATATAAAATTCTCGTGTTACAATGTTAGTTACCATACTCCTCCGAAACGGCTTCGACGATTTTTTTGAAATTTTATATGCATATTCAGTAGGTCCGAGAATCGGCTACTATCTATTTTTCATACCCCTAAGTGACGCAGACGAAGTTGCGCGGGTCAGCTAGTATTTTATAATAATTTCACGCGGACCAAGGTCGCGGGGCGCAGCAAGTCATCAAATAAATTTCACCTCAGTGTATGTAGCTGCTTCTCATTGAGCACGGTGCGCACTCTCGTGGGCTTGCCGTCGGCGGCGGCGGTGGTGCGCGCGCGCCCGCTCTTGTGTGATCCTGATTCACTGCCCGAGTCTGTTTGGGAGAAAACTGTACAATTACTATAGGTGTTTGTATTCATTTTGGAGGCTGTTTTTTCGTTTTGCAGAATTCATTGTTTATTAAATTAGGTACAATCATGAGCCAAGATTTCAGTCTATGTTCGTAACACGGTAAAATGTATGTCAATACTTTAGGAGGAAATCATGGACGTTAAGCCATTGGTCCCAGCTGTCAATTGTAGATTTTTGACAATCGTTAGAGGCATATTGTATTACCCTGTACTAACTGTGTTGTGGAGATCAGATAGGCAGTCGCTCCATGTAAAATACTGGTATTCATCATTTATTATGCATTGGGTTAGACTGGAAGGCGACCCCAACATAGTTTGTATAAAGCTAGGCTTTTACTTTAAACACCTCCACGACCTCCGTACTATTCAATGCATCAATCAGCACAATGTTCTGAGTGCGTTACATTGACTCCTACCGTAAAACGTGACTTTTCACCCCAAAAAAAAGTCGAATCCCAGCGATAATTTTTGCATATACCATTTTAGTATTATCTACAGAATGCTTGGTTGCCGACTTCGTGAAGGGTCCGTTTACACCTTGTATTCAGCCCTCACAAATTCTATTATTAAACAACGAAATCATCAAAAATTATGCACACACACGGATCTACAAGCAAACAAATTTATAATAACAACATAATCTAGCCGACAACCATCTCAACCAAACAGAGGGTCACTAATAACCCAGGATTAGTGCCACTGTCCACTAGATCCCCATTTGACACCTTCGTAAGCCTTCCACAGATGTTCTGACACCTTTGTACATTGCTAATTACTGATAATTAGTTTAGCTTTTGCATGGGCAGTGGGCAAGGGTGTTTAATAATGTATGGGTGGATAGTTTCCCCTGTGGAAGGGGGCAGTTGGGAAGTTTTGAATGATTGATTGTGTTCTTTGAGCGAAAGAGTGTTTGGGAAAATAAATTATCTATACAAATAAATTAAATTGAAGTATCCGTTTGTAATATCAAAATAACAGCTTTTTACTGAATGTATACGGCACTTATTACTAAAAACATTTTTTTTTCAATTTTTGTCTATCTGTCGTCTGTTTGCTCCGAAACGGCTGGACCGACTTTGACGGGACTTTTACTAACAGATAGCTGATGTTATAAGGAGTAATTAAGCCTACTTTTATTTTAGAATAAGAATTAGGGTTCCATGCAAAAAAGAACCTTGAAATTGGTGGTTTTATTTTTTATTGACATGATTAGTTATTATTAGTGCGAGCTTTGCACAGTGTGAATGTATGACCTACGCCAAAACGTAGTACTAGTGAGAACAAAAACCCCATTCATTTTAAAGTAGAATTGTGTAATAGAACAGGTAGGGAATGACCAATGGGAATTTTTGGTCGAACTAGTCCTAGCTAGCTTAAGGTTATTATTATTATTTTTTTACTAGTCCTAGCTAGGTCCCAGCGTAAATTCCGCGACTCATTTTACGCGACTCACAGCTCAATAATTACGCTTGTTTAGCCTCAGCTTTAATCGTAGGACTAGTGGGAAAAACACTTCCCAATACCGTAGAACTATTCAGTTTAACTAGTGGGAACGAACTGATTTAGCGCCCATTCCTCACAGATAGGAGATCTGTGAGTCCTGTGGCCAGTCGTTCGAACGTTACAGCTATCTTTTGGACAAATACGTGACTCGCTAAAAGACCAAAAAGACAAGGAATAGTATCAACGTGAGTAGGTACCACCAAACCAACATTATCTATCTCAAAACCCAAACTAGATTTAACACATTTTTTAATTAACCGATAAATACAACAAGCGAATAACTCTGTTCGGTATTATCAAACGCGTCGGCGCCTTTGTCGGTACACTTCAAAGGCGTTATCGACAAATCACGGCATGATCGCGAAACGATTATCGATACTCGAATTTGTAACGATAATATCGATAAGGTGAGGTAATCGCATGTTCGTATGATATGGTAGATCTAATATTGGTTGATGTAAAGATTGTTGACTAGTGTTTTCCGTCGGTTTCGTGCGCTATCGCTGTTTTACGTGTTTGATGTATGATCTTTTAGTTTTTTTGGTTTTGAGGACATAGGTGTGGAAGATCTTTTTGGAGTTCCGTGGTGAGGAATGAAAGAAGAACCTTTTTAGAGTAAAAAAAAGAGGTAATGGCGTAAAATTTATTTTGCACATAGAATTTTGAAATAGGCGCAACATCGAGAAAAGTGGAAGGAATGGGGGGAGGTCTTTGCACAGCCCGCGTAGTTTTTTTTTGTCACCCTGATTTGTCTCACTCCTGCACGCGTAGCATGACCACCGTTGAAACGGATTTTATCGAGGAAAGAATCAACAAAATGACAGATTTCTTTTGTCGATCTGTCATTTTGTCGATTCTTCCGTCGACAAAACCCGTTTCTACAGTAGTCATGCTACGCGTGAAAAATGAAACTTCCTACAAGTGACTACGAGTGCTCAAACTCAAGCACTTATACTCGTACTTCTAAGTGTGATCTACACTTCAGTGATAAAAAAACACTAGCCACAGGTTCCGTAACACACCTTCTCCAACTTGACCGATAACTGAGTACCTAAGACTAATAGCGGTATATTCTAAAGAAGTTTTTTGGTTCAATCAGAGCCAGCATTGTAAGTAGTGTCTATAGTCCGAAAAGTTTTGTCAGGTGGCGTCTATTGGCGTCGCCTTCAAGGTTTTAAGATTTTTGTGAATTTGCCGATCTCCTTGAAGTTTTTTTACCTACTTCATAGCTTAGTGGGTAAATATGTAAAACATTTATGTAGAAAATGAGAGGACGAAGATGAGAATGTTGAGGTGGATGTGTGGTGTGACAAAAATGGATAACGTAAGGAATTAGTACGGTGTGTAGTTACTGTACTATTCAATGCATCCATCCATCAGCACAATTAAATGTGTTGAGTGCTTTATATTGATTCCTACCGTAAAACGTGATTTTGCAATGTTTTTTGCGTAGACTTTCTTAGTTTGATGTACAGAATATTTGGTTGACAGTTTGGTTTCATGAGTCCTCGCGAAGGTATCAATTTAAAGGGAATATTCTGAAGGTTAATCGTAATACCTACTTGGATTATGGTTATTTCAAAGCAAATAACCTGATATTGAGATATTGTTAGGACTTTGTGGACGCTTAATGTGCCTTTGATGGGGCAAGGCGGAGGACTCATTAAAGCGGTCGGTCTATAGTTATTATGTTGCTATTTCTTTATATCTAACTGAATCATGTTCGAGGTGGCACGAGAAAAGAGCACATGGAAGGAATTGGGGAAGGCTTTTGCCCAGCAGTGGGACAGTACAGGCGTCAAAAAAAAAAAATGAATCAAAGATACTCACCGGACATAGAGCCAAGTTCATGTGGATGATGTGAATTATTGTTGCTAAGCGTTGTGTTGTTGTTGCTCTCCGCGTTAGTGGTGGCGCTGCTGGCAGTCGCACTCTGAACAAATGAATTTCACTGTTTTTAGACAAATTCATAGCATGTTCGCTGGTACATAAAGTAGATTTTTGAGAAGCGACATTAACCTAACTATTTTTCCATTTACCTAGACAAAAGAAAATGAAATACAGTTGATGAACATTATTTATAAATAAAGAGAAGAAGGCTTATAATCTAATAACTGTCAAAGACCCAGGGCCGCCAGACCTTACTATTTTCTGATTAACAAAATGTGTAGCATCGAGTAGTGTGAATATGTGCTGTGAACGTATGCATACCTGCTAACTTGTGCACGTGACGGCCAATTTTTAGATAAAAAAAGCCTTATATTTCATAGGTTTTTTAGATATCTTGTGCTAAAGTTGTGTAAAGATAATAAAATATTTTTTCCTAAAGCCTGTGTGCTGATTTTTATATATTTTGCAGAGAATATTGTAAAAAAATAATAATCAACACTGCCTGACGCTTCCCGTTGATTTTTGCCAGACGCCTTAAAGCTCGGAAAAAATAACAGAAATTTTGTTAATCAGAAAATAAGTAATGTCTGACGGCCCTGGGATTTTGCTTTATGAATTTTGAAAACAGAATGTTACCAGTTTGGGGGTATGGAGAACAGGGTGTAAAGATCTTCATCCCCCATAGAAAAGGGGGAAGCCTCCAACCAGACGGGTGTTATGTCTGGTGGGCTACAGCCCGACAGTTGTTGTCGGGTTCTTCTATATAGTCTTAAGTCGCGGACAACTTGCGCGATGTAGGATGTAGATGTATTTCGAAGTTTAGTTCATTATCTGTGTGATAGATGGCGCTGTAGTACTTTTTGTACTGCCGCTACATCAGTAACGAGGAAAAATAATGTATTTTTTTTTCGGATATTTCTTTAAGTCTCAGTTAAATGATTAAGAATAATAGTTATTTATTTAAGGTCTAGGAATAGTATTAAATATAAGTATTTCATATATTAACCTTTACAGAACCAACCTTTTCTAATACATCATGGTCTTCTCTACAATATAGTGCTCCTCCTTCTCGTAACGCGAATTCGTCACCTGCGGGGAAAATTAGGTCAAGTTAGGTCAAGATTATCTTATACTAATATTATAAATGTGAAAGTTTGTGAGGATGATTGGATGGATGTTTGTAAATTTTTTACGCGAAAACTACTGATCGGATTTGAATGAACTTTGGCACATATATAGTTTGTAACCTGGATTAACATATAGGGTACTTCTTATCCGGTAATATGATCCCGTGGGACAATTACCTCACTTCACGCGGGTGGAGGCGCGGACCTAAGCTAGTAATTAAATATTTTTGGTAACATTATTTGATTGATCTTTAGAGCCTGGAAATGATGTCGTGAAAGTTTGATAAAAATGAGGCTTCCAAAAAACCGATTTACAAAAAAACACACAAATTGAAAAATAACTTTACTTTCGGAAGTCGGTGTGGTGAACGTAATGATGATGATGATACTGTTGTTCAGCATGACACAGTACTCACCTGGTATAAGTTGTCGGGCGCAGGCACAACACCGAAAGCAGTCGATGTGGTAGATCTTCGTCTTCGCGCGCATCACGAAGTCGTTCTTGCTGAAGGAGGAGCCGCATTTGTCGCATTTTGTGCCGAATAACCTGGGGACAAGGTAGATTTTCCTTTAATTTTGTGATTTTTATTGCCTAAGACTTGTCAATTATTCGGATGTCTGTGGACTTCGATACCCCAAAACTTAATGTCAGATTTTAATACGAAGTATTTCACAGTCCTGACATCACGAGGCGCTATAGCGATGGTGTTATGCACCAAGATGGTTGAGGCAAACTTGGACTCCCTAACAAAAGTACTAGAAGGAATGAGAGCGCTGGTAACGAACTTCGAGATCAAAGTCCCTTAGAAGTATTTCAAAGCCGTCCAGGATGTAAGAGCATTTTAACCATAATCAGCTCATAATATTCCCGACTGCTGGATCACAGGCCTCTTTTCTATGAGAGGGAGTGGGTTGTAATTCACCACGTGGAGCCAGTGCGACATGGCTGATGATACATGTGTATGAATTTTTGTTCGATGTTCTTACTCGACCAAAGAAGTAATGATGATGATTCATTTAACACTTGGATTTCCCATGACTACTAATATATGAAGGCCACTTTTATACTCAATGCGGGCATCGATCTGTGACCCTGAGATAGTGGACCACCACAATTATTTAAAGTTTTACATATGGGGATTTCCGTATATTCCGTATAGGTACCTATAATGATTTTCCTCGTACTTTAGAACCTTATCAATATGTTGAACTACTTAAAATCGTTCAAAAAACAAGGTTACATTAATTTAGCTAGCACAACTCCGAAAAAAAATTGTCTGGTAATCGGAAGAGATAGGTAGAAAATGTCATGGAATGTGGTTGTCTATAAGAATCGGAGAAGATAAAATAAACTATGGGTGGTCTGAGTGAAAGATGACTGCATAGCTTTGTAGCAGCACGACAAAAAGTCCTTCAGCAACATAAAACAAAAAGTACCACAGCGCCATCTATGACAGAAATAAAGAACTGACATCAAAATTACCACAGCGCCATCTATGACAGAAATTAAGAATTGACATCAAAATTCTAAATCGCGCAATAAAATTAAAGTTCGAGCATAAAAGCATATAGAAAAACCTGACAGCTACTTCGGGCAGTAGCCCGCCAGATACGACACTCGTAACTGGCGAGATGTGAGTGTACTAATATTTAAATACATCTTTACCTAACCCTTCGGGGATTACAGGCGCCATTATGTTATGTTATGTTATTTCAGGAAACTACGGTAATTTACACAATTTTTTTTTTTTTTTTTATATTTTATCTTGTTAATAATACATCTATTATACCCATCACATTCATTGAGTTTCCCTAGCAAAGGACCATGGGCAATTTGGGCCTGTATAATGATTTTCTTCGTTGTTTAGAAACCCATCAATTTGTTGAAGTGCTCCGAGTTACTCCAAAGAATGGTTGAGAGCAGTTTTTTATGGGAAACTGAATGACCCAGCCGTTTTTTGTGCACGGTTTTAGGGTTCTGTATTTTAAAATAGCTCAAGAAAACTATAGCTAAAGATGAGGCATTTCGTTCGTCTGGTGATTTCTAGGGAGGTACCTCCCTATTGGTTATCTTGACGGGGCGGTGTCTCAGTACAGGGGCATTCTTGTGTATAGAATAAGACGTTTGTCCTTTGTAATTGTGTTTAAGTTCTTACTAACAATAGTTTCTAAGTTCTTGTACACTAACCTTTGGATCTAGTTGACCCAAAATAAAGAAAATTTGAATCTGAAATTTACGTCTTGTTCGTTTCAGAAAGTTTTTTTGACACATTTTAATTTTCACATATCAATTTTAATAATTAGTAATAAATAGGTAGTCTTCATTATGCCAATCAAAATAAAATGAATATATATACAGACCGACCGCTTTAATGAGTCCTCGCAAGGGTATCAATTTAAATGGAATATTCTTAAGGTTGATCACGAATTGGCTCAATTAGTATCGTAACACCTACGTGGATTATGGTTATTTTAAAGCAAATAACCTGTGGGATATTGTTAGGACTTTGTGGACGCTTAATGTGCCTTTGATGGGGCAAGGCGGAGGACTCATTAAAGCGGTGGGCCTATAGTTTTATGCTTCTGTCGCACTTAAATACTGTTTGAGCTTAGTGAAAAGCTGTAGGCACCATTTTCCACTTTATAAATACCTCCTAAATAACTGTTAAAACAGAACCTACCTACTATCCTAACTAGCAGTACATAACAACTTATATATTTGTACCACCAATAAACTTTTTATAACCTCAACATGAGGAAAAACAGTATCTAAAATCGTTTAAAAACGTACAAAATCTCAATCTCGAAACATAACTAACTTAAACACAAAAAAGGTCCACAGTCAAAATCGAATTTACATCAATAAAATAAAAGAGCAAACTTATAAAACCTGAAATAGATTGAGAAACGATGGCGCAGTATATTTTTAAAATCCACCCCGTTGGGAGGGGTCGTTGACCGCACTTAGGGGCTGGTTCCACCCCCCGGCAATCCCGCTAAAAGCATTGCCTATAGATATACAGTTACCTGTAGGTATATTTACTCTGTAGGTTACAAAGTGTAGGTAGGTTGGCAGCCTTGCGAAAGATAGCACTGTTGGCGTTTTCACGTTGGCACCCTTGGCAGTCTAGTTTTTTTATTTTTTATTATGTTGACAGTGTGCTCTAGTATTTTTTTTATGTTGGTATTGGTGAGTAATAAAGTGAAAAAGATGGTTTTCTATTACGTAATTGGATAATGGTCTTTGTGGTTTACTATGAGTAAGAATTAGCTTTTATGATGGTCATATTTTTATCGAGATAGGTAGTTGGGTATATCATAATGTACTCTAAATATAATATACTTAGTTATCATATTGGTACAATTTCTAACTCGAGTCTTGGGTTTGAAGGGAAAGTAGTTAGTAATAAGTTATTAGAATAAGCTTTTACGGTGGATGACTGTATTATGGACTCATAATAAGAATATACTTACTTAGTCAATATTGATACTACAATAAAAGAGTTAGTTTATAAAAAAAACTCCGTCATAATTGGTTATCAGACTAGAAATTGGTGCGAGCAATCTGCCCTCTTAAGTTTGGCAATTCTTTGGGCTACGTCGGTAACCTTGGTTCTCTTGCAGAAAAACATTACGAAGGGTGTAAATACACCCTTAACGAAACTGAAAGGCACTTCTTTTTCCCGGCATTGTGATTTTTTTATTGTTTTAGACCTAATACCGAATACCGGGGAACCTTCTAATTACGGGGATATTGGAGGTCAAAGTTCTTCACAAGTCATTTTTAAAATACAAGTTGGGATATGGGCAGGAGAATGATGATTATGTTTTGTAGCTTTAAATCCCGAGAGAAGCAGGGATGGCTCAATAGTTCAACGAATATGATTAGTTAACATATTCCTAATAGTGCATTTGGCTAGAAAAACGACTACTTGAAATAAAACAATGGATATGAAATAAGATCTTAAGGGAAGGACAGACAAACAGAAAGACTTCCCAGGCTTTTTAAACAACAAAATTCGTCAAAAATATATCGAAAATAATCTTTATAACCATTGATATATGTTTGAGTGTAGGACTATGATGAATTAGGCACATGGCTATCATATTTTATCACGTTATCATTGTACACAATGATTATCTTGGTCTGATAGCACGGAAACATATACGCGATAGTCATCTCTTGCGATGGATCCTTTGAGTAGATAGTTTACGTAATTAGGACATTCTATATTTTTGAGGTTTTCATTGAAACAGTTGGTAATTAAAATTTTAATTACAATAAGATAGATCCGTGTCGTAATTAAACGTGTCAATTAGGGCGTTGACCAAGATAATAATTGTGTCGGAAGGAACCTGCCGCAAATAAATAAATACGAGATTACTGCTGGTTTCATAGAAAACGTTAAATTGTCAATGTCGATACCTACATAATATATTATGTATCTATACTAGTTTATAAAGAGGTACAATTTGTTTGTAAGTTTGTATGTAGGGGGTAATCTCCGGAATTGATGACACAATTTAAGATACATTATTCGTGGGTGCTATAGGCTATTAATTGCATGTATATCATGCATATTAGACGAGCTATCACAATTTTTGCGGACGAAGTCGCGGATGAATTGCTAATCTATACTAATATTATAAAGAGGTATTTCTTTGTTTGTTTGTAAGTTAATGTGCAGGGGGTAATCTCCGGAACTAATGACCCAATTCTAAAAATTCTTTCACAGGCAGAAAGCTACATTATTCGTGGCTATAAATTATATTTATAGTTTATTAACTAGTGGTCTAGGTTGAACTCCAATGATCTCCCCAAAACTTTTTGATACAGAAACGAATCGATCATATCAATGACTCCTGTTTGGAGCGATTCCTGAGCGGAGGATTCAACAGTTTTCATGAAACAGAGAAGATGTCTTCATCATCTGCCTACCCTTTCCCAACTATTGGGGTCGGCTTCCAGTCTAACCGGATGCAGCTGAATACCAGTATATTACATAGAGCGACTGCCTATCTGACCTGCACAACCCAGTTAATACTATACCCAGGTAATACGATACCCCTTGGTTAGACTGGTTGTCAGACTTTTTTGGGCTACTGACTACCTAACGACTGTCAAAGATCTACAAATGACACCCGGGACCAACGGCTTAACGTGCTTTCCGAGGCACGGAGGAAACTCGGTATGTAATGGGTGGTCACCCATCCACAGACCAACCTAGGCAAGCACGGCTTAACCTAAAGATCGACCCGAGCGGCTGTTATTAGCGTTAGAGAAGATGTTCAAACCAAATCGAATGAACATAGAACCAGAAAGCAGCATGTTTTTTTTTTAAAACAAAATAAAAATACTATGAAGAAAGCATTATTCTTTGGTCTAAACCTACCTTAAGTGAATCAAGTAACACAAATTTTCCTAAAATTCTGGATCGAGATGGAATTGATTGAACAATAAACACAAATCAGTTGGCAAAAAATTATGAATGATGTCGAATAACGCAGACCACACAGCCTGTCCTCCTGCCTACCCATCACAGAACATGTCAGTTGTCCGTAAATAGCATGTAAACAGTAACTTGACACTCCTGCGCAGGATAACGTTACGCTAATTGACGCTTGCGCGGTAGCTGGGAGTCGAACTGACGCGGAGAGAAGATTTATTTGTTTTTGGTTGGGATTTCATTAATGAATGGGGATTTAAATTAGTTATAGTTTCAGATGATGTGTTAAGTTTAGTTTACGATTAGAGGAACAATTTCCTTTTTATTGAGTTCCTGTAGAAACTACTTCTAATTTAATTCAAGGCACCAGGGTGAGCTTTGGGGGCTAACTTAGCACATCATCATCATCTACCTGCCCTTGTCCCATTCTACTTGGGGTCGGCGCAACATGTTTTCTTCTTCCATTCTCTCCTGTCACGGCATCATTTACGCCTTTCTTTTTCATCATTCCTCATTCAATCCATCCATCTTTTCTTTGGCCTTCCTCTCCCTCTCCATCCATCAAGATTCGTGTCCATTACTCTTTTAGTCACATACTTTTCTTCCGTCGTCATTTATCCCGACCCTTTTTTTTGTTTTACAGTTACAAGAAGCATCTGATGTTAGCAAATATAAATTTTGCCCTGATGATCTGAGTGAAAATTAACCTGTGATTTATATCATTAGTGCTTGTAATCTCGTACTAGAAGAAGTAGACGACGACTTCGGCATAGCAAACGCAGGATCCTTTGCGACACCGTAATCGGGTACCTGGTTGCTTTTGACTACTGAATCCTGTCAGCCCTTAAACCCAATTTTACCGTTTACTGTCTTTAATCAAAGTAATCTTTTTATAATACTATGTTTGTTTATTTCAAGCCTGGTTTTTCAAATTAGTAACTTTCAAAAGTTAGCTTAGCAGGTAGCTTTGCCTTCTTTTTTTTTCTGACATTCAAAAGTGCCTGTTATGGTCTAATTGAAATTAATGCGAGTTGGGTTTGAGTTTGATTTTAACGAAAACGATATTTAAAAATGGATTTTTAAATATGCAGAAAATCAACAGAACTGCTTTTTATGTTTGTTTATCAACTTCAATCACAAAAATGAAGACAATAATAACCCCAAAATGTTTACACCACAACATCCCATAGGAAATCCTCTTCACCAATAAAAACACTTCGGATTATACCCGTTTCCTCTAAAATGATGGATCACTTCTCTACTCAGTACCACAAACAATATGATTTTGACTTAAATAGAGTATTTTCAGTACATTTCCTATATTTACCGCGTGTTGACGGACGCGGTCGCTTCGACCGTTGCGCGTTGGCGTAAACATTGCGTTTCCGTCCCGCGGTCGGGTTTGAAAGGGTTAATTATAAAGCTTGATTGGCTATTTTTATTGTCTTTTGTTTCGGTTTCAGGGTTAGGTTTGGAAACATTGTGGTTGTTGATGTGTAAAATGTCCTGTTTGATATCTATTTTAGATAAGGTGGTATCCACTGCATTATTTGGCCCTTTGATGTCCTAAATTGCATTTTATTTACTGATGGTGTTACCCTACATCATCCCACTGCTGGGCAAAGGCCTCTCTTTCCAGTTATTTGGATCCAAGGCCAACGTGGACCACTGGTCGCTGGTCTTGTCCAGATGTCCTACCATCTTCTGCGAGTGCTGCGACGCCGTCTGGCTGTGTCAGAGCTCCAGAAAGTGGCTATTTTGACCCAAAATGCATTATTTTTAGAGAAAATAATTGACTTGAGTTGACTGAGTTGACTTCTAACTTAGTTTTTTGAGAGACTGTTAAGCGATTCTGGAGATGAGGATCTCTAGAATGACAAAATCGCTTAACAACAAAGATTGCATAATGTCTCTGTGAGAGAGTGGACCATAATCACCACATACGCGCATTGCGGGTTGTCACATGTCTGCAATTTTATGGTTCTAGAATATATCAGTATCCTCTCATGTTATCCTTCACCGTTTTGACAACAATGGTAAAAAAAAAACGATGTTATGTGCTTGTCAAAAAGAGAGCGAGAACTGGTTCAAGGAGACACGGGAAAAGAGCACACAAAAGGAATTGGCTAATAAAAAAAAAGACTTCGAAAGTCGAAACCGATACTATAGTCATCGACAAACTTCTCAATCTTAATGCTAGGGGAAATGGTGAAGGCGTCATAGACACTGTCTCCAGCAATTTTGACCTTCAAGAAAGATGTAATTCTGAGCCCAATTCGATCAAAGGATTTATCATTCAGCGGTCTATTAGAAAGAACTATGGCGGCCAGATATGATTCGTGACATTATTATCAATGACAGCTATCTCTACCCAGAGACAGACAGTCGGCGTGTTTTGATATAAAACTGTATGTGATAGATAAATTAGCATAATTCTGAGAACCGAGTAACGGGTAGCCGCTTTGTTTAAACGTCTTATCGGTTTCAGGTTAACTGTTAACATCTACATGATTAAGTATAATTTTCTAGGAATCATAGATTAACCGTCTATGATTTCACAGAACAAAATTAAATCCTTGAGATTAACGCAACGTGTAAAGATACCTACAGACCTGTATAGTACTAAAAGTACTACAGCAACATAGCGCCATCTATGACACAAAGGAAGAACTAATATCAACATTCTGAATCGCGCTATTAAAGTTATCCACGACTTAAGACCATATAGACCAAAAAACCAACAACAACTATCGGGCAGTAGCCCAACAGACACAATACCCGTCTCGTCGGAGGATCCTCCCTTTTCAACTTGGGATGAAGAACTTTTATACCCTGCTCTTCATCTCCCTAAAGACCAATCAATGTATGTTTGAAATAAATGCATTTATTTTTATTCTTTCTTCTTTCTTTCAAAATTATAAATAAGAAAATTGTTGTCAACCTATGCGTTTGTTACTTTTCTCGCAAAAACTCCAAACCCGTTATGACATTTATTTTGACAGAAATGGCTACCTGTTAAATTTAGAAACTGGAGAAGGTCATAGACAACTCTTCGTCCTGGATATTTTTTGTAGAAAAAAAATGGTTGAATACAAAGCAGAAATTGAAGTCATGGGTGGCTAGTTGCTAATCAATTCAAACACAATTGGTACTTTGTTAGTAATTACGCGTAAAATAAACATAAATAAAAACGCCCAACCTCCTTTATATTCATCAACTGCCTATTCTTTTCATTACTTTTGGTAAAAAGTTAAAAATATATTTTTCAAACTTAAAAGAAAATCAGTTGACGTTTTCCTCCAAATTCCTGTCTGACTCCTGCATTAGCGAATGGAAGTTCCAAATGTAAATTCTTCCGTTAATCAACGGTAAGTTTACAAAATGCCTAAAACTCTAGTTTAAAAAAAGAATAGCATTACGTCAATCATAAGTCGGGCGCCACTTTATACACACAGACTCCAAAGATGAAATTCACTAAAATAACCTCTAATGTTTATCTTTTCACCCTTCCATTTCTCGCTGCTAAAATATAGTATTACACTAATACAAACAAACTAAAACCGTTGGTAAAATAAAATCATAACCTCAAAGCTTTTAACCCTAAAGAAATAAAGACTAAAATTGAACTGAATATAGGTTTTCCAACAGCAAAATGCATTGGTAAAGTCTCACTGTGATGTGCCGAAGTGAAAACAAACGCAGCTCAACTCAGCATTATGTATTTTGGCGCCAAAATAAACGTCACTTTGACAGCGCGGCGGGCGGCGGGAACACGATATCTGTTTGTTCCCGTTTACACCGGCCGGATAAGCGGGTTTTCGATTACCAATGTTTTTTTTTGTTTTTTTTTCTCTCGATATTTTTTTAGGAATGTGAAATTAGTGATTGCTGTTAGATCTGTAATGAGAACGGACTTGGTCGTGTTTTAAAGTTTTGATTGTTATGTTAAGAGTGAGAATAATCGTGTCTTTATCAAAGATCAATATTGGGTTGGTCAGATTCCAATTCTGACGTCAGAAATTAAATATTCCTTTGTTCGGGCATTCCAAAGCTTTGGACATTCAGATTGACAGTTATAATCGGTCTTCAGCCGATGTATTTCCATAAATAGATGCACCAAACAACAGTAATTTCAACGTCAGGTAAAATGGTGGACAATGCTGTCCAATCTACCATTTATTGGTCCTTTGAAAATCAGTTTACCGTCTCATAAATTTATGTTGAAAATCTGGGAAGCCACAGGACGGAAACTCAGAGCTGATATTTGGCTTATTTAGATCACTCTAACGTGTAAAGTTGAGCGATCATACCGTCGAAGATAGTGATAGCCCAGGAATAGGTCACTTATTCTCTTATGATTTGAACGGACCTTACAATGTTCTCACTACTAAGACACACGCCTCCTCTACGTTAGAAAATGGGCCGTAATCTGCCACAGGTCTAGTGCGCGTCTGAGGATGTCTCATGTCTTCGATTTTTTGGTTCTAGGACATGTCTATTTCCTTAGGATCACCGGTTTGATACCAGTAGAGACCAAACAATCTACAAAAAGGTTGGTTCGACCTTATGACGTCAAATTCGTAGATCACGACTGTATGGATCTTCTTCTTAGTGTTACTCTTTTAGAGGTATGAGGGGCAGGGTGTAAAGTTTCTCATCCCCGGTAGTAAAGGGAGGACCCTCCGATCAGATGGGTGTTGTGTCTGGTGGGCTTCTGCCAAACAGTTGCTGTCGAAACATGTTGTATAATTGGGTGTTCATCCCGTCATTTTCTGCACCTCTGATTTTTCGAAAAATCAGAGGTAATAATTATTGTCACTTGCTTCGGTGAAGGAAAAACATCGTGAGGAAACCAGCATACCTGAAAGATATTTCTCGACGGCATGTAAAGCCAAGTTAGAGGCCCATAGGCGGCATAAAAACTCTGACACCAGGTTAGGCACTAACCACATGATAAAGAAGAAAGATCCCGTCATTGAAATATCTTTTTTGTTCTGAACCATGCCTAAGTTCCAACTTTTACTCAGTCATATTTTTTTGATTAGAATACTAATTCTTAATATTATAAATTTAATCCCTGTACTATTCAATTCATCCATCAGCACGATGTTTTGAGCGCGTTACATACCCCAAAAAAAAGTCGTTTCCCAGCAATCTTTTTTGCGTAGAGTTAGTTTAGAATTAGTTTGATTTACAGAATTACACGAAGCCCTCAACCAAGCGGTTGAGGGCTTCGTGTAGGGCTTTTTCACATCTTGTATAGGCTTAACTCACGGATAACTCTGGTAGCGCGTTGCAGGATTTTAGTTCTTAATTTGCGTCACAGGTGTCGCTAGCGTTCTTTTTGACAATTTCTTTAATTTGTAAAACTATCTTACCTAGTATAATCTCTCTTGCAATACGTCTTCCCATCTCTGACGAAGCAGGTACAGGATTCATCCAGGAACTGTCGACACTCCTGGCACTTGAGACAGGCGGCGTGCCACTCCAGGTCTGGAGCCACCCTCAGGATGTACTGGTCGTGGATCTGACCACCGCAGCCCACGCATAGCGAGAGCCGGAGTTTTTCTGTGGAAGAATTGGAGTGGTTAGTTCTGTTGAAGAGGAAATTGAAATAGTGTTCAGTATAGTCGACCGTCTTTTGTCTACTTTTTAATGGACTTCTAAAAAAGGTTATGTATTCCACCAGCACCTTTTTTGTATGTATGTACACCGATTACTCCGTGATTACTGGACCGATTTACGTGATTCTTTTTTTAATTGGTAGAGGAAGCCCGCGTGGTGGTCCCATATAATTTTATTAACTTCGCTTTACTTTGTGAGTTAGCTTCTTAAATACGTAGGTATTTTTTCTTCTTGCCCTATCTTGACGACATGATGGTCTTTCAATTTTATTTTAACTAGAAGTTACAATGTAAAATTGAGAACCAATTGAAACAATTTTACATTGTATTGTAACTAGAAGTTATTCTAGTTACAATGTAAAATTGTTTCATGGCAAGAATTTTATTTTATACAGTTAAAAAAGTTAAAATAAAAAACTTTAACGTAACATATTTTTTATTTAAAAATCGTCGTGTGTACTTTAAGTTTGTACCGCACTCAAGCTAGGGCCTCGGTACATCTGTTAAAACAATATGTGCATAGTACGGTACAGTGAAACCTTTATTAGGAGCAAAGCTTGCCGAGGTCGGTCCGTGGATGGGCGACTATTAATTACACACCTCTGTGCCTCAAGCAAGTTAAGCTGCTGGCCACGGCTGTCATTTGTCTAACTGGCATTTCTAGTTGTTACGGGTTAAAATCAGTGTGGACCATTGTTGGTGGACTAATAAAATAAACTAGGTCTAAGGCAGTCTCTTAAAATAAATGGTGGTCGGTATGGGTTGCCAGAAAGGAGACTTGGCGTCCAAGAAATTATTTTAGGCCTTTGGTTTTATTAACGACATTTTATTTATGAAAGTGGTTTTAAAATAAGTTTATCTACTGAAGTCTACGGAAAATTACTGTGCATTATAATAAAATTATTATGTAGGTATCGTTTGGTCAGTAAGTAACCTTATTAGTTCAAATGCGAACCGTTTTATACCTGTATATTTGTTCATTTACCTAGTAGGTATATTTTTCCTGCCTGTTGTAACTATTGTCGGAAACCTATTCGCTGTAATAAGGAAATAGGTATGTAATACATAGGCAAGTCTACATAGCAATTAATTGGTCAATTAGACCCTAGTTATCTTCATATAAAATCAAACTGCATACAGGTACATTATTTTTTCCATACAACAATACGTTTTAACCCTCCACAAGCCGCGCGAACAATATTATTCAAAAGAGGACATAATAACAGAAATTATGAATAAATTATACCTCGCTCCGATCGATACATGTGGGCGTGGCTTTAGGCGCCGCCCCTCGCCTAAGCTGAGCGATAATCTATCCGTCTCTTTCTTGTGTTACGTCTCGCTTGCTCTGACACGCGAGAAATTGCAGTCAACATTGTAAGTTGTCAAGTTGGAATTGACAGGCGTATGTTGTTGTGTGTCGTTAGAATTAAACCTAAATTGTGCTGTATTTAGGTTTAATTTGGTTTGGGTCGGGTTCGGAATAGACCACACAAATTCTGCTAACACTTTTATAGTTTTTATGTCTAAAACCGAATCGTTTTGCGATCAAGAATTTTAGTCTTGAATACATTGTCGTATGGGGAGAACTACAGCATATATAGGTACATTAGGGTCGACTTCCAGTCTAACCGGAAGCAGCTGAATACCAGTATTTTACATGGAACGACTGCCTTTTTGACCTCCACATCCCAGTTAGTGCTGGGTAATACAATCCCCCTTGGTAAGACTGGTTGTCAGACTTTCGGGCCAATGACTTCCTGTAACTACTGAAAAGATCTACAAATGACAGCCGGGACCAACGCCTTAACGTGCTTTCCGAGGCACGGAGAAAACTCAGTTTTTAATGGGTGGTCACCCATCCACTGACCAACCTAGGCAAGCGCAGTTTAACCTAAAAATCAGCCTGAGCGGCTGTTATTACTTAGCCACGACTCCTCATCTTTAGTATATACAATATAAAACTAAATGATTAATAGGTAAATACAAAATTCTTAATGTTAATTAATCATGCTTGTTCACATGTTGGTTTTATTAATCTTTTTTAAAACCATCGAGAAGATTATAAATCATTTGTAAATGAATAGACACATTGATTAAGGATGGGTAGGCAATGTTGAGCAAGCGTTGATTTTTTGCTCTTTCTTTGTAGCTTGTAATTAATTGCGTGAAATACTTAATTTAATGAGTGTGACCTATTTTTCTGTAATTTGTGCAGACTTAAATTAAAAACATTAAAGTACACGCAATTAAAGTATCCACCAAAATACTTTAATAAAAATACTCCTACCGTATGAGATTTTAAATCAGATGTAAGTTGAATAAAAAAAACTCGCATAATTTTCTTATTTTTTATTTTTATTATTATGCGATTGCAGTTACAGTGTTAAGTTTTACGACTGAAAGGATTTTATTATTCGAAACGGGACCGTCATCGCAAGTAATTGTAAAAACAATTGGATTACAGACAATCAATTAAACTCATTAATTGAATTGAATTCATTCGAAGATTGATCGATGATTGACTTTCTTTTATGAAGTACGGTACTTTATCTTTTTATTTATCTCATACTTTCATGATTCTTATTTTCATTGTTATTGTTTTATTAAAGTGCTACTTGATTCTAATCTTTTGTAATAAAAGTTTTATTTCTTTATATCACATTCCTTTAGTTTTCAATAACTCCCGATGAAAAAAATTGATTTTGAGGTATCTAAGACAAATTTTTTGTGTACCTAAGTATAACAAAGTTTCCAAATACAATATAGTCTCATCTACATTTACTACTGAGAATGAGGTCTCGGGTTCAATTCTCAGGCCGGGTAAACTGTACCTACTAGGAATTTCCCAGGGCCAGCCTCTTTGGTCGAGTGGTCGCAAGCGCGATTGCTGAGTATGAGATCATGGGTTCGATTCCTGGGTCGGGCAAAGTGCTATTGGATTTTTTCATCAGGAAATTCGCAGTAGCAGCCACGGAGTCTACATTCCGTTTGATGGCAATAGGCTGGTCCCCTATTACATGGGACTTAAACATAACTGTCGAAATGTGGGCAAACAACTCTGCCTAACCCCATGGAGATTACAGGCGTGATGTTATCTAGTCTAGATTTGTGAACTGTTGATGGCAATACCCTCGCCCTGTATTACACAGGACTTATTAAACATAACTGACGAAATGAAGCACGTCACTGTCACCATCTGCCTACCAACTATATTGGGGTCGGCTTCCAGTCTAACCGGATGCAGCTGAATACCAGTATTTTACATGGACCGACTACCTATCTGACCCCCACAACCCAGTTAGTACTGGGTAATACGATACCCCTTGGTAAGACTGGTTGTCAGACTTTTTGGGCCACTGACTACCTAACGACTGTCAGAGATCTACAAATGACACCCGGGACAACGGCTTAACGTGCTTTCCGAGGCACGGAGTGAACACGTCACTGTGACTATCCAAATCCATTACCTTTGTTTACCGAAAACCCGTTATTTTTTATCACCCATAAGTTTATTATAAATTCAAATAAAATACAGATAAGTCTATTGTGTAGTTGTTAAGACTGCAGATAAGACAAAGTGTCAGGTGATCATAATCTTAGATTAAAGCCTTTTGTCTGATTTGCATAATTTTTATTAGCGTAGATCGATTTTTTTATGGTTAAAAACAAACACAGGTGGACATAAAAAAAATATAGAATTGATAGTTTATAAAGAGATTTGACCCGAGCTTCTGTTTGTAAAGAATTTGCCAGAGATAATAATCTTCTGACACAGCCAGAAGGCGTCGCGACAGACCTCGTAGAAGATGGCGGGACGAGCTGGACAGAACCAACGACCAGTGGCCCACATTAGCCCAGGATCGAAAGAACTGGAAGTCATGGGGAGAGGCCTTTGCCGAGCAGTGGCATGATGCAGGCTAGCAGTATCAGTATTAATCTACTTCTTAGCGTGTCGATGGCAATCTAAAAGGATTGAGCCCAAAATTTGGCGACATGTTTGGCACTTTTAGAAGCATCCATCAGCTCCTGTAATGTACAAGCAACAGGACACGCACGATGTTAAGTGTCCCTTCGTTTGTGGAACAACACCACATTTACACTCCAGGGCAGAGTCACCTATGAATCTCCACCTGAACAGGTTTTCCTTGCAAGAGATATAATGTTATTTTTGAAAGAGGGAAGGTGTTCAACCTGCTAATAAACATCAAAGCTGCACACCTCAACTACATCATTGTTTTCGTATTTTCAACGTAAGGACCTCATCATGTGACTAGCTTTTTCCAACTATATTGGGGTTGGCTTCCAGTCTAACCGGATGCAGCTGAATACCAGTATTTTACATGGAGCGACTGTATATCTGACCTCCACAACCCAGTTATTACTGGGTACTTAAGACTGGTGTCAGATTTTTTGGGCCACTGACTGAACGACTGTCAAAGATCTACAAAAGACACCTGGGACCAACGGTTTAACGTGCTTTCCAAGGCACGGCGGAAACTCGGTATGTAATTGGTGGTCACCCATCCACAGACCAACTTAGGCAAGCACGGCTTAACCTAAAGATCGCCCCGAGCTCCTCCTAACGTAGGGACCTAACTTACGTAAAAAATAAAAAATGATGAAAATTATGTGACTCGCACACATCTATCTATTAAAAACAGTAGGAGACGAGACGACGGTCTGCAATTTTTTTTTTTTTCTAAAATTCGTCATGCCTAACCAGCCCCTTAAACCATTAACGTATGCAGTAATTAATGATCTATGTAGGCAGTTAATTGCAACATATCGCATACCGTCGTCCGTCACGGTGCGCACACACAATGCGCAGATCTGACCGATAGCGGGCAGTCGCCTTTATTTTTGTGCTGAGGTTATGCACCTTGGGCAGTCAGACGCGAAGTTTGTTTGTTGAAGATGACGAGCGTTTGATTGGAAAAAGAATGTGATTGATTTTATTTTATGCAATATTTTATTACCAGCTTTTGCCCGCGGCTTCGCTCGCGATAATTTAGAATTTGACAATGAATTCGTGTTGTACTCTGCTTGTAATAATATAATTCAAACATGATTCGAAAGACACGTTGCGCCATCTATTGTCATAAGAACGTTATTGTTGTGAATAGTACTTTTTTTTCGTGATAAAAGGTACCCTATGTCCTTTTCTGTACACCTGACAACGTATATGCAAAATTTCAGGATGATCGGTTCAGTGGTTTCCGCGTGAAAAGGTAACAAACAAACAAACTTACTTTCGCATTTATAATATTAGTAAGGACTAGTGAGGAAGTAAGGATTTAAGTAAATCGCGATAGTGAACATTTCGTCATAGCTTACCTTCTGACTCACGTAAGTCGTACTTTCAAACTTTATGTATCGGTACATCGGTATTTTAACCTTCGAAGTTCAGTAAGACAGTCGTAACGACGACAAAATAACACTTTTATGCAATTAATTGTTCGCCATTTTGTATAGGTATTTTGCTCTGGCTTCACTTTCCAGCAAATGATACGGTTGAAGTTTTATATCGGTCAGCTAACTGATTAAGTATCATAAAATTACAAATTGCAAAATTGCTCATAGTTTTCTCGACTTTATAAAAATAAACAATAGCTTTGAGCCAGGTAAGTATGTTATTGGTAAAGCCACTTTAAAATTTTATAAAAATTCATCAATCACCAAAAATATCCTGTAACCTACCTCCTCCAAATTTGAAAAAAAAACCTTCCCAGCTACTTCTTTTACCCAAATACCTTCCATAAATTAAAAGGGCATAAAATTTTAATGAAACCATTAACTTAATTAGTAATTAACAGCAAGCTTTGGCGGAGGAATAACGATCCGTTTTACTGTGGTAAGTCGTTATCTTAGCCATCGGTGAGGGCATAGAGTAAGTAATGGGCCAGAGACCTCAGACCACGCTTCATCGCGTCGCCTAAACGACTGCTCAGTGTTTCTCCTGCAATTTTACTAAATTGCTTAAAGTATTGAGTTCTCTTCCAGCTTGTGTTTTCCCTTCTGCCTATAACCCGTGTACTTTTAAAGAAAGACCGAACAGGCATCTTCTAGTCACACACGTTTCATCTTAGATGTCATCTATCTTTCCATCAAGGGAGATTTAAGTCAAGACCCTGTCTTAACGCATTAATAAGAAAAACACCTCACGCAAAACCTAATGAGTTGAATAACATACCCCTGAACTTCCTTAATAGTATGATCAAGGTATGTTCTGGGTGTACAACAGTGTAACTTATTTCTCTAGTTGTGTAAATAGTCTAACAGGAACAGGAGGTCCGAAGCGCAATAGCTGTCTCTGTCCAACGGTCGATAGCTAAAGGCTAAAGGTGATGAATAGGTACCTGCTTATCCCTTTTGTCAACTCTAGATTACTTATGTTCGCCAGTGTAACGTCACACGTACGTGCGACGAGTCTAACAATCCGGCTTAGATGAACAATCCTATTAATATTTAATATTACACACAAGCTATGACTTAATGTTAGAAGATGTTGGGCCTCTGTCGGATTAGCTACTCAATGTCTCTGCTCACATTATAGTGCCAATGGAATATATAGCTTGCGATAGGAATCTACACACTATAGGTAATTTTGAGCTAATTTGTTTGTTAATTAAGAATTACATGGCCAAGAAATAACCACATTTTCTCTACACGTTGGTGTTGAAATGGTGAAAGATAGTAATAATAAAATTGTCAAGTGATATTAATTTCAAGTGATAGCATTTTCCCAACTAACTTGGGGTCGGCTTTCAGACTGACCGGATGCAGCTGAATACCAGTATTTCACATGGAGCGATTGCCTATCTGACCTCCACAACCCAGTTAGCACTAGGTAATATGATAACCCTTGGTAAGACTGGTTGTCATACTTTCAGGCCACTGACTACCTGTAACGACTGTCAAAGATCTACAAATGACAGCCGGGACCAACGGCTTAACGTGCTATCCGAGGCACGGAGGAAACTCGGTATGTAATGGATGGTTACCCATCCAAGGTCCAACTTGGGCAAGCTCTATAGACTTTACTATGTACGCTAAACTAGTACTTTATACTAAATACAACTCCCGGATCAACTATTTCACAGGTAGCTATTACTACTAACCAAATATCGACGAATAAATCAACGATTTGATCACCGTTGATCACATCCGGATGTCATTACGTCACTTTACAAGACGTCTTTTAGGTTACGTGTGTATGTGTGTATGTGTGTATGAGTGTGTGTGTGTGAGTTGTCGATACTGTATCAAAAAATAATGGTGTTTTTGTGTGTGTAGGGATCCGGTAAAGAGTTTAATTTATAAGGTCTTACACGAATTGTGTAAAATTATTAAATAGCTGTGTAACATTCTCCATACAAAAATAACTTGTTTGTTCGTCAACAATTTTTACTACTACTACTACAGCAATTTTTTTATGTATATTTTTTTATGTAGGTAATTTTTTTATGATTAATTATTATAATTTAATTTTTAATTATTATTTATTTTACTATTTTATTACTTAATATATTTAAATTGTGTCGGATTATAATATTCAGATTCGGCGTACTATAAATACCTAGATGGGTTTTTCATGAATGACTCTCCCATTGATGTAAAAATAAAGTCTATGTTAAAGTTCGATATTTTCAACCTGAGCGAAG
This sequence comes from Noctua pronuba, assembly GCA_905220335.1. Lineage (NCBI taxonomy): Eukaryota > Metazoa > Arthropoda > Insecta > Lepidoptera > Noctuidae > Noctua > Noctua pronuba. The sequence goes on along the minus strand of LR999916.1, from coordinate 13,232,034 downwards.
TTTCTTCAAAAATGGTAAAAAGAAAATACAAGATCGTCTGAACTGCAAAAAAACAAATTCCGAACGACTGAAACACTATCACTACAACTGGGGCTTAAAATGGCCGAAATAGTAGAATAGTAATAGGATAATAATATGACAATTCGTAAAAAGGTCATAAAGTGACAATTCATAATATTAACTGCGTCTGTGACCATTTTAAGAATCAAATGTAACCGATCAAAACATTTCACAAACAATTTTAACTAGGTATCTTTATTTCGCTCAGACTCGCGTCCACCTAATGAGTACAATATCGATACGTTTTGATTCAATTCTGTACACCTACGTGTGTGTTGTGACCCTGTGATCACACCTGATCTTGTCCTGCGTATGTTTGTGTGTGTGCGTCGGAGGCTGGTTTTAAAAATGCGTGCGTTAGAATTTATAGTGTCAATAATATGGTCGGCGACGCGTGCGGTAGGGGTGCCACGGGGCTGGATTGGGTATTAATATTGGTTATTTTTGTTGACGTTCAGGAAATAGATGATCATGATCACATAGATCAAGGAGAAACTAGAGGCCGTAATGTACCTATTGAGAAGTGAAGCAGTTGATTCTCAAAAGAGAATGCTAAGGGAAGATGCACTGATAATACCCGACCAGTAAATAGCCTCCTGCACAGCTCTTTCGTTGGATTCCCTCAAATACTGGAAGGTGCAGATGGCCGTGCAGGATGGGCAAGAAAGAAGGATATTAAGTTAAAGAAGAATCTTGAAGATCTGAAGATCTTTACGGAGTGGCTACTAGCAGCTGAATAAGAACAACCGAAGCATAAGGATATGAGAAGGACCTATATCCAGCAGTGGACTGGTATAATCTGTTAATGATAAGTTGCTTTAAAGAATGATATGGCAAGAAACGAGGTGTCTGATGAGATGAAGAGTAATAGAGAAATATGGAAGAAGAAGACATGCTGCGCCGACCCCAAATGAATTGGGGTAAGGGCAAGAGAATGATGATGATGATGCTGATAAGTTGCCTTTTTGCAGTGATATACAAGAGGAGGCCATTTTAAACAAAGTCAATAAAGTGTAATCAAAGAACAAATTAACTAGAAGCATTATTTTCAAAGCCAACAAACAAACTACTCCCACAATAAACACTCTGCCACAGACAGCAGCCCTACACCCAATAACAGAATCGGAGGCGGCGCAGCAAAGCGGCGGCGAGTCAAAGACGACGCGAACACGCACCGCGATATCTTCACGACATGGCCGTAAGGAGCGGTGCAGGGCGGCAGGATGCTGGGGTAAAATAATAGTGGTAGTGACGGACTTCTGTGTTAGCCGGGAATGAATGAGGATGAGGCTTTTGGGAGTATTAATAAAAGCTTCGCGAGACGTTAGGTTGTGGACATCTGGGACGTGAGTACAGCAGTCATTGTGCTGAAGTCGTGTCGGCCAATGGCTTAATAGCTAAAAGCCTCGAGCAACATACGAGGAGGCTCTCGCGTGGCAGCTGAATCAAGGACTTGATGCGAATTGTGTTCGTAATAGAAGAACAAAAAGGAGCTGTAATCGGAGGTTCTCGAAAAAATATCCAAAAACGAAATATTCTGCAAAATATTTCGTTTTAATTCTCCGAGTATCTTTGGATGCCTGGCATGCTAATAGTTATTGGTTTTCCTGCATGTGCAAATTTTTGGCGGGTGGGAGAGCGGTACTGCATCCTGCATTCAGGCCTCTATCTTTTTCGCGGATTTAAAACTAAATATGCAAAGAAACGCCTGATCCATAAATAAAACGGCAATCAGGTAAATATTTTTTAGAATTTCAGGATCAGGAGGTACCAGGATCTTATAGTAGTACGGAGCTAACGTTTAGGGTTTACGTACCAAGAGCAAGTGAAGCTCAATATACCTATCAACCTATGGAAAGACACAAACATCGCCATCAAGTTTATTAATCCACGTAATACCGCGTTCACTGACGACGGTCTACCACTTTTTTCAACCTTATTACTTAGGGCATAAGGATGAAAAGTAGCAGACCCTCGGTGGTCTCGGGAGTACATACTACGCACGCGGTTTTGATTAGTGTAATGGTTCTAATTACAACCACGTTTTGGCACATACAAGTGACGTCTTCGTAGGTAACTAGTAGGAACCGCTATACCGGAACTGCCTGCCTAGTGAACTTTGAAAATACTTCAGGATCTAGGCTCTCATCATCATCATTCTCCTGCCCTTATCCTAATTTATTTCGAGTCGGTGCAGGATGTCTTCTTCTTCCATACTTCTCTATTACTCGTCATCTCAGCAGTCACCTCCTTTCTAGCCATGTCATCCTTCACACAGTCCATCCATCGTTTTTTTGGTCTTCCTTATAGCCATCCATACACATTTATACCCAACACTTTCCTCACTACATTTTCCTCATTCCTCCGCATCACATGTCCATCACACGTCAGGGTGTAGGCTCTCTGGTATTGAAAAATGGCAATTAGTTTCCTTTTTCACCAACGACTTTAACATAATGTAATACGTTATTCGTCAGGCAATGCAATACATTTTTCATTTAATTTTGCATTGTCAGTGATGGAATATGACTTTGTCCATGTAATAGGGGGCGAGCCTATTGCCATCAACCGTGCTGTAATCCAGACTCCGTGGCTGCTATTGAGAAAGTCTTTATAGAAAAACCCAATAACACTTTGCTCGACCTAGGACACGAACCCAGGAACTCTTGCTCACAGTCGCGCTTGCGACCACTAGACCAACGAGGCAGTTCAAGGAAATCGTTCCCACCAACCCATCTATTTAATCGCTCTAACTAATGTCAAGTCGCCTCTCAGGCGCCACAGACCATCTAACAGTCCTAACCCGTTAACTGCTCACATTAACCCCCCGTACCACGACAATGGTCCTTTCGACCAACCATATTAGGACCAGATATTTGACTTAAACATTAGTAGGAGAAGTCTTTAAATTTTACCGCGGTAGGACTTGCTAATTTTAAACCTCCGTCCTTTACAAATATCTTGTTGAATCAACAGGGTGCTCCACACGGGTTATTTTTCCTTGCAACTTATTCAAATTGTACATTCAAAATCTTTATGTTGAGGTTGAAATGTGAAGGGATTTTGGCCTTTAAGTTCGTTTTGAGGTAAAGATAAATTGTTTGACCAGTCATTAGAGTCGGGATTTCAATGTTTTTATTCCCTTTGGTAAGGTTTCGCTGCGATGTTAATTTTACAGTTTGTTGCCAGTTTATTATTGTTTGTTTTTTGAAGTTGCAACTAGGTGGACTAGGGATGGGAGATGTTTGAGGTCCGGTTAGAGATGTGCTTCGTAGTGTAACATAGAGTATACTTTATTCATTACCTGCCTAGCCTTTTCCCAACTATGTCGAGGTCGGCTCCCAGTCTAACCAGATGCAGCTGAATACCAGTATTTTACACGGAGCGACTGCCTATCTGACCAGACTGAAAAACAGAGTTGTCAGACTTTGGGGCCATGACTACTTGGAACGGCTGTCCAAGATCTACAAATGACAGCCGGGACCAACGGCTTAAAGTGCTTTCCGAAACTCGGTTTGTTATGGGTGGTCACCTATCTACAGAGCAACCTAGGCAAGCGCGGCTTAACCTGAAGATCGACCCGAGCCGCTGTTATTATTTACACACGAGCTCCTCTATACAATATACCCCTTATTGATTACTAAAATTTTGCACAGCTCTTTATGGTATGAGGTTGAAAGAGACTTTACTAAAAGGGTAATTTATTTATTTCGCGAAATCGCCAAGTGGTTGGTCGACTCTTCACGTGACCAGAGGGCGGGCCTATCTTTTTACCAAAGAATCAGCATTGCCATCCAACGTGGCAATGCTGAAAGCCTACTGGGCACTTTTCCTGTTGACAGCGATGCAGACGAATTTTTTGACGCTCTGTAACCCTTTTGATACTTGTACATATCTTTTTACTAAAACGGGTTTTAGCAACTTTTGCATTTTTATGACATTTCAGTTTTGATTGTTTATCGCCCGAATGGATTTACCTACTTTCATCATCATCTGCCTAGCCTTTTCTCAACTATGTTGAGGGCGTCATCTAACGATTTCGATAAAAGTTACAATATACCTGCGTATTTGGGGGCTAAAAATCGATCTATCTAGGTCTCATATCTGGGAAAATTCGTTTTCTCTACTTTCACCTTATTACTTTATTATTAAATACACAGTATGATCTACAGCTCTTTCTCAAAATCAGCCACTCAACCAAATCTTCCGATCCAATGTTCAACCACAAAACTTCAAGCAACCACTTCTTATAACCCCGAAACCAGCATTTCTGCTTACCCAGCAACCATGACTCAAGTACCCAATATTTATTCCCTTCGTATAAGCTTTTTTTTTACCGCGTTTTACTTCGTTTTACCGCCAAAGACCGCCGCAGTAACACTGTTTACCGAAGTCGGTAAAAAGGGTGTCTTTTCAAAAAAATCTAATGGATTGAGTATTTATATTGGTTGCCAGAGAAAGATGGTAGTGCTTGTTGAAAATATAAGTGTTAGAGAGAAATAAAGAATCTTGTTTAAATGTAGTATTAGGAATTGAGCTTGAATGATTCTTTTGTGACGTTGGTCTAGTGGTCGCAAGTGCGACTGCTGAGCATCAGGACCTGGGTTCGATTCACGGGTCGGGCAAAGTGTTATTTGCTTTTTCCATCTGGAATTTCTCAGTCACGGAGTCTGGATTCGTGTCCGGTTGATGGCAATAGGCTTGCCACCTATTACATGGGACTTAAACATAACTGGCGAAATGTGGGTGTACTTGTTAGGTACACCTCTGCCTAACCAGAGATTACAAGGAGTGATGGTGATGATGTCATGTAGTTACAGAAGGCGAGCCTTCGAACAACACTATATCCTACCCGGGGATCAAATCCAGAACCTCACACGCAGCAGTCACACTAACAACCACTAAACCCACAACTCAATTTACAATCACTTGCAAATCTTAAATCACTTCTAATTATGAACAAGTGTAACTTACACGTAACTGTCAATCATTCCTTGATTGACTACTCACTGTGAAGCGAGAGGAGCCGCGTGATTAAATTAGTCTCGTCGTGGGAACCAATTGAAATGTCATTACAGTATGTAAGATGTAAGTAGGGCAGTGTGAGACCGCTACTGTTTGCGTTGCGGCTCTGAAAGTAGCGGGTGATGAGTGGGTAGGTGGAAGGTATGAGCGGTAGCGATTTGGCTAGGAATTTCTGCTTTATCGTGGGTGCGTTAATAAACATTTAATCTCACACTCACAAACAGGCCATATAAATATTTGTTGTGTTGTCAAATTAGAAATTAAAAGCATGCAAGATATCTGCCATTGTAAGAAACCAAACCGTTGAGGGCCAAAAAAAATCTTAAAAACTTTCAGCATCAGTTGCATCGCCACACAATTGTTTATGTTCATTATTACGACTAATCTATATTATTTAATCAATTCTTTCGTTTCTTTTTTATTCTTGATTTTTTTCTTTAAATAAGCTACACAAAACATCAGCCATAAAACACATTTCCAACACTCCGACAATTCCCCGGGTATTTCGTGGCCACAAACTTAAGACCACAGCAGATAATATCAGTGTGTTCGCCTGACGTCTATATTCACATATCGCGACGCCATCTTGGATTTGAAAAAAGTAAAAATCTCGTCTTTATTAGTACCAAATGATTTAAGATTAATTCTTATCGACATTCTTGTGGGATGAATCTTCCTACGATGTATTGTGGTTAGCATGACATTTAGAAATAGCAGTCAATATGAGATATTCCCATAGGTATGCTTGCTCTTCGTATTACTTTATTTTGCTTAGTTAAATATAAAGGATGAAAAAAGATCCGAAAGGCACTTGTTCTCCCCGTTATTGCGTTTTTTTTTTTGGGCCATACCTGGGAACCTTCTAGTTACGGAGACATTGGAAGTCAAAGTTCCAAGTTTTTCACAACTTTACTTTAAATACCTCCATGTCCCGTTTACTATTTAATGCATCCATCAGCACAAAGTTTTGAGAGCGTTACATTAAATTTTACCGTAAAACGTGATTTTTCACCCCACAAACAAAGTCATGTCGTTACAGGTAATCGGAAGCCCTAATGTGTGACACCATTCTTACTAAAGGAAATGGAGAAATGGGGAAGATGAAAGTCAGGCAGTCGCTTCATAAATAAACTACTGGTATTCAGCTGCATCCGGTTAGACTGGCAGCCGACCACAACATAGTTGGGAAGAGGCTAGTCAGGCGATGAGGATCTTCAGAACTCAAAAATTTAAATAAAACCATATATTAAACAAAAATGGGATTTTGCTGGTCACCTCAGCCGCATGCACGATGACCGCTTTGTAAGACTCCACACGATAGGTGCCGGAAGACGGACAGCGCCTCCGAGGCCCGCCCAGAAAGAGGTGGCGAGACTATCTGGACGCATACCACGGCTGGTTCGAGGAGGCACGGGAAAAGAGATCATGGAAGGAATTGGCCGAGGCCTTTTCTCAGCAGTGGGACAGAACCGGCTTAATTTTTTTTATTATGACCAAAGCTTCTGGGTTATTTGACAACCACAACTTCTAGCTAACCTTATGTTCAAATCTGATGGAGTATGATTCGAGGCGCCTGAACGCTCCTGATCCAGTTCTACTGCACTTGTTACTGACGTCAGCCGAACAAAAAGTATTTAATAACGTTGTACGTCGGATTATCGGCTCACTAGGGTATTTAGTAGGGGAGGTGGCACACTGGGTACAAAGTGAGAGGTGTGGATGAAATAATTAGAAAGAAAAAGAAAAAAAGAAAGAAAGAAAAAAAAAAATTTGTCGCAGGGACATGACGTGCATCATACAGAATAACAAAAAAAATACAATAAACATAGGTAAGTACAACGCATAACAAATATTTATAATTTGAACAGGACGGGACAAAAAAAAAAAGAAATACGTTAACATCTTGCACGTCCTGACTACGACAAGCAGGTTACCACTCAGCATGATGCTGTACAATGGGGAGCCCAAAAAAAAAAAAAATTGATTGTGTTTCATAAAGTACGATCTGTAACTGTCGCATTATCGTGTTTTAGCTCTTCATCAGTCGATGGCAAGACACGAAGCCACTACGGCTTCGTTGCACAGACACACCTGCTTAGAACAGAACATAACATCACGCCTGTAATCCCCGAAGGGTCATGCAGAGGTGTACCTAACACACATTTCAATTCACTTTTTTTTTTTACATTTCGCTAGGTATCTTTAAGTCCCATGTAATAGGGGGCGAGCCTATTGCCATCAACCGTGCACAAATCTAGACTTCGTGATAGCTTCTGAGAAATGACTGATAGAAAAACCAAATAACACTTTGCCCGACCCGGGAATCGAACCCAGGACCTTATGCTCAGCAGTCGCGGCAGTACACCCACATTTCGCCAGTATTGTTTTAAGTCCCATGTAATATGGGGCGAGCCTGGATGTTCTTTTTTTATTGTTTTTTTTTTGCCTGAAAATTCCTGGAATTTCTCAGAAGCAGCCACGGAGTCTAGATTTGTGCCCGATTGATGGAAATAGGCTCGCCCCCTATAACATGGGACTTAAAAATAACCATCGAAATGTAGGTGTACTATTAGGTACGCCTCTGCCTAACCCTTCGGCAAAGCGTGATGTTACGTCCTTTATGTAGGTATTAATGTCTTCATCTACTAAACTAACAGTACTCCAAGAATGACACAATAATAAGTCTTAAAACAAAACTACTCACCTACTCAGTGTGCCTCTAACCGAATCATAAAAAAAAAACATTTGACAGCCCCCGGAGCTACTGTAAAGGGTTTATGACACAATGGGCGCAGGCGCACAAAAAACATACCAAAATCTGACCCGATTTACATTTAGGATGGGGTTATTATCATCATATGTATTTAACATACTTATATAGCCATAAAACGTATCATACGTGACTTGGAGGACTTAGTTTCAATTAGAGCCGAAAGTTTTGAAAGGTAAGAAATACAAAGATTTAGATTTTTATTTATTTTATGTGTTCCTTTTTAGGTAAACGGTCAAATATTAGGTATAATATGAATACAAAGTAGTGTTTGAGTAAGTGCGTCGATTTGTGTGACTTTTCAGAGGTGTGAGAATAGAGGTCTTAGCACAAAAAAAAACATTAAAATAATCGTTTCACATAAAATATTTTCATAATTTAAAGAATTTATTCATAACTATGGATGATACTGATTGTTCTTATTCGAAAAATTTAACTAAAAATGCTATAGAATAATTGTATTTTCGATTCAAAAATCGACGAATTTATGTTACGTTTACAGCGACCGCTCATGCTAGGGCATCAGGGTGGAACTAAGTATTTGTTCCTCCATAGAAAATCCAGATCTTTCTTTCTTTATCGTGTGGTTAGTTCGTAACCTGGTGTCAGAGTTTTTATGCCGCCCATGGGCCTCTGACTTGGCTTTACACGCCGTCGAGAAATATCTCTCAGGCATGCTGGTTTCCTCACGATGTTTTTCCTTCACCGAAAAGCAAGTGATAATTATCCAGATCATGGCTCCATTTCTTTTACATAAATGAAAAAGCTCTCGTTTAAACAAAATCTAATCCTATAAGTACTGCAATTGGCTTTCTTCATTACAAAATTCAGAATAAGTCTTTAAAATAAATTGGTGCTCAGAAAAAATTATATTAAGTCAACAATAACTTTAATTTAAAATCAGTATGGGTATTTATAGCAAGTTAAAAATAAGTATTCTATTTTAAACATTCAAAGTCAAAAATCATTCTATTGCCATCAACCGAACACTATTCCGGACTCCGTAAACGCTACAGAGAAATTCAAAACCCAATAACACTTTGCCTTACCTAGGAATCGAATCCAGGACCTCATGCTCAACAGTCACGCATACAACCACTAGACCATTGAGGTAGTCTAATTAAGACTAATTAGTCCTAATTAAACATCTAATCACTCATTAAGACGGCTACAAAAACAAACGAGAAACTTTATAAGTAATATTGACTATACGACACCACCCGACGTTGCTCGCAAATAAAATACCATTAATATCTAGTTTTATTTCTATGTTTGTTTAAAACAAATTCCTTCACGCTTTCTGGGGACGTTAGGTAGGTGATAGACAGAGTTTATGTATTAAACAAATAGATTTGATGTCTATATCAATGTTTTTTGTGTTAGAGAATTTGGTCGCTCTCAAAATTGAAGAGAACTAGCTTGTTTAATAGTAAGAAAAACACTGCTATGTATTAGTTGAATTGGAATTTGGTAAATTATTCTCATTGGAAATTTGAAGACCCGTTAGACCCGTAGAATCCTACTAATATTATAAATGCGAAAGTTTGTGTGGATGGATGTATGTTTGTTAGTCTTTCACGCAAAAACTACTGAACGGATTTGGATCAAATTTGGAACCCAGATTAACATATAGAATACTTTTTATCCCAGTAGTATGATTCCGTGGGACAATTATCGAACTCCACGCGGGCGAAGCTGCGGGCATAAGCTAGTTATGAATATTCATGTAAGTATGATGATTCAAATATGACAAGAGCTTAGCAAAAAAACTGAAAGATATTTTAATTTGAAATTCTCGCTTAAGCACCGTTCTAGATTAGTAAGTATTCAATTTTGAAGTGATTTTAGAGTTAAATGCCGGAAATTATAAATGCTATCGCAATTTAGGGTTACATAATACCACACCTGTAATCCCCGAAGGGTAACGCAGAGGTGTCTCTTATGTATCACATTTTGCCAGTTATGTTTAAGTACCATGTAAGGGAGGGGAGGAGCTCGCGGCAAAATAATAACAGCCGCTCGGGTCAATCTTCAGGTTTAGCCGCGCTTGCCTAGGTTGATCCGTGGATGGGTGACTATCCATTCTATACCGAGTTTCCTCCGTGCCTCGGAAAGCACGTTAAGCCGTTGGTCCCGGCTGTCATTTGTAGATTTTTGACAGTCGTTAGGTTAGTGGCCCGAACGTCTGACAACCAGTCCAGAGTACCCATTACTGAGTTGTGGAGGTCAAAAAGGCAGTCGCTAAATGTAAAATAGTAGTATTCAGCTGCATTCGATTAGACTGGAAGCTGACAACTGGAGCAACAAAGATGGGAAAAGGCTGGGCAGATGATGATGTTTAAATACCTACCTACATGGTATTTACGGCCACCATAACGAAAAAATCTAAAGTCCAGGTTGCTATGCTACTGTGACATTCCTGGCAAAATTTAGGGTTCCGTAAAAAAAAGACAGATATTCAAAATCATTTAAAAAATAAATTCCTCCCACTTAGCACGTGCAAACTATGCTAGACACAGGCGCCAACAAAACGCCCAAAAATCGGAACTTCCGAATAAAAAAAAAACATTCACGGCAGTCCACAATAAATCATTAAGGGTTCCCGTACGGGTATATTTTAGAGGTTTGGTCAGTGCCCTACCGAATGTCGAGAAAAAAAAAACAAGAAAAACTTTTTTTTGTTTTTTTTTTACTCTTCACCGGATATCAACGTCGCGACACTACGTTGGCGACAAAACCGTGGCGCCTTGTACTTTTTTTACCCTTTTGTAGTTACAATTTGAGTTTTATCCCGAACGGTTTAAAGTTCAGATTAGGATTTCAAAAGAAGTGTTGTAGTAAAATAGTGTCGAATTACTGGTGACAATAGCATTAGTTTTTGACTATTGTGTCAATGTGGGTGTTTTTGAATGTGAACTGTATAGCTAATCTGATAGGGTTGGGAATTAGATCGCTTGGTAATACAGAAATCTTCAAATACGAGTGTAAAGATTCTATGTTATTTTATCTCTGTCTCAGAAAAGGTCAGTTTTGTTGTTCGTTTACTAAGCTTCCAATGTTTGTTTTGCTAAATTTCTTCATGTTAAGATTTTTGCTAAGTTTTTGAGCAAATAGTAAAACATTTGAGCAAGTGATCTTATAAAAACCTTATGAAATAATCAACGACCGCAAATTTTGCAAATTTTTTTTTTTTTCAATAAAAGAAACTTTTTTTTTGTAAAAATCGGTTTAAAATTACACAAAACTTTTGACTATTTTATAAGTAACTTAAAAATATTAAAAATGCAATACGATATTAGGTAAGTATATTAACTACTGTCAATTTTTCACAATCATAATATGTTAAAATTACTTAATACCAAAACAAAAACATTTCACACAAAGAAAAGAACGGAAAAAAAGTCCAAACTCTCATAACAACCACAGCAGAAACATCTTAACACATACATCACGACGTTGCCAAAAGGCGCCAACAGTACCCGTTAGCAAAGATAACAGCAAATATTTTGCCGATACGTCATCCAAACTAAAGGAATTTACCAAAAAAAAAAATCCTTTGTCACCTTGCAAATAGAAAAAAATTGAGCAAAAAAAAATTTGACCGAGTGAGAGTTTGAGGGTTAGAATTTTATTTCGCAAATCAAAGTTGTAAGTGAAATTAAAAGTAGGTTTTTTTTTCTTTGTTTTGCTTAGTTTTTCTTCTTGTACGTCCTTTATTATAAGCTTTTAGAGCTGCGATACAAACAAGAGCTTTTACACGTCGTGTCAGTATTCGAAAGTCATTATGACAGCTCTTGTATAATTTAGGACGAGCAATTATTAATCCATCAACTGACACTTTTACAAAAGTATATCAAGTACTTAATAGGTATTTCAACTTAAGTTTCATATTAAAATAAGAAAACCCAATTTTGGGTTAAGCTCGCCCTTGTACAGTGAGTATAGCAATTACCTAACCCACCTTTGCATAAATGGTTGAGATTTTTTCGAATACGAATCGATAGAATTTTATAATTCTTTTATATTTTATTTATTTGAGCAAAGTCTCAACCATTTATCTATATTTACATTTATATATCTATAACTCATTGTACATAAGGTATTTGTAGGTATTATCGCAATTTGTATATATTTTTTAATTTGTGTGCAATAAAGAAAATAATATTTTCTGTAGTTCAAGCAATGATAACCTGTAACCACTTGCATTGGCATCCTTAAAACTGGTTTAATCAAGGCATAAAAGCATGTAATACATTTTGAAATCATAAAATTAGCTACAAGCTCTAAAGTCAAGCACTTTAGACATAAACTGATCTAGACTGGTGTCGTCAAGGATAGCTGTTTTAGTCTATTTTGAAGAAATACTAGTTACCTGTTAGACCACACAGTGTGGTTGTGTTCAATATACTGCTAAAATATGTAAGCTTTTCTTTACTGAATTATTTTTGTTTGTTTTTTTTTTGTAAAGAAAACTAATATTGTTGTAGGAATCAGTCTTGATTTAGAAATAGTTACTAAATTAAACTTTGTGGGAATCCATGACGGTACAATATTTTGCTAAATTATTTTGTTTTAATTCCCCAAAAACTGGATTCAGGATTCGATGCAGAATGCACAACCATACCCCCGTAAAAAGTAGGTTTTTTTAGTGGAATTAAAACGAATTATTTTTGCATTACATTTTAATAAAATACACACTGCCTTATGTCAAAATGAGTTCTAATTAATAATAAAAAAAAGATTAACAAAATATTAACTTACCTTAAAGAAAATTGAAAGTACTTGCTCACTTTGGGGAACAAATGGCTTCTAAGACAATAATTTATATAGGGTTCTTGCCTATTTTAGACTTCAAACGTTCATCTTTAAACTGTATCTGTTGTATAACTTAATCATAATCACTAATTTGTATATATTTGTGTAAAAAATTTAACATTTTTTTTTATTCAAAGAGCCAATAAAAATAAGCTTGAAGGAGGTTTGTAACATGAATCTTCTAGTTAAAACAACGAAAATATTCCCAATATTACAGGAGCCAATTTCCAGAAACTTCATATCCATTAATGAAAATTAACCAATTCGAAGTGACGTCTTATTAAACGTACAAAAAATTTTTACCTTCGAAATCCTAACCTAACCTATAAAAAAAGGCGGCAACACAGTTGTCAACTTAATATGACAGCTGTCAAACGGGCGGGTGTTGTCAAATTGAGATTGACATAGAGATTGGTTTTCGAAAATATTTTGAAATTTTGCAGTGGTTATGGTCAATTTTTGTTGATCATTGTATACCTGAGTATTTTATTATTAGCAAACTTGTATAATTTGTGGTTTAAATATTGTTAAGTATTAAAGTGTTTTATGATCTTCACTTTCTTAATATACTTTATGACATTATGCAAGAACACGTAGCTAAATAATAACAGCCGCACAAATCGAGCATCAAGGTTAAGCCGGGCTTGCCTAGGCCGATCTGTGGATGGGTGACCATTCATTTCATATCGAGTTTCCTCCGAGCCTCGGAAAGGACTAAGCTGTTGGTCCCGGCTGTCATTTGTAGATCTTTGACAGTCGTTACAGGTTATCAGTGGTCCGAAAGTCTGACAACCAGCATTACCAAGGGGTATCGTATTACCCAGTATTAACTGGGTTGTGGAGGGCAGTTGGGAAGTCGCTCCATGTAAAAAACTGGTATTCAGCTGCATCCGGTTAGACTGGAAGTCGACCCCAACATAGTTAGGAAAAGGCTAGGCAGATGATGATGATTTGCCATAGAAAGTCTTTGCAAGTCTCATCACGCGATTAATTCATATATTTATTTCAATCTAATTTCATCAACTATTTCACGACGTATTTTTTTCTACCATCAAGAAGTTGGTGAACAGAAAATTTAAGTAATATTTTTAGTATCTTCATCATGAATAACAGCCTCAATACCTATTTGGCACTAGTAGTAAAAAAAAAAATATAATGCTTGCAATATAATTATGATTTACTATTTAAACTAATAGGTTCTACTTTAATAGAGTAGTTATAATAGATATTTTCACTATATTAATATTTTAATTTTCCTTCTTATCCATTAATAGAAATACCGATGAGTAACTTTCATTTTCAATAACCTATTCGGATGTTCCTTTTCTCTTAGCTTCTTTTGTCTGACGACCTACTCTCTGTTCAGTATTACTAACATTATTACAATTCATTATATGCCTAGCCTTATACTATGTTGGGGTAGGCTTCAATAGAGAAGGGTCAATTTTGTAAGAGGTAAGCCGGAGTACATATCTTTAATGTGATTATTTTATTTGTCTATAGAATACTGGCTGTGTCATTTTTCAAAGGGAAGCCGGTAGGAATCGGGTTGTATGGAACCTTCGCCACTGTAGGCTTTCAGTTTAACCAGATGCATCTTAACACCAGTATTTTACTTCGAGCTACCTCCACAACTATTACTGGGTAGCACCATACCTCGTAGCCGTAACAAACAGACAAAATTTAAAAAAAAATGTTATAAGTTACTTATAATATAGTTTCATATTATTATGCATTCAGTAAAAACCTGTTATTTAATTATAAACTAAACAACAAACAGACACTTCAATTTTGTTTATTTGTACATGTACCTATAGATAGTTGGGTCATAGTTGTCCATTAATGGGTTAAGTTCGGAGATAAAATTAGAGTGTACATTTTAAAAGATGGCAACTTCGGAAATACGAGCTGCTGCGCTGGGAGCTGCGAGCGCTGCGAGCTGTCAAATACTTCGTTGTTCCGATTGATTATGTTCGTGTCCGTCGTTACCGTGTCCTCCGGACGATCCTCGCAATGATAGCACCCGGGCGTTTCCTCCCGCCCGATTAGGTGCAGGAACCTCCCGAAACAACCGTGTCCGGTGAGGACCTGCGTCAGGCGGAAGGTGAGGGCGCCGTGGCGCCTCTCTAGCCACTCCTCAAAGAGGGGACTTATCGCCACTATTGTGGCGTGCCCTGCACTGGGTTGCGACAGTCGCTGTCTCCATGTCGCCATGAGATCGCGTCGGAGGTCTGTCCGCTGTGCGGTGATTTGCCGCGGCAGCGGAGTTTCCCCCCGACGTAGTGCCCCCGCGCGCCATTCATGCAGGCGCGCGAGGACTATCGCCTCCAGATCCCATGGCGGCAATCCGGCTAGGAGGCTCGCCGCCTCGCGGGAGATCGTGCGGTACCCCCGGATCAGCCTTACGGCTACGACCTTTTGGGGCGCGTTCAGGTAGTGCGCGGCACGCCGCTTAATTGAACGCGCCCACACCGGGGCCCCGTAAAGGGCCATGGACCGCACGACCCCCGCGTAGAGCCTACGGCAGGAGGCGTTTGGACCCCTCAGGTTGGGCAAGAGCCGCTTGAAGGCAGCCCCGGCCCGTTCCAGTTTGGGAGCCAAACGTCGGAAGTGCTCAACGAAGTTCCACCGGCTGTCGAGGACGAGTCCTAGGTACTTCAAAGTCGACTCGACGCCGATGGGAACCCCTCCTACCGTCAGCGTGGATCCCGACGGTGGCACATTCCGAGGCCCATGAAAGCTCATGGCCTCGGACTTGTGCAAGGCCACCTCGAGACCCAATTGCCGGATCCTCTCAACGACTAAAGACTTTATCCTTCACTATGAATTTCTCCTATATCGTGGGTGCGAAGGTATGTTTACGAACATTTAAACTCACATACACAAACAGCCAGACCCATAACAACTACCTGTAGGCAATACAAATTTCTGTTCCGTGCGGGAATCGAACCCGCTATAAGCAACGCAGCAGTCAATCAAATCTAAGTCAATAATATTGTCTTATTACTATAGTAATATTAATTCATCATCATTTCCCTGTCCATATCGCAATTTATTTCTGGTCGGCGCAGCATGTCTTCTTACATACTTCTCTATTAGTCGATATATCATGAGACTTTTTGTCTTCCCCTACTCTTCGACTCTGCCTCACTACCTTTTTTTTGGTAAATGAATCAAAACAGCAAAATAATTTGACAGCAATTTGCGACGTTGTCGACTTTCTGAATGCGCCCTTAGCTTACATTACCTACGTCTGGCAAGCAGCGGCATTACAAAGTCCCTTGCAAGACATTTCTATATTTTTAGAACTAAGTTTTAAATTCAAAACGTAAATTATGCAAAATCCTTCTACATTTACCTCAGCTAAACACAAAGTACCTAAATACCTATTACCTTAGGGCCTGAGCACACATTCCGAGGTCCATGTAACCCTCCCGAGGTCCACCGCCTTATCTCCTGCGTAAATTCTGTCAATTACGAAAGGAGGTCTTTGGAAAAAAAGTCCAAATTTCTTGCCACCGGCGCCATCCTTAGATAACGCCGTTCGGAATAAAACCTTTTTTTGTTTCTCCTTTTTTCAAACCAGAGTTACTTTTATGGGGACACTCGATAAGAAACGACGCCTTTTTTGAGTCGTATCGTATCGGTTTGGTTCGCTGTAATTATTTTCTGTTTCGAAGGGTTAAGTTTTAGGTTACTTATTATTTTTGTAGGTTGATGAGGAACTGGTTTGAGGTGGTCGGTGTAGTGGGGATTAAAGTAGGATTTGATCGGTATCGGACTCAGAATTTGTATGAAAAAATATACCTAATATAGTTGCCTGCAAATTGCGCAATCAAAATGAAGGTAACTGATCGCTTAGCCTAACACCCTGTATTTTCACCAAGCTATCTACAGAAGAAAAACTCTGTATTCAAGCCACAAAGATAATAGGTGTAGAAGGGCACTTTTCATCCGACTGGAGTAAGTAACTCTACGCAAAAAATATTGCTGGGAAACTACTTTTTTTTGGGGTGAAAAATCACGTTTATAAAATCTCAATGTAAGTCACGCAAAACACTGTGCTGATGGATGCATTTTATAGTACGGGGGTCGTGAAGGCATTAAAAGTAAAGTTATGACATTAAAAACTGGTATTTAAAAAAACTGGTGAAAAGTTTGATCTCCAACATCTCGAAGTAACTGTCGGCTTCGTTAAGGGTGTTTTTCACCCATTCAATTGAATTGACTTGCTTCCAAACAGCTAATGCGGCCGTCCCGATTTCGCACGAGTGCACATTTTTTTTTCAATAAATATATATAATGTTACTCAGGGATAATGAGGCATTCTAATGGTGAAAGAATTTTTGAAATCGGTCCAGTAGTTTTTGAGTTTATGCGTTGCAAACATACAAAAATACAAATCTTTCCTCTTTATAATATTAGTGAACATTTGAAGTCGATAGTTACTTATCTAGTCCCGCAAGCGAGAAAGGACTCGTACGCGGGTCGACATAAAAAATAATTCTTCTATATCTACAAATCTATAGGACATCAATTTATTCATCCAAACCGGATCCAACCTCATGTAACTTCAATAGAAGCAATCAATTCCCAAACACCATTCACAAAATTTGCTTAAGACTTAAAACCGACTCCGAAAATACGATGCTAGTGACTAGCCCAACACTTGAACTCTCTCGATAAGATCGTGTGAGATCAAAGGCGCCGCTGGCCCGAGCGCTCGCTCAGTGACTGGCCGATAGTTCCCGCGGTATGTATGATGCTGACACTTATCTGATCCTCTGTGTGACTTCCGAAATTCTAAAGTTCATAGAGTGCCTCTTCAGTTGGTTATGGTTTTTTGTGATTGATGAATTATTTTTTGTGTGTATCTTTTAATAACACTTTTGCAAGTTCATCATCCTTCTACTCTTTTTCTCTTCATTTTTGTTAACAATGTACGACCTTTTCTTGCTTACATCTGCATCAGTCGTCTTATTATCTTCATTATTATTTAATACTAGCTGTTCCCCGCGACCTACGTCCGCGTCTAGTTATTAAAAATACAATTTTCCCCGTTTTTGTAACATTTTTCATTGCTGCTACGCTCCTATTGGTCGTAGCGTGATGATATATAGCCTATAGCCTTCCTCGATAAATGGACTACCCAACACTGAAAGAATCATTCAAATCGGACCAGCAGTTCCAGAGATTAGCGCGTTCAAACAAACAAACAAACAAACAAACAAACAAACACTGCAGCTTTATAATATTAGTATAGATTTCAGACTAAACCATCTTTTGATCTGCATCTTTTTATTTAGCTTTTGCAAGTTACTGAACTTAAGAGTCTTAAATCTTAGATGGCTCTTACTTTAACCTCTAATAGACAAAATCTAGAGACTTAAAATCTATACGTCAGCAATGTTTGCAATGACATTTTGATCACAGATCGACTTTAGCTTTTGGAAGTAAACCTGTTCGGTTCACTTTAAGGTCACAAGATATTCTAATTGTATTATTACCTTTTAATTTCAGATCAGTTTTAAAGTAGGAGTGGGCTGGCCACGTAGCACAAATGCAATCGGGGAGGTGGGCACAGATCGTCACTCCCTGGACACCTGATGGAGGAAATCGCCGCCGACGTACACCACGGCACAAGTCGTGGTGTGATGATCTGATCTTGTTCTCAACATGGCCAAATATCGCACAAGATAGAGAGGTTTGGAAGGAGAAAGGGGAGGCTTTTGTGCAGCAGTGGGACAATTGACAGGCTAACAAAAAAAATACAGATCTTATTTAGGTATCATTACGAATAGCTTAGAAGTCATTAAATGATGCTCTTTAAGAAACCCGCAATGAATGAATGCATTTTTAATTGAAATCATAAACCCGCTTCTTTTCAAGAACAATACACAGACAGTGTTGATATCATTGAAGACAAAGGACTTTTCATGAGCATCAATTACGATTCCTTGATAGGCCAGTAAGTTAAAGTTCATGGGAAAGAATCTCCTTACAATGTAACTCAAGTAAACAATGAACCCACTGAAGGAAATACAACAAATGATTTACCACGTTTTTATAAAAATGAAGAATGCAATGTTAAGGAAGACTAGACAGATATATTGCATGCAGAAATTATGATCTTTCTTGTTATTAGTACATCCGATATGATTGAAACTAATTGAGATACGTAAGAAATTATAGCTATCAATAAAATCTCACAGATGATCGAGTATGATAATGACATACTTATAACAGCTGAACGTTACTATAAAGGAAGAAGGCTTTAGGTTATGAACTGACTTCATAACCGCTTATAGGGGTATAAAGAACATCATTAACTCGCAAAAGTCACATGAATAGTAGTAATACACAAAAATTCTACTCGAAATCAAAATAAATATAAATCTTTAAAACCATGGTGCTCTGTTGAGAAAAAGGCGGATAGTAGCCAACCGTTTGACAGCAAATATAACAATTAGGTAAATAACGCCACAGAAATTCCAAGAATATACAATCACATCGATGATAATAAAAATTATGTATAGTAAGGGTAGTTCGGTAGTTATTAAGACTAAAAAAGAGGGCAGACAGATTTGTCTGCATCTAACAATTTTTTACCATCCACCCGCATTCTCCAGTCATCCCGCGATCATGGCGCTTGCAACAGCGTCGAAATATCGGGAACTTAAAATGACGAATAATCACGGAAGATATCCTGTAAGTGACATTATAAGTTTAGGTAGTTATTGTTAAAATACCAATACATTTCTTATTAAAACTGAAGTTAGGGAAAAGGGAATCAAAGAGGTTATTCATAACCAAGTCAAAGTAATCGAAGATCCGACATTTCAACTGAATAAACAAGTTTGTAAATCCAACTCCCTCTCCGCCACACTTACAGAACACACCAAAATTCAAATCGGAGCAACCAAAAAAAAAAGAAGTTAATTTAAGCCCACTTGAAGCTAATACATTAACCGTACGGCGTCGATTGGGTACTTTTGATCATTATCTCAACATTTTTGGACTTCCGAAATGTGGTTATTTGAATGTGGTCATTTAAGAGGCGCTAAGCGGTATCTTTTGATCAAAATCACCGGAAACGGTACGGTGATTAAAATTGTTAAACGTCGGTGTTATAGGGTTGAATTAAAGACATTTTTTAATGAAATTAAAATTGTTGATGATGGTAATGAGTTGCTATCACCTGTTAGATCTATAGATCAGATGATAATCAAGGATAAAGAATCTTCCAAAATCATGAATGAAGTCATGATGATTTGCAAGACGATTTCCAAATTTTCAAGAGGCTTTTTTGAGATGGACTAGAGGATACAAAAACTAAATTTTGTAATAGTTCTTTTCATTACCACAACTAAGCAGCTAGTAAAACTAATATAATATCTAAATCTGAATCTGATACGGTAGGCGAAGGAGGGTCTTGTGGCGCAGCCTGGGGGATGCCTATGTCCAGCAGTGGGCTGCAATTGGCTAAGTTATGATTGAATGATTGAACAACCTGTTTGAGAGAGTCAATAGCATCACGTGTATCAAATCTTTACAATCTCTGCAAACTATAATATGTCCCATTGCTTATAGATGCAGCTTCATCACTTACACACGTAGTCTAGTCAATCACAATTCTTTATCAATTAACACTTTCCTGTCGCCACTCATTTAGCATAACACTGCCAGCCCATAGTGTTCTCACTGCTGGGACACAGTCCTTCTCTCTATGAGAGGGAGTGGGTTGTGATCCACCTCGCTGGCCCAGTGCGGTTTGGCGGATGTCTTCGAATTTTTGGTTAAAGTACATGTCGAATTCCTCACGATTTTACCTTCACCGTTTTGACGGCACTGGTGATGAAAGAATTATTATAACATATTTAAATGCTTGCCTTGGTAACCAATCACAATTCTTTATCAATTATCTCTTTCCTCTGAACACGCATTTGCCATCTACGAATCCAACTGCAATACTATTTATTTCCACATTTAAAGTCCTTTTCAAGCAAGCCTCCGGATCTTAATCTATCAGATAGCAAACCTGTATCAAGAATAATTCTACCTCTATTACATATGTAAACGTCAAGTTATATGTAATGTTAATATATACAATTTACCCACCCCAAGATGGATAAGGACGCATATAAGTGAATAAGATAAGATAGCCTTTAAGGTTCTAGCAGATATGTATGCAGTTAGTATTGAATTTACATTTTTACGCAACATATATAGATATTTCTTTAACATCGAGAATTGCTAGACTGATTTGCATGTAGTCGTTGGTATTTTTAGATGACATGGCTTTGAGATTTGTTAGCTTAAGGAGGTCTTGTAGATAAAGCAAGATACCTATTTTTCTATAAGTAGGTACACCTGCAATTTTATTTTTACTTTTAAAGTAAAATACACTATTAAATTCACCATTTAAGTTCTACAGGGTATAGACGAACCCTTCATAGCAGTCATCCTATAATTCTGTACATCAAACTAAGAAACACTTCGCAAAAATTATTGCTGGGAAACGAATTTATTTTTGGTGTTAAAAGTTCACTATTTACGGTAGCGCCAAATGTATCACACTCATCTTATTGAGCTGATGGATTTCCAACACCTGCTTCTCGCCGAAAGTCGAAATCCTACATCCTAAACAGTGCAAAAATTTTAATCATCATCATCTGTCTAGCATTTTCCCAACTATGTTGGGGACAGCTACCAGTCAAACTATGTAGATGCAGCTGAATACCAGTATTTTACATGTTGCGACTGCCTAACTGACCATACAAATAGTACTGGGTAATGCGATACCCCTTGTTGAGACTGGTTGACAGAGTTTCGGGCCACTGACTACCTGTTACGACTGTCCAAGATCTACAAAGGACAACAACCAACGGCTTAACATGCATTCAGAGGCAGGGAGGAAACTTTGGATGTTCACCCATCCACGGACCGACCTAGGAAAGCGCGGCTTAACGACGCTAGCGCCTGTTATTATTTAGTCACGAGCTGCTAACCTATAAGTGCGATCATATTTAGGTATTACTTTAGAAACCGGTTAAAGTTCGTGAAAAAGACCGTTACAGGTCTACAAGTACTATTTCATTCGCAAGTGTTTTCCTAATAAACAAACAGACAAACAAACACATCCTACACATGTTAACTATATTACTGCAGATAACAGTTATTTGCATGAGTTCAACTTTAACTACTGGGTAACTTTAACTATTTGTTTTAGATAACGAAGCGTGCTACCTAACATATGTTGTGTTACACCCTGTTAGTGGGTAGCTTCACGGTGTAGTAGTTAGAACAAGGAATGATAAGGCTGTTTATCAAATTTTCAAACTCAAACTCAAAGCATTTATTTCAAATAGACCCATGACAGGCACTTTTGCATAGTCAAAAATAAGCTACCTACAGCACGGTAATATTATAATACAGTAATGTAACTCGGCCGCATGATAGAAATAAATGCCTACAGCCGCGCGGTACGTAAACATGCGTTAGGGCTGCCCGAGTGCCCGTCTCCAGCATTTTAATTACATTTGCCTACTTTCTGTTTCTATTTAGTTTTGTGATTGCAAATATCCTTTTTATATAAATAAATGAAAGACTTTGTATATTGAATAGGAAGTGTTCAATAAAAATGCGTGTTGTTTTTTGATTGGTAGATTTAATTAAAAAAACATGTTTTTGTTTGAAAAACAAATCGGGCTTATAAATTTGCGATCGAAATATATTTGCGCCTCGACTGAGTCGTACGAAATGCTTTATTGTTAAATTTTAAAGTATAATAAATCCGCATTCTTATAAACATAAAGCTTAATTAAAAATTGTTTTGGGAAACATGGACAAGGTGGAGAAAATGGAATATCTTTTACTTGGTTATAGATACCTGCAGCTACTTTACAATTTACATGTTTGGTTTTAAGTGAATTTCGGAATATTTCCTCCATTTTTTCTATATATTCCACAAAATCATCGTTGGGTACAATCAAAAAAGTTCGCGAATTAATCTTACTGTAGTCCCGGTACCTTAAATACAGAGTCTTCTGTGAGCTGAAATTGTGGCTTTTTTGATCGGGTTTCACATACGATTTCAAAGCATGACAATCATCATGTTTCTCCAAACAACGCTTAAGAAGATTCCCACAAATATACTAACTGATTTTTAGAGAAAAAATCGCGCGGTTATTGTTAAAAAAACAACACACCGTCCGTTCGACACTGCGGTACAGCCGTGACTGTCTGCACCGCGAGCGCACCCCACGATCGAGGCGCGTAGGTATAGCTCGCGTTTCGTCCGTTTGTATGAAGTTGGAGTACTGTATTATAATATTACCGTGCCTACAGTCCCGCCACAGGCATAATAACTGTGAATGGACTGTAGTTGCCCATTCGAAAATAGTAGATCTCATGGAGAAGAATGGGCAAGAAACTCCATGGACACTCTTTTCAAATCAAGTTATATATTGCATAGTCCTGGGTACAATATTGTTGCTTCTATATGTGAGCACAGTGTAGAGATAGGAAAATAAAACAAAGCTACAGTTAAAACCATAAAGATACAAAAAAAACAAAATACTAAAGCCCGTTCTTAATTGTTTTAAATTCTATAAACAGGCTGTTTTTGTTATCAATTTATCAAACAAACTGAAGTGAGACATCGTCAGTGGATAAAACTGAGTTTGCTATGATGCTCAATGTATAGGGTGACTGGTAATTAGTGTCCGATACTTAAACACATGATTGTAGTCATGATAACAAACAACTTTCACAAAGAAACATTACAATTATTTTTATACACAGACTTTTATCACAATAAGACAACAGACGTGTGAAATTCGCACGCGCGCGCCTTTGACCTATCAGCTGTTAGCCGTTTAAAAAAAATGTTTTTTGTTATAATGAGTACAATCATGTGTTTAAGTATCGGTCACTAATTACCTGTCACCCTATATATGGATAGGCAGATACAGTGTATCAAATTTTATATTGATAAACACATAAATCTTATATTGGTCTACTGACTTATTTTTCTCAGTTTAAATTAAACCAATCAAAAGAGATATAAGTTTTTAAACTGTCATGGACACTAACACTATCATTAACATTGAAAACGGGATATTTACCATGTTTACTATTTATTTTGAGTACCCGATATTTCGGCGCTCCCTAATCCCGTTTTCCATGTTAATGACAATCAAAAGAGATCACATTAGTATTGTAAGTTCAGCTTCTACATTAGTATCAGAAAATACTTCAAATCTATTTTCTGCAGCCTATTTTTTTCATATTGAAGGAAATCCTACAGAAAACTTGTCCACAACGTGGTTAGTAACAGTAGTGGCCCAACCACCGTTCCTTGTGGAATACCGCACCAAAAACAACGCCGGGCCAGAAACACATCCTTTCGGCATCCCTCCACTAAAGCTAAGCCCTTATTAACACTATACAGCCCCGCATAAATGTGACTGTAAATGCTTAATGCCGTGATGATAGAAGCCGACACGTGCGCGGCTGTCCATTGGTCACGTAGAAGTCGAAACGTTGTAAAATTCAAATTATTTTTTTAATAGACGAAATTTTGAATTGGTGTCTTTACAGTAGGCCCAATATCAAAAAATCGTTAATGGATCTAGTACGAATGCATCGAGTAAACGTAACGTATTCGAAAGATTTAAAATTTAAAAAAATGGTAGTCGAAAAAATCTGTTTTTCCAGTCGGGTTTTCTAGTTTTTTCAACATTTTTTTTTATTTCAAACTCTTTAGTTTATTAACGTGAAAGATTGATTTTTTTATTATTATTTTTTTGAATACTTTTTGGCACTTTGAATTACTTTGAAACATTTTGATTGTTAATCTATTTTTGCAACCACCTTTTAAAACCCTTCATTTTGCTACCCCACTCGATGGTATTGGACGAAAAAAGAATTCAAAGTCCACATTACGACACCCTAAATCCACCATTTATCCAAATCCGTTCATCTGTTTAGGAAATACGTCGGAACAAAGAAGCTGAGATACATAGGAACACATAACCCTCCTTTTGAGTTTCGCCGCAGTCGTGTATAAAAAAATGGTTATAGAGCGGCCATTTTAGCCCACAGAACTCAAGAAGAAGAGGTCTGGGTCTTCACTAGGCGACGGTCAGAATATTTATTATAAACAGCGCTTAAATCTCATGTATTTCCATAATCATAGACACAGATTACATTTATAAAAGCAAAGTGCATGATTGTTTTAATCTTAAACGTAAAGGCATAAAATTTTTTATCTTCAACGATAGCAACAAAATTTAAATCATCTTCTAGTATCGTTAGATATCGCGTGTATTTATATGTAGTTATTTGTTTTACATGGCCAATTACAATATTAGAATGCAAATTATTATTGAAAGTCGTCGGGTTATTATTAGAAGATATTTTATTCATGACCTACAACTGTTTTTGTTGAGGATTTTAAATGTTACATCGTAAATAAAATGCAGTGTCGTCTATTATTAGGTATTGCTTTGTGCAATAAATTCTAAAACTAATGTCAGTATAGAGGATTCGTTGGTAATTTTATATAACAAACTAAGTAACTATAATTAAACATTGTAACAATTGAAAACGATTAAATAAGCTAAAATACCTTAACAATATTGACTGCAGTCTTAAATTACTACACAGAATCTGTAAAAATCTAACCCTCTTTGGCTTTGCCGTAGTCGGGTGAATTTAAAATATTAACAAACCAAAAAAAAATAAACTTACATACTGAAAAAAAAAATTGTCGGGTAAATAGGCAAACATCAAAGATAATTTCGCTTAATTAATTTCTGAAGAATTTGATTCAAATAATAAGATCTTGGTTCCAGTAGCTAAAATTAATTAATACCAATAAAATTAAATATACGTAATTATTATTTGCAACATAAAAGAATGCGACACCGCTAATGACGCTAGAATTTTGATGGTGGCATAATT
The DNA here is from genome assembly GCA_905220335.1 of Noctua pronuba. NCBI lineage: Eukaryota > Metazoa > Arthropoda > Insecta > Lepidoptera > Noctuidae > Noctua > Noctua pronuba. The sequence continues at coordinate 13,206,398 of LR999916.1, read as the reverse complement.
TTAGTTGCAGAATATGTATAATACCTACTTTATAGTCTACGTCCACCACATAACTGCATTTATTTGACATAAACCGTAATTTATTTATTCAGAATGGTATCTTTGTTATTTCCTACCTAATTTTAGTTATCATAAACGAATTAGGTATGTAAGTACGTCTTCGAGACACATTCTTGAAAAAAAACATAAAAATACAGTAAATATTTTTAAACTAAACAAGTTTTTGTAGAAGATTTGTTACCTTTAAACGGTTGTTTCACGGGCAAATCAATCGTACGAGCTAAAAAACCTCCTTTTATATATTATGTATCATTTTTTTAAAACAGGTAGAACGCTGAGCTTTCAGTATACTAGGCTAGACCAAATGATAAAAAGACAGTTTAATACCTATATTGCGTACATATTTAGTATTTTTGGGAAACCAAACATCGAATTATTTAAAAACTAGCTTTTGCCCGCGGCTTCGCTTAGCGTTAATTTAGAATTTGACAGTCAATTCGGGTTGTACTCTGCTTGTAATAATATAATCCAATCATGATTCTAAAGACACATGGCGCCATCTATTATCATACGAACGTTATTGTTGTTTTCCTCGATAACAGTACTTTTTTTCAGGATGAAAGATACCCTATGTCCGTTTCTGTACACCTGACAAAGTACATGCAAAATTTCAGGATGATCGATTCAGTGGTTTAGGCGTGAAAAGGTAACAAACAAACTTACTTTCGCATATATAATATTATAGTAAGGATCACAAACAGAGGTTCATTTATTATATTAGTATACAATCCATTAATAATTTTAGTTAAACAAAAAATACCTATTAATTAGCCAAACAAAATGCACTAATATTATAACAAAATCATTCCATAATTTAATTCGTCAAACATCAGTCAACTTACGACTCAACTTCCCAAATTTTTTTCGTCGTCGACGCCATTGGGAAACGGGTTAGAGTATAAACATCCCATAGGTGCGAGGCTACTGACTTCGCACTCTCATAAAACGTACTGGTGGTCTATCGTAGGCGATGCCTTTTAGGTACCATACTCATAAAAAAGTACCATTTGACCGGGACTCTTGTGCCACCGAAATTAGGGTCTTTAAAATGATAAATACTTTTTGTAGACGTGAGGTGGCATTTTATAAATTACCTTAATTACCTAGCCTTTTCCCAACTATGTTGGGGTCGGCTTCCAGTCTAACCGGATGCAGCTGAATACTAGTATTTTACATGGAGCGACTGCCTAGTTGACCTCCACAACCCAGTTAGTACTGGGTAATTCGTTATCCGTTGGTAAGACTGGTTGTCAGACTTTCGCGGTAGTGATACTTATAACGACTGTCAAAGATGTATTAATGACAGACGTGCTTTCCAAGGCACGGAGGAAACTCATTATGTAATGGGTCACCCATCTACGATCCTAAAAAACCTAAAGATCGACCCGAGCCGCTGTTATTATTTAGCCACAAGTTCATACTAATCTTTATTCGTACCAATTGTTATACAAAATAATATTTACAGTTCAAAAAGGGAAATAAATTTATTGCCCTATTTATAAATGTACATTTATAAACCTACGAACCGGTAGCTTCTAATACAACTAAACAAATAAATAAACGCTCTGCTCACTTTAAAAGTTTCTAAAAAGAAATTAGGCTACTGAAAGATAATAAATAACCTCACCCACAGTAATCATCTAAGTCATGAAAATAGGCTCTCTTCGATGGACAAAAATATACATTTTAAGCAATAGGTACCTACTCGTATCTATAATTTAAGCTAACAAAATTAAATATATATTCATAGCCTAGAAAGACGCAAGTCTTCTAAAAATACAAATTGTAACCTTATCCATAGCTCAAAATAAATCATGTATTTTTAGGCTGACAGTATATAAATGGATGATTAACGTCTCGTGAGCATTTTGCAAATGTTTAAAGTATGCCTAGATTGGGCAAGATACTAAATTTTGTCACGCTTAGTTGTTCGTGATGTGTGAAAGCGTGAGTTTTTATGTTGTCATCGTTTACACAAATAAAGAAACACAGAGCTGATGATCCAATGAATTTGGATGGCTATTACAGTAGGGGGAGATCAAAGAGACGATGGTCCGACTGTGTGAAAGATGACAATGTTATGGTTAAAAAGGAGATGACTACTGAGGTAACGAGTAAGAGAGCAGTACGGAAGAAGAAGGCATGCTGCGACGGTCTCAAATTAAATTGAGATAAGGGCAAGAGAACGATGATGGTAGAGAAAATCCTAGAATATATTGTTAGTAACGTTGAAGACGAAGGCGGACCGAATAAGACATGAAGAACTAAGAGCCAAAACAAAAGTGACGGACATCTTGACCAGAATTGGTCAGCAAAAGTGGCGGTGGACTGGCCACACTATGAGAACAAAATTGGATTCGAAACATGGAGCAAAATATGTATTATCGGAAGAGTATCCCAGATTTAGTAAACGGAGCAGGGGAATAGGTACCACTAAGGAGATGGGAGGATGAGATAAGACTTACAGCCTGGAGGAGAGTGGTGGAGATAGAAAACAATGGAAACAGTAAGAGGCGGCCTTTGCCAAGAGATGTCTCACGCCACATGCCACATACTAAAACAACACACAAAACCAAAGAAAATTTCTGAATAGATAATTCAGAAATTTTCTTTGGTTTTGTGTTTTGTTTGTGTTTATAAAAATATATAATAATAGATCAATTTCAGAAAAGAGCTTATAAATAAAATATGTTGAAGACCTGCAGATGAGAAGCCCAGTTCCTTATATTAAACAAAACAAATAGAAACCTAGGAGCTGGTTAAGCAAACTTGACTGCAACTTTCTAAGGCACACTTCACACCTGCATAGTTAAGTCTTTCAAACACACTTCAAATGCACATTTAAAACAGGAATAATTTAATTTTTCGTAAAAAAATATATGCATTGTGCTAATCACTTATCCCATACTATTAAATGAGCAATATTTGTAATCATCACCTTCAGTTCTCAAGACGGTTCAAACAATTTCGATGAAAGTTGCAATAAAAGGGTTTACTTGAAAATTCGTTTTTTCTATTTTCACCTGAGCAAAGCACGATTGCCCAGGTCCTAGTTAGAAAAACAATTTATTCTCATAAATTGATCGAATTCACGTTACGTTACGCTACTCCTCGCGTTTCAGCTAGGTCCACAGAGTATCACGAGCGCTCAGTGCCAACGTAACGTAAAAACGTCAATTTTAAAATTAAAAACACTCGCTTCACATGTTATATTTTCATAATTTTAAGACTTTATTCATATCCATAGATGATATTGATTGTGTTTGTTGCAAACATTTAAAAAATAATGCTTTATGATAATTGTACCTATTTTCAATTCAAACGTTGACGTATTTACATTGCGTTTAAACCGCGTACTAGGTCCACAAGCCTCTTAAAATGTATACCACAGGTAAGTAAAACCCGCTCCTTGCGATTCCACAGTTTGGCCTATGTCAAACCTTTGTGCAACTTTGCTAAATATGTAACTATGCATGTTTTAGGAGTGGCAAGCACAAGATTGCATCGGGTGTGGTCGATCTGTCGGCCATTAAGCCACACCCTACGTGTTGGTTCATTCTTGTGGTCATGAGCGATTTGAAACCATTCACATCCTAATCATAACTAATATTATAAATGCGAAAGTTAGTTTGTTTGTTTGTTACCTTTTCACGCCTAAACCACTGAACCGATCATCCTGAAATGTTGCATTTACGTTGTCAGCTGTACAGAAACGGACATAGGGTACCTTTCATCCCGAGAAAAAATACTTTTCCCGGGGAAAACAACAATAACGTTCTTATGATAATAGATGGCGCCACGTGTCTTTCGAATCATGATTGAATTTTATTATTACCAGCAGAGCACCCGAATTGACTGTCAAATTCTAAACGCGAGCGATGCCGCGGGTATAAGCTAGTATTATAATATGGAATTAGACAAAATCTGTGCTTTATAAATATTAGACTGTTGTGACCATTGTTGTACTTAATTAGTGAACTTAGGTCGTCCATTTGCTAATCTAATTCGCTAAGCCGTTGGTCCTGGCTGTCATTTGTAGACCTTGGACTGTCGTTACAGGTCGACAATGTTAAGGTCGACTTCAAGTCTATCCGGATCCAGCTGAATACCAGAATTTTACATGGAGCGACTGCCTATCTGACTTCTACAACCCAGTTAGTCCTTTATAACACGATACCGCTTGGTAAGACTGGTTATGAGACTTTCAGGCCACTGACTACCTGTAACGACTGTCAAAGATCTACAAATGACAGCCGAGACCAGCGGTTTAACGTGCTTTGCTTGCATGGGGGAAACCCGGTATGGAATGATGGTCACCCAACCACGGACCAACCTCGGCAAGTACAGGTTGATTTTGAAGATCGACCAGTGTGGATGTTATCATTCTTTAGCCACGAACTCCTTAACTAACTAATAGGATTTACTTCTTCTTCGTTCATTCTAAGTCAAGTCCATCTCAGAATTGACACCGACATGCATAGAAGTTACATACTTGTATAGTCTTGTTAAAAAAGACGTTTCAAACGTGCCAGCTACTTTCTTTAATTTGTTTACTCTTTAGCGTACAACGAAGGTTTTATAGCTTCCTTGCTCTCGAGGCTGTCTGCTAACTAACTGGGTACATTTTGAGTTGCATTTGTGCTAAATTTTGCCAAAGATTTACTTGTGGGTAGGTATTTAGGGAAAATCCGGTGTTGCATGTCTTGTTTGAAAATTTTAAGGTCTAAATAATCGAAAATTTTAATAAGGTACTTATAAAATTATTAAAAAGAAAGATTGCGTATTTTTGGAGATCATTTACAGTCACACAGATAGACTCTAAAATCGACTTTAATTTATCGTTAAGTTCATTTAAAATAACATGACATCACGCCTGTAATCCCCGAAGGGTAGGTACGGCAGAGGTGCAGTTATGTTTAAGTCTCAATAATTTAATAACTAATTTAAATTTAAATGTATGTATAAATGACTACATTATCTCAGCCACATAAAACTTTAATGCACTCAAACTTGAGAAAAAAAGTATCCAACAGAAAAGGTCGTAATTCTTACTTAGTTCTATGTTCTAAGTTGGTAGGTACACCTATTTATCGTCAAGCTTAAAGTCATAAACCTACAATGTAAGGATTGGTCATCTGTCTAAATGAATGCAAATATGCGAATAAATGCAAAATAGCATAATATGCCTTATGCTATTTTTGTGAGTTCCGTACCCGAAGGGTGACCAACGGGACCCCACTACTAATCCTCTTCTGTCCGTCCGTCCGTCTGTCAGCGGGCTGAATCTCATGACCCGTAATAGGTAGACAGATGAAATTTTCACAGAATGTGTATTTCTATAGCCGCTATAACAACAAATAATACAAATAAATTAAAAATTAAAGGAGTACTACTTCGATGGTACGGAACTCTTCATATACGAGTCCGATTGGCACTTGTTTAATACTGCACGTTTTTGAAGATCAACTTGAGTTAATTAGGTACTACAAAAATACATTTTAGTGTTATTGCAGAGAAATGACACCAAATAAAAGTTAACATTTTTACCCTGTCCTAATAGGGCTTCGCCACGCGACAGAACTACAACATTAAACTTAACAAAATTTTAATTACACTATTAGTTTACGCTATAAGTTAAAATTAAAACCATCAATTTTATTTTACAATTTACAACGATATTTACTACAATAAAACACATTTTTAAACTTTTAATTACACTAATTGCAATAATACGTTTGACATTTTTTTTACATTTTAGTTTGACATTTAATAAAATTCACTAAAACACGCAAATAATTTAGTGGAACTAATTAATAACATTTAAAAGAAAAACGGCTGTTATAAAATTCCAAGTATTTTTGTTCCTACATTATTGGCTGCTTAAATTCTTTTTTAAAATACACATCCACAGTTGCCATAGGCAAAAAAAAATGTGTTTATAAAAGCTGATTAAATATTAAAATATATCATTTTAGAGACCAAAACGCATAAGTCTATAAATATGTATATTGATAGCTTCATTCTTTCCGAATTTAATCAACTTCTTGAAGATATAATAAGACATAAGTATGATATAGTAAAATAATGTGTAACTGAAAAATTCCTTTTATAGTAGTTATCTAAAGTAGGAAGCACATTTGTAAGACCAAGCTTTTCCAAAGAAAAAAAAAATTCTGACGAATTGATTACCTCCTCCTTTTGGAAGTCGGTTAAAAATCCTACCAAATCTAACCAAACCCGCACGCCAGACTAGTATTAAATAAATTCTTCCTTTCGCATAAATTTTATGCGTAACCCTCTAATGGGCAGTTACGCTTGCTCTGCCAAAAATAATGCGTCGGTCCCAAAGACCCCGCGATTGATAAATCTTTCCCCTTTTGTAGCAAGATTGGATGGATTCCCCATTATTTGATTAACTAAGTAAAGTAAAATTTTTGGCATAACAGAAAATTTTATTTTAATTTTTAGTTGTTTTATTTGTTTGTTTTATTTTAGCTAAATAAAAATGTAGGTTTTTATTTTATTTTTATATTGTATTTTAAGCGCACCAGTTTTAATGTTTTTTATAGCTTGTTGTTAGATAATAATATATTTTACGACATTGACCGCGTGTTGTGTAAAATGTAAAAATATTTTAATGACAAAAGTCTTACGCATTTTATTGACCTTGTTTCTTAATTTTATCACACATCGTATTTAATATTTTAATCAAAAACCTATAAATTACTTATTTTCACAATTTTACACTTTAAAGTATAAAAAAATGTAATTAAACATTTAAAATGACAAAAGAACCAAGTCCACTGCGACTTAACCTCAAATAAAAATGTATTCCACGGCCGGCGTAATAAAATATATTCTTAATTACTTACTTGATTGAAAGCTTGCAAAACTTTTTGCTCTCAATTTAAAGGTCCAACCTTGAGGCCAACGCGAGTAAAGAATGATCACAGTGCAAAATCTTGCCAAACAAAAAGCCTTGAATTGTAAAATATTGATTTACTGGAACGTTAAACGCCAAGATTTGAGTTTGTTCGGCACAAATGATTTTTGAGATAGGTTTTTAGGGTATCGTAGTCCAATGTGAATATGAGAAACCTGACAAAAACTGGGTAAATCTGGGTAAAGTTGTTTGGGTAGTTGATATTTTAGGTGTACCAACCCAAGTAAAGTCCCTAAAAGAAATGGGAAAAAAGTAATGCACATTTTTACCAACACAGACATAATAAATTAACAGTGCTCTTTTATTAAGCCATTTATTAATATAATCATTCTAAATGAATACGTACCTAAATAAAAGCATATTGTGGAATTTTCAACGATCAGCATCGACAGTTGAATTTTCAAAAGTGCATAAAAAATTTGGTGAAAACGGACGTTGCTTTTATTTACCTTCGTTAGTCCACTTGTCAAAACAAAAGGGGTAACTTTTGTTGCCGACTATATTTGTCTCTGTTTTTCACAAACAAACGGTAGGTAATCAGATATTTTAGGCTGCTAATTGGCCTCCGCTTCTGATCCGTGATCCGATCTGTTTTGTAAAATAATATTATGAGAACTTAATTATTCTAACTGAGATGTCAGTTACAATGATTAAGCTTTAAAATTCTAGTATTGTTGGCTGTAGATTAAAAGTACTTGACTTTGATTCCAAACCAGGTGCTATCAATTCGATTTTATTTAAAGATAGCTGGAGCCAATTGCCTTTTAGACATTCTCACCAGGGGATTAGGATAAAGATATTATTAAGTAATTTTGGTTTTCTATGAACAAATTAATACTTATAATATTATTGAGATCAGATTACTATTCTAAGGTTGTAATGAAACCTCATCTCCAGCTCCACAAATGAGGAACTCCCACTAGAAAACGTAGGTACCTACCTCCGACTCCAAAGTTTTTGTAGGAATAGTATTTAGTAACTGAAGCCATTGCACATAAGCTATGTTATTGCAATTTGTATGTATATTTTTTGTTGTTTTGTGTGCAATAAAGAATAATAATAAGAAATGAAGTCTAATAACCGAAGACCAGTTAATGTGGTTATGATACAACTTGAAGTTTCAAGTTTTTGCTCCCACCGTCAGATTCGTTGATCAAATGAGCTAGGTCCAGCAACTTGAAACCTTGTGTAATTTGTTTCATCACCACTGCTCTCAAAACGGTGAAGGATAACATCGTGAGGAAACCGGCATGTTCTAGAACCACAAATTCGAAGGCATGTGACATTTACCAACCCGCACTTGGCCCGCGTGGTGGATTATAGCCCATTCCCTCTCATAGAGAGCAGCTGTGTCCCAGCACTGGGAACACTATAGGCTAATTATACAAGGTTTTTAAAACTACACTAACCGCCAAGCAGTCTAACCTGCCAGTGTTATTGTATTCCCAGTACAATGTTAGTTCAGTATGTGATAATGTGATTATCAGTCACCGTATGTGGCATTTCGGCTTCACCCGGTTCCATACCGGTTCGCTTGCGATCAGGCTATAAGAGAAAGGTGACAATTATTCACAATTATCGTTACGATGCGGGGCTGACTTTGACCTCTGTTTCAATGGCTGACTTTATTTTTAATATTTTTTCACTAGTCAGTACTTCGGTTTCGATATTTAGAGATTAGGCAAGTATTTTAACTGATACCGAATAGTTTCGCTCGGTTTGTAATTTAAGTTTTGACAGTTTTTATTTGATATTTTAGTTCTGTCTTAAATTATTTCGAATTTTAGTTTTCGGCCACTGAACTTGTACCTGTTGAGTTTTACAATAATAATACATCGGATCAATAACATTTTTGTTTAAAATAAATATTGAAACTGGTTTGTTTCCTTTTTTAGAAGTGTTTTTGTTTTCTAGTCAGAATGTAGGCAGACAAATTCTTTAGACAAAGTTATTGATTTGAAATGCAAAACCAAGTGTTTAGTCAAAACGAGACCCGGTTAGACAGAATTCTTTTTTTTTTAGATTTAAATAAGTTTTAATTTTGAAGAAACTACTGATCTTAAATTCAATCCTACTGTTAAATATTAAAACTATTTTTTTTTGGACCAGATTGACTTAAGGCAGACATATTTTTGTCTTTCGCATTAATTTGAATCAATAATTAGATTGGAATTGGTATTTATAGTAATTAAACTTTAGTAGGTATTTTTTTGATCATTTTCTTATTCTTTTGTGTCTTTTACATGCTGGAAAAAATAGAATTAAGTAATTTTTGCTTAATGTCATTCATTTTTCACTTAAATTAAGAGAGAAAAATTGATGACTTAGGCATTATTATTATTATGATATTCAAAATTGACAGAGTTATTCCAATAAGCTCATAATACCTATTCTTTTTTTTTACAATTCTTTAGATTTGCCCTGAAAACTGTAATGCTACAATGCTTCATTATAAAAATTAATCAATAAATTAAGGCCTAACAGTTTATATATTCGCTTATAAGTCATTTTGGTTTAACGTTAGGCCAAAAGTTCCGTCTCATCATCTGGCTAGCTCTTCCCACTTTCATATTCCAGCGTAACCGAATGCAGCTGA